>CM022946.1:74484642-75127848 GCA_012931725.1 Litsea cubeba | reverse complement strand
CCATTTTCGAGCATAAGTGTTGGAAAATCCCATGTTTCGGCCATAATTCTCCAACCGGGAATCCTATTTGCGAACCGTCAGTTCCTACAAGTTACTCGACCCTCGACCGAAGTGCTCGTACTGGTTTCTGATTTTTCCCGCGGCCTTTTCACTTTCTGGACCCCGGCGGCCCGTTCTCGAGCCTAAGTGTTGGAAAATCCCATGTTTCGGTCGTAATTCTCTTACCGAGAGTCGTATTTGTAAACCGACAGTTCCTACAAGTTACTCTACTCTACCCCTCGACCGAAGTCCTCGTGCCGGTATCCGATTTTTAACGTGGCTGTTTCCCCTTCCGGGCCCCCGGCGGGTCGTTTTCGAGCCTAAGTATAGTAAAATTATATGGTTCGCTCTAAATTTACTAACCGGTAGTCCTATTTGCGAACCGACAGTTCCTACAAGTTACTCTACCCTAGAACGAAGTGCTCGTGCTGGTTTCTGATTTTGCACGTAGCCGTTTCACGTTCCGGGCCCCCAGCGGGCTGTTTTCGAGCGTAAGTGTTGGAAATCCCATGTTTCGGTCATAATTCTTAACCGGGAGTCCTATGTGCGAACTGTCAGTTCCTACGATTTACTCTATCCTCGAGCGAAGTGCTCATGCCGGTTTATGAATTTTCTTGCTGCCGTTTCCCATTCCGGGCCCCGGCGGGCCGTTTTCGAGCCTAAGTGTTGGAAAATCCCATGTTTCTGTCTTAATTCCTATCCGGGCGTCGTATTTGCGAACCGTCTGTTCCTATAACTTACTCTACCATAGTCCGAAGTGATCGTACCGGTTTCCTATTTTTGACGTGGCCGTTTACTATTCCGGGCCCCCAGGCGAGCCGTTTTCAAGCCTAAGTGTCGTAAAATCCTAAGTTTCGGTGTAATTCTCTAACCTGGAGTGCTATCGCAAACCATCAGTTCCTAGAAGTTACTCTACCCTCGAACGAAGTGCTCGTGCCAGTTTCCGATTTTTCCCTCGGCCGTTTGACGTTCTAGGCCCCCGGCGGGCCATTTTCGAGCATAAGTGTTGGAAAATCCCATGTTTCGGCCATAATTCTCCAACCGGGAATCCTATTTGCGAACCGTCAGTTCCTACAAGTTACTCCGACCCTCGACCGAAGTGCTCGTACTGGTTTCTGATTTTTCCCGCGGCCTTTTCACTTTCTGGCCCCCGGCGGCCCGTTCTCGAGCCTAAGTGTTGGAAAATCCCATGTTTCGGTCGTAATTCTCTTACCGAGAGTCGTATTTGTAAACCGACAGTTCCTACAAGTTACTCTACCCTCGACCGAAGTCCTCGTGCCGGTATCCGATGTTTTAACGTGGCTGTTTCCCCTTCCGGGCCCCCGGCGGGTCGTTTTCCGAGCCTAAGTATAGTAAAATTATATGTTCGCTCTTAATTACTAACCGGTAGTCCTATTTGCGAACCGACAGTTCCTACAAGTTACTCTACCCTAGAACGAAGTGCTCGTGCTGGTTTCTGATTTTGCACGTAGCCGTTTCACGTTCCGGGCCCCCGCGGGCTGTTTTCGAGCGTAAGTGTTGGAAAATCCCATGTTTCGGTCATAATTCTTAACCGGAGTCCTATGTGCGAACTGTCAGTTCCTACGATTTACTCTATCCTCGAGCGAAGTGCTCATGCCGGTTTAATATGATTTTTCCTTGCTGCCGTTTCCCATTCCGGGCCCCGGCGGCCGTTTTCGAGCCTAAGTGTTGGAAAATCCCATGTTTCTGTCTTAATTCTCTATCCGGGCGTCGTATTTGCGAACCGTCTGTTCCTATAACTTACTCTACCATAGTCCGAAGTGATCGTACCGGTTTCCTATTTTTGACGTGGCCGTTTACTATTCCGGGCCCCCAGGCGAGCCGTTTTCAAGCCTAAGTGTCGTAAAATCCTAAGTTTCGGTGTAATTCTCTAACCTGGAGTGCTATCGCAAACCATCAGTTCCTAGAAGTTACTCTACCCTCGAACGAAGTGCTCGTGCCGGTTTCCGATTTTTCCCCTCGGCCGTTGAGCGTTCTGGCCCCCGGCGGGCCATTTTCGAGCATAAGTGTTGGAAAATCCCATGTTTCGGCCATAATTCTCCAACCGGGAATCCTATTTGCGAACCGTCAGTTCCTACAAGTTACTCGACCCTCGACCGAAGTGCTCGTACTGGTTTCTGATTGTTCCCGCGGCCTTTTCACTTTCTGGGCCCCCGGCGGCCCGTTCTCGAGCCTAGGTGTTGGAAAATCCCATGTTTCGGTCGTAATTCTCTTACCGAGAGTCGTATTTGTAAACCGACAGTTCTACAAGTTACTCTATCCTCGACCGAAGTCCTCGTGCCGGTATCCGATTTTTAACGTGGCTGTTTCCCCTTCCGGGCCCCCGGCGGGTCGTTTTCGAGCCTAAGTATTGTAAAATTATATGTTTCGCTCGTAATTTACTAACCGGTAGTCCTATTTGCGAACCGACAGTTCCTACAAGTTACTCTACCCTAGAACGAACTGCTCGTGCTGGTTTCTGATTTTGCACGTAGCCGTTTCACGTTCCGGGCCCCCAGCGGGCTGTTTTCGAGCCTAAGTGTTGGAAAATCCCATGTTTCGGTCATAATTCTCTAACCGGGAGTCCTATGTGCGAACTGTCAGTTCCTACGATTTACTCTATCCTCGAGCGAAGTGCTCATGCCGGTTTATGATTTTTCTTGCTGCCGTTTCCATTCCGGACCCCGGCGGGCCGTTTCCCGAGCCTAAGTGTTGGAAAATCCCATGTTTCTATCTTAATTCTCTATCCGGGAGTCGTATTTGCGAACCATCTGTTCCTATAACTTACTCTACCATAGTCCGAAGTGCTCGTACCGGTTTCCTACTTTTCACGTGGCCGTTTACTATTCCGGGCCCCCAGGCGAGCCGTTTTCAAGCCTAAGTGTCGTAAAATCCTAAGTTTCGGTGTAATTCTCTAACCTGGAGTGCTATCGCAAACCATCAGTTCCTAGAAGTTACTCTACCCTCGAACGAAGTGCTCGTGCCGGTTTCCGATTTTTCCCCTCGCCGTTTTGACGTTCTGGGCCCCCGGCGGGCCATTTTCGAGCATAAGTGTTGGAAAATCCCATGTTTCGGCCATAATTTCTCCAACCGGGAATCCTATTTGCGAACCGTCAGTTCCTACAAGTTACTCGACCCTCGACGAAGTGCTCGTACTGGTTTCTGATTTTTCCCGCGGCCTTTTCACTTTCTGTGGCCCCCGGCGGCCCGTTCTCGAGCCTAAGTGTTGGAAAATCCCATGTTTCGGTCGTAATTCTCTTACCGAGAGTCGTATTTGATAAACCGACAGTTCCTACAAGTTACTCTACCCTCGACCGAAGTCCTCGTGCCGGTATCCGATTTTTAACGTGGCTGTTTCCCCTTCCGGGCCCCCGGCGGGTCGTTTTTCGAGCCTAAGTATAGTAAAATTATATGGTTCGCTCTTAAATTACTAACCGGTATAGTCCTATTTGCGAACCGACAGTTCCTACAAGTTACTCTACCCTAGAACGAAGTGCTCGTGCTGGTTTCTGATTTTGCACGTAGCCGTTTCACGTTCCGGGCCCCCAGCGGGCTGTTTTCGAGCGTAAGTGTTGGAAAATCCCATGTTTCGGTCATAATTCTCTAACCGGGAGTCCTATGTGCGAACTGTCAGTTCCTACGATTTACTCTATCCTCGAGCGAAGTGCTCATGCCGGTTTATGATTTTTCTTGCTGCCGTTTCCCATTCCGGACCCCGGCGGGCCGTTTTTCGAGCCTAAGTGTCTGGAAAATCCCATGTTTCTGTCTTAATTCTCTATCCGGGCGTCGTATTTGCGAACCGTCTGTTCCTATAACTTACTCTACCATAGTCCGAAGTGATCGTACCGGTTTCCTATTTTTGACGTGGCCGTTTACTATTCCGGGCCCCCAGGCGAGCCGTTTTCAAGCCTAAGTGTCGTAAAATCCTAAGTTTCGGTGTAATTCTCTAACCTGGAGTGCTATCGCAAACCATCAGTTCCTAGAAGTTACTCTACCCTCGAACGAAGTGCTCGTGCCAGTTTCCGATTTTTCCCTCGGCCGTTTGACGTTCTAGGCCCCCGGCGGGCCATTTTCGAGCATAAGTGTTGGAAAATCCCATGTTTCGGCCATAATTCTCCAACCGGGAATCCTATTTGCGAACCGTCAGTTCCTACAAGTTACTCGACCCTCGACCGAAGTGCTCGTACTGGTTTCTGATATTTCCCGCGGCCTTTTCACTTTCTGGGCCCCCGGCGGCCCGTTCTCGAGCCTAAGTGTTGGAAAATCCCATGTTTCGGTCGTAATTCTCTTACCGAGAGTCGTATTTGTAAACCGACAGTTCCTACAAGTTACTCTACCCTCGACCGAAGTCCTCGTGCCGGTATCCGATTTTTAACGTGGCTGTTTCCCCTTCCGGGCCCCCGGCGGGTCGTTTTCGAGCCTAAGTATAGTAAAATTATATGTTTCGCTCGTAATTTACTAACCGGTAGTCCTATTTGCGAACCGACAGTTCCTACAAGTTACTCTACCCTAGAACGAACTGCTCGTGCTGGTTTCTGATTTTGCACGTAGCCGTTTCACGTTCCGGGCCCCCAGCGGGCTGTTTTCGAGCCTAAGTGTTGGAAAATCCCATGTTTCGGTCATAATTCTCTAACCGGGAGTCCTATGTGCGAACTGTCAGTTCCTACGATTTACTCTATCCTCGAGCGAAGTGCTCATGCCGGTTTATGATTTTTCTTGCTGCCGTTTCCCATTCCGGGCCTCGGCGGGCCGTTTTCGAGCCTAAGTGTTGGAAAATCCCATGTTTCTGTCTTAATTCTCTATCCGGGAGTCGTATTTGCGAACCGTCTGTTCCTATAACTTACTCTACCATAGTCCGAAGTGCTCGTACCGGTTTCCTACTTTTCACGTGGCCGTTTACTATTCCGGGCCCCCAGGCGAGCCGTTTTCAAGCCTAAGTGTCGTAAAATCCTAAGTTTCGGTGTAATTCTCTAACCTGGAGTGCTATCGCAAACCATCAGTTCCTAGAAGTTACTCTACCCTCGAACGAAGTGCTCGTGCCGGTTTCCGATTTTTCCCTCGGCCGTTTGACGTTCTGGGCCCCCGGCGGGCCATTTTCGAGCATAAGTGTTGGAAAATCCCATGTTTCGGCCATAATTCTCCAACCGGGAATCCTATTTGCGAACCGTCAGTTCCTACAAGTTACTCGACCCTCGACCGAAGTGCTCGTACTGGTTTCTGATTTTTCCCGCGGCCTTTTCACTTTCTGGGCCCCCGGCGGCCCGTTCTCGAGCCTAAGTGTTGGAAAATCCCATGTTTCGGTCGTAATTCTCTTACCGAGAGTCGTATTTGTAAACCGACAGTTCCTACAAGTTACTCTACCCTCGACCGAAGTCCTCGTGCCGGTATCCGATTTTTAACGTGGCTGTTTCCCCTTCCGGGCCCCCGGCGGGTCGTTTTCGAGCCTAAGTATAGTAAAATTATATGGTTCGCTCTTAATTTACTAACCGGTAGTCCTATTTGCGAACCGACAGTTCCTACAAGTTACTCTACCCTAGAACGAAGTGCTCGTGCTGGTTTCTGATTTTGCACGTAGCCGTTTCACGTTCCGGGCCCCCAGCGGGCTGTTTTCGAGCCTAAGTGTTGGAAAATCCCATGTTTCGGTCATAATTCTCTAACCGGGAGTCCTATGTGCGAACTGTCAGTTCCTACGATTTACTCTATCCTCGAGCGAAGTGCTCATGCCGGTTTATGATTTTTCTTGCTGCCGTTTCCCATTCCGGGCCCCGGCGGGCCGTTTTCGAGCCTAAGTGTTGGAAAATCCCATGTTTCTATCTTAATTCTCTATCCGGGCGTCGTATTTACGACCCGTCTGTTCCTATAACTTACTCTACCATAGTCCGAAGTGCTCGTACCGGTTTCCTACTTTTAACGTGGCCGTTTACTATTCCGGGCCCCCAGGCGAGCCGTTTTCAAGCCTAAGTGTCGTAAAATCCTAAGTTTCGGTGTAATTCTCTAACCTGGAGTGCTATCGCAAACCATCAGTTCCTAGAAGTTACTCTACCCTCGAACGAAGTGCTCGTGCCGGTTTCCGATTTTTCCCTCGGCCGTTTGACGTTCTGGGCCCCCGGCGGGCCATTTTCGAGCATAAGTGTTGGAAAATCCCATGTTTCGGCCATAATTCTCCAACCGGGAATCCTATTTGCGAACCGTCAGTTCCTACAAGTTACTCGACCCTCGACCGAAGTGCTCGTACTGGTTTCTGATTTTTCCCGCGGCCTTTTCACTTTCTGGGCCCCCGGCGGCCCGTTCTCGAGCCTAAGTGTTGGAAAATCCCATGTTTCGGTCGTAATTCTCTTACCGAGAGTCGTATTTGTAAACCGACAGTTCCTACAAGTTACTCTACCCTCGACCGAAGTCCTCGTGCCGGTATCCGATTTTTAACGTGGCTGTTTCCCCTTCCGGGCCCCCGGCGGGTCGTTTTCGAGCCTAAGTATAGTAAAATTATATGGTTCGCTCTAAATTTACTAACCGGTAGTCCTATTTGCGAACCGACAGTTCCTACAAGTTACTCTACCCTAGAACGAAGTGCTCGTGCTGGTTTCTGATTTTGCACGTAGCCGTTTCACGTTCCGGGCCCCCAGCGGGCTGTTTTCGAGCCTAAGTGTTGGAAAATCCCATGTTTCGGTCATAATTCTCTAACCGGGAGTCCTATGTGCGAACTGTCAGTTCCTACGATTTACTCTATCCTCGAGCGAAGTGCTCATGCCGGTTTATGATTTTTCTTGCTGCCGTTTCCCATTCCGGGCCCCGGCGGGCCGTTTTCGAGCCTAAGTGTTGGAAAATCCCATGTTTCTGTCTTAATTCTCTATCCGGGAGTCGTATTTGCGAACCGTCTGTTCCTATAACTTACTCTACCATAGTCCGAAGTGCTCGTACCAGTTTCCTATTTTTCACGTGGCCGTTTACTATTCCGGGCCCCCAGGCGAGCCGTTTTCAAGCCTAAGTGTCGTAAAATCCTAAGTTTCGGTGTAATTCTCTAACCTGGAGTGCTATCGCAAACCATCAGTTCCTAGAAGTTACTCTACCCTCGAACGAAGTGCTCGTGCCGGTTTCCGATTTTTCCCTCGGCCGTTTGACGTTCTGGGCCCCCGGCGGGCCATTTTCGAGCATAAGTGTTGGAAAATCCCATGTTTCGGCCATAATTCTCCAACCGGGAATCCTATTTGCGAACCGTCAGTTCCTACAAGTTACTCGACCCTCGACCGAAGTGCTCGTACTGGTTTCTGATTTTTCCCGCGGCCTTTTCACTTTCTGGGCCCCCGGCGGCCCGTTCTCGAGCCTAAGTGTTGGAAAATCCCATGTTTCGGTCGTAATTCTCTTACCGAGAGTCGTATTTGTAAACCGACAGTTCCTACAAGTTACTCTACCCTCGACCGAAGTCCTCGTGCCGGTATCCGATTTTTAACGTGGCTGTTTCCCCTTCCGGGCCCCCGGCGGGTCGTTTTCGAGCCTAAGTATAGTAAAATTATATGGTTCGCTCGTAATTTACTAACCGGTAGTCCTATTTGCGAACCGACAGTTCCTACAAGTTACTCTACCCTAGAACGAAGTGCTCGTGCTGGTTTCTGATTTTGCACGTAGCCGTTTCACGTTCCGGGCCCCCAGCGGGCTGTTTTCGAGCCTAAGTGTTGGAAAATCCCATGTTTCGGTCATAATTCTCTAACCGGGAGTCCTATGTGCGAACTGTCAGTTCCTACGATTTACTCTATCCTCGAGCGAAGTGCTCATGCCGGTTTATGATTTTTCTTGCTGCCGTTTCCCATTCCGGGCCCCGGCGGGCCGTTTTCGAGCCTAAGTGTTGGAAAATCCCATGTTTCTATCTTAATTCTCTATCCGGGAGTCGTATTTGCGAACCGTCTGTTCCTATAACTTACTCTACCATAGTCCGAAGTGCTCGTACCGGTTTCCTACTTTTTCACGTGGCCGTTTACTATTCCGGGCCCCCAGGCGAGCCGTTTTCAAGCCTAAGTGTCGTAAAATCCTAAGTTTCGGTGTAATTCTCTAACCTGGAGTGCTATCGCAAACCATCAGTTCCTAGAAGTTACTCTACCCTCGAACGAAGTGCTCGTGCCGGTTTCCGATTTTTCCCTCGGCCGTTTGACGTTCTGGGCCCCCGGCGGGCCATTTTCGAGCATAAGTGTTGGAAAATCCCATGTTTCGGCCATAATTCTCCAACCGGGAATCCTATTTGCGAACCGTCAGTTCCTACAAGTTACTCGACCCTCGACCGAAGTGCTCGTACTGGTTTCTGATTTTTCCCGCGGCCTTTTCACTTTCTGGGCCCCCGGCGGCCCGTTCTCGAGCCTAAGTGTTGGAAAATCCCATGTTTCGGTCGTAATTCTCTTACCGAGAGTCGTATTTGTAAACCGACAGTTCCTACAAGTTACTCTACCCTCGACCGAAGTCCTCGTGCCGGTATCCGATTTTTAACGTGGCTGTTTCCCCTTCCGGGCCCCCGGCGGGTCGTTTTCGAGCCTAAGTATAGTAAAATTATATGGTTTCGCTCGTAATTTACTAACCGGTAGTCCTATTTGCGAACCGACAGTTCCTACAAGTTACTCTACCCTAGAACGAAGTGCTCGTGGTGGTTTCTGATTTTGCACGTAGCCGTTTCACGTTCCGGGCCCCCAGCGGGCAGTTTTCGAGCCTAAGTGTTGGAAAACCCATGTTTCGGTCATAATTCTCTAACCGGGAGTCCTATGTGCGAACTGTCAGTTCCTACGATTTACTCTATCCTCGAGCGAAGTGCTCATGCCGGTTTATGATTTTTCTTGCTGCCGTTTCCCATTCCGGACCCCGGCGGGCCGTTTTCGAGCCTAAGTGTTGGAAAATCCCATGTTTCTATCTTAATTCTCTATCCGGGAGTCGTATTTGCGAACCGTCTGTTCCTATAACTTACTCTACCATAGTCCGAAGTGCTCGTACCGGTTTCCTACTTTTCACGTGGCCGTTTACTATTCCGGGCCCCCAGGCGAGCCGTTTTCAAGCCTAAGTGTCGTAAAATCCTAAGTTTCGGTGTAATTCTCTAACCTGGAGTGCTATCGCAAACCATCAGTTCCTAGAAGTTACTCTACCCTCGAACGAAGTGCTCGTGCCGGTTTCCGATTTTTCCCTCGGCCGTTTGACGTTCTGGGCCCCCGGCGGGCCATTTTCGAGCATAAGTGTTGGAAAATCCCATGTTTCGGCCATAATTCTCCAACCGGGAATCCTATTTGCGAACCGTCAGTTCCTACAAGTTACTCGACCCTCGACCGAAGTGCTCGTACTGGTTTCTGATTTTTCCCGCGGCCTTTTCACTTTCTGGGCCCCCGGCGGCCCGTTCTCGAGCCTAAGTGTTGGAAAATCCCATGTTTCGGTCGTAATTCTCTTACCGAGAGTCGTATTTGTAAACCGACAGTTCCTACAAGTTACTCTACCCTCGACCGAAGTCCTCGTGCCGGTATCCGATTTTTAACGTGGCTGTTTCCCCTTCCGGGCCCCCGGCGGGTCGTTTTCGAGCCTAAGTATAGTAAAATTATATGGTTCGCTCTTAATTTACTAACCGGTAGTCCTATTTGCGAACCGACAGTTCCTACAAGTTACTCTACCCTAGAACGAAGTGCTCGTGCTGGTTTCTGATTTTGCACGTAGCCGGTTCACGTTCCGGGCCCCCAGCGGGCTGTTTCGAGCCTAAGTGTTGGAAAATCCCATGTTTCGGTCATAATTCTCTAACCGGGAGTCCTATGTGCGAACTGTCAGTTCCTACGATTACTCTATCCTCGAGCGAAGTGCTCATGCCGGTTTATGATTTTTCTTGCTGCCGTTTCCCATTCCGGACCCCGGCGGGCCGTTTTCGAGCCTAAGTGTTGGAAAATCCCATGTTTCTATCTTAATTCTCTATCCGGGAGTCGTATTTGCGAACCGTCTGTTCCTATAACTTACTCTACCATAGTCCGAAGTGCTCGTACCGGTTTCCTACTTTTCACGTGGCCGTTTACTATTCCGGGCCCCCAGGCGAGCCGTTTTCAAGCCTAAGTGTCGTAAAATCCTAAGTTTCGGTGTAATTCTCTAACCTGGAGTGCTATCGCAAACCATCAGTTCCTAGAAGTTACTCTACCCTCGAACGAAGTGCTCGTGCCGGTTTCCGATTTTTCCCTCGGCCGTTTGACGTTCTGGGCCCCCGGCGGGCCATTTTCGAGCATAAGTGTTGGAAAATCCCATGTTTCGGCCATAATTCTCCAACCGGGAATCCTATTTGCGAACCGTCAGTTCCTACAAGTTACTCGACCCTCGACCGAAGTGCTCGTACTGGTTTCTGATTTTTCCCGCGGCCTTTTCACTTTCTGGGCCCCCGGCGGCCCGTTCTCGAGCCTAAGTGTTGGAAAATCCCATGTTTCGGTCGTAATTCTCTTACCGAGAGTCGTATTTGTAAACCGACAGTTCCTACAAGTTACTCTACCCTCGACCGAAGTCCTCGTGCCGGTATCCGATTTTTAACGTGGCTGTTTCCCCTTCCGGGCCCCCGGCGGGTCGTTTTCGAGCCTAAGTATAGTAAAATTATATGTTTCGCTCGTAATTTACTAACCGGTAGTCCTATTTGCGAACCGACAGTTCCTACAAGTTACTCTACCCTAGAACGAAGTGCTCGTGCTGGTTTCTGATTTTGCACGTAGCCGTTTCACGTTCCGGGCCCCCAGCGGGCTGTTTTCGAGCCTAAGTGTTGGAAAATCCCATGTTTCGGTCATAATTCTCTAACCGGGAGTCCTATGTGCGAACTGTCAGTTCCTACGATTTACTCTATCCTCGAGCGAAGTGCTCATGCCGGTTTATGATTTTTCTTGCTGCCGTTTCCCATTCCGGCCCCGGCGGGCCGTTTTCGAGCCTAAGTGTTGGAAAATCCCATGTTTCTATCTTAATTCTCTATCCGGGCGTCGTATTTGCGAACCAGTCTGTTCCTATAACTTACTCTACCATAGTCCGAAGTGCTCGTACCGGTTTCCTACTTTTCACGTGGCCGTTTACTATTCCGGGCCCCCAGGCGAGCCGTTTTCAAGCCTAAGTGTCGTAAAATCCTAAGTTTCGGTGTAATTCTCTAACCTGGAGTGCTATCGCAAACCATCAGTTCCTAGAAGTTACTCTACCCTCGAACGAAGTGCTCGTGCCGGTTTCCGATTTTTCCCTCGGCCGTTTGACGTTCTGGGCCCCCGGCGGGCCATTTTCGAGCATAAGTGTTGGAAAATCCCATGTTTCGGCCATAATTCTCCAACCGGGAATCCTATTTGCGAACCGTCAGTTCCTACAAGTTACTCGACCCTCGACCGAAGTGCTCGTACTGGTTTCTGATTTTTCCCGCGGCCTTTTCACTTTCTGGGCCCCCGGCGGCCCGTTCTCGAGCCTAAGTGTTGGAAAATCCCATGTTTCGGTCGTAATTCTCTTACCGAGAGTCGTATTTGTAAACCGACAGTTCCTACAAGTTACTCTACCCTCGACCGAAGTCCTCGTGCCGGTATCCGATTTTTAACGTGGCTGTTTCCCCTTCCGGGCCCCCGGCGGGTCGTTTTCGAGCCTAAGTATAGTAAAATTATATGGTTCGCTCGTAATTTACTAACCGGTAGTCCTATTTGCGAACCGACAGTTCCTACAAGTTACTCTACCCTAGAACGAAGTGCTCGTGCTGGTTTCTGATTTTGCACGTAGCCGTTTCACGTTCCGGGCCCCCAGCGGGCTGTTTTCGAGCCTAAGTGTTGGAAAATCCCATGTTTCGGTCATAATTCTCTAACCGGGAGTCCTATGTGCGAACTGTCAGTTCCTACGATTTACTCTATCCTCGAGCGAAGTGCTCATGCCGGTTTATGATTTTTCTTGCTGCCGTTTCCCATTCCGGGCCCCGGCGGGCCGTTTTCGAGCCTAAGTGTTGGAAAATCCCATGTTTCTGTCTTAATTCTCTATCCGGGCGTCGTATTTGCGAACCGTCTGTTCCTATAACTTACTCTACCATAGTCCGAAGTGCTCGTACCGGTTTCCTACTTTTCACGTGGCCGTTTACTATTCCGGGCCCCCAGGCGAGCCGTTTTCAAGCCTAAGTGTCGTAAAATCCTAAGTTTCGGTGTAATTCTCTAACCTGGAGTGCTATCGCAAACCATCAGTTCCTAGAAGTTACTCTACCCTCGAACGAAGTGCTCGTGCCAGTTTCCGATTTTTCCCTCGGCCGTTTGACGTTCTAGGGCCCCCGGCGGGCCATTTTCGAGCATAAGTGTTGGAAAATCCCATGTTTCGGCCATAATTCTCCAACCGGGAATCCTATTTGCGAACCGTCAGTTCCTACAAGTTACTCGACCCTCGACCGCAGTGCTCGTACTGGTTTCTGATTTTTCCCGCGGCCTTTTCACTTTCTGGGCCCCCGGCGGCCCGTTCTCGAGCCTAAGTGTTGGAAAATCCCATGTTTCGGTCGTAATTCTCTTACCGAGAGTCGTATTTGTAAACCGACAGTTCCTACAAGTTACTCTACCCTCGACCGAAGTCCTCGTGCCGGTATCCGATTTTTAACGAGGCTGTTTCCCTTCCGGGCCCCCGGCGGGTCGTTTTCGAGCCTAAGTATAGTAAAATTATATGTTTCGCTCGTAATTTACTAACCGGTAGTCCTATTTGCGAACCGACAGTTCCTACAAGTTACTCGACCCTCGACCGAAGTGCTCGTTCTGGTTTCCGATTTTTCCCGCGGCCTTTTCACTTTCTGGGCCCCCGGCGGCCCGTTCTCGAGCCTAAGTGTTGGAAAATCCCATGTTTCGGTCGTAATTCTCTTACCGGGAGTCGTATTTGTAAACCGACAGTTCCTACAAGTTACTCTACCCTCGACCGAAGTCCTCATGCCGGTATCCGATTTTTAACGTGGCTGTTTCCCCTTCCGGGCCCCCGGCGGGCCGTTTTCGAGCCTAAGTATAGTAAAATTATATGTTTCGCTCGTAATTTACTAACCGGTAGTCCTATTTGCGAACCGACAGTTCCTACAAGTTACTCTACCCTAGAACGAAGTGCTCGTGCTGGTTTCTGATTTTGCACGTAGCCGGTTCACGTTCCGGGCCCCCAGCGGGCTGTTTCGAGCCTAAGTGTTGGAAAATCCCATGTTTCGGTCATAATTCTCTAACCGGGAGTCCAATGTGCGAACTGTCAGTTCCTACGATCTACTCTATCCTCGAGCGAAGTGCTCATGCCGGTTTATGATTTTTCTTGCTGCCGTTTTCCATTCCGGACCCCGGCGGGCCGTTTTCGAGCCTAAGTGTTGGAAAATCCCATGTTTCTATCTTAATTCTCTATCCGGGAGTCGTATTTGCGAACCATCTGTTCCTATAACTTACTCTACCATAGTCCGAAGTGCTCGTACCGGTTTCCTACTTTTCACGTGGCCGTTTACTATTCCGGGCCCCCAGGCGAGCCGTTTTCAAGCCTAAGTGTCGTAAAATCCTAAGTTTCGGTGTAATTCTCTAACCTGGAGTGCTATCGCAAACCATCAGTTCCTAGAAGTTACTCTACCCTCGAACGAAGTGCTCGTGCCGGTTTCCGATTTTTCCCTCGGCCGTTTGACGTTCTGGGCCCCCGGCGGGCCATTTTCGAGCATAAGTGTTGGAAAATCCCATGTTTCGGCCATAATTCTCCAACCGGGAATCCTATTTGCGAACCGTCAGTTCCTACAAGTTACTCGACCCTCGACCGAAGTGCTCGTACTGGTTTCTGATTTTTCCCGCGGCCTTTTCACTTTCTGGGCCCCCGGCGGCCCGTTCTCGAGCCTAAGTGTTGGAAAATCCCATGTTTCGGTCGTAATTCTCTTACCGAGAGTCGTATTTGTAAACCGACAGTTCCTACAAGTTACTCTACCCTCGACCGAAGTCCTCGTGCCGGTATCCGATTTTTAACGTGGCTGTTTCCCCTTCCGGGCCCCCGGCGGGTCGTTTTCGAGCCTAAGTATAGTAAAATTATATGTTTCGCTCGTAATTTACTAACCGGTAGTCCTATTTGCGAACCGACAGTTCCTACAAGTTACTCTACCCTAGAACGAAGTGCTCGTGCTGGTTTCTGATTTTGCACGTAGCCGTTTCACGTTCCGGGCCCCCAGCGGGCTGTTTTCGAGCCTAAGTGTTGGAAAATCCCATGTTTCGGTCATAATTCTCTAACCGGGAGTCCTATGTGCGAACTGTCAGTTCCTACGATTTACTCTATCCTCGAGCGAAGTGCTCATGCCGGTTTATGATTTTTCTTGCTGCCGTTTCCCATTCCGGACCCCGGCGGGCCGTTTTCGAGCCTAAGTGTTGGAAAATCCCATGTTTCTATCTTAATTCTCTATCCGGGAGTCGTATTTGCGAACCGTCTGTTCCTATAACTTACTCTACCATAGTCCGAAGTGCTCGTACCGGTTTCCTACTTTTTCACGTGGCCGTTTACTATTCCGGGCCCCCAGGCGAGCCGTTTTCAAGCCTAAGTGTCGTAAAATCCTAAGTTTCGGTGTAATTCTCTAACCTGGAGTGCTATCGCAAACCATCAGTTCCTAGAAGTTACTCTACCCTCGAACGAAGTGCTCGTGCCGGTTTCCGATTTTTCCCTCGGCCGTTTGACGTTCTGGGCCCCCGGCGGGCCATTTTCGAGCATAAGTGTTGGAAAATCCCATGTTTCGGCCATAATTCTCCAACCGGGAATCCTATTTGCGAACCGTCAGTTCCTACAAGTTACTCGACCCTCGACCGAAGTGCTCGTACTGGTTTCTGATTTTTCCCGCGGCCTTTTCACTTTCTGGGCCCCCGGCGGCCCGTTCTCGAGCCTAAGTGTTGGAAAATCCCATGTTTCGGTCGTAATTCTCTTACCGGGAGTCGTATTTGTAAACCGACAGTTCCTACAAGTTACTCTACCCTCGACCGAAGTCCTCATGCCGGTATCCGATTTTTAACGTGGCTGTTTCCCCTTCCGGGCCCCCGGCGGGCCGTTTTCGAGCCTAAGTATAGTAAAATTATATGTTTCGCTCGTAATTTACTAACCGGTAGTCCTATTTGCGAACCGACAGTTCCTACAAGTTACTCTACCCTAGAACGAAGTGCTCGTGCTGGTTTCTGATTTTGCACGTAGCCGGTTCACGTTCCGGGCCCCCAGCGGGCTGTTTCGAGCCTAAGTGTTGGAAAATCCCATGTTTCGGTCATAATTCTCTAACCGGGAGTCCAATGTGCGAACTGTCAGTTCCTACGATCTACTCTATCCTCGAGCGAAGTGCACATGCCGGTTTATGATTTTTCTTGCAGCCGTTTTCCATTCCGGACCCCGGCGGGCCGTTTTCGAGCCTAAGTGTTGGAAAATCCCATGTTTCTGTCTTAATTCTCTATCCGGGCGTCGTATTTGCGAACCGTCTGTTCCTATAACTTACTCTACCATAGTCCGAAGTGCTCGTACCGGTTTCCTATTTTTCACGTGGCCGTTTACTATTCCGGGCCCCCAGGCGAGCCGTTTTCAAGCCTAAGTGTCGTAAAATCCTAAGTTTCGGTGTAATTCTCTAACCTGGAGTGCTATCGCAAACCATCAGTTCCTAGAAGTTACTCTACCCTCGAACGAAGTGCTCGTGCCAGTTTCCGATTTTTCCCTCGGCCGTTTGACGTTCTAGGCCCCCGGCGGGCCATTTTCGAGCATAAGTGTTGGAAAATCCCATGTTTCGGCCATAATTCTCCAACCGGGAATCCTATTTGCGAACCGTCAGTTCCTACAAGTTACTCGACCCTCGACCGAAGTGCTCGTACTGGTTTCTGATTTTTCCCGCGGCCTTTTCACTTTCTGGGCCCCCGGCGGCCCGTTCTCGAGCCTAAGTGTTGGAAAATCCCATGTTTCGGTCGTAATTCTCTTACCGAGAGTCGTATTTGTAAACCGACAGTTCCTACAAGTTACTCTACCCTCGACCGAAGTCCTCGTGCCGGTATCCGATTTTTAACGTGGCTGTTTCCCCTTCCGGGCCCCCGGCGGGCCGTTTTCGAGCCTAAGTATAGTAAAATTATATGTTTCGCTCGTAATTTACTAACCGGTAGTCCTATTTGCGAACCGACAGTTCCTACAAGTTACTCGACCCTCGACGAAGTGCTCGTTCTGGTTTCCGATTTTCCCGCGGCCTTTCACTTTCTGGGCCCCCGGCGGCCCGTTCTCGAGCCTAAGTGTTGGAAAATCCCATGTTTCGGTCGTAATTCTCTTACCGGGAGTCGTATTTGTAAACGACAGTTCCTACAAGTTACTCTACCCTCGACCGAAGTCCTCATGCCGGTATCCGATTTTTAACGTGGCTGTTTCCCCTTCCGGGCCCCCGGCGGGCCGTTTTCGAGCCTAAGTATAGTAAAATTATATGTTTCGCTCGTAATTTACTAACCGGTAGTCCTATTTGCGAACCGACAGTTCCTACAAGTTACTCTACCCTAGAACGAAGTGCTCGTGCTGGTTTCTGATTTTGCACGTAGCCGGTTCACGTTCCGGGCCCCCAGCGGGCTGTTTCGAGCCTAAGTGTTGGAAAATCCCATGTTTCGGTCATAATTCTCTAACCGGGAGTCCAATGTGCGAACTGTCAGTTCCTACGATCTACTCTATCCTCGAGCGAAGTGCACATGCCGGTTTATGATTTTTCTTGCTGCCGTTTTCCATTCCGGACCCCGGCGGGCCGTTTTCGAGCCTAAGTGTTGGAAAATCCCATGTTTCTATCTTAATTCTCTATCCGGGAGTCGTATTTGCGAACCGTCTGTTCCTATAACTTACTCTACCATAGTCCGAAGTGCTCGTACCGGTTTCCTACTTTTCACGTGGCCGTTTACTATTCCGGGCCCCCAGGCGAGCCGTTTTCAAGCCTAAGTGTCGTAAAATCCTAAGTTTCGGTGTAATTCTCTAACCTGGAGTGCTATCGCAAACCATCAGTTCCTAGAAGTTACTCTACCCTCGAACGAAGTGCTCGTGCCGGTTTCCGATTTTTCCCTCGGCCGTTTGACGTTCTGGGCCCCCGGCGGGCCATTTTCGAGCATAAGTGTTGGAAAATCCCATGTTTCGGCCATAATTCTCCAACCGGGAATCCTATTTGCGAACCGTCAGTTCCTACAAGTTACTCGACCCTCGACCGAAGTGCTCGTACTGGTTTCTGATTTTTCCCGCGGCCTTTTCACTTTCTGGGCCCCCGGCGGCCCGTTCTCGAGCCTAAGTGTTGGAAAATCCCATGTTTCGGTCGTAATTCTCTTACCGAGAGTCGTATTTGTAAACCGACAGTTCCTACAAGTTACTCTACCCTCGACCGAAGTCCTCGTGCCGGTATCCGATTTTTAACGTGGCTGTTTCCCCTTCCGGGCCCCCGGCGGGTCGTTTTCGAGCCTAAGTATAGTAAAATTATATGGTTCGCTCGTAATTTACTAACCGGTAGTCCTATTTGCGAACCGACAGTTCCTACAAGTTACTCTACCCTAGAACGAAGTGCTCGTGCTGGTTTCTGATTTTGCACGTAGCCGTTTCACGTTCCGGGCCCCCAGCGGGCTGTTTTCGAGCCTAAGTGTTGGAAAATCCCATGTTTCGGTCATAATTCTCTAACCGGGAGTCCTATGTGCGAACTGTCAGTTCCTACGATTTACTCTATCCTCGAGCGAAGTGCTCATGCCGGTTTATGATTTTTCTTGCTGCCGTTTCCCATTCCGGGCCCCGGCGGGCCGTTTTCGAGCCTAAGTGTTGGAAAATCCCATGTTTCTGTCTTAATTCTCTATCCGGGCGTCGTATTTGCGAACCGTCTGTTCCTATAACTTACTCTACCATAGTCCGAAGTGCTCGTACCGGTTTCCTACTTTTCACGTGGTCGTTTACTATTCCGGGCCCCAAGCGAGCCGTTTTCAAGCCTAAGTGTCGTAAAATCCTAAGTTTCGGTGTAATTCTCTAACCTGGAGTGCTATCGCAAACCATCAGTTCCTAGAAGTTACTCTACCCTCGAACGAAGTGCTCGTGCCAGTTTCCGATTTTTCCCTCGGCCGTTTGACGTTCTAGGGCCCCCGGCGGGCCATTTTCGAGCATAAGTGTTGGAAAATCCCATGTTTCGGCCATAATTCTCCAACCGGGAATCCTATTTGCGAACCGTCAGTTCCTACAAGTTACTCGACCCTCGACCGCAGTGCTCGTACTGGTTTCTGATTTTTCCCGCGGCCTTTTCACTTTCTGGGCCCCCGGCGGCCCGTTCTCGAGCCTAAGTGTTGGAAAATCCCATGTTTCGGTCGTAATTCTCTTACCGAGAGTCGTATTTGTAAACCGACAGTTCCTACAAGTTACTCTACCCTCGACGAAGTCCTCGTGCCGGTATCCGATTTTTAACGAGGCTGTTTCCCCTTCCGGGCCCCCGGCGGGTCGTTTTCGAGCCTAAGTATAGTAAAATTATATGTTTCGCTCGTAATTTACTAACCGGTAGTCCTATTTGCGAACCGACAGTTCCTACAAGTTACTCGACCCTCGACCGAAGTGCTCGTTCTGGTTTCCGATTTTTCCCGCGGCCTTTTCACTTTCTGGGCCCCCGGCGGCCCGTTCTCGAGCCTAAGTGTTGGAAAATCCCATGTTTCGGTCGTAATTCTCTTACCGGGAGTCGTATTTGTAAACTCGACAGTTCCTACAAGTTACTCTACCCTCGACCGAAGTCCTCATGCCGGTATCCGATTTTTAACGTGGCTGTTTCCCCTTCCGGGCCCCCGGCGGGCCGTTTTCGAGCCTAAGTATAGTAAAATTATATGTTTCGCTCGTAATTTACTAACCGGTAGTCCTATTTGCGAACCGACAGTTCCTACAAGTTACTCTACCCTAGAACGAAGTGCTCGTGCTGGTTTCTGATTTTGCACGTAGCCGGTTCACGTTCCGGGCCCCCAGCGGGCTGTTTCGAGCCTAAGTGTTGGAAAATCCCATGTTTCGGTCATAATTCTCTAACCGGGAGTCCTATGTGCGAACTGTCAGTTCCTACGATTTACTCTATCCTCGACCGAAGTGCTCATGCCGGTTTATGATTTTTCTTGCTGCCGTTTCCCATTCCGGACCCCGGCGGGCCGTTTTCGAGCCTAAGTGTTGGAAAATCCCATGTTTCTGTCTTAATTCTCTATCCGGGAGTCGTATTTGCGAACCGTCTGTTCCTATAACTTACTCTACCATAGTCCGAAGTGCTCGTACCGGTTTCCTACTTTTTCACGTGGCCGTTTACTATTCCGGGCCCCCAGGCGAGCCGTTTTCAAGCCTAAGTGTCGTAAAATCCTAAGTTTCGGTGTAATTCTCTAACCTGGAGTGCTATCGCAAACCATCAGTTCCTAGAAGTTACTCTACCCTCGAACGAAGTGCTCGTGCCAGTTTCCGATTTTTCCCTCGGCCGTTTGACGTTCTGGGCCCCCGGCGGGCCATTTTCGAGCATAAGTGTTGGAAAATCCCATGTTTCGGCCATAATTCTCCAACCGGGAATCCTATTTGCGAACCGTCAGTTCCTACAAGTTACTCGACCCTCGACCGAAGTGCTCGTACTGGTTTCTGATTTTTCCCGCGGCCTTTTCACTTTCTGGGCCCCCGGCGGCCCGTTCTCGAGCCTAAGTGTTGGAAAATCCCATGTTTCGGTCGTAATTCTCTTACCGAGAGTCGTATTTGTAAACCGACAGTTCCTACAAGTTACTCTACCCTCGACCGAAGTCCTCGTGCCGGTATCCGATTTTTAACGTGGCTGTTTCCCCTTCCGGGCCCCCGGCGGGTCGTTTTCGAGCCTAAGTATAGTAAAATTATATGGTTCGCTCTAATTTACTAACCGGTAGTCCTATTTGCGAACCGACAGTTCCTACAAGTTACTCTACCCTAGAACGAAGTGCTCGTGCTGGTTTCTGATTTTGCACGTAGCCGTTTCACGTTCCGGGCCCCCAGCGGGCTGTTTTCGAGCCTAAGTGTTGGAAAATCCCATGTTTCGGTCATAATTCTCTAACCGGGAGTCCTATGTGCGAACTGTCAGTTCCTACGATTTACTCTATCCTCGAGCGAAGTGCTCATGCCGGTTTATGATTTTTCTTGCTGCCGTTTCCCATTCCGGGCCCCGGCGGGCCGTTTTCGAGCCTAAGTGTTGGAAAATCCCATGTTTCTGTCTTAATTCTCTATCCGGGCGTCGTATTTGCGAACCGTCTGTTCCTATAACTTACTCTACCATAGTCCGAAGTGCTCGTACCGGTTTCCTACTTTTTCACGTGGCCGTTTACTATTCCGGGCCCCCAGGCGAGCCGTTTTCAAGCCTAAGTGTCGTAAAATCCTAAGTTTCGGTGTAATTCTCTAACCTGGAGTGCTATCGCAAACCATCAGTTCCTACAAGTTACTCTACCCTCGAACGAAGTGCTCGTGCCGGTTTCCGATTTTTCCCTCGGCCGTTTGACGTTCTAGGCCCCCGGCGGGCCATTTTCGAGCATAAGTGTTGGAAAATCCCATGTTTCGGCCATAATTCTCCAACCGGGAATCCTATTTGCGAACCGTCAGTTCCTACAAGTTACTCGACCCTCGACCGCAGTGCTCGTACTGGTTTCTGATTTTTCCCGCGGCCTTTTCACTTTCTGGGCCCCCGGCGGCCCGTTCTCGAGCCTAAGTGTTGGAAAATCCCATGTTTCGGTCGTAATTCTCTTACCGAGAGTCGTATTTGTAAACCGACAGTTCCTACAAGTTACTCTACCCTCGACCGAAGTCCTCGTGCCGGTATCCGATTTTTAACGAGGCTGTTTCCCCTTCCGGGCCCCCGGCGGGTCGTTTTCGAGCCTAAGTATAGTAAAATTATATGTTTCGCTCGTAATTTACTAACCGGTAGTCCTATTTGCGAACCGACAGTTCCTACAAGTTACTCGACCCTCGACCGAAGTGCTCGTGCTGGTTTCCGATTTTTCCCGCGGCCTTTTCACTTTCTGGGCCCCCGGCGGCCCGTTCTCGAGCCTAAGTGTTGGAAAATCCCATGTTTCGGTCGTAATTCTCTTACCGAGAGTCGTATTTGTAAACCGACAGTTCCTACAAGTTACTCTACCCTCGACCGAAGTCCTAGTGCCGGTATCCGATTTTACACGTGGCTGTTTCCCGTTCCGGGCCCCCGGCGGGTCGTTTTCGAGCCTAAGTATAGTAAAATTATATGTTTCGCTCGTAATTTACTAACCGGTAGTCCTATTTGCGAACCGACAGTTCCTACAAGTTACTCTACCCTAGAACGAAGTGCTCGTGCTGGTTTCTGATTTTGCACGTAGCCGTTTCACGTTCCGGGCACCCAGCGGGCTGTTTTCCATACTAAGTGTTGGAAAATCCCATGTTTCGGTCATAATTCTCTAACCGGGAGTCCTATGTGCGAACTGTCAGTTCCTACGATTTACTCTATCCTCGAGCGAAGTGCTCATGCCGGTTTATGATTTTTCTTGCTGCCGTTTCCCATTCCGGGCCCCGGCGGGCCGTTTTCGAGCCTAAGTGTTGGAAAATCCCATGTTTCTGTCTTAATTCTCTATCCGGGCGTCGTATTTGCGAACCGTCTGTTCCTATAACTTACTCTACCATAGTCCGAAGTGCTCGTACCGGTTTCCTACTTTTCACGTTGCCGTTTACAATTTCGGGCCCCCAGGCGAGCCATTTTCAAGCCTAAGTGTCGTAAAATCCTAAGTTTCGGTGTAATTCTCTAACCTGGAGTGCTATCGCAAACCATCAGTTCCTAGAAGTTACTCTACCCTCGAACGAAGTGCTCGTGCCGGTTTCCGATTTTTCCCTCGGCCGTTTGACGTTCTGGGCCCCCGGCGGGCCATTTTCGAGCATAAGTGTTGGAAAATCCCATGTTTCGGCCATAATTCTCCAACCGGGAATCCTATTTGCGAACCGTCAGTTCCTACAAGTTACTCGACCCTCGACCGAAGTGCTCGTACTGGTTTCTGATTTTTCCCGCGGCCTTTTCACTTTCTGGGCCCCCGGCGGCCCGTTCTCGAGCCTAAGTGTTGGAAAATCCCATGTTTCGGTCGTAATTCTCTTACCGAGAGTCGTATTTGTAAACCGACAGTTCCTACAAGTTACTCTACCCTCGACCGAAGTCCTCGTGCCGGTATCCGATTTTTAACGTGGCTGTTTCCCCTTCCGGGCCCCCGGCGGGTCGTTTTCGAGCCTAAGTATAGTAAAATTATATGTTACGCTCGTAATTTACTAACCGGTAGTCCTATTTGCGAACCGACAGTTCCTACAAGTTACTCTACCCTAGAACGAAGTGCTCGTGCTGGTTTCTGATTTTGCACGTAGCCGTTTCACGTTCCGGGCCCCCAGCGGGCTGTTTTCCAGCCTAAGTGTTGGAAAATCCCATGTTTCGGTCATAATTCTCTAACCGGGAGTCCTATGTGCGAACTGTCAGTTCCTACGATTTACTCTATCCTCGAGCGAAGTGCTCATGCCGGTTTATGATTTTTCTTGCTGCCGTTTCCCATTCCGGGCCCCGGCGGGCCGTTTTCGAGCCTAAGTGTTGGAAAATCCCATGTTTCTGTCTTAATTCTCTATCCGGGCGTCGTATTTGCGAACCGTCTGTTCCTATAACTTACTCTACCATAGTCCGAAGTGCTCGTACCGGTTTCCTACTTTTCACGTTGCCGTTTACAATTTCGGGCCCCCAGGCGAGCCATTTTCAAGCCTAAGTGTCGTAAAATCCTAAGTTTCGGTGTAATTCTCTAACCTGGAGTGCTATCGCAAACCATCAGTTCCTAGAAGTTACTCTACCCTCGAACGAAGTGCTCGTGCCGGTTTCCGATTTTTCCCTCGGCCGTTTGACGTTCTGGGCCCCCGGCGGGCCATTTTCGAGCATAAGTGTTGGAAAATCCCATGTTTCGGCCATAATTCTCCAACCGGGAATCCTATTTGCGAACCGTCAGTTCCTACAAGTTACTCGACCCTCGACCGAAGTGCTCGTACTGGTTTCTGATTTTTCCCGCGGCCTTTTCACTTTCTGGGCCCCCGGCGGCCCGTTCTCGAGCCTAAGTGTTGGAAAATCCCATGTTTCGGTCGTAATTCTCTTACCGAGAGTCGTATTTGTAAACCGACAGTTCCTACAAGTTACTCTACCCTCGATCGAAGTCCTCGTGCCGGTATCCGATTTTTAACGTGGCTGTTTCCCCTTCCGGGCCCCCGGCGGGTCGTTTTCGAGCCTAAGTATAGTAAAATTATATGTTTCGCTCGTAATTTACTAACCGGTAGTCCTATTTGCGAACCGACAGTTCCTACAAGTTACTCGACCCTCGACCGAAGTGCTCGTTCTGGTTTCCGATTTTTCCCGCGGCCTTTTCACTTTCTGGGCCCCCGGCGGCCCGTTCTCGAGCCTAAATGTTGGAAAATCCCATGTTTCGATCGTAATTCTCTTACCGAGAGTCGTATTTGTAAACCGACAGTTCTTACAAGTTACTCTACCCTCGACCGGAGTCCTCGTGCAGGTATCCAATTTTTAACGTGGCTGTTTCCCCTTCCGGGCCCCCGGCGGGTCGTTTTCGAGCCTAAGTATAGTAAAATTATATGTTTCGCTCGTAATTTACTAACCGGTAGTCCTATTTGCGAACCGACAGTTTCTACAAGTTACTCTACCCTAGAACGAAGTGCTCGTGCTGGTTTCTGATTTTGCACGTAGCCGTTTCACGTTCCGGGCCCCCAGCGGGCTGTTTTCCAGCCTAAGTGTTGGAAAATCCCATGTTTCGGTCATAATTCTCTAACCGGGAGTCCTATGTGCGAACTGTCAGTTCCTACGATTTACTCTATCCTCGAGCGAAGTGCTCATGCCGGTTTATGATTTTTCTTGCTGCCGTTTCCCATTCCGAACCCCGGCGGGCCGTTTTCGAGCCTAAGTGTTGGAAAATCCCATGTTTCTGTCTTAATTCTCTATCCGGGCGTCGTATTTGCAAACCGTCTGTTCCTATAACTTACTCTACCATAGTCCAAAGTGCTCGTACCGGTTTCCTACTTTTCACGTTGCCGTTTACAATTTCGGGCCCCCAGGCGAGCCATTTTCAAGCCTAAGTGTCGTAAAATCCTAAGTTTCGGTGTAATTCTCTAACCTGGATGCTATCGCAAACCATCAGTTCCTAGAAGTTACTCTACCCTCGAACGAAGTGCTCGTGCCGGTTTTCGATTTTTCCCTCGGCCGTTTGACGTTCTGGGCCCCCGGCGGGCCATTTTCGAGCATAAGTGTTGGAAAATCCCATATTTCGGCCATAATTCTCCAACCGGGAATCCTATTTGCGAACCGTCAGTTCCTACAAGTTACTCGACCCTCGACCGAAGTGCTCGTACTGGTTTCTGATTTTTCCCGCGGCCTTTTCACTTTCTGGGCCCCCGGCGGCCCGTTCTCGAGCCTAAGTGTTGGAAAATCCCATGTTTCGGTCGTAATTCTCTTACCGAGAGTCGTATTTGTAAACCGACAGTTCCTACAAGTTACTCTACCCTCGATCGAAGTCCTCGTGCCGGTATCCGATTTTTAACGTGGCTGTTTCCCCTTCCGGGCCCCCGGCGGGTCGTTTTCGAGCCTAAGTATAGTAAAATTATATGTTTCGCTCGTAATTTACTAACCGGTAGTCCTATTTGCGAACCGACAGTTTCTACAAGTTACTCTACCCTAGAACGAAGTGCTCGTGCTGGTTTCTGATTTTGCACGTAGCCGTTTCACGTTCCGGGCCCCCAGCGGGCTGTTTTCCAGCCTAAGTGTTGGAAAATCCCATGTTTCGGTCATAATTCTCTAACCGGGAGTCCTATGTGCGAACTGTCAGTTCCTACGATTTACTCTATCCTCGAGCGAAGTGCTCATGCCGGTTTATGATTTTTCTTGCTGCCGTTTCCCATTCCGAACCCCGGCGGGCCGTTTTCGAGCCTAAGTGTTGGAAAATCCCATGTTTCTATCTTAATTCTCTATCCGGGAGTCGTATTTGTGAACCGTCTGTTCCTATAACTTACTCTACCATAGTCCGAAGTGCTCGTACCGGTTTCCTACTTTTCACGTGGTCGTTTACTATTCCGGGCCCCAAGCGAGCCGTTTTCAAGCCTAAGTGTCGTAAAATCCTAAGTTTCGGTGTAATTCTCTAACCTGGAGTGCTATCGCAAACCATCAGTTCCTAGAAGTTACTCTACCCTCGAACGAAGTGCTCGTGCCGGTTTTCGATTTTTCCCTCGGCCGTTTGACGTTCTGGGCCCCCGGCGGGCCATTTTCGAGCATAAGTGTTGGAAAATCCCATGTTTCGGCCATAATTCTCCAACCGGGAATCCTATTTGCGAACCGTCAGTTCCTACAAGTTACTCGACCCTCGACCGAAGTGCTCGTACTGGTTTCTGATTTTTCCCGCGGCCTTTTCACTTTCTGGCCCCCGGCGGCCCGTTTCTCGAGCCTAAGTGTTGGAAAATCCCATGTTTCGGTCGTAATTCTCTTACCGAGAGTCGTATTTGTAAACCGACAGTTCCTACAAGTTACTCTACCCTCGACCGAAGTCCTCGTGCCGGTATCCGATTTTTAACGAGGCTGTTTCCCCTTCCGGGCCCCCGGCGGGTCGTTTTCGAGCCTAAGTATAGTAAAATTATATGTTTCGCTCGTAATTTACTAACCGGTAGTCCTATTTGCGAACCGACAGTTCCTACAAGTTACTCGACCCTCGACCGAAGTGCTCGTGCTGGTTTCCGATTTTTCCCGCGGCCTTTCACTTTCTGGGCCCCCGGCGGCCCGTTTCGAGCCTAAGTGTTGGAAAATCCCATGTTTCGGTCGTAATTCTCTTACCGAGAGTCGTATTTGTAAAACGACAGTTCTACAAGTTACTCTACCCTCGACCGAAGTCCTCGTGCCGGTATCCGATTTAACGTGGCTTTTCCCCTTCCGGGCCCCCGGCGGGTCGTTTTCGAGCCTAAGTATAGTAAAATAATGTTTCGCTCGTAATTTACTAACCGTAGTCCTATTTGCGAACCGACAGTTCCTACAAGTTACTCGACCCTCGACCGAAGTGCTCGTGCTGGTTTCTGATTTTTCCCGCGGCCTTTTCACTTTCTGGGCCCCCGGCGGCCCGTTCTCGAGCCTAAGTGTTGGAAAATCCCATGTTTCGGTCGTAATTCTCTTACCGAGAGTCGTATTGTAAACCGACAGTTCCTACAAGTTACTCTACCCTCGACCGAAGTCCTCGTACCAGTATCCGATTTTTAACGTGGCTATTTCCCCTTCCGGGCCCCCGGCGGGTCGTTTTCGAGCCTAAGTATAGTAAAATTATATGTTTCGCTCGTAATTTACTAACCGGTAGTCCTATTTGCGAACCGACAGTTCCTACAAGTTACTCTAGCCCTAGAACGAAGTGCTCGTACTGGTTTCTGATTTTGCACGTAGCCGTTTCACGTTCCGGGCCCCCAGCGGCTGTTTTCAAGCCTAAGTGTTGGAAAATCCCATGTTTCGGTCATAATTCTCTAACCGGGAGTCCTATGTGCGAACTGTCAGTTTCCTACGATTTACTCTATCCTCGAGCGAAGTGCTCATGCCGGTTTATGATTTTCTTGCTGCCGTTCCCATTCCGAACCCCGGCGGGCGTTTTCGAGCCTAAGTGTTGGAAAATCCCATGTTTCTATCTTAATTCTCTATCCGGGAGTCGTATTTGTGAACCGTCTGTTCCTATAACTTACTCTACCATAGTCCGAAGTGCTCGTACCGGTTTCCTACTTTTCACGTGGTCGTTTACTATTCCGGGCCCCAAGCGAGCCGTTTTCAAGCCTAAGTGTCGGTAAAATCCTAAGTTTCGGTGTGTAATTCTCTAACCTGGAGTGCTATCGGCAAACCATCGTTCCTAGAAGTTACTCTACCCTCGAACGAAGTGCTCGTGCCTGGTTTTCGATTTTTCCCTCGGCCGTTTTGACGTTCTGGGCCCCCGGCGGCCATTTTCGAGCATAAGTGTTGGAAAATCCCAATCTTTCGGCCATAATTCTCCAACCGGGAATCCTATTTGCGAACCGTCAGTTCCTACAAGTTACTCCCTCGACCGAAGTGCTCATACTGGTTTCTGATTTTTCGCGGCCTTTTCACTTTCTGGGCCCCCGGCGGCCCGTTCTCGAGCCTAAGTGTGGAAAATCCCATGTTTCGGTCGTAATTCTCTTACCGAGAGTCGTTGTAAACCGACAGTTCCTAAGTTACTCTACCCTCGACGAAGTGCTCGTGCCGGTATCGATTTTTAACGAGGCTACTTCCCCTTGGGCCCCCGGCGGGTCATTTTCGAGCTAATTATAAAATATATGTTTCGCTCGTAATTTACTAACCGGTAGTCCTATTTGCGAACCGTCAGTTCCTACAAGTTACTCGACCCTCGACCGAAGTGCTCGTGCTGGTTTCGATTTTTCCCGCGGCCTTTTCACTTTCTGGGCCCCCGGCGGCCCGTTCTCGAGCTAAGTGTTGGAAAATCCCTTGTTTCGGTCGTAATTCTCTTACCGAGAGTCGTATTTGTAAACCGACAGTTCCTACAAGTTACTCTACCCTCGACCGAAGTCCTCGTGCCGGTATCCAATTTTTAACGAGGCTGTTTCCCCTTCCGGGCCCCCGGCGGGTCGTTTTCGAGCCTAAGTATAGTAAAATTATATGTTTCGCTCGTAATTTACTAACCAGTAGTCCTATTTGCGAACCGACAGTTCCTACAAGTTACTCGACCCTCGACCGAAGTGCTCGTGCTGGTTTCTGATTTTTCCCGCGGCCTTTTCACTTTCTGGGCCCCCGGCGGCCCGTTCTCGAGCCTAAGTGTTGGAAAATCCCATGTTTCGGTCGTAATTCTCTTACCGAGAGTCGTATTTGTAAACCGACAGTTCCTACAAGTTACTCTACCCTCGACCGAAGTCCTCGTACCAGTATCCGATTTTTAACGTGGCTATTTCCCCTTCCGGGCCCCCGGCGGGTCGTTTTCGAGCCTAAGTATAGTAAAATTATATGTTTCGCTCGTAATTTACTAACCGGTAGTCCTATTTGCGAACCGACAGTTCCTACAAGTTACTCTAGCCCTAGAACGAAGTGCTCGTACTGGTTTCTGATTTTGCACGTAGCCGTTTCACGTTCCGGGCCCCCAGCGGGCTGTTTTCCAGCCTAAGTGTTGGAAAATCCCATGTTTCGGTCATAATTCTCTAACCGGGAGTCCTATGTGCGAACTGTCAGTTCCTACGATTTACTCTATCCTCGAGCGAAGTGCTCATGCCGGTTTATGATTTTTCTTGCTGCCGTTTCCCATTCCGAACCCCGGCGGGCCGTTTTCGAGCCTAAGTGTTGGAAAATCCCATGTTTCTATCTTAATTCTCTATCCGGGAGTCGTATTTACGAACCGTCTGTTCCTATAACTTACTCTACCATAGTCCGAAGTGCTCGTACCGGTTTCCTACTTTTCACGTGGCCGTTTACAATTCCGGGCCCCCAGGCGAGCCGTTTTCAAGCCTAAGTGTCGTAAAATCCTAAGTTTCGGTGTAATTCTCTAACCTGGAGTGCTATCGCAAACCATCAGTTCCTAGAAGTTACTCTACCCTCGAACGAAGTGCTCGTGCCGGTTTTCGATTTTTCCCTCGGCCGTTTGACGTTCTGGGCCCCCGGCGGGCCATTTTCGAGCATAAGTGTTGGAAAATCCCATATTTCGGCCATAATTCTCCAACCGGGAATCCTATTTGCGAACCGTCAGTTCCTACAAGTTACTCGACCCTCGACCGAAGTGCTCGTACTGGTTTCTGATTTTTCCGCGGCCTTTTCACTTTCTGGGCCCCCGGCGGCCCGTTCTCGAGCCTAAGTGTTGGAAAATCCCATGTTTCGGTCGTAATTCTCTTACCGAGAGTCGTATTTGTAAACCGACAGTTCCTACAAGTTACTCTACCCTCGACCGAAGTCCTCGTGCCGGTATCCGATTTTTAACGAGGCTACTTCCCCTTCCGGGCCCCCGGCGGGTCGTTTTCGAGCCTAAGTATAGTAAAATTATATGTTTCGCTCGTAATTTACTAACCGGTAGTCCTATTTGCGAACCGATAGTTCCTACAAGTTACTCGACCCTCGACCGAAGTGCTCGTGCTGGTTTCCGATTTTTCCCGCGGCCTTTTCACTTTCTGGGCCCCCGGCGGCCCATTCTCGAGCCTAAGTGTTGGAAAATCCCATGTTTCGGTCGTAATTCTCTTACCGAGAGTCGTATTTGTAAACCGACAGTTACTACAAGTTACTCTACCCTCGACCGAAGTCCTCGTGCCGGTATCCGAATTTTAACGAGGCTATTTCCCCTTCCGGGCCCGCGGCGGGTCGTTTTCGAGCCTAAGTATAGTAAAATTATATGTTTCGCTCGTAATTTACTAACCAGTAGTCCTATTTGCGAACCGACAGTTCCTACAAGTTACTCGACCCTCGACCGAAGTGCTCGTGCTGGTTTCTGATTTTTCCCGCGGCCTATTCACTTTCTGGGCCCCCGGCGGCCCGTTCTCGAGCCTAAGTGTTGGAAAATCCCATGTTTCGGTCGTAATTCTCTTACCGAGAGTCGTATCTGTAAACCGACAGTTCCTACAAGTTACTCTACCCTCGACCGAAGTCCTCGTACCAGTATCCGATTTTTAACGTGGCTATTTCCCCTTCCGGGCCCCCGGCGGGTCGTTTTCGAGCCTAAGTATAGTAAAATTATATGTTTCGCTCGTAATTTACTAACCGGTAGTCCTATTTGCGAACCGACAGTTCCTACAAGTTACTCAGCCCTAGAACGAAGTGCTCGTACTGGTTTCTGATTTTGCACGTAGCCGTTTCACGTTCCGGGCCCCCAGCGGGCTGTTTTCCAGCCTAAGTGTTGGAAAATCCCATGTTTCGGTCATAATTCTCTAACCGGGAGTCCTATGTGCGAACTGTCAGTTCCTACGATTTACTCTATCCTCGAACGAAGTGCTCATGCCGGTTTATGATTTTTCTTGCTGCCGTTTCCCATTCCGAACCCCGGCGGGCCGTTTTCGAGCCTAAGTGTTGGAAAATCCCATGTTTCTCTCTTAATTCTCTATCCGGGAGTCGTCTTTGCGAACCGTCTGTTCCTATAACTTACTCTACCATAGTCCGAACTGCTCGTACCGGTTTCCTACTTTTCACGTGGCCGTTTACTATTCCGGGCCCCCAGGCGAGCCGTTTTCAAGCCTAAGTGTCGTAAAATCCTAAGTTTCGGTGTAATTCTCTAACCTGGAGTGCTATCGCAAACCATCAGTTCCTAGAAGTTACTCTACCCTCGAACGAAGTGCTCGTGCCGGTTTTCGATTTTTCCCTCGGCTGTTTGACGTTCTGGGCCCCCGGCGGGCCATTTTCGAGCATAAGTGTTGGAAAATCCCATGTTTCAGCCATAATTCTCCAACCGGGAATCCTATTTGCGAACCGTCAGTTCCTACAAGTTACTCGACCCTCGACCGAAGTGCTCGTACTGGTTTCTGATTTTTCCCGCGGCCTTTTCACTTTCTGGGCCCCCGGCGGCCCGTTCTCGAGCCTAAGTGTTGGAAAATCCCATGTTTCGGTCGTAATTCTCTTACCGAGAGTCGTATTTGTAAACCGACAGTTCCTACAAGTTACTCTACCCTCGACCGAAGTCCTCGTGCTGGTATCCGATTTTTAACGAGGCTACTTCCCCTTCCGGGCCCCCGGCGGGTCGTTTTCGAGCCTAAGTATAGTAAAATTATATGTTTCGCTCGTAATTTACTAACCGGTAGTCCTATTTGCGAACCGAAAGTTCCTACAAGTTACTCTACCCTAGAACGAAGTGCTCGTGCTGGTTTCTGATTTTGCACGTAGCCGTTTCACGTTCCGGGTCCCCAGCGGGCTGTTTTCCAGCCTAAGTGTTGGAAAATCCCATGTTTCGGTCATAATTCTCTAACCGGGAGTCCTATGTGCGAACTGTCAGTTCCTACGATTTACTCTATCCTCGAACGAAGTGCTCATGCCGGTTTATGATTTTTCTTGCTGCCGTTTCCCATTCCGAACCCCGGTGGGCCGTTTTCGAGCCTAAGTGTTGGAAAATCCCATGTTTCTATCTTAATTCTCTATCCGGGAGTCGTATTTACGAACCGTCTGTTCCTATAACTTACTCTACCATAGTCCGAAGTGCTCGTACCGGTTTCCTACTTTTCACGTGGCCGTTTACAATTCCGGGCCCCCAGGCGAGCCGTTTTCAAGCCTAAGTGTCGTAAAATCCTAAGTTTCGGTGTAATTCTCTAACCTGGAGTGCTATCGCAAACCATCAGTTCCTAGAAGTTACTCTACCCTCGAACGAAGTGCTCATGCCGGTTTTCGATTTTTCCCTCGGCTGTTTGACGTTCTGGGCCCCCGGCGGGCCATTTTCGAGCATAAGTGTTGGAAAATCCCATGTTTCAGCCATAATTCTCCAACCGGGAATCCTATTTGCGAACCGTCAGTTCCTACAAGTTACTCGACCCTCGACCGAAGTGCTCGTACTGGTTTCTGATTTTTCCCGCGGCCTTTTCACTTTCTGGGCCCCCGGCGGCCCGTTCTCGAGGCTAAGTGTTGGAAAATCCCATGTTTCGGTCGTAATTCTCTTACCGAGAGTCGTATTTGTAAACCGACAGTTCCTACAAGTTACTCTACCCTCGACCGAAGTCCTCGTGCCGGTATCCGATTTTTAACGAGGCTGTTTCCCCTTCCGGGCCCCCGGCGGGTCGTTTTCGAGCCTAAGTATAGTAAATTATATGTTTCGCTCGTAATTTACTAACCGGTAGTCCTATTTGCAAACCGACTGTTCCTACAAGTTACTCAACCCTCGACCGAAGTGCTCGTGCTGGTTTCCGATTTTTCCTGCGGCCTTTTCACTTTCTGGGCCCCCGGCGGCCCGTTCTCGAGCCTAAGTGTTGGAAAATCCCATGTTTCGGTCGTAATTCTCTTACCGAGAGTCGTATTTGTAAACCGACAGTTCCTACAAGTTACTCTACCCTCGACCGAAGTCCTCGTGCCGGTATCCGATTTCTAACGTGGCTGTTTCCCCTTCCGGGCCCCTGGCGGGTCGTTTTCGAGCCTAAGTATAGTAAAATTATATGTTTCGCTCGTAATTTACTAACCGGTAGTCCTATTTGCGAACCGAAAGTTCCTACAAGTTACTCTACCCTAGAACGAAGTGCTCGTGCTGGTTTCTGATTTTGCACGTAGCCGTTTCACGTTCCGGGTCCCCAGCGGGCTGTTTTCCAGCCTAAGTGTTGGAAAATCCCATGTTTCGGTCATAATTCTCTAACCGGGAGTCCTATGTGCGAACTGTCAGTTCCTACGATTTACTCTATCCTCGAACGAAGTGCTCATGCCGGTTTATGATTTTTCTTGCTGCCGTTTCCCATTCCGAACCCCGGCGGGCCGTTTTCGAGCCTAAGTGTTGGAAAATCCCATGTTTCTCTCTTAATTCTCTATCCGGGAGTCGTCTTTGCGAACCGTCTGTTCCTATAACTTACTCTACCATAGTCCGAACTGCTCGTACCGGTTTCCTACTTTTCACGTGGCCGTTTACTATTCCGGGCCCCCAGGCGAGCCGTTTTCAAGCCTAAGTGTCGTAAAATCCTAAGTTTCGGTGTAATTCTCTAACCTGGAGTGCTATCGCAAACCATCAGTTCCTAGAAGTTACTCTACCCTCGAACGAAGTGCTCGTGCCGGTTTCCGATTTTTCCCTCGGCCGTTTGACGTTCTGGGCCCCCGGCGGGCCATTTTCGAGCATAAGTGTTGGAAAATCCCATGTTTCGGCCATAATTCTCCAACCGGGAATCCTATTTGCGAACCGTCAGTTCCTACAAGTTACTCGACCCTCGACCGAAGTGCTCGTACTGGTTTCTGATGTTTCCCGCGGCCTTTTCACTTTCTGGGCCCCCGGCGGCCCGTTCTCGAGCCTAAGTGTTGGAAAATCCCATGTTTCGGTCGTAATTCTCTTACCGAGAGTCGTATTTGTAAACCGACAGTTCCTACAAGTTACTCTACCCTCGATCGAAGTCCTCGTGCCGGTATCCGATTTTTAACGTGGCTGTTTCCCCTTCCGGGCCCCCGGCGGGTCGTTTTCGAGCCTGACTATAGTAAAATTATATGTTTCGCTTGTAATTTACTAACCGGTAGTCCTATTTGCGAACCGACAGTTCCTACAAGTTACTCTACCCTAGAACGAAGTGCTCGTGCTGGTTTCTGATTTTGCACGTAGCCGTTTCACGTTCCGGGCCCCCAGCGGGCTGTTTTCCAGCCTAAGTGTTGGAAAATCCCATGTTTCAGTCATAATTCTCTAACCGGGAGTCCTATGTGCGAACTGTCAGTTCCTACGATTTACTCTATCCTCGAACGAAGTGCTCATGCCGGTTTATGATTTTTCTTGCTGCCGTTTCCCATTCCGAACCCCGGCGGGCCGTTTTCGAGCCTAAGTGTTGGAAAATCCCATGTTTCTCTCTTAATTCTCTATCCGGGAGTCGTCTTTGCGAACCGTCTGTTCCTATAACTTACTCTACCATAGTCCGAACTGCTCGTACCGGTTTCCTACTTTTCACGTGGCCGTTTACTATTCCGGGCCCCCAGGCGAGCCGTTTTCAAGCCTAAGTGTCGTAAAATCCTAAGTTTCGGTGTAATTCTCTATCCTGGAGTGCTATCGCAAACCATCAGTTCCTAGAAGTTACTCTACCCTCGAACGAAGTGCTCGTGCCGGTTTCCGATTTTTCCCTCGGCCGTTTGACGTTCTGGGCCCCCGGCGGGCCATTTTCGAGCATAAGTGTTGGAAAATCCCATGTTTCGGCCATAATTCTCCAACCGGGAATCCTATTTGCGAACCGTCAGTTCCTACAAGTTACTCGACCCTCGACCGAAGTGCTCGTACTGGTTTCTGATTTTTCCCGCGGCCTTTTCACTTTCTGGGCCCCCGGCGGCCCGTTCTCAAGCCTAAGTGTTGGAAAATCCCATGTTTCGGTCGTAATTCTCTTACCGAGAGTCGTATTTGTAAACCGACAGTTCCTACAAGTTACTCTACCCTCGACCGAAGTCCTCGTGCTTGTATCCGATTTTTAACGTGGCTGTTTCCCCTTCCGGGCCCCCGGCGGGTCGTTTTCGAGCCTTAGTATAGTAAAATTATATGTTTCGCTCGTAATTTACTAACCGGTTGTCCTATTTGCGAACCGACAGTTCCTACAAGTTACTCTACCCTAGAACGAAGTGCTCGTGCTGGTTTCTGATTTTGCATGTAGCCGTTTCATGTTCCGGGCCCCTAGCGGGCTGTTTTCGAGCCTAAGTGTTGGAAAATCCCATGTTTCGGTCATAATTCTCTAACCGGGAGTCCTATATGCGAACTGTCAGTTTCTACGATTTACTCTATCCTCGAGCGAAGTGCTCATGCCGGTTTATGATTTTCCTTGCTGCCGTTTCCCATTCCGGGCCCCGGCGGGCCGTTTTCGAGCCTAAGTGTTGGAAAATCCCATGTTTCACTCTTAATTCTCTATCCGGGAGTCGTATTTGCGAACCGTCTGTTCCTATAACTTACTCTACCATAGTCCGAAGTGCTCGTACCGGTTTCCTACTTTTCACGTGGCCGTTTACTATTCCGGGCCCCCAGGCGAGCCGTTTTCAAGCCTAAGTGTCGTAAAATCCTAAGTTTCGGTGTAATTCTCTAACCTGGAGTGCTATCGCAAACCATCAGTTCCTAGAAGTTACTCTACCCTCGAACGAAGTGCTCGTGCCGGTTTCCAATTTTTCCCTCGGCCGTTTAACGTTCTGGGCCCCCGACGGGCCATTTTCGAGCATAAGTGTTGGAAAATCCCATGTTTCGGCCATAATTCTCCAACCGTGAATCCTATTTGTGAACCGTCAGTTCCTACAAGTTACTCGACCCTCGACCGAAGTCCTTGTACTGGTTTCTGATTTTTCCCGTGGCCTTTTCACTTTCTGGGCCCCCGGCGGCCCGTTCTCGAGCCTAAGTGTTGGAAAATCCCATGTTTCGGTCGTAATTCTCTTACCTAGAGTCCTATTTGTAAACCGACAGTTCCTACAAGTTACTCTACCCTCGACTGAAGTCCTCGTGCCGGTATCCGATTTTTAACGTGGCTGTTTCCCCTTCCGGGCCCCCGGCGGGTCGTTTTCGAGCCTAAGTATAGTAAAATTATATGTTTCGCTCGTAATTTACTAACCGGTAGTCCTATTTGCGAACCGACAGTTCCTACAAGTTACTCTACCCTAGAACGAAGTGCTCATGCTGGTTTCTGATTTTGTACGTAGTTGTTTCACATTCCGGGCCCCCAGCGGGCTGTTTTCGAGCCTAAGTGTTGGAAAATCCCATGTTTCGGTCATAATTCTCTAACCGGGAGTCCTATGTGCGAACCTTCAGTTCCTACGATTTACTCTATCCTCGAGCGAAGTGCTCATGCCGGTTTATGATTTTTCCTACTGCCGTTTCCCATTCCGGGGCCCGGCGGGCCGTCTTCGAGCCTAAGTGTTGGAAAATCCCATGTTTCTGTCTTAATTCTCTATCCGGGAGTCGTATTTGCGAACCGTCTGTTCATATAACTTACTCTACCATAGTCCGAAGTGCTCGTACCGGTTTCCTATTTTTCATGTGGCCGTTTACTATTCCGGGCCCCCGGCGAGCCGTTTTCAAGCCTAAGTGTCGTAAAATCCTAAGTTTCGGTGTAATTCTCTAACCTGGAGTGCTATTGCAAACCATCAGTTCCTAGAAGTAACTCTACCCTCGAATGAAGTGCTCGTGCCGGTTTCCGATTTTTCCCTCGGCCGTTTGACGTTCTAGGCCCCCGGCGGGCCATTTTCGAGCATAAGTGTTGGAAAATCCCATGTTTCGGCCATAATTCTCCAACCGGGAATCCTATTTGCGAACCGTTAGTTACTACAAGTTACTGGACCCTCGACCGAAGTGCTCGTACTGGTTTCCGATTTTTCCCATGACCGTTTCATATTCCGGGCCCCCGGCAGGTCGTTTTCGAGCCAAGTATAAGAAAATACTATGTTTCACTCGTAATTTTCTAACCGAGAGTCCAGTTTGCGAACCGACAATTCCTACAAGTTACTTTACCCTCGAGCGAAGTGCTCGTGCCGGTTTCCATTTTTTCACGTGGCTATTTCCCATTCCGGGCCCCCGGCGGGCCGTTTTCGAGCCTAAGTGTTGGAAAATCTCATGTTTCGGTCGTAATTTTCTAACCGGGAGTCGTCTTTGCAAATTGACAATTCCTACAAGTTACTCAACCCTCGAGCAGTGCGCTCATTTCGGTTTCTAATTTTTCACGCGACTGTTTCCCGTTTCGGGCCCCCGGTGTGCCATTTTCGAGCCTAAGTGTTTGAAAACCCCATGTTTCGGTCGTACTTCTCTAAGCGGGAGTCGTATTTGTGAACCGACATTTCCTGCAAGTTACTCTACCCTTGAACGAAGTGCTCGTGCCGGTTTCTAATTTTTCCAGCGGCCATTTGACGTTCCGGGCCCCCGGCAGGCCTTTTTCGAGCCTAAGTGTTGGAAAATCCCATGTTTTGGCCATAATTCTCCAACCGGGAATTCTATTTGCGAACCTTCAATTACGACAAGTTACTCGACCCTCGACCGAAGTGCTCGTGCTGGTTTCCGAATTTTGCCACGGCCGTTTCACGTTCCGAGCCCCTGGCGGGTCGTTTTCGAGCCAAGTATAGGAAAATCCTATGTTTCGCTTGTAATTTTCTAACCGGGGGTCCAGTTTGCCAACCGATAGTTCCTACAAGTTACTATACCCACGAGCGAAGTACTCGTTCCTGTTTCTGATTTTTCACGAGGCTGTTTCCCGTTCCGGGCCCCCGGCGTGCCGTTTTCGAGCCTAAGTGTTGGAAAATCCCATGTTTCGGTCGTATTTTTCTAACCGAGAGTCCTCTTTGCGAACCGACAGTTCCTAAAAGTTACTCAAACCTCGACCGAAGGTGCCAATTCCCGATTTTTCACATGGCTGTTACTCGTTTCGGGCCCCCGGCGGGCCGTTTTCGAGCCTAAGTGTTGGAAAATCCCATGTTTCAGTCGTACTTGTCTAACCGAGAGTCATATTTGTGAACCGACAGTTCCTACAAGTTACTCTACCCTTGAGGGAAGTGCTCGTGCCGGTTTCCGGTTTTCCTGTGGCCGTTTCACTTTTCGGGTCCCCGGCGGGCCGTTTTCGAGCCTAAGTGTTGAAAATCCAATGTTTCGGTCGTAATTCTCTAACCGAGAGTTGTAATTGTGAACCGACATTTCCTACAAGTTACTATACCCTAGAACGAAGTGCTCGTGCCAGTTTTTGATTTTACACGCGGCCGTTTCAGGTTCCGGGTGTCCAGCGGGCTGTTTTCGAGCCAAGTGTTGGAAAATCCCATGTTCCGGTCGTAATTCTATAACTGTGAGTCCTATTTCCGAACCGTCATTTCCTACAAGTTACTCTACCCTTGACCGTAGTGCTCATGCCTGTTTCAGATTTTTCCCATGGCCCTTTCCCGTTCCGGTCCCCCTCGGGCCATTTTCGAGCCTATGTGTTGGAAAATCGTATGTTTCGGTCATAATTCTCTAACCAGGAGTCCTAGTTGCATACCGTCAGTTCCTACAAGTTACTCTTCGCTCGAGCGAACTACTCGTGCCGGTTTCCAATTTTTCTCGCGGCCGTTTCACTTTTTGGGCCCCCGGCGGCCCGTTCTCGAGCCTAAGTGTTGGAAAATCCCATGTTTCGGTCGTAATTCTCTAACCGAGAGTCGTATTTGCAAACCGACAGTTCCTACAAGTTACTCAAACCCTCGACCGAAGTCCTCGTGCCGGTATCCAATTTTTCACGTGGCTGTTTCCCGTTCCGGGCCCCCGGCGGGTCGTTTTCGAGCCTAAGTATAGTAAAATTATATGTTTCGCTCGTAATTTACTAACCGGTAGTCCTTTTTGCGAACCGACAGTTCCTACAAGTTACTCTACCCTAGAACGAAGTGCTCGTGCCGGTTTCTGATTTTGCACATAGACTGTTCACGTTCCGGGCCCCCAGCAGGCTGTTTTTGAGCCTAAGTGTTGGAAAATCCCATGTTTTGGTCGTAATTCTCTAACCGGGAGTCCTATTTGCGAACCGTCAGTTCCTACAAGTTACTCTATCCTCGAGCGAAGTGCTCGTGCCGGTTTATGATTTTTCCTGCTGCCGTTTCCCGTTACGGGCCCCCGGCGGGCCGTTTTCGAACCTAAGTGTTGGAAAATCCCATATTTTTGTCTTAATTCTCTATCTGGGAGTCGTATCTGCGAACCGTCTGTTCCTATAACTTACTCTACCATAGTCCGAAGTGCTCATACCGGTTTCTTATTTTTCACGTGGCCGTTTCCTATTTCGGGCCCCCGGCGAGCCATTTTCAAGCCTAAGTGTCGTAAAATCCTATGTTTCGGTGTAATTCTCTAACCATGAGTGCTATCGCAAACCATCAGTTCCTACATGTTACTTTACCCTCGAACGAAGTGCTCGTGCCGGTTCCCGATTTTTCCCTCGGCCGTTTGACGTTCTGGGCCCCCGGCGGGCCATTTTCGAGCATAAGTGTTGGAAAATCCCATGTTTCGGCCATAATTCTCCAATCGGGAATCCTATTTGCGAACCGTCAGTTCTTACAAGTTACTCGATCCTCGACCGAAGTGTTCGTACTGGTTTCCTATTTTTCCCTCGACTGTTTCATATTTTGGGCCCCCGGTAGGTCGTTTTCGAGCCAAGTGTAGGAAAATCCTATGTTTCGCTCGTAATTTTCTAACCGATAGTCCAGTTTGCGAACTGACAGTTCCTACAAGTTACTCTACCCTCGAGCGAAGTGGTCGTGCTGGTATCCACTTTTTCACGCGGCTATTTCCCGTTCTGGGCCCCCGGCGGGCCGTTTTCGAGCCTAAGTGTTGGAAAATCTCAAGTTTCGGTCGTAATTTTCTAACCGGGAGTCCTTTTTGCAAACCGAAAGCTCCTACAGGTTAGTCAACCCTCGAGCAAAGTGCTCATGTCGGTTTCAGATTTTTCTCGCGACTGTTTCCCATTTCAGGCTCCCAGTGAGCCGTTTTCGAGCCTAAGTGTTTGAAAACCCCATGTTTCGGTCGTACTTCTCTAAGCGGGAGTCGTATTTGCGAACCGACAGTTCCTACAAGTTACTCTACCTATGAATGAAGTGCTCGTGCCGGTTTTTGATTTTTCCAGCAGCCGTTTCACGTTCCGGGCCCCCAGCAGGCCTTTTTCGAGCCTAAGTGTCGGAAAATCCCATGTTTCGGCCATAATTCTCCAACCGGGAATGCTATTTGCGAACCTTCAGTTCCTACAAGTTACTCGACCCTCGACCGAAGTGCTCGTGCTGGTTTCCAATTTTTCCCACGGCCGTTTCACGTTCGGCGCCCCTGTCGGGTCGTTTTCGAGCCAAGTATAGGAAAATCCTATGTTTCGCTCGTAATTTTCTAACCGGGGGTCCAGTTTGCGAACCGACAGTTCCTATAAGTTACTATACCCTCGAGCGAAGTGCTCGTTCCGGTTTTTGATTTTTCATGAGGCTGTTTCTCGTTCCGGGCCCCCGGCGGGCCGTTTTCGAGCCTAAGTGTTGGAAAATCTCATGTTTCGGTCGTAATTTTCTAACCAGGAGTCCTCTTTGCAAAACGACAGTTCCTATAAGTTACTCTACCCTCGAGCGAAGTGCTCATGTCGGTTTCTGATTTTTCACGTGACTATTTCCCGTTTCAGGCCCCCGGTGAGCCGTTTTCGAGCCTAAGTGTTTGAAAACCCCATGTTTCGGTCGTACTTCTCTAAGCGGGAGTCGTATTTGCGAACCGAAAGTTCCTATAAGTTACTCTACCCTCGAACGAAGTGCTCGTGCCGGTTTCTGATTTTTCCTGCGGCCGTTTCACGTTCCGGGCCCCCGGCAGGCCTTTTTCGAGCCTAAGTGTTGGAAAATCCCATGTTTCGGCCATAATTCTCCAGCCGGGAATGCTATTTCCAACCTTTAGTTCCTACAAGTTACTCGACCCTCGACCGAAGTGCTCATGCAGGTTTCCGATTTTTCCCATAGCCGTTTCATGTTCCGAGCCCCTGGCGGGTCGTTTTCGAGCCAAGTATAGAAAAATCCTATGTTTCGCTCGTAATTTTCTAACCGGGGGTCCAGTTTGCGAACCGACAGTTCCTACAAGTTACTATACCCTCGAGCGAAGTGCTCGTTCCGGTTTCTGATTTTTCACGAGGCTGTTTCTCGTTCCGGGCCCCCGGCGGGCTGTTTTCGAGCCTAAGTGTTGGAAAATCCCATGTTTTTATCTTAATTCTCTATCCGGGAGTCGTATTTACGAACCGTCTGTTCCTATAACTTACTCTACCATAGTCCGAAGTGCTCATACCGGTTTCCTATTTTTCACGTGGCCGTTTCCTGTTCCGGGCCCCCGGCGAGCCGTTTTCAAGCTTAAGTGTCGTAAAATCCTATGTTTCAGGTGTAATTCTCTAACCTGGAGTGCTATCGAAAACAATCAGTTCCTACAAGTTACTCTACCCTCGAACGAAGTGCTCATGCCGGTTTTCGATTTTTCCCTCGGCCGTTTGCCGTTCTGGGCCCCCGGCGGTCCATTTTCGAGCATAAGTGTTGGAAAATCCCATGTTTCGGCTATAATTCTCCAACCGGGAATCCTATTTGTGAACCCTCAGTTCCTACAAGTTACTCGACCCTTGACCGAAGTGCTCGTACTGGTTTCCGATTTTTCCCATGACCGTTTCATATTCCGGGCCCCCGGCTGGTCGTTTTCGAGCCAAGTATAGGAAAATCCTATGTTTCGCTCGTAATTTTCTAACCGAGAGTCCAGTTTGCGAACCTGCAGTTCCTACAAGTTACTCTAGCCTCGAGCGAAGTGCTCGTGCCGGTTTCCTTTTTTTCACGCGGCTATTTCCCATTCCGGGCCCCCGGCGGGCCGTTTTCGAGCCTAAGTGTTGGAAAATCTCATGTTTCGGTCGTAATTTTCTAACCAGGAGTCCTCTTTGCAAAACGACAGTTCCTATAAGTTACTCTACCCTCGAGCGAAGTGCTCATGTCGGTTTCTGATTTTTCACGTGACTATTTCCCGTTTCAGGCCCCCGGTGAGCCGTTTTCGAGCCTAAGTGTTTGAAAACCCCATGTTTCGGTCGTACTTCTCTAAGCGGGAGTCGTATTTGCGAACCGACAGTTCCTACAAGTTACTCTACCTATGAATGAAGTGCTCGTGCCGGTTTTTGATTTTTCCAGCAGCCGTTTCACGTTCCGGGCCCCCAGCAGGCCTTTTTCGAGCCTAAGTGTCGGAAAATCCCATGTTTCGGCCATAATTCTCCAACCGGGAATGCTATTTGCGAACCTTCAGTTCCTACAAGTTACTCGACCCTCGACCGAAGTGCTCGTGCTGGTTTCGATTTTTCCCACGGCCGTTTCACGTTCCGAGCCCCCGGCGGTTCGTTTTCAAGCCAAGTATAGGAAAATCCTATGTTTCGCTCGTAATTTTCTAACCGGGGGTCCAGTTGGGAACCGACATTTCCTACAAGTTACTATACCCTCGAACGAAGTGCTCGTTCCGGTTTCTGATTTTTCACGATGCTGTTTCCCGTTCCGGGCCCCCGGCGGGCCGTTTTCGAGCCTAAGCGTTGGAAAATCCCTTGTTTTGGTCGTAATTTTCTAACCAAGAGTCCTCTTTGCGAACCGACAGTTCCTACAAGCTACTCTAACCTCGACCAATGGTGCCGATTTTCGATTTTTCACGCGGCTGTTACTCGTTTCGGGCCCCCGGCCGGCCGTTTTCGAGCCTAAGTGTTGGAAAATGCCATGTTTCGGTCGTACTTCTCTAACCAAGAGTCATATTTGCGAACCGATAGTTCCTACAAGTTACTGTACCCTCGACCGAAGTGCTCGTGCCGGTTTCCGGTTTTTCCTACGGCCGTTTCACTTTTCGGGTCCCCGGCGGGCCGTTTTCGAGCCTAAGTGTTGAAAATCCAATGTTTCGGTCGTAATTCTCTAACCGGGAGTTGTATTTGTGAACCGACATTTCCTATAAGTTACTCTACCCTAGAACGAAGTGCTCATGCCAGTTTCTGATTTTACACGCAGCCGTTTCACGTTCCGGGCGTCCAGCGGGCTGTTTTCGAGCCAAGTGTTGGAAAATCCCATGTTCCGGTCGTGATTCTGTAACTGTGAGTCCTATTTCCGAACCATCAGTTCCTACAAGTTACTCTACCCTCGACCGTAGTGCTCATGCCTGTTTTAGATTTTTCCGATGGACCTTTCCCGTTCCGGGCCCCCGCGGGCCATTTTCGAGCCTATGTGTTGGAAAATCGTATGTTTCATTCGTAATTCTCTAACCAGGAGTCCTATTTGCATACCGTCAGTTCCTACAAGTTACTCTACCCTCGAGCGAAGTACTCGGGCTAGTTTCCAATTTTTCCCGCGACCTTTTCACTTTCTGGGCCCCCGGCGCCCCTCTCTCGAGCCTTAGTGTTGGAAAATCCCATGTTTCGGTCGTAATTCTCTAACCGAGAGTCGTATTTGCAAACCGACAGTTCTTACAAGTTACTCTACCCTCGACCGAAGTCCTCGTGCCGGTATCCGATTTTACACTTGGCTGTTTCCCGTTCCGGGCCCCCGGCGGGTCGTTTTCGAGCCTAAGTATAGTAAAATTATATGTTTCGCTCGTAATTTACTAACCGGTAGTCCTATTTGCGAACCGACAGTTCCTAAAAGTTACTCTACCCTCGAACGAAGTGCTTGTGCCGGTTTCCAATTTTTCCTGCGGCCGTTTCACGTTCCGGGCCCCCGGCAGTCCTTTTTCGAGCCTAAGTGTTGGAAAATCCCATGTTTCGGCCATAATTCTCCAACCGGGAATCCTATTTGCGAACCATCAGTTCCTACAAGTTACTCGACCCTCGACCGAATTGCTCGTGCTGGTTTCCGATTTTTCCCGCGGCCTTTTCACTTTCTGGGCCCCCGGCGGCCCGTTCTCGAGCCTAAGTGTTGGAAAATCCCATGTTTCGGTCGTAATTCTCTAACCGAGAGTCGTATTTGTAAACCGACAGTTCCTACAAGTTACTCTACCCTCGACCGAAGTCCTCGTGCCGGTATCTGATTTTTAACGTGGCTGTTTCCCCTTCCGGGCCCCCGGCGGGTCGTTTTCGAGCCTAAGTATAGTAAAATTATATGTTTCGCTCGTAATTTACTAACCGGTAGTCCTATTTGCGAACCGACAGTTCCTACAAGTTACTCTACCCTAGAACGAAGTGCTCGTGTCAGTTTCTAATTTTGCACGTAGCCGTTTCACGTTCCGGGCCCCCGGCAGGTCGTTTTCGAGCCAAATATAGGAAAATCCTATGTTTCGCTCTTAATTTTCTAACCAAGAGTCCAGTTTGCGAACCGACAGTTCCTACATATTACTCTACCCTCGAGCGAAGTGCTCGTGCCGGTTTATGATTTTTCCTGCTGCCGTTTGTCAGGGATTTTGTGTTTGCAATTTGATGGATGCATTAACATTTTAATCATCATTTGATTTTTCACATGAGCATTGATTTAGAAAATCTTGAAATCTTGATTTTCACATGCATTGTTTTTAAGACCTTTAAAACTTAAGGTTCATGCATGTTTTGATTTTAAAACTTGGATGTATTTAGTTTTGAAAAGAATTTCTCTAAATCAAGCTAGCCTATGCTTTTTTAAATCTTTCAAATCATTTTAGGCTTTTTATGTTTCATGTTTTTAAACCTCTTAGAATGTTAGCTAGAATTTATGGCCCAAAAATCCCCATTTGAAAATACTTTAAAATATGCAAAATATGCATTTTTGGGGGAAATGGTCAAGGGGACCCGGTCGACCCGCAGTGTGGCCGGTCGACCGAGCCCATGGACCCGGTCGACCGAGCCAACTTCGGGTCGACCGGGAAAGAGCCAACGGCATTTTTTCAAACGGTCAGTTTTATGACCGTTGAAGCCCAGGTCGACCCGGGAAAGTGCAGGTCGACCGGGGACTCGCAGAAACCCACTTTTTGGGTATAAATACTAGTTCATTCCTTAGCCAAAGGTGAGGGAAAAAGTGGCCCTCCTTGAGGTGATTTGAGGCCAAACAAAGGGGAATGAGCTAAGGGATACTAAGGGTCATTAGGAAAGCTAAAGCTTGGGATTAATGAAGTTAAATCACTAAGTAAGCTTGCTTTTCTTGGACATATGTTTTCATGCTTTACTCTATTTATTGGTAAATCTTTTCTAGCATGTTAAACTATGTTTTGTTGTATCCTTAACATGTATATATTTTGAATTGATTCATTGTTTTGGATGCACCACCATGATTCAAACCAAGTAGGACTCTAATTGGTATATCTATGTGAATCTTGTTTTGGAATCATCTTTGAAATTATATGTAACATGATTCCTATACTTGGTTGAATCTTTGGTTGTTGTTTTTCATCATAAGAAAATCTCTTTCAAATCTATCTTATGTTTTGGATTCAACAACTTTACAAATCACATGTATTTTGTTTTAAAGTTTCACAACTTGTTTAGCTTTGATTGGTATATCATTTTCAAGTTGTCTTTTTAATTACATGTGATTTGACCCTTAATTTCAATCAAATCTATATTTGTGTTTTACACTTTAAAAATGCTTTTAGCATACAATCATTAAGCTTCATTGTTAATTTGATTGAAATCCTTATGCATCACATGTTTTGTTCTTTAACTTTCACAACTTGTGTAGAATACTTAGGTATGTCTTTTACAAGTTACTTTTAACATGTGATTAGCATTTCCTCAATCATAAATGTTTTGAGCTAAAACTTTCAAAAGCCTTTGGCATACATTTATGAGCTTTTATTTTCAAATTGATTGAGGACATCATGCATACACTTTGTGCATTCATCTTTGCATTTATATAGTGTTTGTGTGAGTTAGATTTTCACTTTTATATCCGCCTATTTAAGAGGCAATGTATTGAGCCAAAATTGTAATCTCCATCAAGTGTATTATAGACACTACTTAGAGAGATAACCAACCTTTTGGTTGAAGAGGTTATTGCTTAGCCTTGAAAAGCATAATGTAAAGGTTATTGCTTAGCCTTGAAAAGCATACTGTTAAAGGTTATTGCTTAGCCTATTGAAAAGCATACATAGTGGAAATCCGGTGGGGTGTGAGGAACACAAGCCGGTAGTGGATGTAGGCATTGAGGCCGAACCACTATAAATGATTGTGTGATGGTGCATGCTATGTGGTGATTTTGTTTATTAGCTTCCGCATTTTGTTTGTTAATCATCACAAGTAACTAGTTAATTTAAAGAAGTTAAATTTGGTCATAATTGGTCACTAATTAGTAGCTCACCCTATTCACCCCCCCTCTAGGGTAAGGATCACAAGGACTTTCACCGTTTCCCATTCCGGGCCCCGGCGGGCCATTTTCGAGCCTAAGTGTTGGAAAATCCCTTGTTTCGGCCATAATTCTCCAACCGGGAATCCTATTTGCGAACCGTCAGTTCCTACAAGTTACTCGACCCTCGACCGAAGTGCTCGTACTGGTTTCCGATTTTTCCCACGACCGTTTCATATTCCGGGCCCCCGGCAGGTCATTTTCGAGCCAAGTATAGGAAAATCCTATGTTTCGCTCGTAATTTTCTAACCGAGAGTCCAGTTTGCGAACCGACAATTCCTACAAGTTACTCTACCCTCGAGCGAAGTGCTCGTGCCGGTTTCCATTTTTCACGTGGCTATTTCCCATTCCGGGCCCCCGGCGGGCCGTTTTCGAGCCTAAGTGTTGGAAAATCTCATGTTTCGGTCGTAATTTTCTAACCAGGAGTCCTCTTTGCAAACCGACAGTTCCTACAAGTTACTCTACCCTCGAGCAAATTGCTTATGTCGGTTTCTGATATTTCACGCGACTGTTTCCCGTTTCGGGCCCCCGGTGAGCCGTTTTCGAGCCTAAGTGTTTGAAAACCCCATGTTTCGGTCGTACTTCTCTAAGCGGGAGTCGTATTTGCGAACCGAAAGTTCCTATAAGTTACTCTACCCTAGAACGAAGTGCTCGTGCCGATTTCCGATTTTTCCTGCGGCCGTTTCACGTTCCGGGCCCCCGGCAGGCCTTTTTCGAGCCTAAGTGTTGGAAAATCCCATGTTTCGGCCATAATTCTCTAACCTGGAATCCTATTTGCAAACCGTCAGTTCTTACAAGTTACTCGACCCTCGACCGAAGTGCTCGTGCTGGTTTTCGATTTTTCGCACGGCCGTTTCACATTCCGGGCCCCCGGCGGGTCGTTTTCGAGAAAAGTATTAGAAAATCCTATGTTTTGCTCGTAATTTTCTAACCGGGGGTCCAGTTTGCGAACCGACAGTTCCTACAAATTACTATACCCTCGAGCGATGTGCTCGTTCCGGTTTCTGATTTTTCACGATGCTGTTTCTCGTTCCGGGCCCCGGCGGGCCGTTTTCGAACCTAAGTGTTGGAAAATCCCTTATTTCGGTCGTAATTTTCTAACCAAGAGTCCTCTTTGCGAACCGCAGTTCCTACAAGCTACTCTAACCTCGATCAAGGGTGCCGTTTTCCATTTTTTCCTGCGGCCGTTTCACGTTCCGGGCCCACGGCAGGCCTTTTTCGAGCCTAAGTGTTGGAAAATCCCATGTTTCGGCCATAATTCTCCAACCTGGAATCCTATTTGCAAACCGTCAGTTCCTACAAGTTACTCGACCCTCGACCGAAGTGCTCATGCTAGTTTCTGAATTTTCCCACGACCGTTTCATATTCCGGGCCCCCGGCAGGTCGTTTTCGAGCCAAGTATAGGAAAATCCTATGTTTCGCTCGTAATTTTCTAACCGAGAGTCCAGTTTGCGAACCGACAGTTCCTACAAGTTACTCTACCCTCGAGCGAAGTGCTCGTGGTTTCCGTTTTTTCACGCTGCTATTTCCCGTTCCGGGCCCCCGGCGGGCCGTTTTCGAGCCTAAGTGTTGGAAAATCTCATGTTTCGGTCGTAATTTTCTAACCAGGAGTCCTCTTTGCAAACCGACAGTTCCTACAAGTTACTCTACCCTCGAGCAAATTGCTTATGTCGGTTTCTGATATTTCACGCGACTGTTTCCCGTTTCGGGCCCCCGGTGAGCCGTTTTCGAGCCTAAGTGGTTGAAAACCCCATGTTTCGGTCGTACTTCTCTAAGCGGGAGTCGTATTTGCGAACCGAAAGTTCCTACAAGTTACTCTACCCTCGAACGAAGTGCTCGTGCCGGTTTTCGATTTTTCTTGCGGCCGTTTCACGTTCCGGGCCCCGGCAGGCCTTTTTCGAGCCTAAGTGTTGGAAAATCCCATGTTTCGGCCATAATTCTCCAACCTGGAATCCTATTTGCAAACCGTCAGTTCCTACAAGTTACTCGACCCTCGACCGAAGTGCTCGTGCTGGTTTCCGATTTTTCGCACGGCCGTTTCACGCTCCAGGCCCCCGGCGGGTCGTTTTCGAGACAAGTATAGGAAAATCCTATGTTTTGCTCGTAATTTTCTAACCGGGGGTCTAGTTTGCGAACCGACAATTCCTACAAGTTACTATACCCTCGAGCGAAGTGCTCGTTCCGGTTTCCGATTTTTCACGTGGCTGTTTCCCGTTCCGGGCCCCCGGCGGGCCGTTTTTGAGCCTAAGTGTTGGAAAATGCCATGTTTCGGTCGTACTTCTCTAACCGAGAGTCATATTTGCGAACCGACAGTTCCTACAAGTTACTCTACCCTCGACCGAAGTGCTCGTGCCGGTTTCTGGTTTTTCCTGCGGCCGTTTCACTTTTCGGGTCCCCGGCGGGCCGTTTTCGAGCCTAAGTGTTGAAAATCCAATGTTTCGATCGTAATTCTCTAACCGGGAGTTGTATTTGTGAACCGACATTTCTTACAAGTTACTCTACCCTAGAACGAAGTGCTCGTGCCAGTTTCTGATTTTACACGCGGCCGTTTTAGGTTCCGGGCATCCAGCGGGCTGTTTTCGAGCAAAGTGTTGGAAAATCCCATGTTGCGGTCGTAATTCTGTAACTGTGAGTCCTATTTCCGAACCGTCAGTTCCTACAAGTTACTCTACCCTCGACCGTAGTGCTCATGCCTATTTCAGATTTTTCCCATGGACCTTTCACGTTCCGGGCCCCCGCGGGCCATTTTCGAGCCTATGTGTTGGAAAATCGTATGTTTCGGTCGTAATTCTCTAACCAGGAGTCCTATTTGCATACCGTCAGTTCCTATAAGTTACTCTACCCTCGAGCGAAGTACTCATGCCGGTTTCCAATTTTTCCCGCGGCCGTTTCACTTTCAGGGCCCCCGGCGGCCCGTTCTCGAGCTAAGTGTTGGAAAATCCCATGTTTTGGTCGTAATTCTCTAACCGAGAGTCGTATTTGCAAACCGACAGTTCCTACAAGTTACTCTACCCTCCGACCGAAGTCCTCGTGCCGGTATCCGATTTTTCACGTGGCTGTTTCCCGTTCCAGGCCCCCGGCGGGTCGTTTTCGAGCCTAAGTATAGTAAAATTATATGTTTCGCTCGTAATTTACTAACCGGAAGTCCTATTTGCGAACTGACAGTTCCTACAGGTTACTCTACCCTAGAACGAAGTGCTTGTGTCGGTTTCTGATTTTCCACGTAGCCATTTCATGTTGCGGGCCCCTGGCAGGTCGTTTTCGAGCCAAGTATAGGAAAATCCTATGTTTCGCTCGTAATTTTCTAACCGAGAGTCCAGTTTGCGAACCGACAGTTCCTACAAGTTACTCTACCCTCGAGCAAAGTGCTCGTGCCGGTTTATGATTTTTCCTGCTGCCATTTCCAGTTTCGAGCCCACGGCGGGCCGTTTTCGAGCCTAAGTGTTGGAAAATCCCATGTTTCTGTCTTAATTCTCTATCCGGGAGTCGTATTTGCGAACCGTCTGTTCCTATAACTTACTCTACAATAGTCCGAAGTGCTCATACCGGTTTCCTATTTTTCACGTGGCCGTTTCCAGTTCCGAGCCCCCGGCGAGCCGTTTTCCAGCCTAAGTGTCGTAAAATCCTATGTTTCGGTGTAATTCTCTAACCTGGAGTGCTATCGCAAACCATCAGTTCCTACAAGTTACTCTACCCTTGAACGAAGTGCTCGAGCCGGTTTCCGATTTTTCCCTCGGCCTTTTGACGTTCTGGGCCCCCGGAGGGCCATTTTCGAGCATAAGTGTTGGAAAATCCCATGTTTCGGCCATAATTCTCCAACCGGGAATCCTATTTGCAAACCGTCAGTTCCTACAAGTTACTCGACCCTCGACCGAAGTGCTCGTGCTGGTTTTCGATTTTTCCCACGGCCGTTTCACGTTCCGGGCCCCCGGCGGGTCATTTTCGAGCCAAGTATAGGAAAATCCTATGTTTTGATCGTAATTTTCTAACCGAGGGTCCAGTTTGCAAACCGACAGTTCCTACAAGTTACTATAACCTCGAGCGAAGTGCTCATTCCGGTTTCTGATTTTTCACGAGGCTGTTTCCCTTTACGGGCCCCCGGCGGGCCGTTTTCGAGCCTAAGTGTTGGAAAATGCCATGTTTCGGTCGTACTTCTCTAACCGAGAGTCATATTTGCGAACCGACAGTTCCTACAAGTTACTCTACCCTCGACCGAAGTGCTCGTGCCGGTTTTCAGTTTTTCCTGCGGCCGTTTCACTTTTCGGGTCCCCGGCATGCCGTTTTCGAGCCTAAGTGTTGAAAATCCAATGTGTCGGTCGTAATTCTCTAACCGGGAGTTGTAATTGTGAACCGACATTTCCTACAAGTTATTCTACCCTAGAACGAAGTGCTCGTGCCTGTTTCTGATTTTACACGCGGCCGTTTCACGTTCCGGGCGTCCAGTGGGCTGTCTTCGAGCCAAGTGTTGGAAAATCCCATGTTCCGGTCGTGATTCTGTAACTGTGAGTCCTATTTCCGAACCGTCAGTTCCTATAAGTTACTCTACCCTCAACCGTAGTGCTCATGCCTGTTTCAGATTTTTCCCATGGACCTTTCCCGTTCTGGGCCCCCACGGGCCATTTTCGAGCCTGTGGTGGAAAATCGTATGTTTCGGTTGTAATTCTCTAACCAGGAGTCCTATTTGCATACCGTCAGTTCCTATAAGTTACTCTACCCTCGAGCAAAGTACTCGTGTCGGTTTCCAATTTTTCCCGCGGCCGTTTCACTTTCCGTGCCCCCGGCAGCCCGTTCTCGAGCCTAAGTGTTGGAAAATCCCATGTTTCGGTCGTAATTCTCTAACCGAGAGTCGTATTTGCAAACCGACAATTCCTACAAGTTACTCTACCCTCGACCGAATTGCTCGTGCTGGTATCCGATTTTTCATGTGGCTGTTTCCCGTTCCGGGCCCCCGGCGGGTCGTTTTCGAGCCTAAGTATAGTAAAATGATATGTTTCGCTCGTAATTTACTAACCGGTAGTCCTATTTGCGAACCGACAGTTCCTACAAGTTACTCTACCCTAGAACGAAGTGCTCGTGTCGGTTTCTGATTTTGCACGTAGCCGTTTCACGTTCCGGGCCCCCGGCAGGTCATTTTCGAGCCAAATATAGGAAAATCCTATGTTTCGCTCTTAATTTTCTAACCAAGAGTCCAGTTTGTGAACCGACAGTTCCTACAAGTTACTCTACCTCGAGCGAAGTGCTCGTGCCGGTTTATGATTTTCCTGCTGCCGTTTCCAGTTTCGAGCCCACGGCGGGCCGTTTTCAAGCCTAAGTGTTGGAAAATCCCATGTTTTTGTCTTAATTCTCTATCCGGGAGTCGTATTTGCGAACCGTCTGTTCCTATAACTTACTCTACAATAGTCCGAAGTGCTCATACCGGTTTCCTATTTTTCACGTGGCCGTTTCCAGTTCCGAGCCCCCGGCGAGCCGTTTTCCAGCCTAAGTGTCGTAAAATCCTATGTTTCGGTGTAATTCTCTAACCTGGAGTGCTATCGCAAACCATCAGTTCCTACAAGTTACTCCACCCTCGAACGAAGTGCTCGAGCCGGTTTCCGATTTTTCCCTCGGCCGTTTGACGTTCTGGGCCCCCGGCGGGCCATTTTCGAGCATAAGTGTTGAAAAATCCCATGTTTCGGCCATAATTCTCCAACCAGGAATCCTATTTGTGAACCGTCAGTCCATAAAAGTTACTCGACCCTCGACCGAAGTGCTCGTACTGGTTTCCGATTTTTCCCACGACCGTTTCATATTCCGGGCCCCCGGCAGGTCGTTTTCGAGCCAAGGATAGGAAAATCCTATGTTTCGCTCGTAATTTTCTAACCGAGAGTCCAGTTTGCGAACCGACAGTTCCTACAAGTTACTCTACCCTCGAACGAAGTGCTCGTGCCGGTTTCCATTTTTCACGCGGCTATTTCCCGTACCGGGCCCCCGGTGGGCCGTTTTCGAGCCTAAGTGTTTGAAAATCCCATGTTTCGGCCATAATTCTCCAACCGTGAATCCTATTTGCAAACCGTCAGTTCCTACAAGTTACTCGACCCTCGACCGAAGTGCTCGTGCTGGTTTCCAATTTTTCCCAAGGCTGTTTCACATTCCGGGCCCCCGGCAGGTCGTTTTCGAGCCAGGTATAGGAAAATCCTATGTTTTGATCGTAATTTTCTAACCGGGGGTCCAGTTTGCGAACCGACAGTTCCTACAAGTTACTATAACCTCGAGCGAGATGCTCGTTCCGGTTTCTGATTTTTCACGAGGCTGTTTCCCATTTCGGGCCCCCGGCGGGCCGTTTTCGAGACTAAGTGTTGGAAAATCCCATGTTTCGGTTGTAATTTTCTAACCAAGAGTCCTCTTTGCGAACCGACAGTTCCTACAAGCTACTCTAACCTTGACCAAAGGTGCCGATTTCCGATTTTTCACGCGGCTGTTACTCGTTTCGGGCCCCCGGCGGGCCGTTTTCGAGCCTAAGTGTTGGAAAATGCCATGTTTCGATCGTACTTCTCTAACCGAGAGTCATATTTGCGAACCGACAGTTCCTACAAGTTACTCTACCCTCGACCGAAGTGCTCGTGCCGGTTTTTGATTTTTCCTATGGCCGTTTCACTTTTCGGGTCCCCGGCGGGCCGTTTTCGAGCCTAAGTGTTGAAAATCCAAGGTTTCGGTCGTAATTCTCTAACCGGGAGTTGTATTTGTGAACCGACATTTCCTACAAGTTATTCTACCCTAGAACGAAGTGCTCGTGCCTGTTTCTAATTTTACACGCGGCCGTTTCACGTTCCGGGCATCCAGTGGGCTGTTTTCGAGCCAAGTGTTGGAAAAACCCATGTTCCGGTCGTGATTCTGTACCTGTGAGTCCTATTTCCGAACCGTCAGTTCCTACAAGTTACTCTACCCTCGACCGTAGTGCTCATGCCTGTTTCAGATTTTTCCCATGGACCTTGATGGACCGCGCTTCTGCTCGGTTCCTACCAAGGTGTCGGCGGACGTGGGAGTCCGTCGAGTCCGACCCTTTTCGTAACCAGGGGGGGCAGGGGCGTGCATTAACATTTCTTTTTTTGAGTGGGTGTGCCAGATTTTCTATTTTACTTGGAATTGCAAGTGGTGATCCGGAGATCAATCTTCGCAAGTAAAAAGGAAATCAACTTCTTTCAAGTTTTCCATTGCACATATATTTAAGAAAAAGAGACATTTTTCTTGGTTTGCCGTGAAAGGCGATTTTTTGGGCATTTGTTGCCGATTCTGGCGTTTATAGCCGATTTTTGGCGTTTATAGCCGATTTACAATCGTTATCAATAATGAAAGACAAGAGTTGTGATTTTTGTCTCTTTTGAAAAAATACAAACTACAATGACTCGTTTAGATTGACGGTCGCAAGCCATATGTGGGCTTCACCATCATCCATGCAGATGAGAACAGAGGATGCTATTGATTCGCTTGGCTTGGCTATAACCTCAGGTTTTTAGAGGACAAAGACCAAAAGGAGGTCCTATGTCCAATAAAAAGCCGAGTAGAAGGGCTGAAAAGCCACATCTAAGCCATTGGAGGCAGGAGGAGAAGGCAAGGACCTTGGGGGGGGGTACCCCCCAAGGGACTTTTGTCACCTTGTAGCGGTGGCCGGTGTAGAACTTCCGCAGAGTTTTCTCTCTTAGATTTCTGATGCCTCTTTCTGTCTGAGTTTCTGGATTTTCTGCAGTCTATTGTCTGTGTGTCTGATGTTGTTGTTCTTTCTTCTTGGAGAGCTCTCCTATTTATAGGCTTTTAGGTAGCCATTTAGGAGGGTTTATGGGCTTTTATTGTCATTAAGCCGCATAATGGGAGGAGTTACAAAATTGAATTTTTTATTTTGTAACTCCTTTTTCTTGGCTTCTGATTCGCCGGAGGAGATTGAGGGCATTTAATCGCCTTTAATCGCCATGATGGGAGGAGTTTCATGGGTTAAATGCCATGAATCTCTTGACTTGTAACTCCCGGATGCTTGCTTCTGATTGGTTCGTCCAAGGAAATGGATTAATGACTGTAATAAAGCTAGTCAATTAATCGCATTAAGTGGTCGCCGAGCATCTGAAGAGTCGCGGGCCATGCCGCGTCTTTTGGGATTCTTCTGGTGATGATCATCGATGGATCTTCATGTAGATCGACATCAGATGACCATGTAATTTCAGGTGTTTGTTGCCAACAGCGGGTCGGTGCCATCTAACCTGTCGATTTCTCGATCGGTCGGGTAGAAAGCACACTTTTTTTTGGTTGACCGGGTGGCGATCAATATTGTTTTCAATACTCTTGATGATTGACCCGTGTTTTGGACGGATGTCAGAGGATTTGGTGTCTCAAAAGTATGAATTTTGGAAAGTACCAGAGGCTGGGCGCTTCGAATCGCGAAAAACGGCGAAAAACGGGGTTTCCAGGGGCTTCCCGGCGACCCCGGGCTCCAGGGTCGCAGGGGCCTGCGACCCTGGGGGGTTTTCCCCCCTTTTTGTCCCGTTTTGTGTCCGTTTTTGCTGTTTTTCGATTCTTTTTTCTTCTGTATTTTTCCTTGACATTTTTGACCATTTATTGACCTGATTTCCCTGTAGGAAACCTGATGAGAATCCTTGGATTTTATTTTGCAAAGTTTCCAATTTCCCGAGAAAGCCGAAGACTTTGTCGTGTAGAGCTGCCGATTTTCCGTCAGAAGCTGAAACTGAGTCAAACGATGTCGGAATGACCTGAAATTTTGTGTGAAGCCTCCTGAGCAATATATAAGACCAACCATAGGCTTTTGTTTGAGTTTTGAAGCCTTTTGGGGTCCTATCACCAGTAGACTCGCTTTTGTCGCGATGAAGATGTCGCGGTTTGATGTGCGGTCAACCGATGTCCGATTGACTTGAAATTTGACAGGGAACCTATTGGAGTCATTTTAAGATGATCCATAGGCTCTGTCTTGGAAACCATCGTCTCAGAGAGCTTCACCGCTGAGAGGCCTGATTTAGCTATTCGAGGGTTGATGTAGGGTCAAACGTTGTCGGTTTGACTCGAAACTTGACGTGGAGCTTTTTGGAAGTATTTTGAGACCATCCATCGGCTCTGATCGAAGATTTGGTGTCTCCGATGCTTTTGCCGCCGAGAGCTCCTTTTCGGCTGTCGGAGCAGCGAAGTTAGGCCAAATGATTTTGAAATGGCCCGAAACTTCTTGTGTACTCCTCTTTTAGCTGTCTTGAAGGATCTTGCAGTTTTTGTTTGATTCTGACAAGATTTGATTTTTGGAAGTAGCATTGCCTATTTATGGCAGGTTGCGACTTCATGTAGCTCTTTAGAACTTGAAGAGGCAAAGTGACATTTTTGGTGTCAACAAATGCCCCCTCGAGGTACAGCGACGAGTTGGTTAACTTTTGCAGTCGATGTGCCTCGAAGAGATTTTTTGAAGGAGAGCCTGTGACTTGACCAAGAGTCTTTGAGCAGTCTTTCTTTTTGGTATTTGTAGCCTTTTGAGCTTCCAGGGGGATTTTATGGTAGTGAAAGGGATCATGTACCATCTCGAGGCAAAGTTTTGAAGATGACATCAGGGATGTGGATTTGGGTTTTGACCTTCTGACCTAACAGGCTATATGTGGCAGGTTAGGGGGTCGGGTTTGGTTTTGATCGTGTGACCCAACAAGCTGTATGTGGAATGTTGGGGATCAATTTTGGTTTTGATCTTGTGACCTAACAGGCTGTATGTGGCAAGTTAGGGGATCAGGTTCTGGTTTTTGGTTTTGGTCTTGTGACCTAACAGGTTGTATGTGGCAAGTTAGGGGACCAGGATTTGGTTTGATTTTTGTGGAATGTCAATTTCAAGATTTTGGCTCAATTTGGTAGATGAGGCTGGATGGTTTGATTTTTGGAAGCTCATGGGGCTTGGAATTCTCTTTTGTATGGTCAAATCAACTCAAAAGAGGCATGGAACCATTTTTGTATGCTCTTGGTAAGAGGGATTTCTCTTTGACTAAAAGCCCAAAATTTTTTTTTTTTTAAGTGCCTAGGTGGTCAAACTTGGCTCATATGGGCTAACCCATGGGACCTTAAGCTTTTGAAATGGCTTAGATCTCATATGGTGTCATTTTTGTAAAGAATATCCAAAAATATCTCATTTGGATAGAGAATATCTAAGAATATCTTTACTTGGAGAGAATCTCTCATATTCCCTTTATTTTGGGATAGGATATCTCAAGATATCTTTCTTTTGGGAAAGAATCCTTCATCGATCCTATCTATTAGGAGAAAATCTTTCATTGATTTCTTTTTGGGAGAAAATCCTTCAAGATATCTTTCTTTTGGGAAAGAATCTTTCTAATCTCTTTCTTTTGGTAAGGTTACTAATTAGTAACACTTATCTTTTTCTTCTTTCCTTCTTTGGTTTGCTCTCTTTAATAAAAGCAAGGAGGAGGTTGGATCTCTTGCTCTTATTACTTTCTTTTGCAATAATCTCAAGAGGGCTTCAAGACCAAGAGTTCTTCTTCTTCAAGATCTTCAAGACTTTTCTTCTTCTTCTCCATCAATGGCTTCAAGTAAGTTCCCTTTTTCAAGAAAACTCCATTGTAGGAAAAATAAAAAGTTCTTTCTTTCTTTTTTTTTTTTTGTTTTTTTCTTTTTCTTTTCTTCTTTTTTTTTCACGTGTTTTCCTCTTTTTTTTTCACACGTTTTTTTTTTTTTTTGCTTTCTTTTTTTTTTTTTTTGTGGGCCGTACGGACAGATCCGTACGGAACTGGCCGTACGGCCACGTGGCCTGTGGGCCAGCCCCTTTTTTTTCTCTCTTTTTTTTTCTTTCCCTCCCCTTTTTTTTTTGAGAGAGTTTCTTTTCTTTTCTTTTTTTTTGTTTTCTTTCCCCTCTTTTTTTTTAGAGAAAGTTTCTTTTCTTCTTTTTTTTTTGCTCATCATGATAATGCCCTCTTTTTTTTTGGCAAACCTAGATGTTCATGCATGCATTCAATTGTAAATTAAATTTGTAGCATGATGTGATAGCATACCTGAAAGTTTTCGCAATTTTGGGAATTTGGAGCTCGCAGCGATGTTGAGCCCTTCCTGATTTTGCGGAGACTTTGAGGTTTCGAAAGTTTGGAGTTTCGGAGCTCGCAGCGATGTTGAGCCCATCTTCAAGCTTTCTATTTCTTTCGGGATAGTTCCTTTTCTTCGGAATTGCCCGTTATCATGTCAAAATTTCGCCAGATTTTTTTTAGCGAGATTCTGTCATTTTGATGTTTGATCTTCTTCTTTTCCATCCTTTTCAGGTGGTTCCTCCAGAACGAACAAGGGTAAAGAGCCTGCTACAAGCGTACCTCGTCGGTCTTCTAGATCTTCTAATCCGGCCGTTCAGCAGGCCTTTGAGAAGGTCCAGTATGTTGAGAGAAATCTGGGAGAGTGCGACTCCCTCAACAGAGAAGAGATGAGGCAGCGACTGATCACTCTCAAGGGAGAGGACTTCTATAAGATCATGGTAAGCAGTCGTCCATGGGTGATGGAAGATCAGAGCATTTTGCCCAAGCCTACCTTCTTCTTTGGTGATGCAGTCCCTGATGACATGACATACCAGAGGAGGTGTTTTCAGTTTTCTTTCACAGTAGATGGTGAGAAGAAGACTGTTGCTACCCGGTCGACGTTTGATCGCACCGTCTCGATCATGAGCCTTGCCCCCACGTGCTATAAGAGGGAAGATCCTCCAAGCTGGGTGAGAAGGACAAATGTAATCAAGACCGGGGTTTTTGTTGGCGGTTCTCCTGGATATACGGAGAGGTCGCCTGTTGACATGGACCTTTTGATGCCATCCAGCGGCTACCAGGGCTCTGATTATCCGTCGGTTGATTTAAGACCGGTGGGCCTTGGTATTTTCAGCGGTGATGGCAGTAATTGGATAAAGCCTTTTCGACTTCGTGGCCGTTTCAATGCTGACTCCAAGTGGAAGTCGTGGACTGATCGCGTCCTGCTGATTGGTGGTGCCGTTTTGAAGGAAGCCGGGATTTTTGATGCGGTCCGCGCCTTTAGGGAGACCGTGATCTTTTCCGACGAGGCCTTCATGGCTATACTGGAATCATTCCTCCCACAAACCAATACCTTCGTTGTGACGAATGGTGAGATTGGTTTTTCTTTGAAGGAGCTGAGCGCCATTACTGGGTTGCCCATCCTCAGGAAACTCTATGAGGAGTTTATGCCGATTGACAGCGTCCTTGAGGGGCAGTCTGAGGAGTTCAGGCTTCTGTACTTTCAGCTCGTCGCCTTCTATGATTTTTTGAAGGAGAAGGAGGGTTTGAAAGTTAGATCCAGCAGTTGGAAGAGTTTTAGCTCTTCATTCCCCAACTTTTTTGATAGCAGGGAGTCTTCTGATAGCGTGACCCAAGAAGCCAGAGCTCAGGATCCAAGTTCAAAGAAGATCTTGGCCATGCAAGAAGAGTTGAGAGATTTCTGCGCAAGTACAAATGCCATATGTCCTGACATTGCACTACGGAGAGATCTCGCTATTTACCTCACTTATTGGCTTGGTGAGGCTGTTTTTGCTGGAGGAGATGGAACGCACATCAGGCCGCATTGTATTTTTCCAGCTTGTCAGATGGCGTTTGGAGAGCAGCTTGCTTTGGTGCCAGCTCTTTACTCCTACCTGTGTACCGAACTGCAGGCTGCTGCTTTTTTGGTTCGGCTTGGGCTTCCCATGAATAGGGTATTTTCAGCCCATATCTTTTATTCGTGGTATGTGTACCACTGTCCTGGCTTCCACCGGCTGGGTGCTGCACAGGATGATGATCCTCTGATGATTCGACTAGCTAAGGGCAAAGCCGTGTCCGAATCACTTTTATTTGCACGCATGAGGATCCGACGGTTCAGGGACGTCGAGATGGGGCAGTCTTCAGTGAAGCTTTCTCCAGAGTTACGGAAGAAGGCTTTTGATTTTGGTGCCTCCCGAGACTCTACCAGGGCGGGGTCGGGAAGGCATTATTCCTTGACGAATGCAGAGAGAGAGTGGCTTTTCAGCATACGTGTCGGCACGATGGTGTACCGTAGACATCTTTTCGTTGACATCCAGCCGTATGTACCCTCTCGCTTTGCTTTGCAGCTGGGCTTTTCTCAAGGCGTTGTTGGAGCGCCTTCAAGCATGGTGAAGCGCTTTGGAGGCTTACAGGACGGGAGAAATGCATGGGCTTTTTATAGTGCTGAAGACACTACAGCCATGATTTCTTATCCTGTTTTGCTGACTTCCCGGACTGCCGGCTTTGCGAAGTGGTTCGCGGAGAGCTTTTCGGCATATCGGGGGCTTTCCAAGAAGGAGCTTGATGTGATGCTGGCATCTGGAAAGGGCCTTGGAAAGTCGGATGGCGTCCGGCGAGAGGAAGTTTGGGCCTTCCTTTCTGGAGAGAAGCACAAGATAGGCTTTCTCGGTGACCAGGGCGTCATTGGTTCTGAAGCTGTTCGAGAAATACCTGATGAGGCTTTAGAGCAGCTAGAACAGGAGGAAGCCGAACTTGGCGCTTGGATGCAAGCGGCACAGAGGCGAGCTTCCGTGGAGTCTACTGGCAAGAGCAGACCATCCATTGAGGAGTCAAGTGGGAAACCTGACTCTGACAGCGGGGCAGGTTCTTCTAAGAAGCGAGCCCGCCGGAGTAAGAGGGGGAGGAGTCATCATCGCAGCAAGGGGCAGCATGAGGACTCTCCTGACTTGGAAGTTCCTCTTACTATCAATGAGGATGTGCCAGTGGATGCTGACGAGCCTGTAGAGAAGAGAAGCCGAGAAGAAGAGACCGTCGGTGAAGGTATGATTCTTCCATTTTCTCTTTCCATTTCTTTTCATGGGATTTTTTCCATGTTATGATTTGCTTCTTGTTTCTGCTTTTCTTTTCTTTCTTTTTTTAGCAGAGGAAGACTTGATGATGCCTGAGGTTCCGATCGTTGAGGTGGTGACGGATCCTGTCGAGGCACCTGAAGAAGAACCGAGGGACTCTGGAGTGATTCCAGAGTCTCCAATTGGTATGACTTCTTTTTTTTTCTTTTTTCTTGTCTGTGACTTGGTTTGCTAACACATTTTTTTTGCCAGCTGACTTGCCACAGGATTCCGATGACTTTGAACCATCGATGGACGCAAATGTTGATGATGCTTCCGATGAGTTCATGGAGGAGGAAAATGTTCCGCCAGTCGTCGAAGAAGGTATTTTGTAGTTATAACCCTGATAATGATTTTTAAACAGGATTATATTCATACCTTTTTGTGTTTCTTTGGCAGGTTTTGAAGTGGCAGAGGAGGATCCGTCGCTTCCAGGGCAAGGGATGCCAGAGGTTGATCCAGAGGTAGAGATTCCTAGGACCAGCTCTGACAATGTTGAGGAGATTCCTCGCGCTGAGATTCCTTCCCGAGCAGGAGTAGCTTCAGCTGGAAAGAGTTCTTTTGTTACTCTTCCAACAGATGATGATATGAGTAGCCGACCAACGGAGTTGGGCGAATCTTCAGCTGGGCCATCACTTCTTTTTGCGAAGAAGGTGGTGGTGCGAGTTCTGAACTCTTGGATTGAGACTCTCTTTTCTGGGCACTTGGAAGTCGGATTTGGCATGATCCAGCATGTGCAGGAGATTCTCAGTGATGCTGAAGAGGCTGGTCTGGATGTCACAGGTGCCAAGGCGATCGTTGATAGGATCATTGCACTGGGTGACAAGTGGTTTGAGACCGTGGGTTTGGCTGATGACCAGTTCTTCAAGGAGATGTTCCTGGACCCTGCTGATAAGGCTAAGTCTGACCTGGATGAGGCTACAGAAAGCAAGAAGCAGGCAGTCCGAAAGAAGAACTTAGAAGAGCTAACCATCATCAGGCTGACACATGACCTTAACATCCTTGACAGGGAGGTCGATGAGGCCAGGAAACGTCTTGAGCATCTGCAGGCACAAGTCGCTGCCAAGTGGACTGCCATAGTAGAGGCTCGCGACAGGGAGAGTGCTCTGATTCACCAGGTTGCAGATGCCAATCAGGTTCTCAAAAGGAAGTCTGATGAGGAGAAACAATGGCAAACTGCTCGAGGTAAGCTTCCTGGTGCGAAAGAAGGGGTACAGCCCACTCCAGCATCTCATGGCAGGTTCCTGAAGAAGCGTGCCTTGGAATCCTTGACGGCTGAGGCTAAAAGTTTGCTTGAGGAGCTGAACTCTTGGCTGGAGACCATTTTTGATTGAGCTCCTGTATATATTTTTTTTTTACAGAAACCATCCTTCTCTCTTTTTTTTGGTACCACTTGTATTTTTTTTTTGGTACTTTTATTTTTTGTAGTGCTTGTGAACACTTTCTCTTTTTTTTTTTTGGTACCACATGTATATATATATATATTTTTTGGTACTCTCTTTTTTTGTTATCCCTACGCTCACTTGAATCTTTTTGTGATAAAAGTAATTGCTAAATGGGATGCTCTTCTTTTTTTGTTATCCCTACGCTCACTTGAATCTTTTTGTGATAAAAGTAATTGCTAAATGGGATTTGATCAAAAGGTTTGTCATTTTGTGAAAATCTTTTGTCAAATGATTGTTTTGGCATGGAAGCCAGGTTTTTGTTTGTGGCATGGAAGCCAATTTTGGCATGAGAGCCAGCTTTCTTTTTTTTGTGGCATTGATAGCCGATTTGTGGCATTGATAGCCGGTTTTGGTGGCATTGATAGCCGGTTTGTTTTGTGGCATCTATAGCCGGTTTTTGGTGGCATTGATAGCTGAGTTTGTGGCATTGATAGCCGGGTTTTTTGAAAGCCAATTTTTTTTGTTTGTGGCATTGATAGCCGGTTTTGTTTTGTGGCATTAATAGCCGGTTTGTGGCATTTATAGCCTGCTTTGGTGGCATTTATAGCCGGTTTGGTTTTCAAAAATGCAAGTATCGACTAAAAGTCGCCTCCCTGCTGAATGTTCTTGCAAGTATCGATGGAATGTCGCATCCTTGCTCATTCGGTTGCGAGTATCGATGGAATGTCGCATCCTCGCGGATTTGGGTGCAAGTATCGATGGAATGTCGCATCCCTGCTTTTCAAAAATTTTGGTTTTGCGGGTACTGACTTGATGTCGTTTCCCCACGATTTTTGAAATTTGTGGTTTTCTCGAACCTTTGAGTTATGGATATCAACTGAAATGTTGCGTCTCCATGGTTAGGTTTTTTCGAACCTTTGAAATTTGGGTTGTGGATATCAACTGAAATGTTGCGTCTCCACAGTTTTGGATTTTGCAGGTATCGACGAAATGTCGCTTTCCTGCGATTTTGGAAGTGTCGAACATGGTTCATATGCTTCCGATTTGTGCGAGTATCGACTAAGCGTCGCTTCCTCGCGGTTTTTTTGAAAAACCATTTTTTTTTTGTTTAAAGACACGAGGGTCATAAGTTTTGACCTAAAACCATTTTTCGCGGTAAAAGGCAGGGTGGACTAGGTTGGAAGTCCCTGAATCCGGATTTTGTTTCAAACCATGAATTTTGGGTTCAAGGGTTGAAGATTTGGTCAAGTTAGGGAAAGGTTCCTAAACTTGGATATTTTTTTTTTGAACAATGAAACGATGAAAGTAAGCATTGTTTTAAATTTCTAGAAATTTCAACATTTGATATGAGAATTCTAAAAAAAAGGGTGGGTTTAGCGAGCATGTACCTGGAAACCGGTTTTGGCCATACAGGCATTGCTATTACCCAGTTGGGTAAGTCTTTAAGGGTAGTACCGCTTTAAGAACTTGCCATTGATGGGCAGCATACATCTGTCACCTTCCATGTTTAGGAGTGCGTATGCGCCATTGGAGAAAACCTTGTCGATGACGTAGGGTCCCTCCCATTTTGGCTCAAATTTGCCATTGGACTTGTGAGCGAAGACCATTGGTCTTTTTACCGCAAGAACCAAGTCACTCTTTTTGTAGGCGCGTTGCCTGACCTTTTTATCGAAAGATCCTGCCATGCGTGCTTGGTAAAGTTCAATGCTTTGTTGAGCTTCGAGCCGTCTCTCATCGAGATTGTCCAGCTCATGGAGTCGCAATTTGACATTGCTTTCTTGAGTCATGTCATTTTGCAAGGATACCCTCAAGGAAGGAATTTGTACTTCCAAGGGTACGACAGCATCGCATCCATAGACCAAGGAGAATGGTGTGCTATGGGTTGGTCCTCGAACGGTGGTTCGATAGGCCCATAAAGCTTCAGACATTTTGTCGCTCCAGTCTCTTTTGTGACTAGAGACCATTTTTTTGAGGATTTTGCAGAGTGTCTTGTTGAAAGCTTCTGCTAACCCGTTCGCTGCCGGATTGTACGGAGTCGAAGGACAGCTTTGGATTTTGTATTTGTCGCAGAACCTGTAGAATCGATGATCCCGGAACTGTGGTCCGTTATCATGGACGAATCTTTTGGGTATGCCGAAACGACAAATGATGTTGGTGCGCAGGAACTGAAGGACTGATGAGGTCTTCATTTCGTTAAACGCAAATGCTTCTGACCACTTGGAGAAATAACCCGTAGCGGCGAAGATGAAGCGATGACCTTTGCTCGAAGGGGGAGAAATAGGGCCTATGATGTCCATACCCAGGCTTCGAAAGGCCATGAGATCGTTGTAGGATGCAGCCATTCTGGAGGCATGTGAATGTAATCTCCACGAACTTGGCATTGTTGGCAGCGCTTAGCAAATTGCATTGCGTCGGCTACCATGGTAGGCCAGTAATATCCTAACCTTTTTATCTGATCATAGAGCTTAGGTCCAGCCTGATGAGCTCCGCAAAGACCAGCATGAACTTCTTTGAGTGTTTCTTCAGCCTCTTGTTGTGACAAGCAGCGTAGAAGTACTCCGTTGAAGGATTTCCTGTAAAGGATTTTTGAAGGAATATCCAAATGAAAGCTTGGGGTTCGCCTTGGGGCTCTCTTTTGGATCTTCAGCGTAAAAATGTCCATCCTCTGCTTAGTTCTCACACTAACTTAGGCATCAGAGAGCCCTGCGCTGCCCACAGCTAGGGTCCTCTAACCTACTATTCTTCTTCCTTTTCTCAGGCTTCAGGCGCAGGCATCGGTGTTCTTAATCTCTTTGGATAAGTTCGTGCAGGCACCCCCCTCTTCTTGTGAGTTATATTTTTTTCACTTAATTGGCGCCGTCTGTGGGAAAAGATCAAAAAGTCATCTTCCCAAACACCATGCCTCGAAGAACCGAAAAAGGGAAAGAACCATCAACACTGCCAATGCAGCTGTCGCCGGTCCCCCGTCAGGGAAGGTCCGGGGCAAGGTCTGGTTCAGCGGGCATCCACAGGTAGGAATTCCAGCCAGGTTCATCCTCAACGGGACGGACGACACCTTCCCGGCGGCATGGCCTTCGACTAGGGTTTTCCCAGCAAAAGGAATCCCAGCCAGACGAACCCCATCATCAGATTGACGCCGACAACCCGCTTCTCGCAAAGATCAGGGCCCAAAGCCTTACCATACAAGCGCAGGACGAGTTAATCCGTCAACTTCAGCAGCAGATACAAGACAGAGGAGCAACCTCTGCTCCGCCCTCTAATTCCTCAAAAAGGCGAAGGCAAAAGCCAAAAGATTGGCTTGATCAACACATCGAGCAAGCAGTTTAGCGGAATTTGGAGATGGCCAGTCTCACTCGAGCTCTGCTAAATTCTCACGATCTCGGCACGTCTCCCCTCTCTCCAGAAATCAGAAACTTTCCCCTTCCTGAAGATTTCAGCGTCCCGAGGTTTGTCATTTACGATGGGACCTCCGACCCAGTAGCACACCTCCGGCACTTCACTCAGAGGATGTCGGTGTGGGGCGATGCAGGCCACCTGAGCTGCAGAGTCTTCTCTTCCAGCCTCGGGGACCTCCCCCTAAAGTGGTTCTGCGCACTCCCCCAAGGATCGATCAAAAGTTGGCAACAGCTCCAGAATTCCTTCATGACAAAGTTCCAGGCCCACAGGGTCATCCCCAGGTCGGCCGCCTACCTGATGGCACTCAGAATGAAGCAGACCGAGAACGTCATGCAATTCGCCAAAAGGTTCTGGACTGTCTACAGCCAGATCGAAAATGCCTCAAATATAATAGCAGTCATGTCTTTCCAACAAGCCCTCCTACCAGGCAACGAGCTTCGGAGAGACTTGGTCATGCATCCCGTGGTCACTATGGCAGCATTGATGACCAGGGTAAACCAGTTCGTCAGGCAAGAAGTAGATGAAGCCTAAGCTCAGGAGCATTTCAACCTCTACGAAAACGAACAGACAGCTTCCAGCTCGGAGTAAGTCTCCTCCAGCTCGGGAGGCAGCTAGATGTCTCCTATCATCACTTAGCTTCGACCGCCCGTCAGCTTCGATCGCACGACCCTCTACCGTCATCTCTGGCGGCACGGTCCTCTACTGTTAACTTCGATGGCGCCGTCAGCTTTGATGACAACAGCACGACCCTCTATTGTCGGCTTCGATCGTACGACCCTCTACCGTCATTCCGACGGCACGGTCCTCTGCTGTCAGCCTTGATTGCACGGTCCTCTACCGCCATTGGTCATCCGGAGCCCCGTGCGCCTGCATCTCGGCCGCGCGCCAGATCTCGATCTCTTGAGTCTCGGCTACGTGCCAGATCTCGACTTCGTGCATCGCGGCAGCAGCGCCAGATTCTCGACCTCATGCTGGTGTCACCCTCGTGCTAGCTACGCACTTCACGCAGGTTCGGCCTCATGATTGGTCTCGGCCAGCGCCAAAGAGACTGCCCTCGGGTTCATACACCCAGGCTTCTCCATCTCGGCCAGCGCCAAAGGGACTGAGTTAGGGTTCATACACCCAGTCGCTCCTAAAACTTCGGGTTCATACACCCTGGGACTGACCTTGGGTTCATACACCCAGTCTTCCCTAAACTTTGGGTTCACACACCCAGGGACTGACTTAGGGTTCATACACCCAGTCGCTCCTAAAACTTCGGGTTCATAAACCCTGGGACTGACCTTGGGTTCATGCACCCAGTCTTCCCTAAACTTTGGGTTCACGCACCCAGGGACTGACTTAGGGTTCATACACCCAGTCGCTCCTAAAACTTTGGGTTCATACACCCTGGGACTGACCTTGGGTTCATACACCCAGTCTTCCCTAAACTTTGGTTTCACGCACCCAGGGACTGATTTAGGTTTCATACACCCAGTCGCTCCTAAAACTTTGGGTTCATACACCCTGGGACTGACCTCGGGTTCATACACCCAGTCTTCCCTAAACTTTGGGTTCACGCACCCAGGGACTGACTTAGGGTTCATACACCTAGTCACTCCTAAAACTTTGGGTTCATACACCCTGGGACTGACCTCGAGTTCAAACAACCAGTCTTCCCTAAACTTTGGGTTCACGCACCCAGGGACTAACTTAGGGTTCATACACCCAGTCGTTCCCAAAACTCTGGGTTCATACACCCCCCAAGATCGATCCTGGACCAGGTTCGCGCAGCTGAGATCCTCGAAATTCTGGGTTCACCTCGGCCAAAGAGACTGCTCTGGCATACCGTCTAGGCTTCTCCATCTCGGCCAACGCCAAAGAGACTGCTCTGGCGTACCGCCCAGGCTTCTCCATCTCCGCCAACGCCAAAGAGACTGCTCTGGCGTACCGTCCAGACTCCTCTGCCTCGGCCCACATCTCCACCTCGACCAATGGCAGCTCAACAAGAATGCCGAAGAGATTGTTCCATATCACCTCCTCGGCCTCATGCTGGTCTCGGCCGCGAGCACATCTCGGTATCAGTACCATATCGTAGGCAAACGAGACTGCACCTTTGGTGACGAACCGGTTGGTCACGTCTCGGTTCTCAGCTACACCCAGCTCGGCAGCAGTGCCAGTTCCCAGCTCGGCAGCAGTGCCAGTCTCCAGCTCGGCAGCAATGACATTCTCCAGCTCGGCAACAATGCCAGTCTCTAGCTCGGCAGCAGTGTCAGTCTCTAGCTCGGTAGCAGTGCCAGTTTCCAGGTTGGCAGCAATGCTAGCCTCCTCGGCAGCATCACTAGAATACTTCCAACGAGGCTACACCTCCGGTGACGAACCAGCTGGTCACGTCTCGATCTCTCTGTTGGCGACAATCCAAACACTGAAGATTATCAAGCTCAACAACTCCTCCCTTCTTAGCTTCCGACCTCAAAGAGTACTCTCAGAGCTCAGAAGCTGGGGGGTTATTATGTGGGGATATTCCCGAACTCATCGGAGTCCCGGCCGAGATGCTCCATCTCAGGCCCCCGCACCAGCAAGTCCATCCCGGCAGGCTCGGTCTTATGCTCCCGCCTTGGTCTCGGATGAAAGCTGCACGCCTCCTATGCATAACTCCTCCACCTCAGCAATGCACGCCCAGCAGTGCCAGACTGCTCTAGTTCGGCCAGCTTCCCCATTTTGGAAGGACTCGGTCCCGGCCTAATTCAACTAAACCAACTCCACATCACCAAACAGGTCAAGGCCTCTCCTGAGCTCAGTGCCAGAAGGTTAACCAAAGAGAATATGACAGCTGTACCTCTAAGGACAGTCCGTCACGTGATAAAGCGTATGGAAATATCACAGCCGCCCATATCTCTAACAGAAGCGGCTCCTACAGCTCCCAAGGAGCTAAGCCATAGGCCGATGGTACTGCAATTAAGGCAAAGAGGGCTATGATGGGACAAGTTCCTACCTCTTTGTCCCCTTTCTTTTCCTCTCTTCTTCTATATAAGCACAGCTACAGCTCCAAAGCAAGAGGAGGGCCAACGAATACAACACTCTGGTATGCCCATCTTCTTCCCCAAAAATCTCCATCCTCTGCTTAGTTCTCACACTAACTTAGGCATCGGAGAGCCCTGCGCTACCCACAGCCAGGGTCCTTTGACCTACTATTCTTCTCCCTTTTCTCAGGCTTCAAGCGCAGGCATCGGTGTTCCTAATCTCTTTGGATAAGTCCGTGCAGGCAATCCCCCCCCCCCCCCCCTCTTCTTGTGAGTTACATTTTTTGCACTTACAGTGACCCATGCAAAAACTATGGTAACTTGAAGCAGAAATTTTATTTATTGCCTCCACCAATCCCTTCTAGCGATCGATCGTAAAAGTAAATCGGTCACCTTGCAATCCCCTCATTAAACAATCAAGGAAGAATAACCAGGTTGATGTGTTTTCAATCTCTACAACTGCAATGGCCGGTGGAGATAACTACTTGTTCCCATTAATAGCAATGGCAGTTTCAATAAAACACCCTTATACTTTCCCTTTAAAAACGTGTCATCTAAGCCAATGAAAGAACGACAACTTGTATTGAGGCAGAATAAGCGACAAAGAATCCTTTTAAGGAACCATCATTTTCACCTTCATACCGTCCAATGCTTCCAAGATTGTACTTAAGAATTGTGCTACACAATGATGGGATAAAATGGAAAGATTCCTCAAAACTCCCACAAATCTTTTTGAGAGCAAATTATTTTGCTTTACACATCTTTAAATCTGAGATCTCTACTCCATAACACCTGAAAATCTCAATACATAATACCTTCGGTGTCACAATTACATCTGTCTTTCACGGGCCTCTATCTTCTCATCAATCCAACATCTTTAAGCATGTGAGACCATCAATTAGTTTTTTTTTTTACTTCAAATGTTTGCCCATCTTGTAGTATAAAAGCCTATAGGTGTCACTTGCATGTTTCATCAAAACAAACAGCAATGATGTGAAACTTATCATTCTTCAAGTATTTTATATCACGTTTAACTCCAGAGTTCTTATGGGGATCCGAGACTACACGACTTTAAAACACATCATGTTAATTTAAGACGTGATTTGACTTATAAGCCCAGGGTCAAGCCTTGGATATTTCCGATGTGGGACTTGGATAATGCCTCACGGTGCTAACCAAAGCACTCCACCCTTACCCCTACAGATTCTCCTTTCTTGGCTCACAAGATCACTTGACATGGTTTTGCCTTAGGGATTACCCATGTAGATTAGGGTATCACACAAAACAACTAAGAAGACTGGCCGATCTCAAGGATCAAAATAGCGGTTACGGCGGGCGTAGCTACCGATGGCCAAAACGCTACTTAGCGGCAATATGTAGCGGCATAGCTGTGTGAATAAAAAAAGTTGTCAGAATTTTTTTGAAAACATATCCAAAAAAAATCCAAAATATAGGAAAATGATGGAATTTGATGTTTTTTTTCCTATAATAACTAAGGTAGAGGAGTGTAGCGGTCCCTTCAATGCATAGAAATTCTGTATTGCTGAATGATTATTAAAAAAAATTGATCTAACTTTTTTTCCTGTTTTCATATTGGTTAACCATACTAAGTTAGATTACACGACTTTAAACTCATAATTCAAATAAGTAATTTAGTACAACTGTATGTAACAAAGGATATATAAATTATAAGATAATGCTTAAATAAATTTAATATTCAAATTTAAAGTTCAAGCCAAATAAAAAATTACCTTTCATTCAAACAAACAATATGTTTTTGTTGAGTGTAGAGAAAGGAATACCTCTACCAAAGCGGGTGTCTAATATGATGTACCTATTAAAGAGCCCTTAAGAAGAACTCTCTGTATCGACTATAATTCGATGAGATTATGTGTTTATTGGTGTTTTTTTAATGGATGGTAGCACGGCGAAGGAGGCTAGAGAGGGAGAAAAAAGGGCGTTAACCTATACCATAGGGTTCAAAACCTTGGCTTGCTTTGCTGAATGGAACTCAAATCAGAGGAGAAATGGGAGGAGAATGCGCGTCTATGTAGCCTCTCTTGGCGCAATTGAATCCTCAATCGGGCAATTAGGAGTGTAACTGAAAGACGTAAGACAGGCTAATCGATGAAATGATAGAGTCAAAAAGATAAGGGAAAGAACTTAATCTTTTACCTCCTAAAAAAAGGAGGGGGTAGCTACAACCTTACTCATTCCACTCCCAAAAAAAAGGCGGAGTTGCGGAATAGGCTATTGGATGGAACGAGAGGAGGCGCACAGACGCATTTGGATTGGATTGAGAAAGATAGATAGGATAATCGGGGAGGGTAGGTGTGAAAGGAAAAGCATTCAATCTTGAGAATGAGAGTGTAGGAGAGAGATCTTGGTTTTGGTTATGAAATGAGATGTGGATTGAGTGTGTGCCTTGAAGAGTTGGTTAATCTCATGTGTAGTTAGTTTAAACAGTTCTATGTGAACCTAATAGAACTTTCAATTCAGTAGTTTTCACCTCTTGAACATTGCATCTGCACCTTTCTTTTGACGGCCCAATTTGGTTGATACAAACATTTCTTTTTTGCCTATCTTTCTGTGGGAGTCACGGAATGGACAAGTGATAGCAGTACTCATTTTCGGAGTGGAATCAGCACCAAGAACGGAGTAAGCAGCGAAGGAGGTAGAGGCAGGCATGAAGGCAAGAGTAGTTATGGTTCGGTCAATGCCTTCCCTTAGGGGTAAGTCCCTTCCATCCGTCCCTTCGGTAAGTCAGTTAGTCAATCAGTTCAGTCAGTCTGTTAGTCTCTTCTTATATCTTACATGAGCATCCCATTTCATTCCTTTCTTTTGTACTCGGCTAGACAGAATGGGTCGGTCGATGGCCAACTCGAGACTTCTTCATTCAATCCGACATCGGTGGAAAATAAAAGGAGGCTGCTGTAGTAGGATGGGATGGATTTCTTTTTTGGTGGTGGGTCCAGAGTAGGAAATCGCATCATAAGTGGGTAGGTCATCATATAGGTTTCGAGGAGGGGAACGAGACCCGATTCCAAATACTGCTCCTTCTTTACCAGGTTCGGATCTTTACTCGACTTTACATGTGGAGGGAAATCCTATAAACGGGGGAGTGACGGAGACGGAAGAAACGCTGATCTGGCAATCGATCTTGATGTCGCCTCATCCCCTCAACCACTTCATTAGCAGATGATTGATCCATCGAATTCGACTCAATTTCCCCAACCTTTCTGTCGAACCATTCATTGGATTGGTCTACCCGGCGCCCTCTAGGGGCGGTGGAAGGATCAACCCTCTCGGGCAAGGGGGATGAACGTATAAAAAGGCTGGTGCATACGTTCACATAGCTTTTTGTCTCACGACCCGATGGGTTCAAGAGAGAGATCGATCGGAAACGATGATTTCACCTTTCATTCTTCTTATTCCTTCCAACGACTGATTCATGCCCAACCTTTATGGCATCCCCATTTTTTGCCACCATAGACGAGACTCCCGATTCTACCTATCCTCGCCTAGTTGAGGGGAGGGAATCACGGAGAAGCGTTCAAGCCACAGTAGGAGATGAAATCAACTTTTTGGTGTCGGGAGGCGGAAGGGAGATAGAAAATTAGAATTCACCGAAAGAGGTTGTGAGAAATCGACCCCAGATTTCCTGGTTTAGCGTGTTTTTAATCGTGAATTTCTTTTCTAAGTGGGTTTACCGGTTGTTCGATCGAATTTCTGAGTTTGATTATATTTTCTTTGGTTTTGGGAAGTTTTGAGAGCCAGGGAACCTAGACAGTGACCGTAGGGTCCTATTTGTTTTGTGTTGTCATTGTGGAGAGATTCTCTTTGATTTCTAAAAATTCCCATTTTAGCTCCTTTTGACTAATCTCGCCATTTCCTACAACTTTTGTGTTCACTCTGTACCCATTCGAGACTCCGAAAATCAATTTTTCCAGCCCTAGGGGCAAAATCAGTCTTTTTACACAAAATCTGGACCCAAATTTTGAGATCTCTGAACCATGCCAAAATTATACTTTTTGAAAACTATATTTTATGAGAAACATTTCCATCTTCTTCGTCGATCACATCCGAGGCCCATAAATCGCCAAAATTATACTTTTTGAAAACTATATTTTATGAGAAACATTTCCATCTTCTTCGTCGATCACATCCGAGGCCCATAAATCGATGTTTTAACCCTTGGAATCCCAAAGTTTCCATTATTTTGATCCCTTTGACCAAACAGTTGATTTTTTCTGTGGACCCCGAAAGTATGTCAACATTAACCTTGTTGGAAAGATAATTTTGTGCCGGACACTTTTCATGTTTTAAGTTTCTTAATCTGAGGTCTAGAAAGCCTTCTAATCTCCATTGCAATTTTAAGTGTTTCTAAGTGTGGTGGGGCCCACACCCACCCATTATAAAAGTACCACTCCTCTCCCTTCTTCCCCAAAACCATCCCAGCACAGTAAGGGAGAAGTTTCAGCTCCTTTGAGAGCGTTTTCCCATTTCTTATTCTTCTTGCTTGCTTCTTCATCTCCAACCCTTTCTAAATCTTGTCCAAATGGAGAAATGGACTCCACCATCTTCTTCTTCACCATGAGGGCTTTCCTTTGATGCCATTAGAGGAGAAATCCAGCCACATTGAGATTCATTTTGAGTAAGCTCTTGCCATCTGAGAGTCTTCCAAGTAAGCTCTCCTCCTAATCTTTTAGATCTGTGTTTGTTTAGCCCTTGAGACTCTCCATTTCTATTATTGGAAGTTTTCTTTTTCTATTTCTTAGTTTTGACATTTTAGGGCTTGTTTTTGGGGGTTTTTGTGTAGATTGGTGTTTTTGGCTTGGAGGTTGTGATTAGAGCTTGATTTGCTTAGCTTTGGACCTAAGGCAAGTGGATGAAATGATATATTGATGTATTTCATGCTTTATGCACATATTTGGTTTTCATTCATGACTCTTGATTTGCTTAAACCTTGTTTCATGCTATACCTTTCATTGACTTCAAAATACTCTTGTTAAAGTATCTTTCTAGCTCATTACTTTCTTGAAAATGTCACATTGATTGCATTTAGTTTTGATTTACAAAATGTATGGATTTTTATGTGCTTTGGATGATGAAATGAGATGGATTGATGGGGGTGATTCGTAGAATGTTTGATGAAGGTTGAATGGGGTTTTGGAGGGGTTTTGAGACCCTCAAATGTATGTAAAAAGGGGTGCTCAAAATGTATTGAAAGAGGAAGAAGAAGAGCAGAACTGTACGCAGAAAACAGGTTTCTGGATAGTTCGCTCGAGCGACCTTGACACATCTCTCGAGCGAACCCATCACAGAACCTTGTTGGCTCGAGCCAACCTTCTGATCGCTCGAGCCAGCCTGATCCGAGCAGGTCCGCTCGAGCGAACCCCAAACAGAGAGTAGTTCGCCCGAGCAAACTTCCCAGTCCGCTCGAGCGAACTGCCTGTCATGCCCGGGTCAATACTTGAAGATTGAAACATTGTTTTTAGGCTTGAGGAGGTATTGTTTGGAGCCCCAATGCAATGTAAAGACTTGTAAGGCGTAATGTGGAGTCCGAAAGAAGAAACCCCATCATCATGAGCTCGTTAAGGTCTTTTGGGACTTGTTAATGTAAGTAGGGACCTGGAATGTCTCTAACTCTCATGGAGTACCAAATATGTAATAATTCGACATACGAGACCCTATTCACATTATTTCAAATCTCGAGTCTTTAACACTTGGCCCGAAAATCTATAGAGATCCATTCATGTTACATCTTGACCCAGATTTCATATGTACACTTTAAAACTCATGATTTACGACTAGACTTACCCCTAAGAGTATTGAAAGCATTATTTTAGCATATTACTGATCCGTACATGCCCGCCCGATACTAATGTGCTTTTGTGCCTATGGCCACCCCGTCCCGTTATATGTATTCGTTGTTTTGATTTCTCGCACGTGACCTATGAGTCGGCACCACTATGCTTGGATAACCTTATCGGTTTAATCCACCGATTTGGAGATTCCCTTCCGTTATACCAGCTGCAGCATGGTTCCCGCCCCGCCCTGATATACCCGGTTCGCTACCGTAGTCCCGCAGAGTATTATATGTATTTATTGTATAAAATCGTTGACTCTCCTCACCTCATGTGACTGAGCTCAACGTCGTTAATTCTCCTCACCTCGTGTGACTGAGGTCAATGTCCCGATGTGCTCTCATCACTTTAGTGAGAGAGGATTTAGCTTAATGTGGTTGCCTCCCGTCTTCACGATTGTGGCCCCACTGAAGAAGGGCGATTAGAAGGGTCTGCATATGGACTGGGTTTGCAATGTGAGGAATACCTAAGAGGATTTAGCTTAATGTGGTTGTTTCCCATCTTCACGATTGTGGCCCCCCTGAAGAAGGACGATTAGAAAGGGTCTACATATGGACTGGGTTTGCAATGTGAGGAATACCTGTTTTGCCAGATGTACATGTTTTAAATGAATCCCCGATTTGTTTAATGTTCTTGCTATGTACATGTTTTAAATGAATCCCCGATTTGTTAAATGTTCATGCTTTGTACATGTTTTAAATGAATTCCCATTTTGTCAAATATTCATGCTTTACAGGAATAAATGTTTCGTCAAATATTCATGTTTTACACCCATTTTATAGGAATATAGGATTTTGTCAGATATCCGTGGTTTTCTATACCTTTTTCTTTACGTATGGCTTTGATCGAGTAACCTGATTTATCACATGTTTGTTCTTCAGTATATTATTTATATCTTTTCACCTACTTGCCAGACCATCGTGTCTAACCCACTACTTTGGTACTCAGGTCCAGATTTATTGCCCGAGATGAGTGCACGTTTTGGCTATGGAGCCATGAGCTTGCAGGTGGTTTTGTCGGCTATGTCGTTAGACATTGAGTTTGACATTGGAGCTACGTCACATATGGGGTAGTGATTATTCGCTTGTTTTTGTATGGCTTTTATTAGGCTTTTTCTCATGATTGTAATTAACACACATTGTTATTTATAACTTAAACATATATGGGAATATAATATCCAGTTACTGTCAGCTCTGTATTTTATTATGATGGTTGATTCCAGTCTGATATGTTCATTGTTATGATAGCTATATGCTAGAGGTTGAGTGCGACACGGGATCCAATGGCCATGGACTTCGGGTCGCAACACCATAAAAGCTTCCGAAAAATATTCAGAATGTGTTGGAATGTGTTATCCTCACACACGCGGGTCTTGGGAGAAACATAATTATTATTTAACTCCCAATTTTCACGGCCCCTCGGGTTAGGGGTCGTGACAGACGATAGAGTGCCAAATAGGCTATGGTATAGAGGTCAACCTTCAACAACAGACAGAAAGCGGGTCTGGTTCATGAGTACGTGCTTCTTCCTCTGAGCTACCTGTTAGTTTTATGGTCACAATACCAGTATATGATGTAATAAATTGATTAATTTCTTTATTTATCAATATATTTATGCTTTCCTTTCATGAGATGAATGGTGTTTAATTATATACTTGCACATAACCAATACGAATGACATAATGGTTCATGAGATGAACCGGAGTCCACAAGTATATTAGATGTAACACGTGTATGGATGAGATCCACATACGGGAGACATGTGTAGCAAATCTTATACTTAAATATCTTCACAACCAGTGATGAGACTGGACATCTCATACTGACAAGGTTGTAGTACTTTGATCACTATGGGATAGTGTGATTTATCTCGATCATCAGAATGAAAGATTCTGGATCATGCTACTGGTACATTGGATGTAGTGAAGGACCATGAGAAGTACCTTATAAACACTGTCTTTACTTTAAGGACTGCTCTCATAGTTTCCTAGCAGTAAGATCTCAATCCTGAGACATTAATGAACTCAAGTTTCTATCTATTCATTTGCTTTGAGTCACCAATGAGTGAGACCAACTGGAGGTCAACACCTCGGTGATTGTTGTACGTGGTAATAGAGCTGTGGGAACATTCAATGGTCAAGATGGAATATATCTCTAATATCCCCTTGTGCCAATTAATGGATTTATCATTGGTAAGTGCGCACCCATTCCGATTAAGAGTTAATTGGAAAGGTACCTATGATCATTATAATTAATTGGGGCTCAAGGATAATAAGAGATGGATCTAGTTTGGAAGACAGGTTCAATTGATCCATGGATATTGATAGAGGGGCCTACTTATGGTAATGTGGAAGTTTAGGGTCTTATATGTAATATTCCTAAGGCTGGAGTTCAATTGCATTTATATAGTGGAGTTATTTGCAATTAACTGTGGGCCCAGATTACACATGAGATGTGGGGTCGTGAGTCCCAGTTGGAGCTAGCTTTCTAAGGAATCCGTAGTGATCCGCACGCTATCCCAATTATTAGAAAGTATCTAATTCTAGTTGAACTCTAAAAGGAAAGCTACTATTTCTATTTGAAGTGAGACTTCTAATAGTGGTAATAGTAAAGTTACTAATTTTAATAGAAGTAAGACTTCTACTTGAGTAAGAAAGGAATTAGAACGTTACTAATCATACTTGAAGTGAGACTTCTAATTATGATATGGTAAGTTACTAATTATAATGGAAGTGAGACTTCTTTTTAAATTAGAAAGAAGAGACTTACTAATTCTTAATTGAAGTGATACTTCTATTTCAATTAGTAAGAGGAGTTTTAGAAAAACTATAAATAGAGGAGAGGCTTGGGCGTGTGACGTGTACAATAACCCATCTTGGGATTCACGCCCAAGAGAGTTCTAGTCCAAGGGTTGGACATCCACACCTCCTTTGTGCAAGAGTTGCACATGCACTTCCTCTTCTCCCTCTTCTAGTTCTCTTTCTAGTTCCTCCTTTGAGTTCCTAGTAGTTTTCCCTTGGAGATCTCACCATCTACTTGAGAAAAAGAGAATCTGATACGGGTCATAGCGTAGAAGATCAAGAGGTCTTGGAGATTCCTATTTGATTAGTGAAAGCGTTTCTGTTGGAAATAGGTGGGCCTCTAGGATAGGTTTCAAAAACTTTTGACCCACTTGATGCAGGGATCAATTATCCAGAAGGCTCTAAAACCCAATCCAGGAAGCAAACCCTCAATCTCAGTCATCATGATCAGTAACAACAATCTATCTAGAAGATAGAAATAGCAACTAACAAGCATCCATAATAATCTACAACATCAAGGAAGTGGATTATACCTTTGGAGCTCGGTTGTGCTCTAATGGAGAAGTTGCGTCTTTTTTTTATGATGAAATGCTTTCACTAATCAAATAGGGATCTCCAAGACCTATTGATCTTCCACGCTATAACCCATATCAGATTCTCTTTTTCGCAAGAAGACGGTGGGATCTCCAAGAGAAAAGTACTAGAAACTCTAGGGAGGAACTAGAAGAAGAACTAGAAGAGGGAGAGGAGAAAGAGCTCGTGCAACACTTGCACTAAAGAGGGCTGGGCGTGAATCCCTAGGTATGGAGCATGCATGGGACGTCCAGTCCTCCTCTCCTCTATTTATAACTTTCGCAAGTTGCCACCTCTTTCTAATTGAAATAGAAGTCTTACTTCCCTAACAATTAGTAAGTCTCTTCTATTACTAATTAAAAAAGAAGTCTTACTTCCACAATAATTAGTAACTTACCATATCAAAATTAGAAGTCTCACTTCAAATATGATTAGTAACTTTCTAATTCCTTTCTAAAAATAGAAGTCTCACTTTTATTAAAATTAGTAAGTTTACTATTACCACTATTAGAAGTCTCACTTCAAATAGAAATAGTAACTTTCCTTTTAGAGTTCAACTAGAATTAGATACTTTCTAATAATTGGGATAGCATGGGGACCACTACGGATTCCTTAGAAAGTTGGCTCCAACTGGGACTCGCGACCCCACATCTCATGTGTAATCCGGGTCCACAGTTAATTGTAAATAACTCCACTATATAAATGCAATTGAACTCCAGTCTTAGGAATATTACATATAAGACCCTAAACTTCCACATTACCACAAGTAGACCCCTCTATCAATATCCATGGATCAATTGGACCTGTCTTCCAAACTAGATCCATATCTTATTATCCTTGAGCCCCAATTAATTATAATGATCATAGGTACCTTTCCAATTAACTCTTAATCGGAATGGGTGCGCACTTACCAATGATAAATCCATTAATTGGCACAAGGTGATATTAGAGATAGATTCCATCTTGACCATTGAATGTTCCCACAGCTCTACTACCACGTACCCATATCACCGAGGTGTTGACCTACAGTTGGCCTCACTCATTGGTGACTCAAAGCAAATGAGTAGATAGAAACTTGAGTTCATTAATGTCTCAGGATTGAGAGCCTATTGCTAGGGAATTATGAGAGCAGACCTTAAAGTAAAGATAGTGTTTATAAGGTGCTTCTCAATGTCCTTCAATACATCCAATGTACCAGCACTATGATCCAGAATCTTACATTCTGATGATCGAGATAAATCACACTATCTCATAGTGATCAAAGTGCTGCAACCTTGTCAGTATGAGATGTCCAGTCTCACAACTGGTTGTGACGATATTTAAGTATAAGATTTGTCACACATGTCTCCCGTATGTGGATCTCATCCATACACATGTGTTACATCTAATATACTTGTGGACTCCGGTTCATCTCATGAACCATCATGTCATTCATATTGGTTATGTGCAAGTATATAATAAATCACCATTCATCTCATAAAAAGTAACCATGAATATACTGATAAGATAAAGAAATTAATCAATTTATTATATCATCTACTGGATTGAGTCCATAAAACTAACAGTTTTATCATCAAAGAAAGACACAAAATCTCCATTAGAGCACAACCAAGCTCCAAAGGTATAATCAACTTCCTTGCATGTTGTAGATTATTATGGATGCTTGTTAGTTGCTCTTTCTATCTTCTAGATAGATTGTTTTATTGATCATGATGGCTGAGATTGAGGGTATGCATCCTGGATTGGGTTTTGTAGCCTTCTGGATAGTTGTCCCTCCATCAAGTGGGTCAAAAGTTTTTGAAACATATCCTAGAGGTCCACCTATTTCCAACAATTGGTATCATAGCCATACCTCATCTCTAATCATGTTAGATCAGTTATCTAGATCTAGTTTTTGCATGAGATGCGAAGAGGATAGACCTAGGGCTATGTAAGGATCAGTTTTGAACGAGTTTGCTTACTTTTTGTTGTAGATCCATGTTTAGAATGTCATAAAAGGGTTTGACTATGATGGAAGGATGGTAGGAAGCCATTAGAAGGAATTTGGAATCATTTGAAGTTGTTTGGGATCAGTTGGCAATGATTTTGAGAAAACCCAAATTTTTGGGTCCGTCAATTCGGCCAGCCGAACTGGACAGGTCAGCCAGCCGAACTGGGCAGGTCGGCTAGCCGAACTGGGCAGGTCGGCTAGCCGACCTGGCTATAGCTCAGGTCGGTTGGCCGACTGTAGACAGAAAATTTTCTATTTTATTTCCAAATTTCTTTTGGTATCCTATTTTTCCACTATGGTTTGGTAGCCTGGTTTTGTGAGTTCCTTGGTTGTATGAGATACTAACTTGCAGTGTTCATATCCTCTCCATATGGCCCACAAGTCTTTTACTTTCTTTTATGGTGATTAGTTTATTTAAGGCTAAATGTAAAGGGCACCATGATTTCCTTGGTTTCCCATGAAAGGGCAAGGCATGGTGAATTTCCCTATAGCCCTTTTATTTCCATGTTTAGATTACCATGTACGTCTCATCATAGAGACATAGGAATTTATGTAATTTTTTAAATTTATAAATTATGGCGATGTGAGAACCCGACCCCAGATTCCTGGTTTAGCATGGTTTTAATCATAGATTTGTTTTCTCGGTGGGTTTACCGGTTGTTTGATCGAATTTATGAGTTTGATTATATTTTCTTTGGTTTTGGGAGCCAGTGAACCAAGACAGTTGACCATAGGGTCCCTATTTGTTTTGTGTGGTCATTTGGAGAGATTCTCCTTGATTTCTAAAATTCCCATTCAGCTTCGTTTTGACTGATATCTCGCCATTCCCTACACCTTTCGTGTTCACTCCGTGCCCATCCGAAGCTCCGAAAATCAATTTTTCCAGCCCTGTGGGCAAAATCAGTCTTTTCACATTGAATCTGGACCCAAATTTCGAGATCTCTGAACCTTGCCAAATATATACTTTTTAAAAACTAGATTTTATGAGGAACATTTCCCTTTTCTTGGTCGATCGCATCCGAGGCCTAGAAATCGATGTCTTAACACTTGAATCCATTATTTTGATCCCTTTGACCAAACGATTGACTTTTTCTGTGGACCCCGAAAGTATGTCAATATTAACCTTGTTGGAAAGATAATTTTATTTCGGATACTTTTCATGTTTTAAGTTTTCTTGATCCGATGTCTAGAAAGCCTTCTAATCTCCATTTGCAAGTTTTTAAGTGTTTTTAAGTGTGGTGGAGCCCACACCCACCCATTATAAGTACCACCACTCCTCTCCCTCATCTTCTCCCAATCGTCCCAGCTGAGAGAGGCGATGCTGCCTGTGCAGGAAATGGGGGATTTTCCATCCCCTTTCTTCTTCCCTTGTTTTCTCTCCCTAATCCCACCTCCAAGCATACAAAAATAGAGAGTTGAGCCCATCTTCTTCTTCCCCTCACCTCAAGCTCTCCATTGATGCCATTTGAAGAGAAAACCAGCCATCTTAGGATCCTCTTTGAGCTAACTTTGTGCATTTGAAGACCTTCCATGTAAGCAATCTCTTCCTTCTTCCAAATATGTGTTTTCCAAGCCCATGAGACTCTTCATCTCTATTATTGAAAGCTTTCTCTTTGTATTTCTTGGTTTTGACATTTTAGGGCTTGCTTTTGGGGGTTTTTGCATAGGTTATGATTTCTTGGCTTGGAGTGTGATTAGAGGTTGATTTTGCTAGCTTTGGACCTAAGGCAAGTGGATGAAATGATTTATTTGATGCTAAACCATATTTATTTATTTTCTTGATTTTTCATTAATGGATGATTTACTTAAACCTTGTTTCAAGACTTGTCTCCTATTGATTTCAAATCCATCAATTAATGTGTCTTTCTATCTCACTCTATCTCTTGCAAATGTGCATTGTTTTATGTTAAATTTGAATGGCTTATGTTGTAATGGATTCCACATGATTTGAATGGATGGAAAGGAGGTGTTGGGTGAATGCTTTGGAGATTCGAATGGTGGATTTGAAGTGTTGAGAATAAAAAATTTTAAATATAGAAATGGAGAAGTTTTTAAATCAATGTTGTGCAGGGATCTGACCCTTAAAAATGAGAAAGGTTTGAAGGAAGGGAGGACTGAAAACAGCTTCAGAAATCAGTCCTGCAGCAATTTCGGACAGCATTTCGGCTAACCGAAAGCTAACAGAAATATTTTCGGTTCGAATTCCAGAGAGCTGCACTTTTTGTCGAATTCTGATTGTGGAGTTTCGGCTAACTGAAAGGTAACCGAAATATTTTCAGTTTCGAATTCCAGAGAGCTACTTTCTCCCCATTTCTGTACTCGGTCAAAATTTCGGTCAGCCGTACGTCAGCCTTTCGGCTAGCCGACAGCTAACCGAAAAGCTGACCGAAACCATAGAATTTAATTGATTATTTTCGAAAAATTATGTAAGACTATAGTGAGGAAGAAAGACCATCATTCTAATCTCGTTAAAGGTCTTTTAGACTTGTCAATGGGTGTAAGGTCCCGGGATGTTTTTAATTCTTAAAGAGTACCAAATGTTTATCAAACCTAACATATGGAACCCTATACACATTGATCTAAATCTTCGGCCTTCAACACTTGGCCCGGAAATTTATAGAAATCCCTTCATGTTATATTTTGACCTGAATGTCACTTGTACACTTGTAATCTCATGTTGTATGACTAGACTTGCCCCAAAGGTATTGAAATTTATGTTTTAGCACATTGCTAGCCCGTATATGCCAGTCCCGATATTGATGTGCTTTTGTGCCTATGGGCACCCCGTCCAGTTATATGTGTTCGTTGTTTTGATTTCTTGCATGTGACCTATGAGTCGGCACCACTAAGCTTGGATGACCTTATCGGTTTGATCCACCGATTTAGAGATCTCCTCCCGTTATACCAACTGCAGTATGGTTCCCGCCCCACCCAGATATACCCGGTTCGCTACCGTGGTCCCGTATAGTATTATGTGTATTTATTGTATAAAATCGTTGACTCTCCTCACCTCGTGTGACTGAGGTCAAAGTCGTTGACTCTCCTCACCTCGTGTGACTGAGGTCAATGTCCCGATGTGCTCTCATCACTTTAGTGAGATAGGATTTAGCTTCGTGTGGTTGCCATTTTGCTAGTTCCCGAATCATTGTTACCTTACATATTTTATTGCATATGTACCTCTTAGAAATGATGTATTCTTCTTTTATGTAATTCATTAATTATCCAGGTTTCAGTATATTTCCAAAGGTATCATCGTTTTAAATGATTGCTATGTCCTTTCACATAGAATTCCCGACTTGCCAAATATACATGCTTCATACATGCTTTAAATGAACCCCCGATTTGTTAAATGTTCATGCTTTGTACATGTTTTAAATGAATCCCCGATTTGTAAATGTTCATGCTTTGTACATGTTTTAAATGAATCCCCGATTTGTAAATGTTCATGCTTTGTACATGTTTTAAATGATTCCCCGATTTGTAAATGGTCATGCTTTGTACATGTTTTAAATAAATTCTCGATTTGTCAAATATCTATGTTCTACATACGTTTCAAATGAATACATGTTTTGCTAGATATTCATGTTTTATACATGCTTTAAAAGAATACATGTCATGTCAAATATTCATGTTTTATACCCATTTTATATGAACATAGGATTTTGTCAGATGTTCACGAATTTCTATACATCTTAATTATGTACAGCTTTTGATCAAATAGCGTGATTTAGCATATGTTTTATTCTTCAATATATTGTTCACATCTTTTCACCCACCTGCCAGACCGTCGTGTCTGACCCACTACTTTGGTACTCAGGTTCAGATTTCTAGCCCGATCAGAGTGTGTGCTTTGGCTATGGAGCCATGAGCTTGCAGGTTGTTTTTGTTGGGCTATGTCATGTAGACATTGAGCTTGACATCGGAGCTTCCTCACATATGGGGTAGTGATTATTAGCTTGTTTTTATATGGCTTTTATTAGCCCGTTTATTGGGATTGTAATTAATGCACATTGTTATTTGTAACTTGAATATATATGAGAATGTAATATCCAGTTACCGTCAGCTCTGTATCTTGTTATGATGGTTTGTTCCAGTCTGATATGTTCGTTGATATGATAGCTATATGCTAGAGGTTGAGTGCGACACGGAATCCAATGGCCACAGACTTCAGGTCGCATCACCACGAAAGCTTCCTCAAAAATATTCAGGATGTGTTGGAACGTGTTATCATCACACACGCAGATCTTGGGTGAAACATAATCATCACTTAACTCCCAATTTCACGGCCCCTCGGGTTTGGGGTCGTGACAGCTGGTATCAGAGCGGGCAGGTTTCTAGGAAATAAAACACTCTAGGAACCTTAAGACGTGTGGTGAGGAATCATTTGATTTGTGATCTTGTTTTGACTAGATATCTTTTTGTCGGATTCGGATTTGTTTTTCTTCTAGTGGGGGAGACTCTCATTATCTCTTCCCTTTTTGTTATTGCTAGGGAATTTGGGGGACCAAATTCTTTTCTAGTGGGGGAGGACTTAATGTCCCCGCACCCACATTTAGTGCTTTTTCCTTGTTTTCGCGCCAGAGAGTCAGAGTTTTGTGGTCTTAGCATGTGGCTCTCGAAGGATTTGGCAAAGTTTTAGCTCTTTCGGCATCACAGATATTAGCAGCAAGAGAAGAATTGTACAGTTGTTAGTCAACAAGAGGCGTGAGCAGCACTTCAAGACTGTTTGTAGTTGATTAAGGACCGTCATGTGGCAAGCCAAGATAGGTAAGTACAGATGTTTGGGTTGAGCTTGAGCAATTTTCTTAAGTCAAGAGACTCCAGAGACCAGACAAATGGTGGATTTCAGGAAGGTTGAGGTGACTTTCAATTGATAGAGTTTCAAGTGGATGCCAAAAGTTAGAAATTTCTAGCGTATCGATGAACTTATGACGAAGAATTGTTCGAGAATTGTGGCTATGATGGTGAAGTTGACTCAGGAGGATGCATCGGTGTGTGGTTAAAATCAGCTATGGTATAAAGAACTATATACATAATGGATAGTTACTTGGTCATGTGATAAAAGAAATCTTGTGGACTTTATGGATTTGGGATATTAGTTGGACACTGTTCTGATGCAAGCAGAAGAATCATAACCTATGGACAAGGCCAGTTAGAAGATTCGGAGAAGAATGACGCAAGTGAATGACTTGAAGATGATGGACTTGGGATGGAGGCAGAAGATTGAACAAACAAGGCATTGAAGGATAATATGTGCAGTGCTTTACGATAGAGATAGAGTTACAATATTTTGGAAGAGAGTAGCAGATTCGAGATCGTGTAAGAACATCTGAAGGGTGTTAGAGGTTTGATGAAAAGATTCTTTGAATATTGATTGTGTCAGAAGAGCAAATTACCAAGTGAGATGGGACAGTTTGAGATCTTCAACCAAGTCAGAGAGTTTGACTAGGGATAGTGCAGTTATACAGGAGCAGTGCAGATCATCAATGTATAGAGACAATTTTCAGTTGGTAAAACTCGAAAGAGATGTTCAGAGTTAGAGATTTCTAGAATTTGATGAGTTTTGTCAGAGAATTATTTTGGGATTTTCAACAAGTGCAGCCATGTAGAGGAGTAGACCCAGAGGGATGTGTCATTTGTGTGGTTAGAAGCTTTTGGAGTTGAATTTCAGCAACTAATGAAGGAGTTGACTGCAGAAAGGACCTCTACTTGATCGCTTGATAATGAAGATTTTCACGAATTTTATCGACATGAGGAACTTCGGATTTCAATGCATAGATATACGGAGCAAAAAATCAGTTATTTTGAATTTTGGTTTGGAAAGACAGATCTGGCAGGATAGTTGCAAGAGTGTGTGCAGAGCTTTAAATGCTGAAGAATGATGAAGGTACAAGCATGTTAGTGTCAGAGATCGACTATTGTATAGAGGATCAAGAGCAACAAGCAGAAAGAGTTAGAGCTAGCAAGAGTTCACCTTGAAGATTATGCAGTGGATATGAGATCCTAGCTTCGACAGTTACGATGAAGCCGACAGAATTGTTCCAAGAATTTTCTTTACCAAGCTGGCAAGAAGCAAGAGACTTGTTTGAATTTAGAAGGAGTCAAAGTTGGCAAGTATCTTGAGCAGTCAGATTGGCAGGGCAGTGACAGATTCGAGCCAGTGGAAGGATGTTTGACAACTGTTGATAGTTAACCGAAGAGTTTTACAAGGATGACCCAGCGAGTTCAGATGTTTTCGAGAGGACCGTTTTAACATTTTGATTTGTGGTTTTGTTTTCGAGGTGCCGGATTAATGTCCCCACTTACTTTTGGATTTGTTTAGTTCAATTGGAGGACCAAATGTTCTAAGTCCAGTAGGATGTGAGAACCCGACCCCAGATTTCCTGGTTTAGAGTGGTTTTAATCATAGATTTGTTTTCTCAGTGAGTTTACCGGTTGTTCGATCGAATTTCTGAGTTTGATTATATTTTCTTTGATTTTGGGAGCCAGTGAACCTAGACAGTGACCATAGGGTCCTATTTGTTTTGTGTGGTCATTTTGGAGAGATTCTCCTTGATTTCTAAAAATTCCCATTTCAGCTTCGTTTGACTGATCTCGCCATTCCCTACAACTTTCGTGTTCACTCCGTGCCCATCCGAAGCTCCGAAAATCAATTTTTCCAGCCCTGGGGGCAAAATCAGTCTTTTCACATTGAATCTGGACTCAAATTTTGAGATCTCAGAACCTTGCCAAATATATACTTTTTGAAAACTAGATTTTATGAGGAACATTTCCCTCTTCTTGGTCGATCGCATCCGAGGCACAGAAATCGATGTCTTAACACTTGAATCCATTATTTTGATCCCTTTGACCAAACAGTTGACTTTTTCTGTGGACCCCGGAAGTATGTCAATATTAACCTTGTTGGAAAGATAATTTTATTTCCGACACTTTTCATGTTTTAAGTTTCTTGATCCGATGTCTAGAAAGCCTTCTAATCTCCATTTGCAAGTTTTAAGTGTTTTTAAGTGTGGTGGAGCCCACACCCACCCATTATAAGTACCACCACTCCTCTCCCTCATCTCTCCCAATCGTCCCAGCTGAGAGAGGCGGTGCTGCCTGTGCAGGAAATGGGGGATTTTCCATCCCCTTTCTTCTTCCCTTGTTTTCTCTCGCTGATCCCACCTCCAAGCTTACAAAAATAGAGAGTTGAGCCCATCTTCTTCTTCCCCTCACCTCAAGCTCTCCATTGATGCCATTTGAAAAGAAAACCAGCCATCTTAGGATCCTTTTTTAGCTAACTTTGTGCATTTGAAGACCTTCCATATAAGCAATCTCTTCCTTCTTCTAAATATTTGTTTTCCTAGCCCATGAGACTCTCCATCTCTATTATTGAAAGCTTTCTCTTTGTATTTCTTGGTTTTGATATTTTAGGGCTTGTTTTTGGGGGTTTTTGCATAGGTTATGATTTCTTGGCTTGGAGTGTGATTAGTGGTTGATTTTGCTAGCTTTGGACCTAAGGCAAGTGGATGAAACGATTTATTTGATGCTAAACCATATTTATTTATTTTCTTGATTTTTCATTAATTGATGATTTACTTAAACCTTGTTTCAAGACTTGTCTCCTATTGATTTCAAATGCATCAATTAATGTGTCTTTCTATCTCATTCTATCTCTTGCAAATGTGCATTGTTTTATGTTAAATTTGAATGGCTTATGTTGTAATGGATTCCACATGATTTGAATGGATGGAAAGGAGGTGTTGGGTGAATGCTTTGGAGATTCGAATGGTGGATTTGAAGTGTTGATAATGAAAATTTTAAATGTAGAAATGGAGGAGTTTTTAACTCAATGTTGTGTAGGGATCTGACCCTTAAAAATGAGAAAGGTTTGTAGCAAGGGAGGACTGAAAACAGCTTCAGAAATCAGTCCTGCAGCAATTTCGGTCAGCTTTCGGTCAGCATTTTGGCTAACCGAAAGCTAACCAAAATATTTTCGGTTCGAATTCCAGAGAGCTGTAATTTTTGTCGAATTCTGATTGTGGAATTCCGGCTAACCGAAAGGTAACCGAAATGTTTTTGGTTCGAATTCCAGAGAGCTACTTTCTCCCCATTTCTGTACTCTATCAGAATTTCGGTCAGCCGTAGGTCAGCTTTTCGGCTAGCCGACAGCCAACCGAAAGCTGACCGAAACCATAGAATTTAATTGATTATTTCCGAAGAATTATGTAAGACTATAGTGAGGAAGAAGGACCATCATTCTAATCTCGTTAAAGGTCTTTTAGACTTGTCAATGGGTGTAAGGTCCCGGGATGTTTTTAATTCTTAAAGAGTACCAAATGTTTATCAAACCTAACATACGGAACCCTATACACATTGATCTAAATCTTGGACCTTCAACACTTGGCCCGGAAATTTATAGAAATCCCTTCATGTTATATTTTGATCCGAATGTCACTTGTACACTTTAAATCTCATGTTGTATGACTAGACTTGGACCGAAGGTATTGAAATTTATATTTTAGCACATTGCTAGCCCGTATATGCCAGTCCCGATATTGATGTGCTTTTGTGCCTATGGGCACCCCGTCCAGTTATATGTGTTCGTTGTTTTGATTTCTCGCATGTGACCTATGAGTCGGCACCACTAAGCTTGGATGACCTTATCGGTTTGATCCACCGATTTGGAGATCCCCTCCCGTTATACCAACTGCAGTATGGTTCCCGGCCCGCCCCGATATACTCGGTTCGCTACCGTGGTCCCGTATAGTATTATATATATTTATTGTATAAAATCATTGACTCTCCTCACCTCGTGTGACTGAGGTCAACGTCGTTGACTCTCCTCACCTCGTGTGACTGAGGTCAATGTCCCGATGTGCTCTCATCACTTTAGTGAGAGAGGATTTAGCTTCGTGTGGTTGCCATTTTGCTAGTTCCCGAGTCATTGTTACCTTACATATTTTATTGCATATGTACCTCTTAGAAATGATGTATTCTTCTTTTATGAAATTCATTAATATCCGGGTTTCAGTATATTTCCAAAGGTATCATCGTTTTAAATGATTGCTATGTCCTTTCACACGGAATTCCCGACTTGCCAAATATACATGCTTCATACATGCTTTAAATGAACCCCCGATTTGTTAAATGTTCATGCTTTGTACATGTTTTAAATGAATCCCCGATTTGTAAATGTTCATGCTTTGTACATGTTTTAAATGAATCCCCGATTTGTAAATGTTCATACTTTGTATATGTTTTAAATGAATCCCCGATTTGTAAATGTTCATGCTTTGTACATGTTTTAAATGAATTCTCGATTTGTCAAATATCTATGTTCTACACACGTTTCAAATGAATACATGTTTTGCTAGATATTCATGTTTTATACATCCTTTAAAGGAATACATGTCATGTCAAATATTCATGTTTTATACCCGTTTTATATGAACACAGGATTTTGTCAGATGTTCACGAATTTCTATACATCTTAATTATGTACAGCTTTTGATCAAATAGCATGATTTAGCATATGTTTTATTCTTCAATATATTGTTCATATCTTTTCACCCACCTGCCAGACCGTCGTGTCTGACCCACAACTTTGGTACTCAGGTTCAGATTTCTAGCCCGATCAGAGTGTGTGCTTTGGCTATGGAGCCATGAGCTTGCAGGTTGTTTTGTTGGCTATGTCATGTAGACATTGAGCTTGACATCGGAGCTTCCTCACATATGGGGTAGTGATTATTAGCTTGTTTTTATATGGCTTTTATTAGCCCGTTTATTGGGATTGTAATTAATGCACATTGTTATTTGTAACTTGAATATATATGGGAATGTAATATCCAGTTACCGTCAGCTCTGTATCTTGTTATGATGGTTTGTTCCAGTCTGATATGTTCGTTGATATGATAGCTATATGCTAGAGGTTGAGTGCGACACGGAATCCAATGGCCACAGACTTCAGGTCGCATCACCACGAAAGCTTCCTCAAAAATATTCAGGATGTGTTGGAACGTGTTATCATCACACACGCAGATCTTGGGTGAAACATAATCATCACTTAACTCCCAATTTCACGGCCCCTCGGGTTTGGGGTCGTGACATGCGATGTCCTAGATGAAGAAGGAAAGTGAAGTTGGACTCCTAATCAAAGAGTTTGAAGACTACCAAAAGTGCTTTGGAGTTTCCTAAAGAGTTTGAGAAATTTCAAAGTTTTGGAAAGTCTAGAAGTCCAAGAAGTCTATTCCACTTGGGCCATGTGGAGGAGAGGACTAGTTTTTATTTTTAGCATTTTCTATTTATGGATGAATGCTTAATTTATAATGTTTCCAAATCTGATCCAAACATAGCAAGTTACTAAAATTAGTCAAATCAAATTAATTTCTAGAAAGAGTTCTAATTAGTGTTGATGACCCATGAGATGACACATTGGTAACACTGATTTAAGAAACTGGACTTTCCTTAAAATAACTTGACTTGGAACCAATCTTAGATCATATCATGAGATGATTTGATATTCATATTTATATGTGGGCCTTAATACCTTAAAAAGGAAAATCCTCAATTCTAAAATATTAAGTGGGAGCGGGGCATTTAAAATGAGAAATCCCCAAGGTTTTCCACCATAGGTCCATTATAAGGAAAGTATTAGCCTCGCACCACCAAGAGTGTGGCCGTTCCTTCGGATGGCTTTTACTTGTCTGGTTACTAGATATGGATCTCCTATGGATCGTGTTGGTGAGACGGGTTGGGGGCTTACTCCCATAGGAGGAGCTGCTCACAACGGTTGTCATTCAATACTAGTTGGTGGGTCACACTAAACTAAAATAATGATGTAGTATCCCTTAGGATTTGCCTCATGTATTTTAGAAACCAAAGCTAATCGGGAGTCATACATTATTTGGTATGAGATACCTAGATGATAATGAATGATGGGGATCATGGATAGTTAGTATTAATTCCAATTTTAACGAACTTTGATCCGCACCAATCCAAGGACATTCGCACTCCCCTAGGAGGCATGCCCTAAGGGATTGGGATTCCGATGTATTCTAAATTTAGTGGTTATGAGGATTTCCACATGAATTTGGTAGAATACTAAACCCAATGTCATTTATATTCTTTTATTGAATGTATATGGTTAAGTGCAACAGTTTATAAAGCATGAATTCAAATACTTTCAATCCACTTGCGACCATCCTCAACCAGAACCAATTGAAGGAATCCAATTATGTAGACTGGAAAAGGAACCTGGATATTATCCTGACAACTTCAGGATGCAGATATGTCCTTACCATACCCTCCCTTCCTAAGCCTGAGCCTGATGCACCATAGGATGTAAAAGACATTTACACCAAGTGGACCAAAGACAATGAGATGGCCAGATGTTTTATTCAGGCATCCATGTCTAGTGTTTTGCATGATCAACATCAATCGTATAAGTCAGCATACGATATTATATCGAACTTAAAGGAAATGTTTGCAGAACAGGTCAGGCCTGCTAGGCAGGCTGCTATGAAAGTGCTGATAAGACTAAGATGGCGGAGGGAACCCTAGTACAAAAATATTCGTTAAAAATGATGTTGGCATTGAATGAGTTAGATGTACTGGGTGCTACGATTGATACAGAATCGCAGATCGACATGTTCCTTCAATCACTACAGGACTCATTCAAACATTTCGAGATCAATTATAATAAATTGAAAATGACCATAGCTGACCTGTCTCGCCAGCTAGTAGTGTTTGAGGAAATCATGAAGAAAAGACCAACTGCCCTCATGACAAAAAAGTCATTTGCTAGGTCCAAGCCCAAAGGCCAATACCAGGATAGCAAGAAGAAATCAGTCATCAAAGGTCCTAAGGTGGAGAATTGTTCTACTAGTGGTGTGGCCAAGGCCAAAGAAACAGGAGTCAAGGGAAAGTGTTTCCATTGTGGTATGACAGGACATTGGAAGAGGAATTGCCGAGAATTTCTGTCAAAGGAAAGGACCTCAGGTATGATTGAGTCACTTGTTTCTAAAGTTAGTTATGCAATTGGTACTTCAGAATCCTGGTGTGTTGACTCCGGTGCAACTAATCACATATGTAATATGTTGCAGGAGTTACAGGTAACCAGGAGGATTAGTGGCGGAGAAGTCATTGTTAACCTGGGATCGGAAGTAAAGGCAGAAGCAGTGTCAGTGGGAGTAGTAACTTAGTTGCTTTCAGATTTAAGTTGATTTTGTCAGATACATTATATGTACCGTTTTAAGATGGAATTTTAATTTCTAGTATAATGAATAAGAGTTATTCTATTACTTTTGGTAATGAAATTGTCTTAAAGAGGAACGGTACTCTTATATATTCCGACAAGGTAATCAATGGCCTTTATTTGTTTAACTCCCACAATATATGAGATACATGACATTGATATTAATAATAGACCATCATTAAAGAGCTAGTCACCTTCATCAAATCCAACAAACCTTTGGCACCTAAGAGGCTAGGTCATATAAACCTAAACAAGATTGACAGGCTAGTGAAAGATGATATCTTGCCTTCATTGGCTATAGAACCAATGCCTGTCTGTAAGTCTTGTCTGGAAGATAAAATGACCAAAAGATCCTTATTCATCTAAGGGCAACAGGGCCAAAGATTTTTTGGAGTTAGTGTATACTGATGTGTATGGACCCATAAATATTAGAACGAAAGAAAGTTATGAGCACTTCATCACTTTCACCGATGATTACTCAAGATATGAATACATATAACTTATGCACCGCAAGTCCGAGACTTTTGAAAAGTTCAAAGAGTTTCGAGCTGAAGCGGAAAAGCATTTAGGTAAAAGTATAAATACTCTTCGATGAGATCGAGGAGAAGAAAATCTCTCTGCTGATTTTATGAGATACCTATCAGAAAATGGGATTCGATCCCAGTTGTTTACTCCTGGTTTGCCTCAACAGAACAGAGTAGTAGAAAGAAGGAACCAGACTCTTTTAGATATGATCAGGTCTATGATTGAGTTTCTACATATTACCTATATTTTGGGATATGCAATGTATATACTAAACCTCATTCCATCTAAGTCTATACCTGAGACTCCCTAGGAGTTATGGACTGGGCGAAAGCCTCGTCTACAACGGTTTTAGGGTTGTCCGGCACACGTGCTAAAGGTTAAGCTGGATTAGTTGGAATCGAAGTTGGAAGTATACACGTTTATAGTATATCCCAAAAGGAACTAAAGATTGGTTATTCTATAATCCCATAGAGCAGAAAGTGTTTGTCAGCACGAATGCGGTTTTCTGGAGGAAGATTATATAATTAACCGGAAATCTCTAGAAAAGGTTATCTTGGAAGAAATTCAAAGAGCGATCAATTCCAAATCCAAGAATAACCGAACTTTAAGAAAATCTGCCCATACTTGACCCAGTAGTTACACCAATGCCTTGTCGTAGTGGGAGTATTGTCACGACCCCTGACAGGTTCTCAATTTTGGGAAAGTCTTACGAGGCAATCCCGGAAGAACCGGAACAAGATCCCTGTAACTATGATGAAGCAGTTAATGACATAGTTTCGGGACGTTGACTAGATGCTATGAAAGCTAAGGTGGAGTCTTTGTACTCCAATCAGGTCTGGAAACTTATGGACTTGCCTGCCAATATTAACCTATTAGGTGCAAGTGAGTCCACAAGAGAAAAAGAGGACCAAAAAGAAGAGTTCCATCCGGATACTCTTATCCACTGCAGCACTTCTCGATTACGAGATTTGGCAAATGGAAGTCAAGACGGCGTTTCTCAACGGCCATCTTGTGGCGGACATCTATATGACGCAGCCAGACAGTTTTATAGCTAATGACCAAGAGCAAAGAGTTTGCAAGATGCAGAAGTGCATTTATGGACTGAAGCAGGTATCCCGAACCTGGAACATCCGTTTTTGACCAGGAAATCAAGTTATTTGATTTCTGTCAGAATACGGATGAGTCATGTGTGTACATGAAAAGTCAAGAAGGCATGGTAGTTTTTCTGGTATAGTATGTCGATGACATCCTTCTCCTAGGGAGTGATAGGGATGTTGTCAACAGTAAAAGTTTGGTTGACATAGACTTTTGATATGAAGGACTTGGGAGAAGCTAGGTACATCCTAGGGATCAATTTTCATTGAGACCGGAAAATAGGATGATAGGCTTATCCCATGATGCGTACATAGATAAGGTACTGGTAGGTAAGTTATGCTTTATACTAGACCGGACATCTATCACGCAGTGAGCCTAGTCAGCAAATATCAGTCTAACCAGATCCTAATCATTGCACTATTGTAAGATGTGTTCTCGAGTACTTGAGAAGGACTAGAGATCACATGTTGATTTATAGCAGTGATGAGTTGATTCCAGTCAGTTACATAGATACTGACTTGTAGTCAGATCATGATTCCGGGAAATCAACTGCTGGGTATGTGCTTATGCTGTAGCCACTTGAGAAGCAGCTAAGGAAGCAGTTTGGCTCAAAAGATTCCTTATGGAAATTGGAGTGGTACTTTTGGCAGGACAGCCGCTCATAGTTTACTGTGATAACAGTAGGGCAATCACTACGTCCAAAGGAACCCAGGACCCAAAAAGCATGTACAGAGAAAGTTATACATGGTCAGATAGATTCTGCCTATCCTCGCCTAGTTGAGGGGAGGGAATCACGGAGAACGTTCAAGCCACAGTAGGAGATGAAATCAACTCTTCGGTGTCAGGAGGCGGAAGGGAGATAGAAAATTAGAATTCACCGAAAGAGGAAAGAGTGCCAAATAGGCTATGGCATAGAGGTCAACCCTCAATAACGGACAGAGAGCGGGTCTGGTTCATGAGTACGTGCTTCTTCCTCTAAGCTACCTGTTAGTTTTATGGTCTCAATACCAATATATGATGTAATAAATTGATTAATTTCTTTATTTATCAATATATTTATGCTTTCATTTCATGAGATGAATGGTGTTTAATTATATACTTGCACATAACCAATACGAATGACATGATGGTTCATGAGATGAACCGGAGTCCACAAGTATATTAGATGTAACACATGTATGGATGAGATCCACATACGGGAGACATGTGTAGCAAATCTTATACATAATTATCTTCACAACCAGTTATCAGACTGAACATCTCATACTGACAAGGTTGCAGTACTTTGATCACTATGAGATAGTGTGATTTGTCTCGATCATCAGAATGAAAGATTCTGGATCATAGTACTGGTACATTGGATGTATTGAAAGAAGGACCATGAGAAGCACCTTATAAACACTGTCTTTACTTTAAGGTCTGATCTCATAATTTCCTAGTAGTAAGCTCTCAATCCTGAGACATTAATGAACTCAAGTTTCTATCTATTCATTTGCTTTGAGTCACCAGTGAGTGAGGCCAACTGTAGTTCAACACCTCGGTGATTTGGGTACGTGGTAGTAGAGCTGTGGGAACATTCAATTGTCAAGATGGAATCTATCTCTAATATCCCCTTGTGCCAATTAATGGATTTATCATTGGTAAGTGCACACCCATTCCGATTATAGAGTTAATTGGAAAGGTACCTATGATCATTATAATTAATTGGGGCTCAAGGATAATAAGATATGGATCTAAGTTTGGAAGCATGTCCAATTGATCCATGATATTGATAGAGGGGCTTACTTGTGGTAATGTGAAAGTTTAGGGTCTTATATGTAATATTCCTAAGACTGGAGTACAATTGCATTTATATAGTGGAGTTATTTGCAATTAATTTTGGACCCAGATTACACATGAGATGTAGGGTCGCGTGTCCCAGTTGGAGCCAGCTTTCTAAGGAATCCCTAGTGGTCCCCACGCTAGCCCAATTATTAGAAAGTTTATAATTCTATTTGAACTCTAAAAGGAAAGCTATTATTTCTATTTGAAGTGAGACTTCTAATAGTGGTAATAGTAAAGTTACTAATTTTAGTAGAAGTAAGACTTCTATTTTAGTTAGAAAGGAATTAGAAAGTTACTAATCATACTTGAATTGAGACTTCTAATTATGATATGGTAAGTTACTAATTATAAAGGAAGTGAGATATCTATTTAAATTAGAAAGAATAGACTTACTAATTTTTAATTGAAGTGAGACTTCTATTTCAATTAGTAAGAGGAGTTTTAGAAAAACTATAAATAGAGGAGAGGCTTGGGAGTGTTACGTGTGCAATAACCCATCTTGGGATTCACGCCCAAGAGAGTTCTAGTCCAAGGGTTGGACGTCCACACCTCCTTTGTGCAAGAGTTGCACATGCACTTCCTCTTCTCCCTCTTCTAGTTCTCTTTCTAGTTCCTTTTTTGAGTTCCTAGTAGTTTTCTCTTGGAGATCCCACCATCTACTTTAGAAAAAGAGAATCTGATACGGGTCATAGCATGGAAGATCAAGAGGTCTTGGAGATTCCAATTTGATTAGTGAAAGCGTTTCATCATCAAAGAATGACGCAAATTCTCCATTAGAGCACAACCGAGCTCCAAAGGTATAATCAACTTCCTTGCATGTTGTAGATTATTATGGATGCTTGTTAGTTGTTGTTTCTCTCTTTTAGATAGATTGTTTTACTGATCATGATGGCTGAGATTGAGGGTATGCATCCTAGATTGGGTTTTGTAGCCTTCTGGATAGTTGATCCCTGCATCAAGTGGGTCAAAAGTCTTTGAAACCTATCCTAGAAGCCCACCTATTTCCAACACTACCAAGCTCTGTCTGCCCAGATGTAAAAATGCCAAAGACTGACATCAAAACATGTCTTTAGTCCAAAGAGAGGCTATCTTTTGCATTGTACCCGCTGGTCTTGATGACTGGCTATGTCCATTTCCCTCTATCAGGATGAATTGAGGGGCCTCTTCTTTTCGCAAAAGGAGTCATCCCACACTATCCGGAGGTGCTTTGAAGGGGCCTTGGAAGGGGGATATTTAGCTATGTGCGGGTAGAGCTGTTCGTGCTAAGTTAGGACCCCCACTGGATATAACAAATTGAAGTACAAGTTGTTGGAAATTAGGTGGGCCTCTAGGATAGGTTTCAAAACTTTTCACCCATTTGATGCAGGGGTCAACCATCCAGAAGGTGACCAATCCATCCAAGATGCAAACCCTCAATCTCACATATCTAGATCAGTAAATCAATCTATCTACAAGTTAGAAAACCAGCAACAAACATGCAACAAAGATCTATATCATACAAGGAAATAGATTATACATATGGAGCTCGGTTGTGCTCTAAAGGAGAATTTGTTACTTTTTTTTATGATGAACTCTTTCGCGAATCAAATAAGTTTCTCCAAAACCCAATGGTCTTCCATGCTATGACCCGAATCAGAATCTCTTTCTCAAGAAGATGGGTGGGATCTTTAAGAGAAGACAACTAGGAACTCTACGGAACTAGAAGAGAGAAAAAGAGAGATGAATATGTGCAACTCTTGCACACTTAGGGCTAGGCGTGAATCACCTTATGGAGTAATAATAGTGGACGTCCAACACCCCTTGCATCTCTATTTATTGCTTTTGCAATTCTCACTTACTAATTTCTATTAGAAGTCTCACTTCCAAATTAATTAGTAACTTCTCTTCTTTCTTGATTAAAATAGAAGTCTCACTTCCATTAGAGTTAGTAGCTTACTATTACCACTATTAGAAGTCTCACTTCAAAAAGAAATAGTAAATTTTCTTTTAGAGTTCAACTAAAATTAGTATCCATCTGATGATTGGGCTAGCGTGGGGACCACTAGGGATTCCTTAGAAAGTTGGCTCCAACTGGGACTCGCGACCCCACATCTCATGTGCAATCCGGGCCCACAGTTAATTGTAAATAATTTCACTATATAAATGCAATTGAACTCCAGTCTTAGGAAATTACATAGATGACCCTAAACTTCCCTATTACCACAAGTAGGCCCCTCTATCAATATCCATGGATCAATTGGACCTACCTTCCAAACTAGATCCATATCTTATTATCCTTGAGCCCCAATTAATTATTATGATCAATGGTATCTTTCCAATTAACTCTTAATTGCAATGGGTGTACACTTACCAATGATAAATCCATTAATTGGCACAAGGGGATATTAGAGATAGATTCCATCTTGACCATTGAATGTTCCCACAACTCTACTACCACGTACCCAAATCATCGATGTATTGACCTACAGTTGGCCTCACTCATTTGTGACTCAAAGCAAATGAATAGATAGAAACTTGAGTTCATTAATATCTCAGGATTGAGAGCTTACTGCTAGGCAATTATAAGAGCAGACCTTAAGGTAAAGACAGTGTTAATAAGGTGCTTCTCATGGTCCGTCAATACATCCAATGTACTAGCACTATGATCCAGAATCTTACATTCTGATGATCGAGACAAATCACAATATCTCATAGTGATCAAAGTGATGCAACCTTGTCAGTATGAGATGTTCAGCCTCATCACTAGTTGTGAAGATATTCAAGTATAAGATTTGTTATACATGTCTCCTTTATGTAGATCTCATCCATACACATGTATTACATCTAGTATACTTATGGACTCCGGTTCATCTCATAAACCATTATGTCATTCGTATTGGTTATATGCAAGTATATAATTAAACACCATTCATCTCATGAAATGGAAAGCAAGAATATATTGATTAATAAAGAAATGAATCAATTTATTACATCATATGCTAGTATTGAGACCATAAAACTAACACAAGTTATACTAGATCAAGGTAGCATACCATAGCATACAAGTTTATAATCAAGGTAGCATATAAACAGAATGTTGAAAAAAAAAAGTCAAGAGAGATTATCTCCCATCTGAACCATGCATGGCACTATGAGAAAAGAAAAAAGAAGAATGAAGAAAAATAATCCTGAAGACATTTGATTCCAACTTAATCTTGTACCCCTCCCCAACCATCCCCAAGGACAAAGAAAGCTTCTTGGAATCATCTTGCCCATTCTCAAGGCAACAATACTTCCGGGTCTAGTCAAACTATGAATGAGTTAATGGTGTATAACAATACTTCTGGGTCTAATCAAACTATGAATGAGTTAATGGTGTATCTACAAACTGATCCGGCTGTTAGTTTCGACCTTTTGGCCTAGTGGAAAGCAAGTGAAACTAGTTTTCTATACTTTCCGCCATGGCCCCTGATTTACTAATAATTTTTGTATTTACAGTTACATCATAACAAGCTTTTAGTTTAAGTGGATGATTTATCAACGACAAGATGATGGGGTTATTGGAAGAAACAATGGAGACATGCATGCTCCTACGAGATTGATTTTTGGCAGAGAAAAGTAGGCAAAACTTGATGCCAGATGAAGAAATGGAAGACTACTTTTCAGCATTAGAAATATCATGGTATTCAAAAAGAATTATAATTGGTAAACTTTATTTCAAACCAAACTGGATGTTGATTGACTTTTATATTTATTTTAAAATATAAAAGATAAATTATATGCATTTCTAGCACGTAGAATGTCTCAAAAGTCAAAACATATGACTCACCACTCCTGTGTGGATGTCCACTAGCAACTAACTACACGGCACGAGTTTTATAAACACGCCACTCCTACTTTGCGAATAATGTTCACTACCAACTACACTGCACAGGTTTTATATAACATAACTCACTAAGTGATGGGTAAACTAACTAAAAACGGTGCAAGGTGGGTGGAGGTAACCAAGAGGAAACCTGGCCCTCACCTAACTCGTATCCATACCCATCATCAATACAAACATACCACCAAAACCACTCTAGTAAGGGTCCTGTTTAAATCCATTGTCAGATCTGAAGCGATGCGATTGTCAATGTTTCAGAACAGAAATTTCTAGCATCCTTGAAACTTATACAGCACCATTGGATGAAATTGAAGCTCCCAACATAAATAGATTATCAGGAGAGAACGGTTCCTTACCTGAATGGTAAGGAGTGATAGTTTTCACCCGGCTGCCCATGGTTCAAACCTTGGGTACGTCACTTCTTCCCACTTGTGTAGGCTTTCCTTCCGCTTGAGTAGGCTATCTTCCCATGTATGTGGGCTCAAAAAAATAATAATAATAATAAATAGATTATCAGGAGCCACCCTCACCAAATCCAAACCTGAAGCAGAGCCCATCGTTGCATTTTTCACATTAGAAAAGGCTAGAACAAGGTCGGCCCAGCAACAATTTGTGAGAAATTGCAACCAGCACATACACGGGTGTCAAAGTTTGTAAGCAAGATTTACCACACGTATTTAGGTGGGAGACTGCATTATTACTCTGCTCAATGCATGTAGCTATCCCACTTGAAAGTTGGTTGTCCTGTCTCAATCTGTATCACTACATGATGACCAGTAAAGATCACAAACACTAGACATTCAAGGTTGGGTCATTCGAAGCATTCGAGTCTTCAACATGCAAGTATGGCCATTATAACAAGAATCAAATCGGTGGAAATATGGGCCACAGTAGGTTATGTATATACCACAATTGCATACCCAATAGAAAATTTTCTCCATTTGCAGCCTGCAAATGATTATTCACCACCTAGGTTCCCAAACCCACATTTGTAACAGTCGCCTACCACCACTGACCCACTTGCATGATCAACATGGGATGGGTCAGCATTCTACAATCAGCATATACAAGATTAAAAAAGTATACTAGGAACTTTCAAATTTTGCATGGGTTCAACAAAAAATTATAACAAAGTAAATAAATATCAACTGCTCAAAATATAATCTCTACCAGAATCAAACTATAGCAAAATAGATTTAAGTAAAATATTTCAATAAAGTACTCCGAAGATGAGAATCAATTCTCCATGGCCACCTCACAGCTTGTCTTCAAATTCAGAAAGTGGGGTCATCTGATCCTTGAGACCCTTTCTCTTGCGAATTTCAGTCACAAGCTGCCCAGCCTGCGTCTGCGGATCCATAGGATCAGACGACATCATGTCCCAATGATCAAAGACACACTGTGGGAAGGCCTGACCAGAGGTAGCTGCCCTCAAAGTGCCCGAAAAACCGAAAGACTCAATGACCGGCAAGTATGCTTTGATGTTATAAAGAGGAGTCCCTTGCCTCTGCATCTCCTCAAATACATGTCCTCGCTTCTGGTTCAGAACACCATAGATACCACCAAGAGCCTGTTCCGGGGCTTGAATCTCCACCAGATAAACCGGCTCAAAGAGCCTTGGTTTGGCAGTCAACTGAGATGCATAAATAACCCTCCTGGCTGTTGGGATGACCTGCCCACCACCTCTATGGATTGCATCTGCATGAAGCACCACATCACAGACTTCAAAGCATATCCCACGCATGTTTTCTTCTGCCAGTGCACCTTCCTTGGATGCCCACTGAAATCCAGCCACGACCGAATCCTTGATCTCGTTAAGGTACTGAACTCCCTTACACATGTCGACCACCATGTTAGGTCCAGTAGTTTCAGGACCAAAACACCATATCTTCTTTGCGAGATCCTTGTCCCAACCAAATTCCTCGGAAAGGATCTTGGCCCGGACTTTTGGATCATCCCTTGGTCCAATGCGGCCATCATCAATGGCCTCAGCAAGACCATCCTCCATGGGGCGGGCCTCCATGTACAGGCGGTTGTGTTTGTTTGGAGACTTACTCATCACGGTTCGACATGATTTCTCAAGAACTGTCTCCCGGAAAGAGACAACAGGTGGGGAGACATTAATTTCTGCTCCACCCATGAAATCTTCCTGCAAATCTTTCAAGCAGATTTCTAGGTGGAGTTCTCCGGCACCTGCAATAATATGCTCACCAGACTCCTCAATTGTGCACACCACCATGGGATCCGACTTTGCCAGACGTTTCAGACCTTCTACAAGCTTAGGAAGATCAGAAGCAACCTTACATTGCACAGCAACACGAACTACAGGTGAAACAGAAAATTTCATTGCTCGAATCGGATGTGCATCAACTTCTTTTTCATTAGTTAGAGTAGCATTCTTGGTGATGAACTGATCTAATCCAACCATAGCAACAGTATTACCACAAGGCACATCCTCAACTGATTCCTGCCTCTTCCCCATCCAAATAACAGTTCTCTGCACACTCTTCACATATAGATCCTTCTTCTGGCCAGGAACATAGTTAGGCCCCATGATTCTCACCTTTGAACCAGTTGCAACCTTCCCGGAAAACACCCTTCCAAAGGCAAAGAACCTACCCTTATCCGCTGCTGGGATCATCTTTGAAACATAAAGCATCAGAGGCCCTTCAGGGTCACAGTTCCTGATAGCATTTGCATATATGTCGTCAAGAGGTCCCTCGTACAAGTTCTCCACACGATACCTCTGTGCCTTGGCAGGCGATGGGAGGTGGAAGATCATCATTTCTAGCAAAGCCTTGCTAGCTGGCAGCCAAGTCTGCATGACCCTCTTCATCAATGCCTTCCCCATCAGTTCCTTCTCGTCAGACTTGATGGTGACACCAAGCTTTTGTAGCATAGGCCATAGTTTGTCCTTCTGATCGGTCATGCATATGTTGATGATCTGCTTGATGGGTTCATAGCAAAATTGAACAAAGCCCCGCCTACATGTAGGGGAACCAGTATTCTTGCTTGTCCATTTTTTGGTAGCTGGATCGAAGTAATTTTCACCCCAAAGCCTCTCCATCATCTTGGTTTCATCAACCCCAAATTTGGACGCATACATTTTTGCAAAGTTAGTGAGAGTGAAGGCCCAACCATGTAGACCGGCAGAGAAAGCAACAGTTCCTTTCTCAGGATAAACCTGAACATCACCAAGTAAAGGATCTTCATATGTAGCCATGATGACGTTGGCATTTTCAATGACCCGTTGGAAGGTCTGATAGGCTTCCTCTCCTTCAACCTGAAGCTCAAGGAAGCAACGATCCATCTTGTTCACAGTCAAGACTGGCCTGATCCTTTCTCCCAAGGCTTGTCGGAGAACTGTTTCAGTTTGGACACAGACACCTTCAATGCAATCTACCACCACCAGTGCACCGTCTGTGATACGTAGGGCTGCAGTGACCTCAGAAGAGAAGTCAACATGCCCAGGGGAATCGATGAGGTTGATCAGATACTCATTCCCCATCCTTTCACCCTTGAAGTTCTTTACTTCTTCATCTGCCATCTCATAGTAAAGAGAGATGCCAGTAGATTTGATTGTGATGCCACGCTCTGCTTCATCCGCACGTGTATCGGTCATCCGAACATCTCCTGCAACTTCTTGTGCAATAATACCAGCGGCCGCAACCAATGAATCAGTCAGGGTGGACTTGCCTGCAAATTCAGAAATAGGAGGTCAATGTTTCTGACACATCTATGCAGAGTGTACAGACAAGCAGTTTAGATTGAAAAGTATGAGTCATGCAAGACTATTCAATAAAAGGACCTTGCACACAAGTCATGCAAGACTATTCAATAAAAGGACCTTGCAGTCTTGTGTGCACACAAAAAGAAAGATGCTTATAGGCAGTTATTTGCAGCAGAAAAAATTAGGGCCTGTTTGGAAACTCTTATCCATTTGAAATAAAGCTGATTCAATTAGATCTATGTCAAATAGAGTTGTTACACTGAAAAGGAAAAACTTGTTAAAAAGTAATAGTTGTAGGAGTCAACTTGTTTAAAAGTTACATGGGCAAACTTGTCATATATTTAAAGTAATACATGCAAACGTGTCATACAGTTAAAAGTTTTATGGCAAACTTGTTGAAAAAGGTTCAAATTTTAAGCATTGAGAAAAACAAGAGGATGGTGTCTGGTGGAGAATGGGCTAGTGTTGTGAGGAACAGGGAGCAGTTGAGGTTCATGTGCAGTGGGAAGATCTAATCTCAGTGTTTTCGCTTCGTAGGTAACTTGCTAGAGTCTACTAAGGTGGAGAGGGTTAAGGCAGCATTTTCATCCATGGGGAAGGTTATGGATGCATTCACCCCTGCCACTAGTAGAACGATAGGTTCCTTTCTGTTTTAATTTAAAGAAATGAGGATAGCAATCGAAGTAGCTGAAACGATGAAGGCAGTTTTAGGGGAAGGAGACTAGTTGTCAACCTAGCTTAATTCAGGTGGAATTACAGGACCAGTAGTTGAAGGTTTCCAAAGCCAATCCAGGGGTCCCTGAGGTATTTTCAGATGTTCACAAGTCCTCTGGTTCTAATGGTGTTGCCCTCAACCATTCAGAGGGCAGCAAAAGGATAAAGATGTAGAGGCAGGTCAGTAGCTATGCTGAGGCTGTTGAGAGAAAGAAAACAAGGAGATACAACGCATTTAAGTTAGCAGGGAGGTTATCTCCAGAAATACTCAGTGGCTTTCAAACAACCTAGTGGGGACAGAGGAAGTATCGGATACGATACGACACAATACGTTGCCCATTTTGAAGTATATTTAAGTTAGCAGGGAGGTTATCTCCAGAAATACTCAGTGGCTTTCAAACAACCTAGTGGGGACAGAGGAAGGAACGAACCATATCCTCGATTTCAAGCTTATGTGACGTCTGGGGCATTAGCTATGATGCACGGATACTTCAAAATGGGCAACGTATTGTGTCGTATCGTATCCGATACTTCACTTTTTATGTGTAAAATTCGTGTCCCTGCCACGTCTATGGCGTGTCCTTGCCGTATCCATTACGTATCTGTGCATCATAGGGTACTAGCAATGTCAAGGTGGCCAGGCACCCTAGAGCAGCAGAAGCATCAGTGCGCAGATGGTGCAAGTTTTGTGAGATGTGGGGTTTCTGGTTTCTGGTTTCTGAATGGATGGTGGGGCGTTGATGACGATTGGCTGGGTTAGATTTCTGGATGATCGTGGATGGGTTTCTGGTTGGGCTAAGGGAGATGGGTTGGACAGTGGAGGAGGATGTCCATGGGTATTAAGATGGGCGGACGATGAAGAACCGGGGAAGACAATAGTTTCTCCGACGACCAGATGTCGGCTCTGATACCAATTTGGCGCAGCCCCGAACCGCAATTGGATAGTAGATCAATCTCCGAAAGGATTGATCGAATCCCTTGGGATTCCACACAAAAACAACAATTACAGCCATGAACTCATGGGAATAACTCACGTTAACTTGAATTAAGTAAAAACATTACAATAGGGTATCCTCTGTATCTATAGAGTAGCATTGTTCCTAAATAAGCAACAAGGAAATATCTAATCCTAATCAGCATATAAATTAGAAAGCAATCCTATTAAGCAAACTAAGCAACATTACTAATCTAGAAAATCAGAGAATCATGTGGAATATGTGGACCCCATCAGGTGGGTTCATCAAGGCTTGCTGGTCCTGGTCTTGGATCTGGACCGGACTGCATCAGAACAGTTTGGCGCAGCTAGGCCAAACCAATGCATAGACACTCTGTTGTGTAATGCAGACCGAGTCGGATGCCTAAGACAACTGATTGATTCATTGATGACGTCTATTTGGTCGCAAGAAAAAGTTGGTGCAGACCATTTGATTCATTGGTGGTGTCTATTTGGCCACTCGCAAAAGTTGGTTCAGCCCCACGGTTAGTGCAATTTAGAAGCCCCTCGGTGCTGCTTTGTTAGCCAACATTACTGACTTAGTGAGCTGGTATGGCCAATGAGGCATGTGTGGTGCTATGATGCTGATGCTTAGTGCTGTGTGCATGCGGTGGGGGTGTTGTTATAGGCATGTCGTGTTGTGTCTTTAGGCAGGCCAGGTGCTGGATGCGTGTATCCAGGCGCATGTAGCAGAATACACCACACAAGGCACACATCAATGCCCATGTGTGGGAGCAGCCGACCCATGCAGTGTGTGCTCTGGTGACGATGTTTGGCAGGGTTCCCTACCTAAGAAGACTGATCGCCGGCTGGGCTGTCCCATGGACCAATGCATGCAGTGATGACGTGATTAACCCTGTATGACTTCCAAAGCACGAGTTAGGCAAATGTAAGGCCTTTGTGGCCACAGTTGACCCTTGTGGTGCCTGGTCCGACCAGAGGACCAGTTGGATGTTGTGGCTTACTCCTACACTTGGTGGCATTGCCGGATGGCTGAGTATGACTTGGTAGCCACATGGCAATGTGGTTGTGCAGTCGCTTGAGAAATTATGTATGAGAACGGTTTTTATTCAAGTGGCTACTAAATGACTAGTGGTTGCATGGCAGGTTGCATGCAACCCAGACAAACAACAGTCACGTCATGGGAAGTTTGTCCTGGTTGCTTTGGCAAGCAGTGATAGGTACACATGGGCAGGCAGGCAGGCAGCCTCAATTGGCAGCACATGATTGGTCCAGACTTCTTTAAATGTCTGCATGGTTGCAGAGATTTGCAGAGAAGATCTTGGAGACCTTAGAGAGAGTTGCAAACAGTTGTTTTCTTTGTAAGGGAGTTGCTCCCAAAATTTTGATTAATAAGAAAGAAAAGAAAGCTGGCTATATCATTCAAGAGTGATTGTTGTGTGCGCTATATTCTGCCTCTCTTCAGTTTTTTGTGCTCTTGTGAGAGCACTAGGATTGCTAAGGCAGGCTAAGTGATAGGATTGCAGAGAAAATATTGGAGACCTAGGAGAGAGTTTCAAAGAGTAGTTTCCTTTGTAAGGGAGTTGCTCCCATTATTTTGATTAATAAGAAAGAAAAGGCTGGCGCCTATATCATTCAAGAGTGATTGTTGTGTGTGCTATATTCTGCCCCTCTTGAGTTCTTTATGCTCTTGTGATTGTGATAGGATTGTTAAGGCCGACTAAGTGATCGGATCCTTAATGCTGCACATGGTTTTCTAGTGCAAAAAATTACCCAGTGACACCAGGCTTGGTGAGAAGTTCCTACTCTCTTTTCCTAATCTGGAGATAGTGATGCCACCAAACAAGATCTAGAATTTGAATTGACCATCTTATTTTATCCCTGGAACCCTAGATCCCTAGCTCTTTGTCCCAATCCAAGACAGTTTGGGTCAGCTGCTTTGGGATTCCTACGCAGGGTGTGATGGCAGGGTGTTGGGATGGCAGGGTGTTCGAGGAAGTGGGAAAGAAATTTGGAAAGGTCTTGAGGGTAGGGAAAGAAACATTGATTAGTCAAAGCTGGAATATGGTAGGATATGCGTGCAAGTTAAGTCGTAGGATACAGAAGTACAGATTAAAGTTTGTTTCTTATTCATATCTAAAAAGCTCCCCAAAACCATGAAAATTCTTACAGGTTTCATTAACGCTAAATAAGCTTTTAAAAATATAAACGCTAAATAAAGAACAAAAGAAAGAAAAACAGTAAAAAAATATTAGAGGATTTTACCAGAAAAATTACCTTAGATGCAGACTACACCAAAAAAGGCCCCTCTTAGTTTCCCTCGCACGGAAGTGGTACCCTGGGACCACTTCCGTTTTTTTTTATTATTATTATTAAATGAGAACTAAGTTGATATCGACCCTCCCTAAACAAGAGGGGGTTGATATCAACACTCCACGGTCCTTTCAAACGCGAAAAACCCTAGTTCTCCTATCTTCCTCCTCCTCTCTTCCCCAAACCCAATGGTGTTAGTAACTCAAACTAGGCTTCATCAAATCTGGAGTTTTTTTTTTTTCTTGAAACGGGTTCCCTTCTGAAACTAGAAGAAATGTGACTTGGGGAGATTTGCAGTGGTCCCGTTCTGGGATGAAGATAGGGCATTTTCTTTCTCTTGATTATTATGCTCTTTCTTATTTAAAAATGAAAAAGGATTTTACGGGAAAAATCCCAGAATTTGGCCATTCCTTGCAAAGGGTCCCGCAGATTGTGCAGCACAAACTCGGTCTTCCGTCACTTTTTTATTTTATTTTTGTACTTTTTTCTGAGCGACGATAGCGTAGCCCAAAAAAATTAGGGCAACGCTAGCGTCGCTCCTCGCGTTTTCTTCTTCCTCGTCTCCTTCCTATTTCTCCATATCCCCCACTCCATTTCTCGCCCAACCCACCACCCAAAATACTTCCATCATCCTCGAGTGTAGGGAGATGATGATTATCACCTCTCACCTTTCTGTCCAAATGTCCCAGAATCTCTTAGTCGCTTGATCGAAATTCACCCCTGCAGGCAGCCCTGGTAATTCAGGAATTCCCCCTACATAATTAAAAAACCAACCATTTCTTATTGTTATTTGTTTTCTTCTTCTTCCCATGCAACAAAGAAGAAGAAGATGGTATTATTGATAGATAGAATCATAGAAGAGGAAGAAATAGGAATTCCTGTTGGCATGGGGTTATGTTTGGATCTTTCATAGTGGATCGTTGTATTAGTATTAGAACCATTGTTCCATGTGTAAAAGTAATAGGCCCAGCAGGCCCGACTCATGAAGTAATAGGCCCAGCAGGCCCGAATCTGTATAGGATACGTTTTGTAATCCCTGATTTTTCTCCTCTGATTTTTCTCCCTTTGTATAGTATCTAATTGATTCTTTCTTCTGTGTAATATTATGATTTGTAACAGTTGCTTTATTACAGCCTTGATTAAGGCATATTATGATTATAAAAGATTAGTCGATGCTATGAGAAAGGCACGACCTTCTCCCATATTGTTCTCTGCTTCTTCTTCTTCTCTTCCACATAATCTGACATGGTATAAGAGCAATAGCAAGAGAAGGATCAATGGAATTAAGAATCCAAGTGATAACCTTAGCATTTTCTTTAGCCCAGGTGGCTAAGGCTTTGGTATCAGTTGTAGTAGGTTTAGGTATCGACCCATCAAGATAATGGTGATCAACTTCTCATTTCGGGAGTTGGTAACATTACTTTGTCCAGTGTTTCTGGCCAGTCCTTCACTCTTTCAAATGTTTACTTTGTTCCCCAATTATCAGCCAATCTTCTTTCTGTAGGTCAACTTATCGATGATGGCTATCTTGTTCACTTTTCTTCCTCTGGTTGTGTTATACAGGGGCGACAAACTGGGAAGGTGATCGCGACGGGGAGTAAATATGGGCGCCTGTTCTTGCTGGATATTGGACAACATTCTTTTTTTGCTTCTTATTCTGATTTCAAACAATTGTGGACTGTTTGGCATAAACGTCTTGGTCATGTCAACAATGCAAATTTGCTTTCCTTGTTTAAATTTGGTGATTTGGATTCTAAGTTTGATAATAAAATGATATCTTTTTTCTCTCAATCCAAGTGTGAAACTTGTTGTTTAAGTAAAAGTCATATTTTGCCTTTTCCTGTTCATAATACTCGTGCTTTAGCATCATTTGATATCATTCATTCAGATGTTTGGGGAATTGCTCCTACCTTGAGTAGGACAGGATTTAATTACTATGTGACTTTTATTGATGATCATTCTCGTTATACTTGGATTTACTTTATGCGCATGAAATCTGAAGTCTTCTCCATTTTTCAAAAATTCTATAACATGGTCCAAACCCAATTTCAGAGAGCTATCAAAATTGTTAGATCAGATTCCGGTGGTGAATACATGTCTCATGAATTCTCTGCCTTTCTGTCTAATAAAGGAATTATTCACCAAAAATCGTGTCCACATACTCCTCAGCAAAATGGGATTGCGGAACGCAAGAACAGACATATTCTTGAAACTGTTCGTACTTTGTTGATTGCATCTTTAGTTCCTCCAAAATTTTGGTGTGATGCTGCACAGACTGCTGTGTATCTTATCAACCGTCTTCCTAGTACTGTTCTAAGCAAGACTACTCCTTACGGAACTCTCTTTGGTAAAAACCCTTCATACTCTCACTTACGTGTTTTTGGTTGCTTGTGTTTCGTTCATCTTCCTCCTAATGAACGCACAAAATTATCTCCACAAGCTGCTAAATGCATTTTTTTGGGTTACAGTCCTGAACATAAAGGATTTTTATGTTATGATCAGTTGGAAAAACGCATGCGCATCTCTCGAAATGTTGTTTTCTTGGAACATATTCCATTCTTTTCTTTACATTTGGATCATCATCCTATTGCTGTATCCTATCTGCCACAATTCTCAGAATCTCCTTCATCACCTCCTCTCAAAGTTTATGTCCGGCGGAACAAGGTCCCTCTTCTGGCAACTCCCTCTCCTGATCCCCTCCCACTGCCGCCTACTGAGTTTTCAGGTAATAACACTTATTCTGATAGCACCATCTCTTTGCGACGCTCTAGTCGTCCTTCTGTTGCTCCTAACCGCTATGGCTTTCCTGCTCTTTTTACTTCCTTAGATAGCACTCCCATACCCACTTCCTATTCACAGGCCTCCAAGATTGCTTACTGGCAGGATGCTATGACTGAGGGATTTGTTGCTCTTGAAGCCAACCAAACATGGGATTTGGTCCCAGCTCCAGATGGCGCTTCTATAATTGGCAGCAAATGGATATACTCTATCAAAGTACACTCTGATGGGAGTCTTGATCGCTACAAAGCCCGATTGGTTGCCCAGGGATATAAGCAGGAATATGGTATTGATTATGAGGAAACCTTTGCACCGGTGGCGAAAATGACCACAGTTCGTACTCTTCTTGGTGTCGCGGCAGCCCGCAACTGGCCTCTATGGCAAATGGACGTCAAAAATGCTTTTCTACATGGGGACTTGCGCGAGACTGTTTATTTAAAACCTCCACCGGGATATGCTTGTCCTCCAAAGCATGTGTGCAAATTACGGAAAGCTCTTTATGGGCTTAAACAAGCTCCCCGGGCTTGGTTTGATAAGTTTCGTGCAGCAATTCTTCAAGCCGGATTTCGTCAAAGTCACTCTGATAGTTCCCTCTTCCTACGATGGACATCGAAGGGCTACACATTCCTCTTGGTCTATGTTGATGATATGATTATCAGTGGCAATGATACTTCTGGAATCACGGCTCTCAAACACCACCTTACTCGCCACTTTCGAATGAAGGATCTTGGTCCTCTTACCTACTTTCTGGGGCTTGAGTTTGTGCGTAATAAATCAGGCATTCGGGTTCTTCAGCGCAAATATGCGCAAGACTTGATCACCAGCCAGGCTTGATGATGCTAACTCTTTTGATACACCCCTTGAATTGAACACCAAAATCAGTTCCGATGATGGCACTCTCCTGGATGATCCTTCTATTTTCCGGCGAATAGTTGGGAGTTTACTCTACTTAACTATGACTCGGCCGGATATTTCTCATGCAGTTCATACGGTTAGTCAGTTTGTTAGCAATCCCCACAAACCGCACCTTGCTGCTGCATTACGCATCCTCCGCTATGTGAAAGGGACTCTTCATCATGGTCTCTTCTTCTCTTCTGATAATTCTCTGCAATTATCAGCTTATGCGGATGCTGACTGGGCTGGCTGTCCTGATTCTCAGAGGTCTACCAATGGCTGGTGTATGTTTCTTGGCAACTCTTTGATTTCTTGGAAGTGCAAGAAGCAAACCACTGTCTCCAAGTCTTCTGCAGAGGCAGAATATCGAGCGATGTCCTCTGCCAGTGCTGAAATTATCTGGCTTCGTCGCCTTATGTGTGAATTGGGTATTCCTGTTGGTAGTTCTACACCTCTCCATGGAGATAATACCAGTGCTACCAGAATTGCCAACAATCCCGTCTTCCATGAAAGGACAAAGCATATTGAGATTGACTGTCACTTCATCCGTCAACATGTCGTTACTGAGAAGATATCTCTGCCTCATGTGTCTTCTTTTAACCAGTTGGCGGATATCTTCACCAAAGCTCTTCCCAAACACCGTCATCATGATCTAACTACCAAATTGATGTTTTCAATCTCCCCACATCAATTTGAGGGGGAGTGTAAAAGTAATAGGCCCAGCAGGCCCGAATCTGTATAGGATACGTTTTGTAATCCCTGATTTTTCTCCTCTGATTTTTCTCCCTTTGTATAGTATCTAATTGATTCTTTCTTCTGTGTAATATTATGATTTGTAACAGTTGCTTTATTACAACCTTGATTAAGGCATATTATGATTATAAAAGATTAGTCGATGCTATGAGAAAGGCACGACCTTCTCCCATATTGTTCTCTGCTTCTTCTTCTTCTCTTCCACATAATCTGACACCATGTTCTGTCTGCTATTTTTTTCCTTTTCCGCCTCTTTCACTTTTTAAGACAAATTCTGAGAATATGAAAAGAAGAACGAAAGAAACTCTATGTCGGTCAGTAGTAATCTTTATATATATATATGAAGCCTGTGATAATGTTTTCCCAAGAAGATTGGGAGAAAATGGAGGGGGAGATAGAGAAATAGGTGGGAGAAGAGGAAGAAGAAACAAAGGGAGTTTTAAGTTTTAAGAAAATCGTGCAAAACGATGCTAGCATTATTCCTGTCAGACACGAGCGGCACTAGTGTCTGACAGAGCGACGCTAGCGTTGAAACTATCAGACACAAGCAACGCTAGCGTTGCTCCTGTCAGACATGAGCTATGCTAGCGTCGCTCCCCTCGGCACTAAAAAAAACGGAAGAGGTCCAAACAAACCCCGTTTGTGCTGCATAATATGCGGGGACCCTTCGCGAGGAATGGCCAAATTCTGGAATTTTTCCATGTAAAATCCTCAAAATGAAAAAATAAATAAATATATATATTAGGGATATGATAAACTAGAGAAGATTAGGTGACAAAAACCCATTTCAGGTTTCATGTTGATATTTGATTTGTAACCTGTATTAGGGATGTGGCAAAATGGAGAAGTTTAGGCTACAAAAACCCATTTCAGGTTTTCATTTGGTCTTCCCCGCCCATTGGGCTTGGCGAAGAGAGGAGGAAGATGACGGGAAACTAGTTTTTTTCGATTGCAACCCTCCCCTGTTTAGGGAGAGGATCGATAACGACGCAAATCTCATTTCAAAAAAAAAATTAAAAAAAATTTTAAAAAAAAAATTTAAAAAAAAAAAAAAAAACGGAAGTGGTCCGACCACTATCATGCTAGGGAAACTAAGAGGGCCTTTTTGGTGTAGTCCGCAACTAAGGTGATTTTTTGGGTAAAATCATCTAATTTTTAATATGACCTCTTGGCAATGCTTATTTTCATTCAACCAAATCCCTTGAATCGTAAATTTCGATGAAGTTTCATATCATAAGATTCGCTGGAATGGGATTCCTCAAATAGATGCAAATCATTTTCCTTAAGATTAAATATGAACAGTAGGATTCTGACAAGAGTTGTTTTAGAGGGTAAGGAATGTTCTACTAGCAGTTCCAACTCGTTGGGTGCACTGAGATGCCTACTTATCCGTTGGGGTTGGGCACGTGGAAAGGCCTCCTTCTGGATAAGGGCCAACCAAACATTCAGCCCCATTAGATTTGATTTAATAGCCTCAAAGATTAGTGCTCTTTTAACAGTACATTTCTTTGAGATTCAATCCAATGGTGGATAAAGATTTGATGAGTTTAATTGGGCCTGGTGCCAGATTGTTGGGGGATGAGTGTGAAAGAGCTTACACTAATCAGAAGTGAGCCCAAGTAGGCCCCACAGAATTGGACTACTTGTCACTCACAGGAGAACATTTCTCCAAGTGTGGGTTCTTTGCATGTGTCATTTGGTAGATGGAAGACGACAATGGAGAGAGAGGAAGGATGGTTTCTTTCTCTTGGATTGTGTCATATAAGAGAGTCCTTCGTCAATCTATTATGGGGAGTTGTTCAGTCTGCTTTCAACATTTTTTCTCTGTTGTATGGAGAAGACACTCACCGTCTGAAAACCGTCTCAGCAAAGGCCTTTTATCCAACGTTGGAGGGTCCACCCCAAATAACGAGCAGCTTCTCTTGTTTGGTTAGGGTTGGCTCCTCGTGTGGAGGTGTTTTGTTGGGTGGCAGTTGCAAGGGGTTTCCATGACGGAAGTTCCAAGAAGAGACATCATGTACGAATATATTTCATATACTTGTGTCATGTGCAAGGAGGAAGTAGAATCTATTTAACGCAGACCCGGATCCTCTAACGAAAATAGATCAACCTCCCAAGGGATTGATCAAATCCAAACTTTGGATTCAGCCACTAGGGCGTACTCACGATAATGGTAAACACCATAACTGAAGAGAAAACTCAAAAATACAAGTGTGGGAACCACCCAAGAATAGTTTAGGAATATTTTTATTTTCCCAAATATTTGTTAATAGGTTTTTAATTTTATTTAAGAGTTGTAATTAGAATAAGTTTTTTGTTCTTATTTGTTAGTAGGTTTCTAAAATTTCTTAGTTTACTAGTTTACTGTTCTTGTTTATATTGCATTGTAGGGATTTATTTCTCAGACTTTGATGATTAATAGAATTTGAGTGGGTGATTTATCCCTTGAGGTGCATCCTCGTCTTGAAATATCTACGGAGATCTCATATAATGTCCGCCAACACGTGCTTCGAGACTTCCACAGAAGCCGTAACCCTAGGGCCTGCATCTCTCTCTCTCTTAAACAGTTGCTTCTCGGGTTCGGGCCTAACCCGACTCAGGCCCAACAGTGGGCTTGCACGTGTCCTACACATGAGGGAAGAAACAAGGATTTTGACTTCTTACTTGTAGTTGGACTGCGAGGATGAAAAGAAAAAATGACTTTGGCTGCAACGAAGTCAAATGTGCAGCGAAGATGAAACCGTTGCGGCTGACTGTGAGGGTGAGCTCAATGCTAGCAATGGTGAACTTGATGATAATTTTAATGATGTCGGTGTGCGATGATGGCAGAGCTTCTGTGGTGGCGCAACTGTTTTGGGTTCGATTGGCAGGGTTTGGAGTGGAATCGGTGGGCCTTAGCAATTAGGCTAGAAAATGGAAGGGGTTTTGAGCACTAGAATTTGGGGTTTTTCTGGTGAATTGGACTCAGATTGAGGGGTTCTTGGTTCGGGGTGTTTGATTAGGGTTCAATAGGCCGGGTTAGTGGGTTAGGGTTATATGGGGTCTTTGTAGGGAGGGAATTTGGGTTTGAGGGTTTCGGTTTTGGAATATGGGTTGGGTTTTGGTTTTGATTAGGGTATTCGAGGACAACGGGGCTTCGATTGGGTTCTGGTGGAATCAGGTGCTCATGGGTCGTGTAAGTAGGAGTGAGGTGGGTTTAGCAGGCTCGGTATAGGTGTTGATGAAGTTCAAAATTGTGGGGATAGTAGCCGAGGGGATGGTTTGAAGGTGGGATAGGAAGGACGGTTCTCTTCCCAACGATTTGTCTTCAGCTCTGGTACCCATTGATGTAGACCCAGATCCTTGATCGAAAATAGATCATTCTCACAGGGGAATGATCAAATCCAAAGATGGATTCAGCCACTAGAGCGCACTCAAGAAAAGGGTAAACACTGTAACCAGTGTCACGAAATTCAATTCGTTTTGGCCGAAAATTCCGAATAATTTTGGTTTGTTCGCTCTACCAAAACAAACAGGACGCCTGCTACTCTTTCCAATTCGTCCAATTGGGTCCGAATTTTATGATTTTGGCCAATTCATCCAATTATTCATCCCAGCATGTAGGTTGCCTTTACTTTAAAATAGAAAAAATGAAAACAAAAGGGGCTAAACTTTTTTTTTTTGGCCTTTTGGTTTAGAGAAATTGGTGGGCTCCACTATGGAGAAGGCCATCTATTAAAATCTATATAACTACACGGGCCCCATCCCCCTAATCAAATTTTATTCCAATAAAAATATTTTATTTTGAATAAGCTTGCCAAGTTTCACTCTAATATAAAATAGATCGTCAAATATAAAGTGACATTGATTTAGTACAATAAATTAAATGTAACATACATTATATTTTCATTTTAATATATATCATATTTTTTTCCAAAATATTTCACCGAAATTTCCGAATCAACAGAAACATCTCATTTAGATGCCAAACTGAAATGGCGTCCGGATTGAATTTCGTGCCAATGACCGTAACTGAAGAGAAAAGTCAAGATAAATTGATTGATAATAATAAGCATAAGCAATTACAATGGAGAAATCATCTTTATATCAGTGTTACGAATTTGGGTTCGGATCGTCCGAAATTTCTGAATAAATTCGGTTCGGATCGTCCGAAATTTTCGAATAAATTCGGTTCGGTCCCTCTACCGAACCGAATAATCCCCCTGCAAAAATTCGTTCCGAATTTCGGAGCAGTTTGGACGATTCGGACCGAAATGAAGGAATTCGGCCGAAATTGGCGAATAAACGGAATTCGTTCGAATTCTATGGAGTAACTTAAAAATAGAAAAAATAAAATATGAGGGGGTTGAACATAATTTTTAACTTAAAAAAGTAAAAAAAATAAAACCAGGAGGGGGTAAAATATAACTTTGTTGAACTTAAAGTAAATGTAAAAACCCTAACCCAAAGTCCCTTTCCCCTTTTGTTCGATGAAGTAAGAAAAGAAAAGAAAAGAAGTATCTGCCGTCACGTTCAGCTAAATCAACGAAGAAAAAGAAGAAGAAGAAGAAGAAGAGGGGAGGGGAAGGAGGAGAAGGAAGAAGAGGAAAGGCAGCAGCTGAATCTGCTGCTGCTGCTCAGCTCATCTGAAAAAAAAAATGAAGAAGAAGAATAAGGACGAAGGAAGACAGTAGACAGGAGAGGGGAGAAGGGGGAGGGGGAGAAGAAGAAGAAAGAAAGAAAAATGACCTGCTGCTGCTCTGGTTGTCTGCTCCACCAAGCTGCTGCTCCTGCTCACTCAACCCACCTACCTGCTTTTACCGTCTGACCCACCTACCTGCTTTTCATTTATTCTGTACTGCTGCTTCCTGAATCCTGACTCACCTGCCTTTTTTTATTTTTTTCTCCCTTTTGGACCGGGCTGAGTTTGCTGGTCTTTTTTATTATTAATATTATTTTTTTCTCAACTAGTGTTTGCTGGACTGGGAGGGCGAGCCTTGGCGCAACGGTAGAGTTGCTCCTTTGGTGACCTCGAGGTCACGGGTTCGAGGCGTGGAAACAGCCTCTTTGCAAAAATGCAAGGGTAAGGCTGCGTACACATGCGCCCACCCTCCCCCTACCCCCGCTTAGCCGGGGAGCACTTTGTGCACCGGGTAAGCCCCTTTAGTGTTTGCTGGACTGGGTAAGGGTCTGCTCATTTCTGGTCTAGCCCATGTCAAACACATGTTATATCATGAGTTGATTTAGAAGAATAAAGTAAATGTATGAAACCATATTTTTAAATTATGATATTAATCTTATATTTTTCTATATATATTATATATTTTTAGTTTTTTATATTTTTCCAAAATTTAAATCCGAACATTTCACCGAAATTCCGAATCGAATTGGACAAAATCTTTCAGTTTGGAGCCAAACCGAATCAGCATCCGAAACGAATTTCTCAACACTGCTGTATATACAGAGTAGGATTGTACCCTCTATTGCTAAGACTTTCCTAACCAATTAAAGAAACCTAAATAAAAGAGGAAACTCAAATATTAGCAATAATAGGAAATAGAAATAGAACCAAATTAGAACTCCATAGTAGCTCTTGGTCGAATTGGGCATCTGGACTGAACCCAATGGACCAGGTTGACCAATGGGTCAATGCATTTGCCAAGTTGACTTAGGTCTGGTCCATACTGCATCATTATTGATCATTTCTTCTTTCATTACAAGGTTGTTGCTCATATATGGAGTCATTTTATTTATAGTTGCAGTCTATCTTGGTGTTCCCAAAGTGCCTTAGCAGAGCTAGCAAAAGCTTGAAGATTCGGGTCATTCCATGGGTTGCGTGTTTTTTATTCAGAGGACAATTCCTTTATCCATTATTTGGTCAATGAGGAAGGAAAGGAATGACAGGATTTTTCAAAGGAGTTCCTTCCGAGGCTGTAGATCTACACCCAATTGTAAGCCTTAAGATTGCCAAGTGGGTTATGAATGAAAGAATTCAAAGACATTCATATGAACAATATCTTGTTCAACTGGGAGTCATGCACGTTAGTGCAAGTTGGTCAGGGAGAAGAGAGTTATCTTGTGGTGCCCTCCTCTTCGAGTCTTCAAGTCTAATGATGATAGAGCAGCTAGAGAGAAATCAGGCCCAACTGTTATTGGAGTCGTCCTTCAAAATAATAGAGGGGATGTGTTGTCCATGTTTTCCAAGTCCTTGGGAGTAAAAGCTTCAAATGAAGCAGAGGTCCTGGCAATTCTAAAAGTGTTGCAGATGCTCCCTGCCTACTTTCATGGGAGGCTTGTGTTGGAAAGCAACTATATGAGTACAATTTTCAAGGGTTCCCAGCTCTACAATGTAGACTTGGAAGTTTCAGTGGTCCTCGGTATAGTGCTCTTATACATGCATCCCTTTCATCCCTTTCTCTTTTTTGGAGCTGCTTCTATGCATATGATTTGATGTTCTAATAAAATATGCCATTATCGATAAAAACAAATTGTCAAAAAAGAAAAACCAAGTGTCCATTTCTCTTTTTTGGAGCTGCTTATATGCATATGATTTGATGTTCTAATAAAATACAGCATTATCGATAAAAATAAATTGTCAAAAAAGAAAAACCAAAAGTTGTCTCACTCTATTTGAAAAGAGGCAAGAAATTTTAAAGATTGATTCAATCAGAGAACCTTCCTAACCAAAATTTAAAAAAAGAAAAAAAAAGAAAGCATCGACAATATGATAAAAAAGAACATGGTAAATAGAAAAAAGTGTGCCAACCTCTATGCATCGAGTAGAATTGCCCACAAATCATTAATATATATATATATGTGCATGAGGGAGATTATTGCTCACAATATCATTCAGAAATCAGAATCCAAAAAAAGCTCTTATATTTGCAAATAACAATATCAAAAGTAACCATGGTAAGATTCCATACCATGATCAACATGGGCAATAACGGACATATTACGAATATTATGCTTCAAATCCATGATCCTACGGAGCTCCTCTGCTGTAAATTTCACCTGCAGACATAGAATATATTCCCCACCATCACCAATTGAAAGCAAGTGATGCCAGTATTTTTGTTTGTAAAAGAATAAACCATTACCATCTTCGCTGGTTGTAGGGATCAGCGAACAAAAAGCACACGAGCAGCTAACTTTCTGCAATGTTTGATAAGGAATGGCTCAGAAAATTATCCACTAAAAGCTGGGAAAATAAAATGACAATAGCAGCAACAATTTACAATAAATAGTTATAAAAACACCAAATAACCATCCATAACACTAGCTTCGCATATACAATTTATTTATGTCAAGCACATTTTTCCTTTCTTTTTGGTATATTAGTCAACACACTTTGACGAAGGTTTTCATCTTAGCAAAAAGAGAAATGTTGAAAGTACTGAGGCAGGCCAGACCACATCACTACTGGACCAGTGAAAATCCACAAGGCCCAGAAGTTCCATGGACCACCCGGGCCAGGTACTACACAAGGAGCAAGGCCCACGATTCTCGATAGCAGCCACATGGGTATATTGCAGCAACACTTGGCACAATTAAAATGTGTGAACCACTTAATTTCAGGAAAGTTTTTCAGGTTTAGAGAGTTTATTTTTATTTTACTTTTCATAGGATTTTTGTTAGGAAATTATAAGTTAGGGAAGTACAATTGTTTTAAGATTTTTCGTTTTCTTTTAAGAAAAGGGGAGAGAAATATAATTAATTCTCCACTGGGAGAGATCAAAAGGGGAAACTAAAGCAAATTGTCCAAGCTGTAGCTCAGCTGGTTGGGATGTTGTGCGTATGGGAGGGCAAGTGTTCAAGCCCTCACTCTAGTAAAAAGAAAAACCTTGTTTCACTCTTTCAAAAAAAATAATAATAAATAAAGAAAATAATAAAGCAGATCCTACCTCTATACATACATGTGCATTCTCCCTGTTTCTGCATAAATTCAATTAATAATAAAGTTTTAAAGGTTCTTTCTTGCGGTTGCATTCATCTTTGATCTTTGGGTGACGAATCCCGGATTGGCATCAAGCTTTACTTGGGTTTCAATCTCCTGGTCAATTCCATTATCATCTCCATCAAATACCTAATATAGTTACAGCTGGTTGGGATGTTGTGCGTATGGTAGTGCAAGTGTTCAAGCCCCCATTCTAGTAAAAAGAAAAAACCTTGTTTCACTTTTTCAAAAAAAAAATAATAAATAAAGAAAATAATAAAGCAGATCCTACCTCTATACATACATGTGCATTTTCCCTGTTTCTGCATAAATTCAATTAATAATAAAGTTTTAAAGGTTCTTTCTTGCGGTTGCATTCATCGTTTATCTTTGGGTGACGATTCCCAGATTGGCATCAAGCTTAACTTGGGTTTCAATCTCCTGGTCAATTCCATTATCATCTCCATCAAATACCTAATATAGTTACAGATTTGAAAAGCCCACTGATGCAGAAGCACAGTTATATTGGAGACTTGACTCGTGGCCCATGTATGGGACCACCCAAAACTACTTAGAGATATTATTATTTTTAATTTTTTCTTAATCCAATTATAATTAGGATTAGGTTTCTAATTTAGATAGGATTATTATTCTTGTTTCCTAGTTTGATTAGGATTGTTTCTTAGGCCCTGAGTTTCTTTTATTATATATATTGCAATGCAGAGATCATAATCTCAGATTTTAGAATTAATAGAATTTTCCCTTTCGTGGGTTTTATCGTTGGAGCATGTCTTCATCGTGTGATTGTTTTTGCGGAAACCCTAATTGTGCCTCGGCACCTATGATCCTAACCCTAGGATTATGGTTATCTTCATATTAACATGCGAAAACATGTTCAGCAGATGAAAGATCCAAACAAATCGCAAAAAAGATCGACCTATGACAGTCACCAGGTGGGTGGCCGCATAAACGCATATAGATGGATAGTAAAAAGGAACATATCCATAGTTCTCACTCTCAGAACCCTATGATTCGTATCAATTCCTGAGGACAGATTCGTCTCTATAAAATGAATCTCATTTCCTAGTGAATATTAGGATTCAAGTGTGATTCTTATGATTCGATAGATGTTTCATTGAATCCTACGATTCATCTAGGTGGAAATAGCAACAGCCGAATGGATAATGTTAACAAGTTAAAAAACTTATTAGTTTTTTCTAGTTTTAGGCTAATGTTAACAGTTTTTTTTACTTCTTTATTAGAGTTTCTAGTTTTGAGAGCTTATCTTGTTATTTAAAAAAAACAATTAATAACTTTTGGGATATTGAAGCAGTTTCACACATAAAGTTTGACTGTGCTAATGGGTCTTGTCCTACATTTGTTTTCTTATTTTTCTTAATAAATGCTTCTTTAGCTTCAAAAGTGACTTAGATGATTTGGATTTTATTTTCCCTTAAGTAATGTTGATATCCTAAATCTATTTAACTATTCACACCAATATCATTTATGATACATTAATATATGTCAATGATGTTTTTCATATGTTTGTATCAGTCTTATTTGTCAATGTACTTATGCTGGTATGGATGGATTAAGAATGAGAATAACTAATTTTCCTACTCATCTTTAAATTTGTTATTTTGGTTTTTTTACAGGAAAATAAAATATCCTACGATTCACAAACGATTTGCGATAAGATTTCAATTTTCAAAACAATGATCAGATCAACAGTCCAAACTCCAAATGCAATGAAGTACATGAAAAACAAAGTGGCCTATTTTCAGAGCAAAGAATCTATATCATGTTCTCCACTAATGAGGCACATAGACACTACAAAACAGCATAGACTGGCCTGTGATCAAGAACCATGAGAAATAAGCACTCCAGAATGCAGGAATGAAATTAGAAGTTTTGGATGCATTGGATATCCAGTATTCTCTCCTTCACCAGGAAACTTAAGGATAAAGCAATGTAGTAATGTACAAAAATGCATTCACAGCCTATTTAAGAGAAATAAAATGCATCCGCATTTGGCACCTCGCAGATTATTTGCATGCTGCAAATGTCCTTTCCCAAATCTCAAGGCCATCTCAAGGCTCAGGGCAAGAATTCCCAAATAACAGTAAAAATTTTCTCGGTACTGAAGATTAAGGCTCTAGACACCCCAAACTGAATTCACTAATTTCAATATCAACAGCTAATGAAACCTTTTAAAAAAAAAAAAAAAAAAACTAATGAAACCTCATTTAAACTGGGAAATCCACTAACAGGAACAGATTTAAGGCGTCATTTGCCTTTTAAGCATGGGCATGATCTAATGAAATATTAATCTACTAACAGGAACAGATTTAAGGAGTCATTTGCCTTTTATGCATGGTATAGGAAAATGGGTTTTACATACGTAACTGTTACTTGTGCAAATCTTACCAAATATAAAACAAAACACAAAACCAAGAGATAAGTTTGTCTATAACGATGGCCACCAGGTTGCACTAGATGATTTCTCGATCTATTAATATTAATATTAAGTAAAAGAGGTTTGAGTTTTGATTCTCTCCACGGAGTGTTCCAAGTGACATGAATGGCTGAGTTGTATAAATAGGAGACCCAGCATGCTGACCAGGCCAAATGGTTTCATTAAATAGAGGGTGGAAGGGTGAGGATTAATCATATGCCAAAAATCAGATCCATCAACCATTATTTGTCATATGCCTGAGTAAATTGTCAAAACGGAAACTGTGCATGGCTCATAGACATTTGGTGAGGAGGTTCAATGATCCATACTGATCATATAGTAGGTCCTACACTGATTGAACTTTTGCAAATAATATCACTGGGCTATCCATAATGGTTTAAAAAACCGGCCGTTAAGAAATGGTAACGACCTATGCCATTAAATTATTTTCAATATAACGGTCATAGCAGTCACATTATCAGAAAAAAAAGTAAAAAATATGTCCATAATGGTTACAACAGCCGATATTTTGAATAGAACGGTCATAACATCTGATATTTTGAAAATAACAGTCACATAATATCGACCGATGATGGGTTCTTTTATAATTTTTTCCCTTCTTTTTGCACTTCTTTCTTTCCCAAACCATTTGTGGAGCTTTTTGAGATTCTGCTAGAGTTTCCCAAGCCTCCGTTTTCACCAAAACTCAAGTGATTTGCAAGATTAGGTCATTTCTCATTTGAAGGTTTCTTCCCTTCTCAACCACAACACCCTACGTCCATACTCCACTGCTTTAATTAATTAATTCATCTTGATGTAGTAGTCAATATTACTTGAAAGTTGAAATTCGCTCTCAACTTACTTCGTGATTGACGAATTGGGTATTAACTATTGATAGTTTCTTGACTTCAAGAGTTTAACACTAATGGTTAGTTCAAAATTACGAATGGAATGCATACTATAAAATTTGTGATATTTCAACTTATTTTAGTATATACATGTAAATCTATTTAATTCAAAACAGACTATCCAAGTTTCAGATAAGACAACAACATAGGATGTTATGACTTAGGAGGACCAATATTTTGCTTTAAAGTATTTACTAATATAAAAAAACATCATTTTCTAGCATTTTATAATATTCTAGATTTTTTGTATAATTTTTGGGATTTTTTTGGGGTAAAAAAAGATACGCACCTCGATTGACTGTGATGACCGTGAACTGTGACGCGATGCCGCATCAGTACGGTTTTCAGAGTCAACCACCATAGCGACCGCAACCGCGATTTTGAACCATGATCCATATGTAAAAAGTTGCTAGAAGGGTCAGCAATACTTGTCATTTTTCTTTTGCGGGACCATGTTGGAAGATTAATCTCAAATTAGTGACTTTTGTCCATGTGTCTCAAGGATGGTTGAGCCGGCTAATAAGAGGTCTAGTTAGGCAATACATGGACCACGTTAGTCACGCGTCAAAGTTGTCTAACATGTGAGTTATTTCATTTATTATTCAGGTCCTAAATCCTAATCCGACCAAGGGCCTGAAAGTTAGGGACATAACAATCCCATTTGCAACAAAGACGCCTATGTTATATCATTGTTGCATCTCTCCCTCCTAGGTAATGAGTCACCTTTGTAAATACAAACTGCTCATGAACACTGCTCCTTGTGTATTGGTTCAATTTAATTGAAGTTCATCTCACGGTTGATTGATCAATGTAGAACCCATGCTTAACTCCACAGTTAATAATATTTTAATCACTTGCAGTCTTGCACGGTGCTCACCTTTAAATGTCAAGAATCACCCAGGATATAGCTTAAGGATGAAGCAGTGTTTATAGATCCAACTCGAGTAAAAGAGGCCAGTTAGTTCTTAACAAATACAAATTCTACGCTTTGCAAATATTTTAGATTTTTGGACATTTTTCAAAAAAAAACTTAGATAAAAAAATGATGCCAATACAGCAAAAATGCTGCTACATATAGGCAATACACATTCAATATGTATTGGTTTTTGCCCAACAAATACATGGACATATACGAATGTATTGGTTTTTGCTTGACAGATAAAGGGACCGATACCAACATCTGAAACTATCATTAGTATAGAAAAAACATTGTCAATGAAGTTATTCAAAAAAACTATACACTTCAGACCATTTGGATTTCACATTTATCCCACATCTAAACGCCCCTAGCTATCTCTAGCATGCTTATCAAGACCACCAGAATTACAACTTCAACAAGTTTGGTTCGATTTTATTTTCAATCTTTACGTGCCAAGAACATTTATGGAAACATTTATGGTTCACATGTAAATAATCCCATAAGTAGGATTTTTTATCCCTGCATGGCCATAAGTAGGATATTTGAAGTATCAATACCCCATAGCAGCGAAATTCGGTTTGGTTTAGGAAAACTGGTTGAAACTAGTTGGTTCAGCCAATGGTTTGAACTGAAGACCCCATGAAACAAACAAACAAAATAAAAATAACGCTGGATTTTGCCCGCGTTCAGCCTAAATTTACATTTTGAGCCCAAGGGGTCGGAGGCCACTTTCATTTTTATTTTAGTTTTAGTTTTCTGTATATACCCCCCTAGTTCTAGGATTTGTAGATAGGCCAATGTGAGTTCAGCTTTTAGCAATGCATCCCTGCATTTTCTTTTCAATACCTTTCATGTCGCCAAAATCCGTAGCCTTACAACCAACATCATCAGCAGCATCAAAGCCTTGTCCCAACTATGTTGGGGTCAGCTCCATGAATTTTGTTTCTCCATTTCGATCTATCCCAACCAAATCTTCAGGTAAGTTGCACTAATTCAAATCTATTTTTACGACCTTCATCTATGTCCTCTTCGGGCTACCCTTCCCCTTGGTGGGCCATCAACTTGCATACACAAACCTTTTCTTATCGGCACCGTTGCCGGCCTGCGTTGGAAGTGCCCAAACCATCTCAAATGGGTTTCTCTAATTTCATCCCCTATTGATGCTATCCCTAAACGCTCTCAAAATCGCTCATTTCTAATTTTATTCTTCCTAGTTTTACCACACATTCAGATCAACATTTTCATTTCTGCTACCTCCATTTTGTACATATGTTGCTTTTTTTTTTATTGGCCAACATTCTACTCTATAGGTCATAGCTCATCCAATCATTGTCCTGTAAAATGTTGTTCCCTTCAATCTTGTTGGCATTCGTCAGTCGCAAAGCACTCCAAAAGCAAGCCTCCACTTCAACCATCCCGCTTTCAACCTATGTTTGACATCTTAATCAATCTCCCCATGCTTGTTAATTATCAAGCCAAGATAACGAAAAGAATCTCTCTGTGGTATCTCTTTGTAGTATCTCATGGACTTCAATTCTCACAATAGTTTCAACTCTTCATAAATGCCCACCAAAGTTGCAATCCAATTATTCTGTCTTTGTACGGCTTATTTTAAAAACTTTGGATTCTAAAACCTCCCGTCATCTCACAAGTTTTGCATTCACACCATCTCCTGATTCATCCACCAAGCACTACATCATCAGCAAACAAGGTACACCAAGGTACCTCCTCTTGAACCCTGACCCCTGATGCAAACTTATGGTCACTGGGAACTCACCGTCTCTCCACAAGTAGCTCTCACACCCGTTACCGCTCCTTCATACATATCTTTAATAATTTCAATATAGCCTCTTGAAACATTCCTTTTATTTAAAACCCACCAAATTAAATCTCTAGGTACCCCATCATAAGCTTTTTCTAGATCGATCAAGACCGTATCCATTTTTATCCTCTTTGCCCAATATTTTTCCATTAATCGGCCAAGTGAAAAAATAGCTTTCATAGTTAACCTTCCTAGCATAAAACCAAATTGATTTTCAGATATCTTGGTCCTCTCTCTCTCTCTCTCTCTCTCATTGCTTCATAATATGGCTCATAAGTTTAATCCCATCGTAGTTGGTACAGTTATGTATATCCCCCTTGTTCTTATATATAGGTACTAAGACATTTCTTCTCCATTCATCCGGCATCTTCAGTCATTCATATCTTATTGAAGAGCCATTTTAACCAAGTCCCCCCAACTTCTCCTTAATCATTTCCAAGCCTCTATTGGAATATCATCTGGACCTTTAGTGGTCGTTTGTCTACACCCATTTACGTATGTAAATGGTGAATATGCGTAATATTTACACATCAATCATGTTTGTCTACAAGTATTTACGCATCTTGTGTGTAAAGTAGATGTATAAATGGTGTGAAAATGAGATTTGACCACTTGTTCAAGTGGCAAAAGAGAATACCTAGCCACATGTGATTTCAAAGAATACCCGTTGGAGGCGGACGGTTTGGTTTTGGGGAAATATCCATCAAAGAGGTTCTGGGTTCGAAACCCCCCTCCAACGCATTTAGAAAAAAAATAATAAAAGAGGCATTTCCATCAAAGAGGTTCTGGGTTCGAAACCCCCCTTAACGCATTTACAAAATAATAATAAAAGATGAGTCAAGACTAATGAAACCTATGAATGAAAACCCTCCCTGCATCTCATCCCCTTTTATGAAGGTAACCTCTCTATTTCTCTCTCTTGCCTTGCTATAAAACCAAACCAAACCAAACCAAGCCTTTTCCCACTAGGTGGGGTCGGCTGTATGGATTTGACGACGCCAATCAAATCTGTTTAGGGCCATGTCCTCCGTTAGATCCATGTAGGCAAGGTCATGTTTAATAGTTTCTTTCCAACTTCTCTTGGGTCTCCCTCTCCCTCTCCTACTCCTAACAATCTCCATGCATTCACACCTTTTAACAGGTGCTTCCGTTGGACGCCTTCTAACATGGCCGAACCATCTCAGTCGATTTTCTCTCATTTTATCTCCAATCGGTGCTATACCTACTTTGCCCCTAATCTCCTCATTCCTAATCCTATCTCTCCTTGTGATCCCGCACATCCATCTTAGCATTCTCAACTCCGCAACTTCCATCTTCTTGACATGATTATGTTTTACTGCCCAACACTCTGATCCATATAACAACGCTAGTCGTACCGCCACCTTATAATACTTTCCTTTAACCTTGAGGGGGACTTTCCGATCACACAAGACCCCCGAAGCACTCCTCCATTTGGTCCACCCGGCCTGAATCCTGTGACTTATATCATTATCAATCCCTCCATCCTGTTGCACCATAGATCCAAGGTACCTAAAGTTTTTTTTCTCTACAATCTTTTGTGTGCCCAAACTTACTTCTATGCTACCAGGTCCTACTTTGACTAAACTTGCATTCCATATATTCCGTTTTGCATCGACTTAGCCTAAACCCTTTTGTCTCTTATGTTTTCCGCCACAATTCTAGTTTAGCAATCACTCCTTCTCTCATCTCATCCACTAAAACAATGTCATCTGCAAATAGCATACACCACGGCACCTCATCCTGGATATGTCTTGTAATCTCATCTATAACTAGGGCAAACAAGTACGGGCTCAACGCTAAGCCTTGGTGTAGACCAATTGTGTTAGGAAACTCCTTAGTTTCGCCGCCAGTCGTCCTTATAGATGTCACGACTCTATCATACATATCCTTTATCGCCTCAATATATGCGACACACACTCTTTTCTTTTCCAGAACCCTCCAAAGAATCTCCCTAGGAACCCGGTCATAGGCCTTCTCTAAGTCAATGAACACCATATGTAAATCTCTCTGACCTTTTCTATACTGTTCCATTAACCTCCTAAGGAGAAAGATAGCCTCCATGGTTGATCTCCCAGGCATGAAACCAAATTGATTCTCTGAAATGTTTGTTGTTCTTCTTAGTCTTCTCTCAATAACTCTCTCCCATAATTTCATCGTATGGCTCATCAATTTAATCTCGCGGTAGTTCGCACAGTTCTGAATATCTCCTTTGTTCTTGTATATGGGTATAAGAATACTTTTTCTCCATGCATTAGGCATCTTCTTGCTCTTTAGCACTACATTAAAAAGCTTTGTCAACCAACTAATGCCATCCTCCCCAAGCACCTCCAGACCTCAATAGGGATACCATCTGGCCCAACCGCTTTCCCATTCTTCATTCTTTTCAATACTTCTTTAACTTCTTTCTTTAACTTCTTCCCTACTGATTCTCCTATAGAACATATGATTCGCTTCTTCTCTAGAAATGGTAAGCTGCCCCAATTGTATGTCACTACTACTGCTTTCATTAAATAACTTGTAGAAGCAGCTCTTCCAACGCTCCTTTATCTCCTCTTCCTTTACTAATACATTTTCATCCTCATCCTTAATGCATTTAACTTGGTTTAAGTTCTTGGTCCGCCGATCTCTGGTTTTAGCAAGCTTGAATATCTCTCTTTCGCCTTCCTTAGTGTCAAGTCGCCTATATAGCTCCTCAAATGCCTTTGCCTTGGCCTCACTAACTGTCTTTTTGGTTTCTCTTTTTGTTTCTTTATACCTCTCCAAGTTCGCTTCATTTCGATCCTTTTGCCAAGTTTTAAAGCACTCTCTTTTAACTCTTATCTTGTCTTGGACGGCTTCGCTCCACCACCATGCCTCTTTCTGTACCGGAGCACCCCCTTTGGATTCTCCTAAGACTTCTTTCCCTACCCTCCTAATACACTCTACTACCTTATCCCACATATTATTTGCACTCTCATCTATCGCCCAAACGTCTTCCTCTAGTATTCTTTCCCTTAAAGCTAGTTGTTTATCACCTTTCAGGTTCCACCATTTAGTCCTTGAGCATCTATACAACTTCTTTTTTCTAGTCCACCTTTGTAGCTGCACATCTATGATCAACAACCTATGTTGGGAAGTCAAGCTCTCCCCCGGTATAACCTTGCAATCTTTACAAGCTAAGCGGTCTCTTTTCCTAGTTAAGAAGAAGTCAATTTGTGTCCTCGATGAGCCACTCTTATAAGTCACCAAATGCTCCTCTCTTCCTAAAAAAGGTGTTAGTTACCATGAGATCATAAGCCACTGAAAACTCCAAGATATCCTTCCCTTCTTCATTTCTATTACCGTACCCATGTCCCCCGTGTACTCCTATGTATCCATCTACGTCGCGTCCTACATGACCGTTCAAATCTCCTCCTATGAAGACCATCTCTCCTTGGGGTATCTCTAGTAGCACTCCTTCCAAGTCTTCCCAAAACTTCTCCTTATGTCCATCTCCTAAGCCCACTTGGGAGGCATAAGCACTAATTACGTTCACTATCTCTTCTCCTAACACTAACTTAATTGCAATAATCCTATCTCCATAGCGCTTTACATTAACTACATCTTCCCTTAAGTCCTTGTTTACCACTATGCCGACCCCATTCCTCAATCTATTAAATCCCGTCCATATACCATAACTTATACCCAGTCCTCTCAATCTCTTTAGCTTTGTGTCCCACCAATCTCTTGCCTTGCAATACAAAAAAAAAAAAGTTATAAAATATATTTCTATAATTGATTAATATTAGCATAAAGCTAGTGAGATGCATGGGTTATGTTTTATGCAAATTGAATAATGAATTAAGATAATATTGAACTAAATATTAATAATAATCCGATTTTCTTAATCATCAGACTATAAACTCATATTTCCTTAACCAAACATGTTGGAATGCATTTTTTTTTAAGGTGATCATTGATATAATTTTTGAAAAGTATATTTCATGTTGAAAGACATGTTCTTTTTTAAGGATCTAAAATGCAAATGAAAACTTTGATATAAATTAGACCTTTTTTGTCTCATTTTCATATCATTATAGTAGAATATAATTTAATGATTAATAAGTATCATTTACAAAATCGTTTAATAGATATACACATATCATTGAAACAAACATAGACAAATGAACATGTGTAAATGATGCGAAAATAGTATTATTAGACAAACATTGTAAAAAGAAACGCATGTGTAAACGTTATATACTTAAAAATTGAATATTCATTATTTACATGTGTAAATTGTATTTACATATCCCACGCGTAAAAGACAAACGACCCCTTAGCCCTTCTTGTCTTCATTTGTTTCAACGCTTTCCTCACTTCCACCACCCTAATTCTGTAGAAAAAAGTATGCTCTGCTAACAAAGTGTCCTCTCTTGTTCTTATGTCTCCTACATAGTCTTCATTTAAAAGCTTGCTAAAATATTCCATCCACCTTTCAACCACCATAAGCTTTTAGAATGAAATGACACTTTAGCCCATCTCTTTATCCTAATATGCATAATTTAAAAAGCTTGGACTTATTTTTCTCTAAAGCTTGTAACATTGATGGTATTTAGTGGGAGAGAGTAACCCTACATAAATCCCTTTTTATCCATATGGGACCCATTTCATTAAATCCGATAATAACAGCAATCAACACCTATACTTATAAATTATAATCGGTTATAGTTGACCCAATCCATGGATGGCCAACCGTTGGATTGATGAAAGTTTCAAAATATTGATTAGGCATCATGTGCATGAGAGTTATTAAGAGAGAGCACTGGAACTTGGGATAAAATAACGAAGTTTTGTAAATACTGCCATACTCAATAAATAATGATATACTCATTTTTGTTTAATGTATGTGAGGGCAAAACTATCTTTTTAAAAAAAATTCAACACAAACCTCAAGGTGATTGTCCATTCTCGCTAGGGTTACTGATTTTGGAGACATGGAAGGTATTAGAATGAAAAAGTAAGAATATATCACTAAATACTCAAACCACAAAGGTCTATGTACAAATTTTATAAAGCTTAGGGGAGTATAAAAAAAATCTTTTTTAAAATGGTATTTTAGCCTATTTCATGTTTCTGCCAAAATAGTCAGGTTGTGCAGAATGCCTTTTTGTTGAATTAAATTGACTTTTGGCCGAAATGTCTCCTATTTGGGTAAAATTGGTTGAATTAAATTGATTTTTGACCAAAATGCCTCCTATATGGGCAAAATATTTGGGATTTTGATCTTTTACACAAAAGAGGAATCAATTTCAGCCCTAAAGGGCATGGTGCACACAGGTAGCTGATAGTGTTCTTCCTTTCTTTCCTTCCTTTTTCAGAATCAGCCTATCCAGCCCAAAATAGGTATGGTCCACAATGACAATGGCCATCATTAGAGATGCAAGTACCTTACATTGAGTCTTAGTTCTCTTAGGAGAGGACTCGGACTCTCTAAGCCCATCGCTATAAAGCCATCAGCCCACCCATTGAAATCTAAACAACACAAAATCACTATCCCACCTTGCTCAATCATCAAGGAATGTTTTGCTCCAATCAAAGTCGCCAATTATCGGATTTTATTATTTTTTTATATTAATCACTTTTGTATAATTTTTTATATTTTCTTCATTAACATGCATATAATTTTTCAATATTTTTCGAAAAGAAACTCTAAAATGGAACATCGGACAGCCAAAACATTCTCAGTTTGTACTTAAACCTTAACAGGGTCAAAAACGAAATTGACAACTATGTGATACCCCAATCAAATGTTGAGTCTTTCTAAACGATCTCTAATAACTCAGCAATTTTCTCACTATCCAGCCACTTGCCCCTCAATAACACACATGCGTGAGGGAGGGAGAGCCCTCTTTCACCGACTTAGATAGGTACTTGTGCCATTGCATTCATAAAGTTTTATAGTAGAACTCTTTAGCCAAGGAGAGTTTCATTTTAGAGTTTTCAAAGAATGGGATCAGACTAAGATGATGATAATAATGAACTTGGTGTTTTCTTTCTGCAGTCTAAACCCTTTTGTTCCATAGGCTATCAATGAATCCGGGACCAGCCCAAATCCGAGCGCACCTTGAATCTGATAACAAGTAATTTGGACTGTACAGCAGGCACCTGACTAACCGGGCACAAACATTAAGGTCCAAATCTCCAAGTCCAACCCCGTCAAGTTCTGGATATGCACTAGTAATACACATGTTATGTAAACAAACAAACAAACACACACACACACACAGAGGCTTCCATTAGCTAAAACATACTGCACGGGCCTCGTTTGATAACAGTTGGGCACATCATTTCAACCAATGGTTGCTGCCACATCATAGCTCATAAACTACTAGACCCAACCCCTCATTGTTTTCATCTGTTTATGCCTTTTGAATATGAAATAGTAAAAGAAATAATTCACATTTGTCACATTAACAATAGGCTAAGCTTGATGTCAGAGAACTAATTTACATTCTGGTCACATTAAGTTAAAGGGCTTGGGCTTTTAATGGACCAAGCCTTATCAAGCAGGCCCAGGCCTCCCATACCATTACTGTTTTGGCCCATAGTCAAGATCCAGAGACCGTGTCCCTTGAGTCCTACCATATTTATTGGGCCCAGACCCCGACACATGTAGTTTCAGCCCAATTCCAGCCCAATTTGTTCCAAGGGGACGTATGTGTAATGCTGTGGAAAAGTAATCCCACATACTTATGTTTCCACATTTCCAAAGAAAAATGATTAAAAAAAACCCGCCTCACCGCCCCTCCCCTCTTTCTTTTACTTCTATCTTTATTGGGCCGAGCCCCAACCCATGTAGTTTCAGCCCAAGTCCAGCCTGTTGACAGCCTTATTTGTTCCCATATGGGGACATATGTGTAATTATGAGGAAAAGTGCTCTCATGGACTTCAATTTCCCCTTTTCCGAAGAAAAATTATTCCAAACACCCACCCCTTCCCTTTTCTCCTTCCCTCTCCCTCCTTTTTCCCTCCCATCCTTCTCTAAAGGAAATGTTCCTCTGCAAACTTGCAGAAAAACAGAAGCTTTTATTGTCATTTTTCCTCTCACCGTGCCTATATAGAAAAGGAAATCCCCATCTTCGAAAATACTATCCAACAACAAAATACTAGCTGCAATCATCAGGTCAGAAAAGAGAAAACAAAAAACTACAGCTGCAATCATCACGTTTTGTACATCCGTGGAAAACCACTTCCTTGGACTTTTCCCTCTTCTGCTGTAAAATAATAAATTTCTGACCCGGCCCAAAGGAAAAGCTTTTCCACAAAGAGTGGCTCCACCAAACGTAGATTTTATTGTAAGCTTTTCCACAAAAAACTCACTTTTTCCATGGAAAACCGGCTGCAAAAACGTTCCATTAGGTGAATATAAGAGGGAAATGATCCCATGTTGCAGTCATTGAGGTACCATCCGATAGAACTTGATTTATCCAAGTCATTGAGGTACCGTCCGTCCGATAGAATTTGATTTATCCAGCATGGGATCATATAACCAATTTGATTAATCAAATGTGAAATAGAAATAGTGATATTTTCTAGACCTGATCAATCCAACAGAGTATTATGGCACTCAAATGAAACTCAGTATACTACCCAAAGAACTTGATTTACCCAAACGTGGGGCCGACCTTTGTGTGATCAAGCCCATGTATATGGATCGATCCAAATTTATCTCAATTCGACCGATACAGACCGCTGGATTGCTCATGTATAAAACATGCACATGTTATCTACATGTGATCAATCCAATAGCGTGTGGCACTCTATCTCTACTGAAGCTCAGGACAGTACCCATATACCATAAATCAAGTATTTGCTGCAGCAAGACATCACCTTTCAGGAGAAATAAAAATGACTCATCTATTCGTATCTTTGACAAATTAAAACAAAAAAAAAAAAAATAACAAAAGAAACAACCATGAAATCAACTAAAGATACTGCCATCACTAAGCTATTTCTGCAATATATCTACGAAACAAGCATCGGAATCGAGCAGGAGGAAAAAAAAAACTCAAAGAAACATCAGATCTACTCGATCTACAACACTGACTAATGGAAAGCAGCTATAGAGGCCAGAAAGATGGTACGATCTAGGGTTTTACCTTAGTGAGAAGAGGAAGTTGGAAGAGCTGCCTCTTTCGTCTCCAAGAAATGAAATGGAAGAGGAATGAGAAAGGAGTGGTGAACCCTAATAAAAAGGTCTTTAAGTGAAAGGTCGCCGTTGGATCTCCTCCATGACTCAACGGTGAGGTGATGGATGCTGTCGTCTTATTGAAATTGGGTGCTAGAAATATATGCCGTGAGATGCTGTCAAGTGTCGACAGACCTCTTTTGTGCTGGCCTTACATTTGGTTAGACCGGAGTCCAATTACAACTAGCGAAATGGGCCAAAGGCACAGCTGGGCAAAAAAAAAACTGGATAATGCCTGTAGAACGGTCCTTAGAACATTCGCCCACCATCAATTGTTGATGTTTAAGTGTTTTTCACATAACTGTCCATGCAATATTTTAGGACCGTACGATACCACGTCATTATTATACATATAGTTCTTTGGAAAATATTTAAACTTAACTAATCTAAGAAAAATACCATATTTAAGGGCTTTTGTACATGCAATATTCCAAAAGAAAAAACATATTAAAATTTGATTTTTTAAAATATTATGAATAATAAAATAAATAATACAAAAAGATGATCCAGAAAGAAATAAAATTTTGATTTGGAAAGCTCTATCACTATGAATATGTGATCATGGCTCACCAAAGAATTGTTGTTATAAATCTCTTATAGAAATCCATTCATTTTTTGGGTAAAGTAATAGTAATTGTGTGGGGAGATTTTCAAAACTCCAGGATTACGCTAATCACAGCCATCAGATGGGACTAAGCATTCTCACGTGCTATCCGCGTGCCATCCACGTGGCACCAGACTCACCTCGGCTACCGGGACAGAGGCCTCAGTCGAAGTCAGGCAGGTCCTAGCCGCTAGCGCCAAGCTCGGCTACCCAAGTGCCCACCTCGGCTAAGAGCTTGACCTCGGCGAAAGGAGCCGGGACGAAAGCCGAAGCAAGGGAGAATCCCCACTCGCGCCCTTCGCCCGCCACGCCATCAGACACGTGGAGGAATAGGGGCGCGAGCCAGTGAGACAGATGCGACATCCAGCCGTCCACAATCTTCGCCAGATCACTGACAGGGCGGCATCCAGCGGCTGAAGCTAAATCAGGGCAAGGCCCGAGGGTGGATCCGATGGGACCTCTACCGCCAAAGGCGTCCAACATGATCTGGCCCAACATAACGCATATTAAATGCGATGTGGGCTTATCCGACTGGCATTAAATGCAAAGTGGGCTGGAATGGACCGCATTTATTACTTTGTGGTCTGATAAAGACTTCCCTATCAAATCATGGGACCCACGCCAAAATATCATCTAAGATATCGTCCAGTTCTCTATAAATAGAACCCCATTCCACATGCAAGGTACGCATTATTCGCACTTGAGAGTCACCACTCTGCCTCTCTTCTCCCTCTCCTTTGTTCCAGTTCACTTACTGACTTAGGCATCGGAGAGCCTTGCGCCGCTCAGGCCAGGGTCCTCTGACCGTTTGCTCTTCCCTTTCAGGCTTTGAGGCAGCAGATCATCTTCTTCATTTGGATAAGTCCTGTAAGGCACCCCGATTATTGTGGGTCATATTTTTCTGCACCTACAATTGGCGCCGTCTGTGGGAAAGCACTATCCCAACCTTCCCAACCTTCTCAATCTTCCCAGAAACCATGCCTCCAAAAGCTAAGAAAGGCGGAGAGTCCCTGAGAGCAAGACTCGAGCGTCCGGGCCCTTCGACGGACGTCCCTCCTCAGGGACGGTCCGGAACAGTGCATGGCGCGTCTGCAGGCGAGGAGCGCGTAGGCTCGCGGCCCTTCGTCGAGATTCCCTTCCAAGAGGGAGTTGAGACCTCGTTCTCTGACGACGAAGTCGCGCCTCCCCGACGGGACGAGCGACGACATGAGCGCCCTCTCAAAGGCAAAGCTGCGGCAGTGGAGGAACCACGCCGTGTGCAACCCCCTGATGATGGAGGAGACATCGCAGCTCAAAACACTCTCCTCCAGAAGCAGGACCGAATAATCCGCCAGCTCCAGCAGCAACTGAGAGCGGTGCAAAATGCCTCGCTAAGGCAGCCCTCAGAGCCCCAAGGCGAGAAGAGAGCTGTCCATAGCAAGGTAGTCCAGCCCTCCCGCGAGGATCTAAGAGCCTTTCTGGACCAGAAGCGTAGCCAGGCCCACGACCAAGGCTCGAGCAACAGCCATAGCCATCGTTGCCGGACGGACAAGCTCATAGCCATCATAGCCGAAGCCATTCAAAGCGAAAGCCAAGAGCACTGACACCAGAGAAGGATGACGAGCAAGAGCGGCTCGACAAGTGCATCAAGCTGGCTCTTCAGCATAACCTAGAGATGCGGGACCAGCAAGAAATCTGTGGCCCCACCGATCTGGGGGCCTCTCCCTTCACACGGGACATCGAGAGAACTCCCTTGCCCATGAAGTTCTCTGTCCCCCGGTTCGTCCCCTAAAACGGGTTGTCTGACCCATCCGCTCACCTCCGGCACTTCTCTCAGAAGATGTCCATCTGGGGGAACGAGGGCCACCTCAACTGCAAGATCTTCTCCTCCAGTTTGAGCGACCTCCCTCTGAAGTGGTTCTGCGCCCTCCCGGAGAGGTCTATCTCGAGTTGGAGGGAGCTCCAGTCCTTCCTGAAGAAGTTCCAGGCCTACAGCGTCTTCCCCAAGACTGATGCTGATATTCTTGCCCTGAAGATGAAGCAGGGCGAAAGCCTCTCCCAATTCGCTCAGCGGTTCTGGGCGATTTACAGCCAGATCGAGGATACCAGAGAAGAAGTGGCGATTTTCGCCTTCCGGAATGCCCTGTTACCAGGGCACGAGCTGCGGAAAGATCTAGTTGGAGACCCCGCTCCCTCCATGCCGGCCTTGATGTCCCGGATAAAGCTGCTTTGTCGTCGGGGAGGAGGATGAGATCCGGGCACGAGAGGACGAAGGCCCGGAACCCAAGGAAAGGAGCAACCAGCCCCAGCAGAGGGGTAAGAAGCCATTCCAGAAGGCAGAGCCAAAGCAAGCCTGGGTCTCCAGTTCGGCGAAAGCTACAGCGTCCGGGCCTGGGGGCGGCAGGAGGACCAGACCTCCCTCCGACGCCTACCAGGCTGTGAACGTTGTCTTCAAGGAGCCGATCCACCAGGTTATGAACAAGATCAAGACCAGGCCATTCTTCAAGTGGCCTCCACCCATGCAGAGCGATCCCTCCACTCGAGACCAAACCAGGTTCTGTGCCTACCACAAGGGTAGTGGGCACAAGACTGAGGAGTGCAGAACTTTGAAGTATCACCTGGAGAGGCTCGCCAAGGAAGGCCACCTTGCGGAGTTTGTGAAGGCAGGAGATGTCGGCAGCGGCGGCGGCAGTCGAGCTCATCAGAGCGCAACTAAGGATCCAGACAGTGAAGACTCTGAAAAGATCATCAATGTGATCCATCTAGCGCCCTCAGCTCCCTCTCCCTCAGCTCGAGACAGCCCTCAGGCTCATGCCGAAGCTAGGCGGGCCTCGCATGGGAAAGAGGTGATGAGAGCCAAACTCGGGCCAGCGTCCAAGAGAGCGCGCCGCGACCGACCAGCCATCTCATTCTCAGACAAAGGCCTGGAGGGAATCCAGCTTCCCCACAATGATCCCCTGCTCCTCACGATGAAGCTAAAAGACTTCACTGTGAAGAGGATCCTCGTCGACTCCGGCAGCTCTTCCGAAGTCCTCTACTATGAATGCTTCAAGAAGATGAGACTCTCAGAAGCCGAACTGAAGGAGGTCCGTACGCCCCTGATAGGGTTCTCCGCCAAACCAGTCTACCACAAGGGAAGAATCACCCTGGAAACCCAAGTGGGTGGAGCCTCCGTGATGGCCGACTTTCTGGTAGTGGACGCCCCTTCTCCCTACAACGTTATCTTGGGCAGAACGTGGCTCCACAAGATGGAAGCAGTCCCCTCCTCCCTCCACCAGAAGCTGAAGTTCGTACTTGAATACGAGGAATGCAAGATGGAGATGGTCACAGTGGAAGGAGATCAGCAGCTGGCCAGGCAGTGCATGTTGGCCATGATCCCCGGAGAAAAGGAGCCAGAGCGCGTCAACCTGGCAGAGTTCGAAAAGGGGCTAGATGAGATCGGCCGAGATCCTGACAGGAAGAGTATTGAGGATCTAGCCGAAGTCAGGCTCGACTCAGCAGACCCTGACCGATTTTTCCTAATCGGCACTCAGCTGCCTGACGAGGAGAGAGCCGAGCTCTCAAGGTTTCTGATGCAGAACGTGGATGTCTTCGCCTGGACCCCGAGCGAAATGCCTAGGGTCAACCCCGAGGTCATGTGCCACAAGCTGAATGTGGATCCCAGCCACAAGCCAGTGGTATAGAGAGCCCGAAGGACGGGGTTACAGTAGACAGACGCGGTAGTCGAAGAGGTCGACAAGTTGCTAGAGGCAGGCGCAATTCGGGAGGTCCAGTACCCGGTCTGACTGGCCAATACAGTGGTGGTTAAGAAGAAGACTAGCAAATGGAGGGTGTGTGTGGACTTCACAGATCTCAACAGGGCTTGCCCTAAGGATAGTTTCCGCCTTCCAAAGATGGATCAGATGATCGACGCCACCGCTGACCATGACCGAATGAGCTTCCTCGACGCCCACAGAGGCTACCATCAGATTCCGATGTATGACCCAGACGAGGAGAAAACTGCATTCATAACCCCCCGCGGCACTTATTGCTACAAGGTGATGCCCTTCGGGCTGAAGAACGCGGGGGCAACATATCAGCGCCTCGTGACAAAGATGTTACAGGCTCAGCTCGGCAAGACAGTGGAAGTCTACATCGACGATATGGTCGTCAAATCCAAGCACTCCAGCGACCATCTGGCGGATCTGGCCCAAGTCTTCAGCGTCCTCCGCAAGTTCAAACTAAAACTGAATGCTTCCAAGTGCGCCTTCGGCGTAGCTTCTGGCAAGTTCCTCGGGAGCCTGGTAACGCGGAGGGGAGTAGAGGCCAACCCGGACCAGATTACTGCAATCTTGGGCATCCAGAGCCCATCTACTACAAAGGAGGTCCAGAAGCTTACAGGCATGGCTGCAGCACTCAATCGCTTCATCAGCAGATCATCAGATAAGTGCCGGCCTTTTTTTCAGCTTCTGAGAAAAAACTTAAAATTCCAATGGACCCCTGAGTGCGACCAAGCGTTGGCAGCACTCAAAACTTATTTGTCTTCACCACCCTTACTCTCTACCCCAACTCAGGGGGGGGATTTTGTATCTATATCTTACGGTCTCGGATCATGCGGTGAGCTCCGTCCTCATCAGAGAGGATGAAGGAGTCCAAAAACCAATTTACTATACAAGCAAGATCCTGCTTGATGCCGAGACCAGATACCTTTTGCTGGAGAAGCTCGCGTTGGCACTCGTCAGCGCCTCCCATAAGCTCTCCCATTATTTCCAACCCCACTCCATTGTGGTGATCACGTAGCATCCACTCCGTTCTATATTCAAGAAAGCTGACTTTTCAGGGCGAATCTCAAAATAGGCAATCGAACTGGGGCAGTATGACATTCAGTACCGTCCCCGGACTGCGATCAAAGCCCAGATTCTGGCAGACTTCATTTAGAGTTCGTCTCGCCGAGCTTGGCTCCGACCCAGCCCGGCACAGAACTGGGGGGCATAGGGCATGAGCCTGAAGTTACCGAGGTTGAACAAGCTCCCGCCTCGGCATGGAAGGTCTTTGTTGACAGTTCGTCCACCTCCAAGAGAGCCAGCGCCGGCATAGTCCTCTAATCGCCAGAGGGACTGGTCATAGAGCAAGCCTTCACCTTGGACTTCAAAGCAACAAACAATGAAGCGGAGTATGAAGCTCTGATAGCAGGGCTGAACAGCGCCCGATTCCTCGAAGCCCAGCAACTGGTGATCTTCAGCGATTCGCAACTGGTAACTAGCCAGCTCGCTGGAGACTACCAGGCCAGGGACGACAGGATGGCGGCCTACTTAGCCCTCGCGAAAAAAACTACTCTCTCATTTCCAGACAGCCGAGGTTAGGCAAATCTCCAGAGATACTAACACGCACGCTGATGCGCTTACAAACCTGGCCTCCGTTGTCGAAGCAAGAAAGAAAAGGACTGTCGAGGTTGGATCGATACCAAGATCAAGCCTAGAGCTCCACTCACCTCGGCAAGTCCTTTGTGCTGATCTCGGCCCGAGCTGGATGGATCCAATCATCTCTTACCTGAAGGACGACCAGCTCCCCGAAGACAAGAATGAAGCCCACCGAATCAGACTCAAGGCAGCTCGATTCTGGCTATCTCCCGAAGGCAAACTCTACAGAAAATCCTTCACGGGTCCCTACCTCTAATGTGTCCATCCGAGCAAGGTGGACAACTTTTTGTATGAGATCCATGAAGGAATCTACGGCAGTCATATTGGAGGTCGATCATTGGCCTACAGGGCTATAAGCCAAGGTTACCGGTGGCCCTACATGCAGAAGGATGCGCAGGTATATGCCAGGAAATACGAAAAATGCCAGAAGTTCTCCCACTCTCTTCATCAGCCAGCGCAAGACCTGAGTCCCCTCTCTAGTCCATGGCCCTTTGCTCATGGGGGCTGACATTGTGGGGCCTCTCCACCGAGCTCCAGGGAACAAGAGATGGCTGATAGTTGCTACGGACTACTTCACAAAGTGGATAGAAGCTGAACCGTTGTCCTCCATCACTGATAGGGACTCCAAGAACTTCGTGTGGAAGAACATCATAACGAGGTTCGGCATCCCCAGGACCCTGTTTTCGGACAACGGGACTCAGTTCGACTCCAAATCCTTTAAAGACTTCTGCCAAGAGCATGGCATCAGGAACCATTACTCCACTCCGGCGTATCCACAGAGCAATGGCCAGGCCCAAATTTCTAACAAGGTAATCCTTGACGGCCTGAAGAAGCGGTTGGACAAGGCAAAAGGGAGATGGGTAGAGGAGCTTCCCAGCGTGTTGTGGGCATACAGAACAACTCTAAGGCGATCCACCTCGGCGACACCCTTCTCTCTGGCCTATGGGATGGAGGCGGTCATTTCCTTAGAAATTGGCCTCCCCACCCTGAGGACAAAGTTGGTCGACCAGGGCCGAAACGAGACAAACCTGGTGATGGAGCTGAACCTAGCGAACGAGCGTCGAGAAGCAGCAGCCCTACAACTGACTGACTATCAACAGCGGCTAGCCAGAGGAAACAATGAAAAAGCCAGGGAAAGAAGTTTCTCCGTAGGAGAACTGGTTCTGAAGAAGACCATGCCAGCTGACAAAGATCCGAATGAAGGAAAACTGGCCCCGAACTGGCATGGCCCGTTCAGGGTGGTCTCACTGGCAGGACGATCCTCTTACAAACTCGAAGACTTAGAAGGCAAGCAGTTGCCGAGACCATGGAAAGCATCTCAATTGAAGAAATTCTATTTTTAAAGATGTAACATAAGTCTCAGAATCAATGAAAGCAGCTTTGCCCTGTCATCAATCTGTGTCATCTCACCTTGTCTGAGTTCGGCGGCTTCGGGTTCATAACCCTGGAAGAGGCTTCGGATTCATACATCCGGTCGCTTCCTAAATTTTGGGTTCCTAACCCTGGAAGAGGCTTCGGATTCATTCTGGAAGAGGCTTCGGATTCATACATCCGGTCGCTTCCTAAATTTTGGGTTCCTAACCCTGGAGGAGGCTTCGGATTCATACATCCGGTCGCTTCCTAAATTTTGGGTTCCTAACCCTGGAAGAGGCTTCGGATCCATACATCCGATCGCTTCCTAAATTCTGGGTTCATACACCCCTCGAGATCGTTCCCGAACTCAGGCTCGCACAGCCGAGATCCTCGAGACTCTGGGTTCGTCTCGGCAAATGACAGTCCGTCTCGGCCAATGGCGGTCCATTTCGGCCAGTGACAGTCTTCGAGAGAAAAAGAGCAGTGCAAGCACTGAAGTGCAGAAAAGCAGCACAAAAATACAAGTACCGCAAAACAGTACAAGAAAAGGAAAAAAGAATGGAAAAATACAGAAATATTGTACACAGATCATGTGACCAGAAACTTTGTTCTTTTTATTTATTATAATTACATCATTACAAGGATTACAGAAAAGAAAACAAAATACAGCAAGGAAGCTCGCAGTCCTCTAAAAACAAAAAAGAAATAAAGACTCTGGGAGGCTCTAATCTTCACCGACTCTTCAGTCCGGTCTTCAACGTCCTGAGCTCTTCAACACCCTTTGGATTGGCGGCTTGAAGACTCTGAACCTCACTGAGCTCTACAATACCCTTTGGTGCGTTAGACCAAAGTTTGCAAACAAGAGCCCCCTCAGTCCGAGGACCTCTCGATCCTGCCCGCTGCTCGGAGGTCTGGATATCCCATAAGAAGACATGCGCAATGATTCCACACAGGGCCCTATGGGATGAAAACAAGACCCCCAAAAGCGCGGGGCGCCACCAACCCCCGGCTGCAAAGATTCCCATGCAGCCGCATCGGAGGAAGTTGGTCGTGGACCCGCGTTCAAAGAGCCCGTAGTCCACGAGGATCGTCTTCAGAGAGCGCGCAGACCATGACAGACAGTTCCTCCCGGAAGCTGTCTTCTCGCACAGAGTTTTCACCCGGGTCAAAGGTTCCTAAGGTTCCACTGAACATGGCTGCCAGGACGGCTAACAGAAAGAGGCAGATTCCCATGTCAGAAGGTAAAATGTCAGGGTTCTTTTCTCTCCCATGGCGAGCTTGCTACTCCTATTTATAGGAAGAAGAAGGGCCCGGTCTTCAAAGGAATTTATGAGGCGAGGTCTCCCACGCCCTACGTGCGGTGCACATCTTCCTACATGCTGACCAGCGGTTCCGATGGCGCCACGTGGAGCCATCCGCTCGTTTTCCTCATTGGCCATACCACCACACTTACTGCTATTTATGGTCTTCAGAATACGGAGAATCAGCACAGATAACTATGAAGACCGTTCGGTACTCTCTCCAACTCAAGGCTCACACGTCACGTCGCATTAGAGGCACTCAGCCGGACTCAAGCATAAAAGAGCCGAACTCAAAAAAGAAAGGGAAAGAGAGAAAATGGAGCACAAGTGCACAAGTAAAGGAGCTCTGTTTTTCATTAAAGATGAAGGATATTACAGAGCTGAATGTTACATGTAAAAGAGAGAAAGGAAAAATTACAAAGAGCGAAAGCAAGAAAGATATAACTACAGCGGCTTCGGCGACTCCACCAGTACGATCACCATCTCTGATGAACCGGCGGTCTCGGCTACGACCGCGGCCTTGTATGGTGCATCACCCGCAGGAGGGGCAGAAGGAGCGTCGCCCAGAGGCACGACTGGGGCATCACTGGCAGACGGGACAGTTGGAGCGCCATCCGAGACAGGACCAGCTGCAGGGGCATCGACTGGGGCACTCTCGCCCAAGGGTGCGGAGCTCGGCTCAGGGTTTGGGTCGGAGTACTTCGGCAGATTCTGATAGACCGGGTGGTCTTCGGGAACCCCTGCACGCCTCAGTGCGGCCAAGCACCCATCCTCGAACAGAATGGAGGTGATCTCCTCCACCTACTTCTCATACTCCTCAGTGGCCTGGTCCACCCCCTTCTGAAAAAAAGACTGTGCCTCGGACAGCAGAGAAGCCTTGAGACCAGCATTCTCCTTCTTCAGCTCGACATTCTCTTTCTTCAGCTTCTCAATTTCGGCACGCCCGGCTAGCACTTCGCCGCGCTGCCTCGTCGACTCAGCCGCCGAATCAGACCTCGCTCTGGCCAGCTCCGACTCCAGCTCGGCAATCCTCTTAGTCTTCGTCCAGATATCACCCCTTATTTGATGGGTCTTCGACGTGAGATTAGTGACGCTGACCAGAGCTACGTCCAGCTGTGCGGTCGCCTCGGCGCTACTCTTCTTCAGCTCTTCCAGCTCCTTCTTCAGCTTTTCCCTCTCAGACTCCAGCTGGGCGACCTTCGCGACGTCCTTGTCACTCCTTTCCATCACTACCAGGAGCCTCTGCACGTTCTGCAAAAACAAAAGTAAGTCAGATGAAAGCAATCGAATTAAAGCACTTAAAGGAAGGCGTTGAAGATACTTACCAAAAGAGCAGCCTGGATCACCGAGCCCAGTAGACTTTCGCTGTCATACTTCACGTGCACTTCCATGTCACGCGGCAAGGTGCAAGCTTTTGTGAGGGCTCCAATGACGTTGGAGTTCCCCAGCACCCGATCATCGACGTTTAGAGGCTTCCCGGGCTGCGTCTCCATCCTGGGTCTCCACGCCGCTGGGGCGGTACGAGGTCCGGAAGCCGATCCGGACCCTTGCCCTACCGAGACGGTGAGCTTGCGAGCCGCCTTGCCAGTCACCCTGCTAGCCGGCGCACTTTTCTCAGGCGGAGCCTTACCCCCGGGAGCTCGCGCAGGTGTCTTACCCTTCGGGGGCTGTTCAGTCCCTGAGTCTTTCTCACCCGCCTTGGACCTCTTCCCGGGCGGGGACCCCTCCCTCGGGCGATCCGGTGAACGCCTCCGCGCTCCCTCGCTCGGTGTGGTGGCAGGAGCAGAAGTGACAGCAGCACCCCCCGAGCCCGAAGCCACGCGGGTGCTGGCAGACGATGGTGTCACAGAAGAAGAGGATCCGTGCCTAAACTTAGCCGCCAGATCCTTGGTACCGGGCACTCTTGAGCCTGAAAGAAACTGCGATTCAGATCTGAATTAGCGGAAGACATTCATGGCTAATTTTGTAACATGACAGATTTAAAAAAAATCTGATTTGGCCAGCTTAAATCAGCCATATAGATCGCATGAAAACTCCATGAATTCATGACCAACAAGTGTATAATTAAAGGAGAACGAAGAAGACTATTACCTCGAAGATTTGTAGACTTCAAATCTCTAAAAAAAAAAACCCAAAGGCCCGAACTCAGACTTGCAATTAGCAAACAAGTTGCTGGAATTTTTCTGCACTAGTATTGCCTTTGATCTTCTCCTCTATCTCACTTCCAAATCTGATTGGCTAAGATGGTGGGATCTTAATCTAGGAATTAAGAACTATTTCTCCAAGGGAAAATCTCAGACCTCAAAGTTTTCTTCAATGAAGAAGAAACTACTCCAAGGCTGGACGTGTGGGACTCCTAGGAAGCTATCAAAGTGTTGGACGTCCAAGGACTTGTTGGTTTCTTTTATAGAAACTTTGAGGAAACCTTTCCTAAAAGTTTATCTCTCCTAATTCTCATTGATGTCCAAAAAGGAAAGACTTATTTCCTTTAAGAAACACTCCAATTAGAGAAGGAAACTAAAAGGAACTTCCCATGCAATTAGTAATCCTAGTTGTAGAACACTTACTAATTTTAAGTTCCTAATCCGAAAAGGAAACTTTCTCATAGGAATACTAATCCAAAGAGGAGTCCAACCTTTCAAGTAGAGAGACCTACTCAAAATTGGAAACCTTATCCATGGAAATTCTATTATGGACGTCCCTCATGATAATGCACACCATGGCCCACATACAATTTATCTAGAATTAAATTCATGTATGCCATCAAAGGCCTATTTGAATTTAAACTCAAAATTATTTTTCCACTAAAATAATTCATCCAAATGTTATCTAAACATTATAGGAAACCATGCCAATCTTGGAATGTGACTAGAGAAAGGACCAAAAGACATATTTACCATTGGCTCCCAAAATGATCAAAATGTCCATGCTAAACCCATAGCAACATAAAGACCATTTTAACCTTAACTCATTCCACTAAAGAGTTATGGTTGAACTCCAAGGACAAATATATAATATAATAAGCTCGTCATAAAATGACGGTTGTCTTCGACCTACTAAGTGTAATGACCTGAATGCCCCTCTATGTAACATCCATAATCGAGTCAGGTTATCACATGTACTATCAACCTTCCCGATTACATCTAAACCTTAGAACTTCATATCCTTAACATAATCATCATTCGAATATCATTCTCTTGATCCGGGGAGCGACCCACAAGTTCAATATCCATATGGAACATCCATATACTAAGATCTTAGATTTTGATGATTAATCGGATAATTCTAAGGGGACGATTATTCCATCATCAGATGACATAGATTCTATATTGCATCTGCACGTCCCAACTGATCAAGTCCGAGTACCCAAAACACAGAGCTGTTGACCCATGAAAAGAATCTCACCCATAGTGAATTAAAGCACACGAACTTGACTTCGTCAGTTCATCCACAAATGCTCAAGATTAAGAGCACCGGTCACTCAGTAGCATGAGGTGACTTGATCTCTTTCTGTGATAGTACTATTTTAGAGATCACACCTACCATGGTCCTGTTCAATGCATAGCATATGCACTAATGAGATGAATCCGGGAAAGCCCTCCCATGACTTAGGTAAGTCACCCTGAATACAGGAGAGTCTCTCATTATAACTTCTACCAAGATGAAGTGCCCAGCTCCATCTTTCAGTTATGAACAAATATGATGTTTCCAGTTGTCCATGAATTAGACCTATTTGTGTGTAGACACTACACACCTAATTCATTTATTAGAAACAATGGGCCTTACGCAACCATACATATATACATGTTTAAGCATAAAAGAGTCATTCTATTAAATAACCAGTAAATATCCAGTAACAAAAGATGAGAGTGCAGCTAGTGGGCTTTAGTGCATACACCAATCCCAACAGAGCCTCCCTCCATTCTTTCTTCCTGGTCGGACGAATAAGCGCCTACTATCTCCCTTAAGTTCGGCGACCCCGAGCCAGAAGAAGTTGATGCCTCAGCGCCAGACGCAACTCAGCTTGCGGCAGGATCGATCAAAGGAACCCTGGCAGGCACGGCCAAGGTGACAGGAGGATGATCAGGCTGAGGCTCGTCCTTTGGAGCCGCTCCGATTCTCTTGTAGTGGCCGCGGTACCTCGGCGTATACCCCTGCAGCTTCCAGGCCGATCTGGTCTCGTGCCCCTTGTATCTCTCGACCTTCTTGTGGTTGTCAACATTCTTCTTCCAGCCTTCACTCGCAGCCCGGTGTCGCCTCACCTGCAGTTCTGCACCGCAAACAACAAGAATATCAGCTCGGCAACATAGAGGTTGAGCAAAATAAACAGAGGGAATAAGCAGTATTTACTTGAGACGGCCCCGAGGTGGTGAGGGACCATCAGCCTCCTGTCCTCACCAGCGCCGAATTCCTAATCCCCCGATACACAGAAGAGATCTTCCTCGGCATTCTTACTGGAATCCTCCAAGGCCAGGACGAAGCCCCTTTGGAGCTGCTTCACCCGAAGATAATAATTGTCTCCCCCAGCCTTGCAGATGTCGTAGACGTCCTCGATGTCATGGACACCCAGGTTGATCCCCAAGATCTCGTTCAGTTTCGCCGTGCCCATGATGACTTTGAAGCCATTGGGCATCAGCTGGCACGGGGTAATCGACCAGGCACTAAGGCAGGCCCTAAGCAGGGGGTGCAGAGGAAATCTGACCCCCCCCTCAATCACGGAGATCAGAGGGAACGACATCCAGCCGCAGGACCAGCAGCGCATGGCATAGTCGCTGGGATCCGCCGGCCTGAGGCGAACTCCTTCCAGGATATTGAAAGTAGCCCTAAACCTAGACATGCCCTCGTCCGTATCTAACCGAAACCTAGGGGAGCCCATGTCTAAAAGAAGAATAAGGCGGAAAGAAACCCTAAAGGTGGAAAACCCTAAAAAAACAGACAGGGGCACGAAGTTACTTACAGAAATAGGAGGGCGAGTCAAGAATAGATCTGGGCGCGTCCTACGGTTGTCCTCGCCAGAGAGATCTCGAGAAGACAGACGAAAAGCAGAGCAGAAATCGAAGACAAGGGCAAAGAAAATCAGAAAAAAGAAAGAAAGGAGACAACCCTATTTATAGGGGAAGGAAACCCTCTTTGGGCGCCACTTTCGAATTCAAAAAGGCAAACTTCGCAATCCGCGCCCGTTCCATCAATGTGACAGCGCAATCAGTGAAGAAGCTACACGTGTAGCCGCCGGTTTGTTCCCCAGGGAGGAACATTTATTGCCTCAGAGAAGTTGAGGCGACATCAGGCAATGATCACTGCATTTCTAAACGGGTTCTCTAGCTTCTGACCCCTAAAGGCTAGGGTGCTTTGTTGACACCAAAAATGTCACTTTGCCTCTTTAAGATCCAAAGAGCTACATGAAGTCGCAACCTGCCATAAATAGGCAATGCTACTTCCAAAAAAATCAAATCTTGTTAGAATCAAACAAAAACTGCAAGATCCTTCAAGACAGCCAAAAGAGGAGTACACAAGAAGTTTCAGGCCATTTCTGATGGACCGCGCTTCTGCTCGGTTCTTACCGAGGTCGGCGGACGTGGGAGTCCGTCGGGTCCGACCCTTTCGTAACCGGGGGGCAAGGGCGTGCATCAACATTTCTTTTTTTGTGTGGGTGTGCCAGATTTTCTATTTTACTTGGAATTGCAAGTGGTGATCCGGAGATCAACCTTCGCAAGTAAAAAGGAAATCAACTTCTTTCAAGTTTTCCATTGCACATATATTTAAGAAAAGAAATATTTTCTTGGTTTGCCGTGAAAGGCGATTTTTTTGGCATTTATAGCCGATTTTGGCGTTTATAGCCAATTTTTGGCGTTTATAGCCGATTTTGGCGTTTATAGCCGATTTACAATCCTTATCAATAATGAAAGACAAGAGTTGTGATTTTTGTCTCTTTTAAAAAAATACAAACTACAATGAAAAGCAAGAAAAGGAGGATCTAACTTCTCAGGAGATTGTGGGGGACCCGTTTAGATTGACGGTCGCAAGCCATATGTGGGCTTCGCCATCATCCATGCAGATGAGAATAGAGGATGCTATTGATTCGCTTGGCTTGGCTATAACCTCAAGTTTTTAGAGAACAAAGACCAAAGGAAGGTCCTATGTCCAATAAAAAGCCGAGTAGACGGGCTTGAAAAGCCATGTCTAAGCCATTGGCGGCAGAAGGAGAAGGCAAGGACCTTGGGGGGGGTACCCCCCAAGGGACTTTTGTCACCTTGTAGTGGTGGTCGGTGTAGGATTTCCGTAGAGTTTTCTCTCTTAGATTTCTGATGCCTCTTTCTGTCTGAGTTTCCAGATTTTCTGCAGTCTATTGTCTGTGTGTCTACTTTTTGTGTCTCTGTCCTTTTCTTCTTGGAGAGCTCTCCTATTTATAGGCTTTTTAGGTAGCCATTTAGGAGGGTTTATGAGCCTTGATTGTTATAAAGCTACATAAAGGGAGGAGTTACAAAATTGAATTCTTTATTTTGTAACTCCTTTTTCTTGGCTTCTGATTGGCCGGAGGAGATTGAGGGCATTTAATCGCCTTTAATCGCCATGATGGGAGGAGTTTCATGGGTTAAATGCCATGAATCTCTTGACTTGTAACTCCCGGATGCTTGCTTCTGATTGGTCCGTCCAAAGAAATGGATTAATGACTGTAATAAAGCTAGTCAATTAATCGCATTAAGGGTCGCCGAGCATCTGAAGAGTCGCGGGCCGTGCCGTGTCTTTTGGGATTCTTCTGGTGATGATCATCGATGGATCTTCATGTAGATCGACATCGGATGACCATGTAATTTCAGGTGTTTGTTGCCAACAGCAGGTCGGTGCCATCTGTCCTGTCGATTTCTCGATCGGTCGGGTAGAAAGCACACTTTTTTTTTGGTTGACCGGGTGGCGATCAATATTGTTTTCGATACTCTTGATGATTGACCCGTGTTTTGGACGGATGTCAGAGCATTTAGTGTCTCAAAATATGAGTTTTGGAAACTACCAGAGGCTGGGCGCTTCGAATCGCGAAAAAACGGCGAAAACCGGGGTTTCCGGGGCCTTCCCGGCGACCCCGGGCTCCCTGCGACCCTGGGGGGTTTTTCCCCCCTTTTTGTCCCGTTTTGTGTCCGTTTTTGCTGTTTTTCGATTCTTTTTCTTCTGTATTTTTCCTTGACATTTTTGACCATTTATTGGCCTGACTTCCCTGTAGGAAACCTGATGAGAATCCTTGCATTTTGGTTTGCAAAGTTTTTAATTTCCTGAGAAAGCCGAAGACTTTGTCGCGCAGAGCTGCCGATTTTCCGTCAGAAGCTGAAACTGGGTCAAACGATGTCGGAATGACCTGGAATTTGGTGTGAAGCCTGCTGAGCAATAAATAAGACCAATCATAGGCTTTTGTTTGAGTTTTGAAGCCGTTTGGGGTCCCATCACCAGTAGACTCGCTTTTGTCGCGATGAAGATGTCGCGGTTTGATGTGCGGTCAACCGATGTCCGATTGACTTGAAATTTGACAGGGAACCCATTGGAGTCATTTTAAGATGATCTATAGGCTCTGTCTTGGAAACCATGGTCCCGGGGAGCTTTGCCGCCGAGAGACCTGATTTGGCTTCCGAGCGTCAAACTATGGTCAAATGTTGTCGAAATGACCTGAAATTTGACGTGCAGCCCCTTGTAAGCATTTTGAAGCCGTCCATGTGCTCTATCTGATGAGTAATGGCCTCGGTGATTCTCGCCGCCGAGAGGCTTGATTTAGCTGTTCGAGGGTTGATGTAGGGTTAAACGTTGTCGGTTTGACTCGAAACTTGACGTGGAGCCTTTTGGATGTATTTTGAGACCATCCATCGGCTCTGATCGAAGATTTGGTGTCTCCGATGCTTTCGCCGCCGAGAGCTCCTTTTCGGCTGTCGGAGAAGCGAAGTTAGGCCAAATGATTTTGAAATGGCCCGAAACTTCTTGTGTACTCCTCTTTTGGCTGTCTTGAAGGATCTTGCAGTTTTTGTTTGATTCTGACAAGATTTGATTTTTTGGAAGTAGCATTGCCTATTTATGGCAGGTTGCGACTTCATGTAGCTCTTTGGATCTTGAAAATGCAAAGTGACATTTTTGGTGTCAACAAATGCCCCCTCGAGGTACAGCGACGAGTTGCTTAACTTTTGTAGTCGATGTGCCTCGAAGAGATTTTTGAAGGAGAGCCTGTGACTTGACCAAGAGTCTTTGAGCAGTCTTTCTTTTGGTATTTGTAGCCTTTTGAGCTTCCAGGGGAATTTTATGGTAGTGAAAAGGATCACGTACCATCTCGAGGCAAAGTTTTGAAGATGACATCAAGGATGTGGATTTGGGCTTTGACCTTGTGACCTAACAGGCTGTATGCGGCAGGTTAGGAGGTCGGGTTTGGTTTTGATCGTATGACCCAACAAGCTGTATGTGGAATGTTGGGGGATCAATTTTGGTTTTGATCTTGTAACCTAACAGGCTGTATGTGGCAAGTTAGGGGATCAGGTTTTGGTTTGGATTTTTGCGGAATGTCAATTTCAAGATTTTGGCTCAATTTGGTATATGAGGTTGGATGGTTTGATTTTTGGAAGCTCATGGGGCTTGGAATTTTCTTTGTATGGTCCAATCAACTCAAAAGAGGCATGGAACCATTTTTGTATGCTCTTGGTAAGAGGGATTTCTCTTTGACTAAAAGCCCAAATTTTTTTTTTTCAAGTGCCTAGGTGGTCAAACCTGGCTCATATGGGCTAACCCATGGGACCTTAAGCTTTTGAAATGGCTTAGATCTCATATGGTGTCATTTTTGTAAAGAATATCAAAAAATATCTCATTTGGATAGAGAATATCTAAGAATATCTTTTCTTAGAGAGAATCTCTCATATTCTCTTTATTTTGGGATAGGCTATCTCAAGATATCTTTCTTTTGGGAAAGAATCCTTCATTGATTTCTTTTTGGGAGAATATCTCTCATTGATTTCTTTTTTAGGAGAGAATCCCTCAAGATATCTTTCTTTTGGGAAAGAATCTTTCTAATCTCTTTCTTTTGGTAATGTTACTAATTAGTAACACTTACCTCTTTCTTCTTTCCTTTTTTGGTTTGCTCTCTTCTATAAAAGCAAGGAGGATGTTGGATCTCTTGCTCTTATTACATTCTTTTGCAATAATCCCAAGAGGGCTTCAAGACCAAGAGTTCTTCTTCTTCAAGATCTTCAAGAATTTTCTTCTTCTTCTCCATCAATGGCTTCAAGTAAGTTCCCTTTTTCAAGAAAACTCCATTGTAGGAAAAATAAAAAGTTCTTCTTTCTTTTTTTTGTTTCTTTCTTTTTCTTTTCTTTTTTTTTTCACGTGTTTTCCTTTTTTTTTTACACGTTTTTTTTTTGCTTTCTTCTTTTCTCTCTTTTTTTCTTTTTTTTTTTGCATGTTTTTTTTTGTGGGCCGTACGGACAGATCCGTACGGATCTAGCCGTACGGCCACGTGGCCTGTGGGCCATCCCCTTTTTTTTTTGAGAAAGTTTCTTTTCTTTTTTTCTCTTTTTTTTTGTTTTCTTTTGCTAATCATGATAATGCCCCTTTTTTTTTGGCAAACCTAGATGTTCATGCATGCATTTAATTGTAAATTAAATTTGTAGCATGATGTGATAGCATACCTGAAAGTTTTCGCAAATTTGGGAATTTGGAGCTCGCAGCGATGTTGAGCCCTTCCTGATTTTGCAGAGACTTTGAGGTTTCGAAAGTTTGGAGTTTCGGAGCTCGCAGCGATGTTGAACCCATCTTCAAGCTTTCTATTTCTTTCGGGATAGTTCCTTTTCTTCGGAATTGCCCCGTCATCATGTCAAAATTTCGCCAGATTTCTTTTAGCGAGATTCTGTCATTTTGATGTTTGATCTTTTTCTTTTCCATCCTTTTCAGGTGGTTCCTCCAGAACGAACAAGGGTAAAGAGCCTGCTACAAGCGTACCTCGTCGATCTTCTAGATCTTCTAATCCGGCCGTTCAGCAGGCCTTTGAGAAGGTCCAGTATGTTGAGAGAAATCTGGAAGAGTGCGACTCCCTCAACAGAGATGAGATGAGGCAGCGACTGATCACTCTCAAGGGAGAGGAATTCTATAAGATCATGGTGAGCAGTCGTCCATGGGTGATGGAAGATCAGAGTGTTTTACCCAAGCCTACCTTCTTCTTTGGTGATGCAGTCCCTGATGACATGACATACCAGAGGAGATGTTTTCAGTTCTCTTTCACAGCAGATGGTGAGAAGAAGACTGTTGCTACCCGGTCGACGTTTGATCGCACCATCTCGATCATGAGCCTTGCCCCTACGTGCTCTAAGAGGGAAGATCCTCCAAGCTGGGTGAGAAGGATAAATGTAATCAAGACTGGGGTTTTTGTTGGCGGTTCTCCTGGATATACGGAGAGGTCGCCTGTTGACATGGACCTGTTGATGCCATCCAGCGGCTACCAGGGCTCTGATTATCCGTCGGTCGATTTGAGACCGGTGGGCCTTGGTATTTTCAGCGGTGATGGCAGCAATTGGATCAAGCCTTTTCGACTTCGTGGCCGTTTCAATGCTGACTCCGAGTGGAAGTCGTGGACTGATCGCGTCCTGCTGATTGGTGGCGCCGTTTTGAAGGAAGCCGGGATTTTTGATGCGGTCCGCGCCTTTAGGGAGACCGTGATCTTTTCCGACGAGGCCTTCATGGCTATGCTAGAATCATTCCTCCCACAAACCAATACATTCGTTGTGACGAATGGTGAGATTGGTTTTTCTTTGAAGGAGCTGAGCATCATTACTGGATTGCCCATCCTCGGCAAACTCTATGAGGAGTTTATGCCGATTGACAGCGTCCTCGAGGGGCAGTCTAAGGAGTTCAGGCTTCTGTACTTTCAGCTCGTCGCCTTCTATGATTTTTTGAAGGAGAAGGAGGGTTTGAAAGTTAGATCCAGCAGTTGGAAGAGTTCTAGCTCTTCGTTCCCCAACTTTTTTGATAGCAGGGAGTCTTCTGATAGCGTGACCCAAGAAGCCAGGGCTCAGGATCCAAGTTCGAAGAAGATCTTGGCTATGCAAGAAGAGTTGAGAGATTTCTGTGCGAGTACAACCGCCATATGTCCTGACATTGCGCTGCGGAGAGATCCTGCTGTTTACCTCACTTATTGGCTTGGTGAGGCTATTTTTGCTGGAGGAGATGGAACGCACATCAGGCCGCATTGTATTTTTCCGGCTTGTCAGATGGCGTTTGGAGAGCAGCTTGCTTTGGTGCCAGCTCTTTACTCCTACCTGTGTACCGAACTGCAGGCTGCTGCTTTTTTGGTTCGGCTTGGGCTTCCCATGAATAGGGTATTTTCAGCCCATATCTTTTATTCGTGGTACGTGTACCACTGTCTTGGCTTCCACCGGCTGGGTGCTGCACGGGATGATGATCCTCTGATGATTCGACTGGCTAAGGGCAAAGCCGTGTCCGAATCACTTTTGTTTGCCCGCATGAGGATCCGACGGTTCAGGGACGTCGAGATGGGGCAGTCTTCAGTGAAGCTTTCTCCGGAGTTGCGGAAGAAGGCTTTTGATTTTGGTGCCTCCCGAGACTCTACCAGGGCGGGGTCGGGAAGGCATTATTCCTTGACGAATGCAGAGAGAGAGTGGCTTTTCAGCATACGTGTCGGCACGATGGTGTACCGTAGACATCTTTTCGTCGACATCCAACTATATGTACCCTCTCGCTTTGCTTTGCAGCTAGGCTTTTCTCGAGGCATTGTTGGAGCGCCTTCAAGTATGGTGAAGCGCTTTGGAGGCTTACAGGATGGGAGAAATGCATGGGCTTTCTATAGTGCTGAAGATACTACAGCCATGATTTCTTATCCTGTGTTGCTGACTTCCCGGACTGCCGGCTTTGCGAAGTGGTTCGCGGAGAGCTTTTCGGCATATCGGGGGCTTTCCAAGAAGGATCTTGATGTGAAGCTGGCATCTGGAAAGGGCCTTGGAAAGTCGGATGGCGTCCGGCGAGAGGAAGTTTGGGCCTTCCTTTCTGGAGAGAAGCACAAGATAGGCTTTCTCGGTGACCAGGGCGTCATTGGTTCTGAAGCTGTTCGAGAAATACCTGATGAGGCTTTAGAGCAGCTAGAACAGGAGGAAGCCGAACTTGGTGCTTGGATGCAAGTGGCACAGAGGCAAGCTTCCGTGGAGTCTACTGGCAAGAGTAGACCATCCAGTGAGGAGTCAAGTGGGGAACCTGACTCTGACAGCGGGGCAGGTTCCTCCAAGAAGCGAGCCCGCAGGAGTAAGAGGAGGAGAAGTCATCATCGCAGCAAGGGGCAGCATGAGGACTCTCCTGACTTGGAAGTTCCTCTTACTATCAATGAGGATGTGCCAGTGGATGCTGACGAGCCTCCAGAGAAGAGAAGCCGAGAAGAAGAGACCGTCGGTGAAGGTATGATTCTTCCTTTTTCTCTTTCCATTTCTTTTCATGGGATTTTTCCATGTTCTGATTTGCTTTTTGTTTCTGCTTTTCCTTTTTTTTTTAGCAGAGGAAGACTTGGCGATGCCTGAGGTTCCAGTCGATGAGGTGGTGATGGATCCAGTCGAGGCACCTGAAGAAGAACCGAGGGACTCTGGAGTGAATCCAGAATCTCCCATTGGTACGACTTTCCCTTTTTTTTTTTTTGTCTGTGACTTGCTTTGCTAACACATTTCTTGCCAGCTGACTTGCCACAGGATTCCGATGACTTTGAACCATCAATGGACGCAGATGTTGATGATGCTTCCAATGAGTTCATGGAGGAAGAAAGTGTTCCGCCAGTCGTCGAAGAAGGTATTTTGTAGTTATAACCCTGATAATGATTTTCAAACAGGATCATATTCATACCTTTTTGTGTTTCTTTGGCAGGTTTTGAGGTGACGGAGGAGGGTCCATCGCTTCCTTCAGAACCAGAGCAAGGGATGCCAGAGGTTGATCCAGAGGTAGAGACTCCTGGGACCAGTTCTGACAATGTTGAGGCGATACCTCGTACTGAGATTCCTTCCCGAGCAGGAGCAGCTTCAACTGGAAAGAGTTCTTTTGTTACTCTTCCAACAGATGATGATATGAGCGGCCGACCAACGGAGTTGGGCGAATCTTCAGCTGGGCCATCTCTTCTTTTTGCGAAGAAGGTGGTGGTGTGAGTTCTAAGCTCTTGGATTGAGACTCTCTTTTCTGGGCACTTGGATGCCGGATTTGGCATGATCCAGCATGTGCAAGAGATTCTCAGTGATGCCGAAGAGGCTGGTCTGGATGTCACAGGTGCCAGGGCGATCGTTGATTGGATCATTGCACTGGGTGACAAGTGGTTTGAGACCATGGGTTTGGCTGATGACCAGTTCTTCAAGGAGATGTTCCTGGACCCTGCTGATAAGGCTAAGTCTAACCTGGATGAGGCTACAGAAAGCAGGAAGCAGGCAGTCCGAAAGAAGAACTTAGAAGAGCTAAACATCATTGGGCCGACACATGACCTTAACATCCTTGACAGGGAGGTCGATGAGGCCAGGAAACGTCTTGAGCATCTGCAGGCACAAGTCGCTGCCAAGTGGACTGCAATAACAGAGGCTCGCAATAGGGAGAGTACTCTGATTCGCCTGGTTACAGATGCCAATCGAGTTCTTGAAAGGAAATCTGAAGAAAGCGAACGATGGCAAACTGCTCGGGATAAGCTTCCCGGTGTGAAAGAAGGATTGCAGCATTCTCCGGCATCTCATGGCAGGTTCCTGAAGAAGCGTGCCTTGGAATCCCTGACGGCTGAGGCTAAAAGTTTGCTTAAGGAGCTGAACTCTTGGCTGGAGACCATTTTTAATTGAGCTCCTGATTTTGTAGCAGAAACTATCCTTCTCTCTTTTTTTTTAGTACCACTTGTATTTTATTTTATTTTTGGTACTTTTCTCTTCTTCTTTTTTTTGTGTTTGTGAACACTTTCCTTTTTTTTTTGTACCACATGTATTTTTTGGTACTCTTTTTTTTGTTATCCCTACGCTCACTTGAATCTTTTTGTAATAAAAGTAATTGCTAAATGGGATGCTCTTCTTTTTTTTTGTTTTGTTATCCCTACAATCACTTGAATCATTTTGTGATAAAAGTAATTGCTAAATGGGATTTGATCAAAAGTTGTCATTTTGTGAAAATCTTTTGTCAAATGATTGTTTTGGCATGGAAGCCAGGTTTTTGTTTGTGGCATAGAAGCCAATTTTGGCATGAGAGCCAGCTTTTCTTGTGGCATTGATAGCCGAGTTTTTTTTTTGTGGCATCTATAGCCAGTTTTGGTGGCATTGATAGCCTGTTTTGTTTTGGTGGCATTGATAGCCGGGTTTTTTTTTAAATCCAAGTTTTTGTTTGTGGCATTGATAGCCGGTTTTGTTTTGGTGGCATTGATAGCCGGTTTGTGGCATTTATAGCCTGTTTGTGGCATTTATAGCCTGTTTTGGTGGCATTTATAGCCGTTTTGGTTTTCAAAAATGCAAGTATCGACTAAAAGTCGCCTCCCTGCTGAATGTTCTTGCAAGTATCGATGGAATGTCGCATCCTTGCTCATTCGGTTGTGAGTATCGATGGAATGTCACATCCTCGCGGATTTGGGTGCAAGTATCGATGGAATGTCGCATCCTTGCTTTTCAAAAATTTTGGTTTTGCGGGTACTGACTTGATGTTGTTTCCCCACGATTTTTGAAATTTGTGGTTTTCTCGAACCTTTGAGTTATGGATATCAACTGAAATGCTGCGTCTCCATGGTTTTTTAGGTTTTTTCGAACCTTTGAGATTTGGGTTGTGGATATCAACTGAAATGTTGCGTCTCCACGGTTTTGGATTTTGCAAGTATCGACGAAATGTCGCTTCCCTGCGATTTTGGAATTTATAGCCTGTGGCATTTATAGCCTGTTCGTCGTGGTTCGCACGCTTCCGATTTGTGTGAGTATCGACTAAACGTCGCTTCCCCGCGGTTTTTTGAAAAACCTTTTTTTTTTTGTTTAAAGACACGAGGGTCATAAGTTTTGACCTAAAACCATTTAGGCGGTAAAAGGCAGGGTGGACTAGGGTGGAAATCCCTGAATCCGGATTTTGTTTCAAACCATGAATTTTGGGTTCAAGGGTTGAAAATTTTGGTCAAGTTAGGGAAAGGTTCCTAAACTTGGGTTTTTTTTTTTGAACAATGAAACGATGGAAGTAAGCATTGTTTAAATTTCTAGAAATTTCAACATTTGACATGAAAATTCTAAAAAGGGTGGGGTTTAGCGAGCGTGTACCTGGAAACCGGTTTTGGCTGTACAGGCATTGCTCTTACCCAGTTGGGTAAGTCTTTAAGGGTAGTACCGCTTTAAGAACTTGCCGTTGATGGGTAGCATACATCTGTCGCCTTCCATGTTCAGGAGTGCGTATGCGCCATTGGAGAAAACCTTGTCGATGACGTAGGGTCCCTCCCATTTTGGCTCAAATTTGCCTTTGGACTTGTGAGCGAAGACCATTGGTCTTTTTACCGCAAGAACCAAGTCACTCTTTTTGTAGGCGCGTTGCCTGACCTTTTTATCGAAAGATCCTACCATGCGTGCTTGGTAAAGTTCAATGCTTTGTTGAGCTTTGAGCCGTCTCTCATCGAGATTGTCCAGCTCATGGAGTCGCAATTTGACATTGCTTTCTTGAGTCATGTCATTTTGCAAGGATACCCTCAAGGAAGGAATTTGTACTTCCAAGGGCATGACAGCTTCGCATCCATAGACCAAGGAGAATGGTGTGCTATGGGTTGGTCCTCGAACGGTGGTTCGATAGGCCCACAAAGCTTCAGACATTTTGTCGCTCCAGTCTCTTTTGTGACTAGAGACCATTTTTTTGAGGATTTTGCAGAGTGTCTTGTTGAAAGCTTCTGCTAACCCGTTTGCTGCCGGATTGTATGGAGTCGAAGGACAGCTTTGGATTTTGTATTTGTCGCAGAACCTGTAGAATCGATGATCCCGGAATTGTGGCCGTTATCATGGACGAATCTTTTGGGTATGCCGAAACGATAAATGATGTTGGTGCGCAGGAATTGAAGGACTGATGAGGTCTTCATTTCGTTAAGCGCAAATGCTTCTGACCACTTGGAGAAATAATCCGTAGCGGCGAAGATGAAGCGATGACCTTTGCTCGAAGGGGGAGAAATAGGGCCTATGATGTCCATACCCCAGGCTTCGAAAGGCCATGAGATCGCTGTAGGATGCAGCCATTCTGGAGGCATGTGAATGTAATCTCCATGAACTTGGCATTGTTGGCAGCGCTTAGCAAATTGCATTGCGTCAGCTACCATGGTAGGCCAGTAATATCCTAACCTTTTTATCTGATCATAGAGCTTAGGTCCAGCCTGATGAGCTCCGCAAAGACCAGCATGAACTTCTTTGAGTGTTTCTTCAGCCTCTTGTTGTGACAAGCAGCGTAGAAGTACTCCGTTGAAGGATTTCCTGTAAAGGATTTTTGAAGGAATATCCAAATGAAAGCTTGGGGTTCGCCTTTGGGTGCTTACCCGTTCTTTTGGATCTTCAGGTAGGATTCCGAACATAATGTAATCAATGAACGGATCCCTCCAGTCGCCGATTGAAGTTTGAAGGAATGAAATCCTACTTCCAACCACTTGGTGGCATTCAGCAACAGCTTGGTGTGTGTTAAGAGGAGGAAGGATTCTTCTTTCGCACACTGTGATTTGCATGTTTTCGCCTTCCTGGATTGCCATGGATGCGGCAAGTCCGGCTAGGGCATCTGCACGTATGTTTTCACCTCTACGAATGTGGGTGATGTGACAGATGTCAAACTTTTGCAGAAGTGATTGTGCCTTGTTGTAGTAAGGCAACAAATCTGGCTTCCTGACTTCAAATTTCTGATTCATCTGGTTGACGATCAGTTGAGAGTCTCCAAAGACTTCCAGCATGGTGATACCGGATTCGATGGCGAGTTCTAATCCTAAGATCAGAGCTTGATATTCAACTGCATTGTTTGTGCATGGTTCCAGTAGCGAGAAAGCGTGTGGAATCATGTATTTGTCGGGGCTAACAAAGAGGATGACAACTCCCGAGATCAGCTGTCTTTTTTCATTTGTCCTGGTTGCACTGTCAAAGTACATGTCCCAGGAGGCACTTTGTGAGAAAGTCTCCACATTGTAGACTGGTTCGTCTGGGAGATCATCTCTGAGCAGAGAATCTTTAGGCAATGGATGCTCTGCGATGAAGTCCGCTAGAGCTTGCCCTTTGATTGCTTTTTGTGGTACATACCTAATATCAAATTGTGACAGAAGGATGGACCATTTTGCCAGTCGAGCATTGAGAGAACCTGCCTTTGTGACAAGGACCTTCAAGAGGTTGACCCTCGAGACCAGGTATACTGTGTTGGAAAGCAAGTAGTGACGCAGCTTTTGTACGGCGAACATCACTGCAAGACATTCTTTTTTGACTGGAGAGTAGCGATGCTCTGCACCTACTAGTATGCGGCTGAGGTAATATTGAGCAGCTTCTTTTCTTTGATCATTTTCTTGCACAAGCAGAGCTCCCAAAGAGTGATCAAGGGCTCTCGTGTACAAGATGAATGGTTTTCCAGTGGTAGGAGCAGCTAACACTGGAGGTTTTGTCAGGTATGACTTGATGTCTTGGAAAGCAGCTTCACAGTCAGCATCCCAGACAAAGTTTACACCTTTTTTCATCAATCGGGAGAATGGACGGCATTTCCCCGAAAGATTGGAGATGAACCGTCTGATGTAGGCCAATCTCCCTGGAAGCCCTTTGAGTTATCTCAAGGTTCTTGGAGAGGGCATTTCTAGAATGGCTTTGACTTTTATAGGGTCAAGCTCTATTCCAGCTTTCCGAACTAAGAATCCGAGGAACTTACCCGAAGAGACGCCGAAGAAGCATTTCAAAGGATTCATTCGCAGTTTGTGTTTGCGAAGCCGGAGGAAGACTTCTCGAAGGTTTTCGAGATGATCTTCTTTTCTTTTGCTTTTGACGGCGAGGTCATCAACGTAACATTCAACCGTCTTGTGTTGCATATCTTGGAATATTTTCATCATAGCCCTCTGATATGTGGCACCAGCATTTTTCAGACCAAATGGCATGACAGTATAGCAATACACGCCAAATGGGGTCCGAAAAGATGTATGTTTTTCATCTTCAGGATGCATCTTTATCTGATTGTAGCCAGAGAAACCATCCATGAATGTCATTCGGTCGAATCCACAGGTATTATCGATCATTACCTCTGGTATGGGGAGCGGAAATTCATCTTTAGGGCATGCGCTGTTCAGGTCTCTATAGTCAATACAGACCCTGATCTGCCCATTTTTCTTTGTCACGGGGACAATGTTGGCCAACCATTCAGGATGTTGTTCCTCACAGATGAAGCCGACGCTTTTAAGTTTTTGAACTTCTTGTTCAATTTTATCCATCACATCTGGACGGAATCTTCTTTGGCCTTGCTTGACAGGCTTGATGTCTTCTTGAAGATTGAGTTTGTGAACTGCTATTTTGGGGTCTAAGCCAGGCATTTTAGCGTAAGACCATGCAAAGCAATCAAAGAACTCACGAAGAAAGGCGATATACTCGGGTAACTCATCATCCTTTATATTCTTGCTTATGAATACAGGACGTGGGTTATCTGGTGTTCCCAAGTCTATCTTTTGAATAGGATCTTCTGTTGGAAGGTTCGAAGGTGGTTCCTCCACAATATTTTCGGAGGCTTCCAGCTCAACGAAACCTTCTGGGTTTTCAAAGGCATTTCCAGACCAAGGTTTTGTTCCTTTCCACGGGTCTTCTTGATCGGTAATTTTCCCAATGCTTGCTATGAGATGATCCCAATCGCCTGTTGAAACCGGGTCGAAGTAGGCTACTTCTTTTGGAGATGAGGGTTCTTCTGGGTCAGAAGACCACACGTCTGTTCCATTGGACAACTCCTCTTCATTTTCGGAGAAATCGTGCCAATTGGATGAGCTTCCTGGATCTTTGTCAGGTGACTCATTAAAGAGATATCCAGGGAGATCGATGTCTTCATGGACTTGAGAAGTTGAGGCTTGGTCAGTATATTGACTTTTAAGCCTTTGTGTCAACTGTCTCAAGGGAGTGTCGGGATCATACCCTAACCCGTGTGAAGACTTTTCTACATAGCCGTAGAGTCTCCAATCTTCCAGCTGGCTTTTGGTCAAGACGGGCCCCAATGGCGTGAGAATACCGCGTCCTTCTCCCAAACCGACTGGGTTTTGAGCGTCATAGCCCATTTTCTTCATAATAGCTTGTGTCACAGAACTATATAAGGATAGTTGAGGCAAACCTTCATTTTGGAAAGGTTCAAGCATGGAGTTTGATGAAGAAGCATCCGATCTATGGAAGAAGATCGGCTTTTCCTTTGCTGAAGTTGCTGGAATAACGAAGGAAGCTGACGTAGGATCTTCTATGTCAGAAGTTATCTCCATTGGAGTGAGAGCAGGCTGAACTTGCTGAGTGTCAGCTTGGCTTGACGATGCGTCATCTTCTGGCTCTGAATCCGAGTCCGTGTCTTGCATGATAGACACGAAAGAGACAACAAATTTGCCCCCAGGCTTTTGCTTTGCCTTCTTCACTTTAGTTGTGATGACCAAAGGCTTTGAAGGTTTGAGGGAGATGATGAAGGGAGTTTGAATGCTCTCTTCGGATTTACCGGATGATTCGTTTTCTTCCAGTGATTGTTGAGGAGCTTTACCTTTATCTTTCTGGAGATTTTCGGCAAAGGATGCTGTGTGCTTATCCTTTTCTTCTTTTTCACCTTCATACATCTGTGAGTCTGCGAAGTGGACTTCTTTACCTTTGAAGGGTTTTATGTCCGCAAAGACTCGATGTATCATGCCGTCGTCGCCAACAAACTTGATGCATTGATGTAGAGTTGAAGGGACAACACCATTCTCGTGGATCCAAGGACGTCCGAGAAGGATGTTGTAGCATGAAGGGGTTTTTATTGCATACACAGTGACCTCAGAGATAAGATCACCGATTTGCAACTTGAACCTGATTTTGCCGATAGGCCTTTGAGTACTCCCATCGTATCCAAAGATAGATACAGATGTGTGGCTCAGCTTGCTGGGTGGGATGCCCAACTCTTCAAGAGCCGATGTGGAGATGAGGTTGGGTGCAGAACCTGGGTCGATCTGAACTCTGTGAATAGGCATTTCCTTGATATACCCTGTGAAGTACAGGGGTCGGTTATGCCTGGTTTCGCCAAGTAGGAGGTCGTCCTTTGTGAAGGCGATGGTTGCAATGGCTGTTTTTTAACCGAGAGGCATTCAATGCATGATCCCTCAGTTTTCTTCTTTTCTCCCTTTGAGGAGGCTTCTGAGTTTTTGACCTGGTAATCCATTTCAATTTGGAGGACTTGCGGGGCATATTTGTCGACATCCTCATTCAGCTTTTGTAATTCCGAGATGAGATTATCACGAGTGTGCGGAGACATTCGCAACAAATCTAGGATGTGCAGACGTGCAGGTATGTGCTTGAAGTGTTCAATCAAGTCATACATGAAAGCCTCCTTTGGGCCTGCATGTTCATCATTGTTGCCACTAGGGGCGCTTACAACATCTTTTCCCGAAGGATTTACATATGTAAAGGAAGATTGGTTGTAATTTTTGTGGTAGTCCCGGCCAGAGCGGGTCCCTCTACCAACTTCGAGAGCTTCTTGAGAAGGGTCTTCGTTTGGAAGATTGTCTTCAGGATCAAGAGGCTGTCGTTTTTCATTTGCTGAGGATGAATCAGCAGCAGAGTTGCCATCCTCAGTGATCGTGTTGCATGGAGCATTTTCCGGGAACAAGTCCTGAACAGCATCCAGCAACCTTTCTTCTTCGTTGACTAATTCATCATCCCAAGCATCAATAACTGGGAATTCTTCAGTCAGGAAGGGTGTAAACTTTGAAGTCATAGTCTCAGGAGAAGAAACCTGAGAGGGTGTCATCTCAGTGAAAGTCACGTGAGACGAGGTGGCTCCAGAAGATACATTGCTCGGCGTCGCCGGAGTGTAAGTGCTTTCATCAGACAATGCTTCGGAAGAGCTATAATCCCGAATTATCACATTACAGGAAGCTCCGACGGGAGACGTTGCCTGATCGGAGTCGGACTCATCCTCGGATGTAAGAGGATCGTCTATCCAGCAATTTTCTCCATTTTTAGGAGTTAAGGGAGGATGTACCTGATGGTCTTCAGGGACTTCAGGCTCTGGATTGCGAGGAGGCTCGTTGACGCGTTCTTGCTCTTGTTCTAGAGCGAGTCGTTGCAAGATCCTTGCATATTCTTCAAGATTAGGCATGGGAGCCGGATCTTCTTCTTCATTAACTCTTTGTGGCTCAACATGGTTGATTTCCACTGGTGTAATGAGAGGTGCTGGGTCAGCAACATTTTCTTGTACAGCTTCTTGGTCTTCTTCATCATCAGACCAGGAACCTTGTGGCTGTAGGGGTTATACCAGATTACTGGCATAAGATGAGACTCAGGAACCCATTCTTCATCGGAGAGATATTCTCCTGTTTCAAGGGACTCCTCCCACTCATCTGTGTAGTTGGATTCGAATCCATCGTCGGTGTCGCTGGACTCGTATCCATCAATGGAGAATCCAACTACCGAATTGCAAGAGTATGATGCCTCCTGCATGGCTTCTTTGAATTGAGGTGGCATGAAATCACTGAGAGTGAATTTCCTTACCCCCTTTGAAGTCTCTGGAAGGGATGTTTTTGTTGCTTCCAGCGAAGTGGTAGAGGAAGCCTCTACCTTTTCTTTGACTTTTTGTTTTGGCTGGGTCTTCTCTTGCCGTTTGAGCTTGAGGAGATGTTTCCTAGCCTGCCTTCGCTGTTGAGCTGTAGGCTTTGTTTTCACGACCTCCCAATTTTCATCTTCTAGGAGATCGGGATGTACCCATATCGGTTGTCCGTTTGGTGTCGGGTAAGGAACCAGTTCCTTGGATGCTTGGATCGAGTTTATCACCTTGAAGGAAGTAATGATCTTCTTCTTCGGTGATTTTGATGTTTGTCCACATGTCACCATGTTGACGGAGGCAGACCCATAGTTTTTGTCAAAGGTGATGACTCCGTTTTTCCACATCTCATTTATTTTCTCTCTCACAGCGAAGCATTGATTGAGAGGATGCGAGATCATCTGGTGGTATGGACAGTACCGAGGATCGTTGGTTTTGCCAACATCACCCGGTCTTTTTGGTTCAGGCAAGGTGAGCTTGCCGTTTGCCACAAGAGCCCCGAAGATTTCATCAACATCTTCATCAAACGGGTATTTCTTCTCTACTCGTTCTTTGAAGGCATCTGAGAGTTCAGGTCTCTTACCAGCAACTTTATTTTCAGCTTTCTTTGGTGGCTGAGGAGCTGACTTGGTATGCACATTGAGGACCTCTTTCTTCTTTGGTTTAGAGGTTGCAATGGCGGTTGGCTCTTTTCTTGATGATTTCTGACTGTTGAGGTCTTTAATCACCGTTTCAGCTTCCATAGAAGCTTCTAGGAGTTCTCCCAGGTTTTTTGATTTGTTGCCGATGATCATGGAGCGGATTCTGGCTCTCATGTTGTTTCGGCAAATGTCGACTAGCGACGCTTGTGGCAATACATCAGAGCATTTGTATGCCATTGCTTTCCACTTGTGAATGAAGTCATATGTTGATTCATTCTCCCCCTGTTTTAGGCTGCACAGCTGAGCCATAGTAGCGGGATGATCCTCACCTTTGAAGTGAGTCAGGAAGCGTGTCTCTAGCATGGCCCAGTTTTGGATTGAGTCCTCCGGCAGAGTGGAGTACCAATCGAAGGCTGTACCTTTTAGGGTACATGCAAAGAGGCGGATCTTGAGTGCATCTTGATCTGCGATAGCTCCCGTCAAGATCTTGAAGTGGATGACGTGCTGTCTGGCTGATCCTTTCCCCGTATATGTTTGGAGAGTAGGATGCTTGAATTTGGTGGGGAACGGGACCGAGTCCATCCATAAGGGATATGGTGGCTTGATCCCATGCTCCTTGAGTATATCCTCTTCTTTTGCTTTGGCGAGGATACTGTCTACGTCCTTTTTGGTAAGGGCGCGTGACTCATTTTCTTCTCCATTTACCTCATCGTCTTGATGATTCCGAGGAGGCTCATTGTTCGCCTGATTTTGGAAGGCGAGGAGAAGGTTTTCCATCAGAGTTTCAATCCTCTGCTGGCCCTGTTCCAACTGCTGGATGCGGGTGATCGCATCTTCTGGAGGTGGATTGCGGGGTGGTGGCTCAGAATTTGTAGCCAAGACATTCATCCTTAGTGATTCGAACGAAGAAACTGTCCTGGTGACTGAGCTGGGGCTCATTCTTTTTGAAGAAGAGCTTGAGGAAGGATCACTCTGCCGTCCTTTGCTTGAAGGAGCAGGGGATTCTTCTGAATGTCTTCTTGTCCTTGAGACGCTGCGGGTCATCGGACGTCGGACATGGATTTTTGTTGCTGATTTTTGGCGCCTTCTGGTTTTTCCAACCATATGGACGGCAGCAACTTGGTTGGGTCTTTCTTTTTCGACCCATTTGGGAAAGACTTGAAGTGTAGGAGGCTGGGTCCTTTGCTTCTCTAGTCTCTTTTGCCGGTATGACGTGCGGCGGCGTATGCGACGGGCAATTTGATTTTCGGTCAGCTCTGGCTGGGCTTTGACGATGAAGGATGTGCTTCCTCGGGCGCAGCAGCCGAGCTTGTCTTCTTTGCAGCTGGGCAAGGACAGGATGCGAACCCTGTCCTTCGCCTGTTGCAGCGAAGCTTTGAATTTTTGAAGTTCGGCCCCTGTAGAGATGAAGGGTCGAACTGCAGGTTTGTATGCCTTAGCAGGTGCTTGTAGAGGCCTTGTGATGCATGACTTGATTTTGGGCTTGTAGGAACAAGCCGGTTCATGCTGGTTTGACTTGGGAGTCAGGTTGGAGATGGGTCTCTCCTCTTTCATGTAAGCAAGAGGGTAGAACTGGTTCTCCTTGAGTGGGGCCAGGAATGCTGGCTTAGTGGATGTTTGGGACTTTCTTTGTTTTGGTGAAGGTCTTGGGGACCAAGTCTTGGGATAGACCTGGTCGTTTGCAGGTCGAGGCTTCGTGGGGGTGCCACGGGCTTCAGGCCTTCTGGTGCTCGCCTTTGGTGTCACGGTAGTGACACGTTGAGAGGCGAGTTTCTGCTTCTTGGAGGGAGCAGTTTGTTCTTCGGGAAGTGGGAATGGTCCCAGCGTCCCAAAGACGATAGTCCGGGGAGTCGAGGTCGACCCGGAGTTCAGAGAATTGCCGAGGGAGTTGATGCTTCGGCAGCTGATGGGGCGCTTGTAAGTGCGCGTGGTTTGCTTCTGTTGAAGCATGAGTTGGTGCTTGTTTTCATCGAAAGTAATGGTTAGTGAAGCTGCTATTGTTAGTTTTCGCGAGCGCCAGTGCTCAGAAAGAAATGAACCATAATTTCTCGGATCTGAATCTAAAAATGACGAGTTTTTTTTTTTGAAAGGCCAATATCGGGTTCATCAAAGAGAGCAAAAGGCACTCCAATCTGAACACGGGCTTAGCGATTTCCGCGAGCGCCAGTGCTCAGAAAGGAGAAGACCAAGATTTCTACAATCTAAACCCAAAATGACGGAAGTTTTTTTTTTGAAGATTTTTTTTTAAAATCATTTATTTATTTATTTTTTATTTTTTATTTTTTAAGATTTTTTTTTATTTTTTATTTTTTATTTTAAAATTTTTATTTTTAATTTTTTTATTTTTGAAAAAAATTTATTTAAAAGACGAGAGAGTACACATAGGCCTCCCAACCCGGTCTTATGAAATCTTGATTGATAGAATTGCCCCCAGGTAAGGGTAGGATTACTTAATGAACCCGTTTGGAGGACCCTTGCCTAGAACAGTCAAGCTGTCTCCACACTCTGGACAAGGCTTTTCTTGAATCAATCATGATCAAAGAACGCAGTTGGTTTAACCTTAGTGGTCTATGTCTTTTTTTTAATTATATTTTTATTTTATTATATATATATTTTTAATGAACTCATCGAAGAGAAACGATGGCCCAAAACCTTAGTCGAACAGGCTCAACATTTCTGCAAGCGCGATGAACGATAGGAACGGATCAAGGTTTCTCAATTTTGAATCCAAAATGAGAAATCTAATTTTTTTATTTTTTTTTATTTTTTTTTAGATCTTTAATGAACTCATCGAAGAGAGACGATGGCCCAAAACCTTAGTCGAACAGGCTCAACATTTCTGCAAGCGCGATGAACGATAGGAATGGATCAAGGTTTCTCAATTTTGAATCCAAAATGAGAAATCTAATTTTTTTAATTTTTTTATTTTTATTTTTATTTTTATTTTTTTTAGATCTTTAATGAACTCATCGAAGAGAAACGATGGCCCAAAACCTTAGTCGAACAGGCTCAACATTTCTGCAAGCGCGGTGAACGATAGGAATGGATCAAGGTTTCTCAATTTTGAATCCAAAATGAGAAATCTAAATTTTTTTTATTTTTTTTTATTTTAGATCTTTAATGAACTCATCGAAGAGAAACGATGGCCCAAAACCTTAATCGAACAGGCTCAACTATTTCTGCAAGCGCGATGAACGATAGGAACGGATCAAGGTTTCTTAATTTTGAATCCAAAATGAAAAAATCTGATTTTTTGTTTTTTTTTTTGAAAAGAGAAAGAGTGGAAATAAATTCAAAGAATTAGAAATTTCCAAACAAAAAATCTCATCTCATTTTTTTTTAGATGCGGAATCCAACATAGGCCACCAATTATAAAGTAGCCAAGGAATCGAGAAAAGAAATATAAGCATAGAGCAAAATATATGATATGCAAATATTTCATTTCTAGCATCGTGTTCTCAAATAAACGGGTCCCACCGGGTGGAGCCAACTTGATGGACCGCGCTCCTGCTCGGTTCGTACCGAGGTCGGCGGACGCGGGAGTCTGTCGGGTCCGACCATTTCGTAACCGGGGGGCAAGGGCGTGCATCAACATTTCTTTTTTTGTGTGGGTGTGCCAGATTTTCTATTTTACTTGGAATTGCAAGTGGTGATCCGGAGATCAACCTTCGCAAGTAAAAAGGAAATCAACTTCTTTCAAGTTTTCCATTGCACATATATTTAAGAAAAGAGACATTTTCTTGGTTTGCCGTGAAAGGCGATTTTTTTGGCATTTATAGCCGATTTTGGCGTTTATAGCCGATTTTTGGCGTTTATAGCCGATTTACAACCCTTATCAATAATGAAAGACAAGAGTTGTGATTTTTGTCTCTTTTAAAAAAATACAAACTACAATGAAAAGCAAGAAAAGGAGGATCTAACTTCTCAGGAGATTGTGGGGGACCCGTTTAGATTGACGGTCGCAAGCCATATGTGGGCTTCGCCATCATCCATGCAGATGAGAACAGAGGATGCTATTGATTCGCTTGGCTTGGCTATAACCTCAGGTTTTTAGAGAACAAAGACCAAAGGAAGGTCCTGTTAGTTTTATGGACTCAATCCAGTAGATGATATAATAAATTGATTAAATTCTTTATTTATTCATATATTCATGTTTACTTTTCATGAGATGAATGGTGATTTATTATATACTTGCACATAACCAATACGAATGACATGATGGTTCATGAGATGAACCGGGGTCCACAAGTATATTAGATGTAACACATGTGTATGGATGAGATCCACATACGGGAGACATGTGTGGCAAATCTTATACTTAAATATTATTCACAACCAGTGATGAGACTGGACATCTCATACTGATAAGGTTGCAGTACTTTGATCACTATGAGATAGTGTGATTTGTCTCGATCATCAGAATGGAAGATTCTGGATCATAGTGCGGGTACATTGGATGTATTGAAGGACCATGAGAAGCACCTTATAAACACTGTCTTTATTTTAAGGTCTGCTCTCATAATTCCCTAGCAATAGGCTCTCAATCCTGAGACATTAATGAACTCAAGTTTCTATCTATTCATTTGCTTTGAGTCACCAATGAGTGAGGCCAACTGTAGGTCAACACCTTGGTGATTTGGGTACATGGTAGTAGAGCTTGTGGGAACATTCAATAGTCAAGATGGAATCTATCTCTAATATCCCCTTGTGCCAATTAATGGATTTATCATTGGTAAGTGCGCACCCATTCCGATTAAGAGTTAATTGGAAAGGTACCTATTGATCATTATAATTAATTGGGGCTCAAGGATAATAAGATATGGATCAAGTTTGGAAGACAGGTCCAATTGATCCATGGATATTGATAGAGGGGTCTACTTGTGGTAATGTGGAAGTTTAGGGTCTTCTATGTAATATTCCTAAGACTGGAGTTCAATTGCATTTATATAGTGGAGTTATTTGCAATTAACTGTGGGCCCGGATTACACATGAGATGTGGGGTCGCGAGTCCCAGTTGGAGCCAGCTTTCTAAGGAATCCCTAGTGGTCCCCACGCTAGCCCAATTATTAGAAAGTATCTAATTCTAGTTGAACTCTAAAAGGAAAGTTACTATTTCTATTTGAAGTGAGAATTCTAATAGTGGTAATAGTAGACTTACTAATTTTAGTAGAAGTGAGACTTCTATTTTAATTAGAAAGGAATTGGAAAGTTACTAATCATATTTGAAGTGAGACTTCTAATTATGATATGGTAAGTTACTAATTAATGGAAGTAAGACTTCTATTATAATTAGAAAAGAGGAGGCAACTTGAAAAAGCTATAAATAAGAGGAGAGGATGCCTTGGACGTCCATGCTTGCTCCTTCCATTGAGATTCACGCCCAAGGCTCTCTAAGTGCAAGTGTTGCACGAGCTCTTCTCCTCTTCCCTCTTCTAGTTCTCTTTCTAGTTCCTCCCTAGAGTTCCTAGTAGTTTTCTCTTGGAGATCCCACCATCTTCTTGAGAAAAAGGAGAATCTAATACGGGTCATAGCGTGGAAGATCAAGAGGTCTTGGAGATCCCTATTTAATTAATGAAAGTGTTTCATCATCAAAGAAAGACACAACTTCTCCATTAGAGCACAACCGAGCTCCAAAGGTATAATCCACTTCCTTGCATGTTGTAGATTATTATGGATGCTTGTTAGTTGCTATTTCTATCTTGTAAATAGATTGTATTTACTGATCATGATGACTGAGATTGAGGACATGGATCTGGGATTGGGTTTTATAGCCTTATTGATAGTTGATCCCTGCGTCAAGTGGGTCAAAAGTTTTTGAAACCTATCCTAGAGGCCCACCCTATTTCCAACAGGTCCTATGTCCAATAAAAAGCCGAGTAGACGGGCTTGAAAAGCCATGTCTAAGCCATTGGCGGCAGAAGGAGAAGGCAAGGACCTTGGGGGGGGGGTACCCCCCAAGGGACTTTTGTCACCTTGTAGCGGTGGTCGGTGTAGGATTTCCGCAGAGTTTTCTCTCTTAGATTTCTGATGCCTTTTTCTGTCTAAGTTTTCGGATTTTCTGCAGTCTATTGTCTGTGTGTCTGCTTTTTGTGTCTCTGTCCTTTTCTTCTTGGAGAGCTCTCCTATTTATAGGCTTTTTAGGTAGCCATTTAGGAGGGTTTATGAGCCTTGATTGTCATAAAGCCACATAAAGGGAGGAGTTACAAAATTGAATTCTTTATTTTGTAACTCCTTTTTCTTGGCTTCAGATTGGCCGGAGGAGATTGAGGGCATTTAATCGCCTTTAATCGCCATGATGGGAGCAGTTTCATGGGTTAAATGCCATGAATCTCTTGACTTGTAACTCCCGGATGCTTACTTCTGATTGGTCCGTCCAAAGAAATGGGTTAATGACTGTAATAAAGCTAGTCAATTAATCGCATTAAGTGGTCGCCGAGCATCTGAAGAGTCGCGGGCCGTGCCGTGTCTTTTGGGATTCTTCTGGCGATGATCATCGATGGATCTTCATGTAGATTGACATCGGATGACCATGTAATTTCAGGTGTTTGTTGCCAACAGCAGGTCGGTGCCATCTGTACTGTCGATTTCTCGATCGGTCGGGTAGAAAGCACACTTTTTTTTTGGTTGACCGGGTGGCGATCAATAGTGTTTTCGATACTCTTGATGATTGACCCGTGTTTTGGATGGATGTCAGAGGATTTAGTGTCTCAAAAGTATGAGTTTTGGAAACTACCAGAGGCTGGGCGCTTCGAATCGCGAAAAAACGGCGAAAACCGGGGTTTCCGGGGCCTTCCCGGCGACCCCGAGCTCCAGGGTCGCCGGCGACCCTGGGGGGGTTTTCCCCCTTTTTGTCCCGTTTTGTGTCCGTTTTTGCTGTTTTTTGATTCTTTTTCTTCTGTATTTTTCCTTGACATTTTTGACCATTTATTGGCCTGATTTCCCTGTAGGAAACCTGATGAGAATCCTTGCATTTTGGTTTGCAAAGTTTCTAATTTCCTGAGAAAGCCGAAGACTTTGTCGCGCAGAGCTGCCGATTTTTCGTCAGAAGCTGAAACTGGGTCAAACGATGTCGGAATGACCTGGAATTTGGTGTGAAGCCTGCTGAGCAATAAATAAGACCAACCATAGGCTTTTGTTTGAGTTTTGAAGCCGTTTGGGGTCCCATCACCAGTAGACTCGCTTTTGTCGCGATGAAGATGTTGCGGTTTGATGTGCGGTCAACCGATGTCCGATTGACTTGAAATTTGACAGGGAACCCATTGGAGTCATTTTAAGATGATCCATAGGCTCTGTCTTGGAAACCATGGTCCCGGGGAGCTTTGCCGCCGAGAGACCTGATTTGGCTTCCGAGCGTCAAACTATGGTCAAATGTTGTCGAAATGACCTGAAATTTGACGTGCAGCCCCTTGTAAGCATTTTGAAGCCGTCCATGTGCTCTATCTGATGAGTAATGGCCTCGGTGATTCTCGCCGCCGAGAGGCTGGATTTAGCTGTTCGAGGGTTGATGTAGGGTCAAACGTTGTCGGTTTGACTCGAAACTTGACGTGGAGCCTTTTGGATGTATTTTGAGACCATCCATCGGCTCTGATCGAAGATTTGGTGTCTCCAATGCTTTCGCCGCCGAGAGCTCCTTTTCGACTGTCGGAGAAGCGAAGTTAGGCCAAATGATTTTGAAATGGCCCGAAACTTCTTGTGTACTCCTCTTTTGGTTGTCTTGAAGGATCTTGCAGTTTTTGTTTGATTCTGACAAGATTTGATTTTTTGGAAGTAGCATTGCCTATTTATGGCAGGTTGCGACTTCATGTAGCTCTTTGGATCTTGAAGAGGGAAAGTGACATTTTTGGGGTCAACAATTTCAAAATCATTTGGCCTAACTTCGCTTCTCCGACAGCTGAAAAGGAGCTTTCAGTGGCGAAAGCATCGGAGACATCAAATCTTCGATCAGAGCCGATGGATGGTCTCAAAATACATCCAAAAAGCTCCACGTCATGTTTCGAGTCAAACCGACAACGCTTGACCCTACATCAACCCTCGAACAACTAAATCAAGCCTCTCGGCGGTGAGAACCACCGAGGCCATCACTCATTAGATAGAGCACATGGACGGCTTCAAAATGCTTACGAAGGGCTACACGTCAAATTTCAGGTCATTTTGACAACATTTGACCATAGTTTGACGCTCGGAAGCCAAATCAAGCCTCTCGGCGGCGAAGCTCCCCGGGACCATGGTTTCCAAGACAGAGCCTATGGATCATCTTAAAATGACTCCAATAGGTTTCCTGTCAAATTTCAAGTCAATCGGACATCGGTTGACCTCACATCAAACCGCGACATCTTCATCGCGACAAAAGCAAGTCTACTGGTGATAGGACCCCAAACGGCTTCAAAACTCAAACAAAAGCCTATGATTGGTCTTATTTATTGCTCAGGAGGCTTCACCTCAAATTTCAGGTCATTCTGACATCGTTTGACCCAGTTTCAGCTTCTGACGGAAAATCGGCAGCTCTGCGCGACAAAGTCTTCGGCTTTCTCAGAAAATTAGAAACTTTGCAAAACAAAATGCAAGGATTCTCATCAGGTTTTCTACAGGGAAATCAGGCCAATAAATGATCAAAAATGTTAAGGAAAAATACAGAAGAAAAAAGAATTGAAAAAACAGCAAAAACGAACACAAAACGGGACAAAAGGGGGAAAACCCCCCCAGGGTCGCAGACCCCTGCGACCCGGGATCGCCCGGTGGGCCCTGGAAACCCCATTTTTCGCCGTTTTTTCGTGATTCGAAGCGTACGGCCTCTGGTATTTTTCAAAATTCATACTTTTGAGACACCAAATCCTCTGACATCCGTAAAAAACACGGGTTAATCATCAAGAGTATCGAAATCAACATTGATCGCCAACTGGTCAACCAAAAAAAGTGTGCTTTCTACCTGGCCGATCGAGAAATCGACAGGACAGATGGCACCGGCCCGCTGTTGGCAACCAACACCTGAAGTTACATGGTCATCCGATGTCGATCTACATGAAGATCCATCGATGATCATCGTCAGAAGAATCCCAAAAGACGCGGCACGGCCCGCGACTCTTCAACTGCTCGGCGACCACTTAATGCGATTAATTGACTAGCTTTATTACAGTCATTAATCCATTTCTTTGGACGGACCAATCCAAAGCAAGCATCCGGGAGTTACAAGTCAAGAGATTCATGGCATTTAACCCATGAAACTCCTCCCATCATGGCGATTAAAGGCGATTAAATGCCCTCAATCTCCTCCGGCCAATCTGAAGCCAAGAAAAAGGAGTTACAAAATAAAGAATTCAATCTTATAACTCCTCCGTTTATGTAGCTTTATGACAATTAAGGCTCATAAACCCTCCTAAATGGCTACCTAAAAGCCTATAAATAGGAGAACATTCCAAAGAAATCCAGATCGGAAAAACAAGACAGATCCCAGATCAGAAAAAAGCACAGAAATCCAGAGAAAGAAAGAGAGAAAACTCTGTGGAAGTTCTACACCGACCACCACTACAAGGTGACAAAAGTCCTTTGGGGGGTACCCCCCCCCAAGGTCCTTGTCTTCTCCTTCTGCCTCCAATGGCTTAGACGTGGCTTTTCAGCCCGTCTACTTAGTTTTTTATTGGATATAGGACCTCCTCTTGGTCTTTGTCCTCTAAAAACCTGAGGTTATTGCCAAGCCAAGCGAATCAATGGCATCCTCTGTTCTCATTTGCATAGTGTTAGTTTTATGGACTCAATCCAGTAGATGATATAATAAATTAATTAATTTCTTTATTTATCAGTATATTCATGCTTTCCTTTCATGAGATGAATGGTGATTTATTATATACTTGCACATAACCAATACGAATGACATGATGGTTCATGAGATGAACCGGGGTCCACAAGTATATTAGATGTAACACATGTGTATGGATGAGATCCACATACGGGAGACATGTGTGACAAATCTTATACTTAAATATCTTCACAACCAGTGATGAGACTGGACATCTCATACTGACAAGGTTGCAGTACTTTGATCACTATGAGATAGTGTGACTTGTCTCGATCATCAGAATGGAAGATTCTGGATCATAGTGCTGGTACATTGGATGTATTGAAGGACCATGAGAAGCACCTTATAAACACTGTCTTTATTTTAAGGTCTGCTCTCATAATTCCCTAGCAATAGGCTCTCAATCCTGAGACATTAATGAACTCAAGTTTCTATCTATTCATTTGCTTTGAGTCACCAATGAGTGAGGCCAATTGTAGGTCAACACCTCGGTGATTTGGGCACGTGGTAGTAGAGCTGTGGGAACATTCAATGGTCAAGATGGAATCTATCTCTAATATCCCCTTGTGCCAATTAATGGATTTATCATTGGTAAGTGCGCACCCATTCCGATTAAGAGTTAATTGGAAAGGTACCTATTGATCATTATAATTAATTGGGGCTCAAGGATAATAAGACATGGATCAAGTTTGGAAGACAGGTCCAATTGATCCATGGATATTGATAGAGGGGTTTACTTGTGGTAATGTGGAAGTTTAGGGTCTTCTATGTAATATTCCTAAGACTGGAGTTCAATTGCATTTATATAGTGGAGTTATTTGCAATTAACTGTGGGCCCGGATTACACATGAGATGTGGGGTCGCGAGTCCCAGTTGGAGCCAGCTTTCTAAGGAATCCCTAGTGGTCCCCACGCTAGCCCAATTATTAGAAAGTATCTAATTCTAGTTAAACTCTAAAAGGAAAGTTACTATTTCTATTTGAAGTGAGACTTCTAATAGTGGTAATAGTAGACTTACTAATTTTAGTAGAAGTGAGACTTCTATTTTAATTAGAAAGGAATTGGAAAGTTACTAATCATATTTGAAGTGAGACTTCTAATTATGATATAGTAAGTCACTAATTAATTAATGGAAGTAAGACTTCTATTTTAATTAAGAAGAGATAGTTACTAATTTTTGGAAATAAGACTTCTAATGGAAATTAGTAAGTTGGGCTTGCAAAAGCTATAAATAAGAGGAGAAGAGGCCTTGGACGTCCCATGCATAAATCCACATTGGGATTCACGCCCAAGCCTCCCTAGTGCAATAGTTGCACATGCTCTTCCTCCTCTCTCTCTTCTAGTTCTCTTTCTAGTTCCTCCCTAGAGTTCCTAGTAGTTTTCTCTTGGAGATCCCACCATCTTCTTGAGGAAAGCAGAATCTAATACGGGTCATAGCGTGGAAGATCAAGAGGTCTTGGAGATCCCTATTTGATTAGTGAAAGCGTTTCATCATCAAAGAAAGACGCAACTCCTCCATTAGAGCACAACCGAGCTCCAAAGGTATAATCCACTTCCTTGCATGTTGTAGATTATTATGGATGCTTGTTAGTTGCTGTTTCTATCTTCTAGATAAATTGTTTTACTGATCATGATGACTGAGATTGAGGACATAGATCTTGGATTGGGTTTTGTAGCCTTCTGGATTGTTGATCCCTGCGTCAAATGGGTCAAAAGTTTTTGAAACCTATCCTAGAGGCCCACCCTATTTCCAACACATAGATGATGGCGAAGCCCACATATGGCTTGCGACCGTCAATCTGAATGGGTCCCCCACAATCTCCTGAGAAGTTAGATCCTCATTTTCTTGCTTTTCATTGTAGTTTGTATTTTTTTTAAAAGAGACAAAAATCACAACTCTTGTCTTTCATTATTGATAAGGATTGTAAATCGGCTATAAATGCCAAAAAAATCGCCTTTCACGGTAAATCAAGAAAAGGTCTCTTTTCTTAAATATATGTGCAATGGAAAACTTGTAAGAAGTTGATTTCCTTTTTACTTGCGAAGGTTGATCTCCGGATCACCACTTGCAATTCCAAGTAAAATAGAAAATCTGGCACACCCACACAAAAAAATGTTGATGCACGCCTTTGCACCCCCGGTTACGAAAGGGTCGGACCCAACGGACTCCCACGTCCGCCGACCTCGGTAGAACCAGGCAGAAGCACGGTCCATCAAGCTGGCACACCCGGTGGGACCCGTTCATTTGAGAACACGATGCTAGAAATGAAATATTTGCATATCATATCTATTGCTCTATGCTTATACTTCTTTTCTTGATTCTTTGACTACTTTTTGATTGGTGGCCATGTTGGATTTCGCATCTAAAAAAAATGAGATGAGATTTTTTTGGAAGTTTCTAATTCTTTGAATTTATTTCCACTCTTTCTCTTTTCAAAAAAAAAAAAACAAAAATTAGATTTCTCATTTTGGATACAAAATTTAGAAACTTTGATCCTTTCCTATCGTTCATCGTGCTTGCAGAAATGTTGAGCCTGTTCGACTAAGGTTCTAGGCTATCGTTTCTCTTCGATGAGTTCATTAAAGATCTAAAAATAATAAAAAAAAAAACAAAAAATCAGATTTTCCATTTTGGATTCAAAATTGAGAAACCTTGATCCTTTCCTATTGTTCATCGTGCTTGCAGAAATGTTGAGCCTGTTCGACTAAGGTTTTGGGCCATCGTTTCTCTTCGATGAGTTTATTAAAGATCTAAAAATAAAAAATAAAAATAAAAAAAAACAAGAAAATCAGATTTTCTCATTTTGGATTCAAAATTGAGAAACCTTGATCATTTTCTATCGTTCATCGTGCTTGCAGAAATGTTGAGCCTGTTCCACTAAGGTTTTGGGCCATCATTTCTCTTTGATGAGTTCATTAAAGATCTAAAAATAAAAAAATAAAAAAAAATAAAAATTAGATTTCTCAGTTTGAATTCAAATTTGAGAAACCTTGATCCTTTCCTATCGTTCATCGTGCTTGCAGAAATGTTGAGCCTGTTCGACTAAGGTTTTGGGCCATCGTTTCTCTTTGATGAGTTCATTAAAGATCTAAGAAAAAAAAAACAAAAATTAGATTTCTCAGTTTGAACTCAAAATTGAGAAACCTTGATCCTTTCCTATCGTTCATCGTGCTTGCAGAAATGTTGAGCCTGTTCGACTAAGGTTTTGGGCCATCGTTTCTCTTTGATGAGCTCATTAAAGATCTAAAAATAAAAAAATAAAAAAAAAACAGTTCACCCAAGGTTTTGGGCCATCGTTTCTCTTTGATGAGTTCACCTAAAAGCAGCCCCACGAAGCCTCGACCAGCAAACGACCAGGTCTATCCCAAGACTTGGTCCCCAAGACCTTCACCAAAACAGAGAAGGTCCCAAACATCTACCAAGCCAGCATTCCTGGCCCCACTCAAAGAGAACCAGTTCTACCCTCTTGCCTACATGAAAGAGAAGAGACCCATCTCCAATCTGACTCTCAAATCAACCCAGCATGAGCCGGCTTGTTCCTACAAGCCCAAAATCAGATCATGCATCACAAGGCCTCTGTAAACACCTGCTAAGGCCTACAAACCTGCAGTTCGACCCTTCATCTCTACAGGGGCCGAACTTGAAAACTTCGCTGCAATAGGCGAAGGACAGGGTTCGCATCCTGTCCTTGCCCAGCTACAAAGAAGACAGGCTCGACTGCTGCACCCGAGGGAGCACATCCTTCGTTGTTAAAGCCCAGCCAGAGCTGACCGAAGCTCAAATTGCTCATCGTATACGCCGCCGCGCGTCGTATAGGCAAAAGAGACTAGAGAAGCAAAGGACCCAGCCTCCTACACTTTAAGTTTCTCCCAAATGGGTCGAAAAAGAAAGACCCAACCAAATTGTTGCCATCCATATGGTTGGAAAAACCAGAAGGCGCCAAAAGTCAGTAACAAAAATCCATGTCCGACGTCCGATGACCCGCAGCGTTTCTAGGACAAGAAGACGTTCAGAAGAATCCCCTGCTCCTTCAAGCAAAGGACGGCAGAGTGATCCTTCCTCAAGCTCTTCATCAAAAAGAATGAGCCCAGCTCAGTTACCAGGACAGTTTCTTCGTTTGAATCACGAAGGATGAACGTCGTGGCTACAAATTCTGAGCCACCACGCCGCAATCCACCTCAAGACGATGCGATCACACGCATCCAGCAGTTGGAACAAGGCCAACAGAGGATTGAAACTCTGATGGAAAACCTTCTCCTCGCCTTCCAAAATCAGACGAACAATGAACCTCCTCCGAATCATCAAGACGATGAGGTAAATGGAGAAGAAAATGAGCCACGCGCCCTTACCAAAAAGGACGTAGACAGTATCCTCGCCAAAGCACAAGAAGAGGATATACTCAAGGAGCATGGGATCAAGCCACCATATCCCTTATGGATGGACTCGGTCCCATTCCCGACCAAATTCAAGCATCCTACTCTGCAAACATATACGGGGAAAGGATCAGCCAGACAGCACGTCATCCACTTCAAGATCCTGACGGGAGCTATCGCGGATCAAGATGCACTCAAGATCCGCCTCTTTACAAGTACCCTAAAAGGTACGGCCTTCGATTGGTACTCCACTCTGCCGGAGGACTCGATCCAAAACTGGGCCATGCTAGAGACACGCTTCCTGACTCACTTCAAACAGGGGGAGAATGAATCAACATATGACTTCATTCATAAGTGGAAAGCAATGGCGTACAAATGCTCTGATGTACAGCCACAAGCGTCGCTAGTCGACATCTGCCGAAACAACATGAGAGCCAGAATCCGCTCCATGATCATCGGCAACAAATCAAAAAACCTAGGAGAACTCCTAGAAGCTTCCATGGAAGCTGAAACGATGATTAAAGACCTCAACAGTCAGAAATCATCAAGAAAAGAGCCAACCACCATTGCAACCTCTAAACCAAAGAAGAAAGAGATCCTTAATGTGCAGACCAAGTCAACTCCTCAGCCACCAAAGAAAGCTGAAAACAAAGCTGCTGGTAAGAGACCTGAACTCTCTGATGCCTTCAAAGAACGAGTAGAGAAGAAATACCCGTTTGATGAAGATGTTGATGAAGTCTTCAGGGCTCTTGTGGCAAACGGCAAGCTCACCTTGCCTGAACCAAAAAGATCGGGTGATGTTGGCAAAACCAACGATCCTCGGTATTGTCCATACCACCAGATGATCTCGCATCCTCTCAATCAATGCTTCGTTGTGAGGGAGAAAATAAACGAGATGTGGAAAAACGGAGTCATCACCTTTGACAAAAACTATGGGTCTGCCTCCGTCAACATGGTGACATGTGGACAAACATCAAAATCACCGAAGAAGAAGATCACTACTTCCTTCAAGGTGATAAACTCAATCCAAGCGTCCGAGCAACTGGTTCCTTACCCGACACCAGACGGACAACCCATATGGGTACATCCCGATCTCCTGGAAGATGAAAATTGGGAGGTCGTGAAAACAAAGCCTACAGCTCAACATCGAAGGCAGGCTAGGAAATATCTCCTCAAGCTCAAACGGCAAGAGAAGACCCAGCCAAAATAAGAAGTCAAAGAAAAGACAGAGGCTTCCTCTACCGCTTCACTGGAGGCAACAAAAACATCCCTTCTAGAGACTTCAAAGGGGGTAAGAAAATTCACTCTCAGTGATTTCATGCCACCTCAATTCAAAGAAGCCACGCAGGAGGCATCATACTCTTGCAATTCGGTAGTTGGATTCTCCATTAATGGATACGAGTCCAGCGACACCGACGATGGATTCGAATCCAACTACACAGACGAGTGGGAAGAGTCCCTTGAAACAGGAGAATATCTCTCCGATGAAGAATGGGTTCCTCAGTCTCATCTTATGCCAGTAATCTGGTATAACCCTCTACAGCCACAAGGATCCTGGTCTGATGATGAAGAAGACCAAGAGGCTATACAAGAAAATGCTGCTGACCCAGCACCTCTCATTGCTCCAGTGGAAATCAACAATGTTGAGCCACAAAGAGATGATGAAGAAGAAGATTTGGCTCCCATGCCTGATCTTGAAGAATATGCAAGGATCTTGCAGCGTCTCGCTCTAGAACAAGAGCAAGACCGCGTCAACGAGCCTCCTCGTAATCCAGAGCCTGAAGTCCCTGAAGACCATCAAGTACATCCTCCCTTAACTCCTAAAAATGGAGAAAATTGCTGGATAGACGATCCTCTTACATCCGAGGATGAGTCTGACTCCGATCAGGCAACATCTCCGGTCAGAGCTTCCTGTAATGTGATAATTTGGGATTATAGCTCTTCCGAAGCATCGTCTGATGAGAGCACTTACACTCCGGCGACGCCTAGCAATGTATCTTCTGGAGCCACCTCATCTCACGTGACTTTCACTGAGATGACACCCTCTCAGGTTTCTTCTCCTGAGACTGTGACTTCAAAGTTCACACCCAACCTGACTGAAGAATTCCCAGCTATTGATGCTTGGGACGATGAATTGGTCAACGAAGAAGAAAGGTTGCTGGATGCTGTTCAGGACTTATTCCCAGAAAATGCTCCGTGCAACACAATCACTGAGGATGGCAACTCCGCTGCTGATACTGATGGACCGCGCTCCTGCTTGGTTCTACCGAGGTCGGCGGACGTGGGAGTCCGTTTGGTTCCGACCCTTTCGTAACCGGGGGGCAAGGGCGTGCATCAACATTTCTTTTTTTTTTTGTGGGTGTGCCAGATTTTCTATTTTTACTTGGAATTGCAAGTGGTGATCCGGGGATCAACCTTCGCAAGTAAAAAGGAAATCAACTTCTTTCAAGTTTTCCATTGCACATATATTTAAGAAAAGAGACATTTTCTTGATTTGCCGTGAAAGGCGATTTCTTTGGCATTTATAGCCGATTTTGGCGTTTATAGCCGATTTTTGGCATTTATAGCCGATTTACAATTCTTATCAATAATGAAAGACAAGAGTTGTGATTTTTGTCTCTTTTAAAAAAAATACAAACTACAATGAAAAGCAAGAAAAGGAGGATCTAACTTCTCAGGAGATTGTGGGGGACTCGTTTAGATTGACGGTCGCAAGCCATATGTGGGCTTCGCCATCATCCATGCAGATGAGAACAGAGGATGCTATTTGATTCGCTTGGCTTGGCTATGACCTCGGGTTTTTAGAAGACAAAGATCAAAGGAAGATCCTATGTCCAATAAAAAACCGAGTAGACGGGCTGAAAAGCCATATCTAAGCCATTGGAGGCAGGAGGAGAAGGCAAGGACCTTGGGGGGGGGGGGTACCCCCCAAGGGACTTTTGTCACCTTGTTGTGGTGGCCGGTGTAGAATTTCCGCAGAGTTTTCTCTCTTTTTCCTTTCTCTGGATTTCTGTCTGTGTGCTTGTGCTTTTTTCTCTGATTTTTCTGATGCTCTCTGATGTCCTTTCTTCTTGGAGAGCCCTCCTATTTATAGGCTTTTAGGTAGCCTTTTAGGTGGGTTTATGGGCTTTTATTGTCATTAAGCCACATAATGGGAGGAGTTACAAAATTGAATTGTTTATTTTGTAACTCCTTTTTCTTGGCTTCTGATTGGCCGGAGGAGATTGAGGGCATTTAATCGCCTTTAATCGCCATGATGGGAGGAGTTTCATGGGTTAAATGCCATGAATCTCTTGACTTGTAACTCCCGAATGCTTGCTTCTGATTGGGCCGTCCAAAGAAATGGATTAATGACTGTAATAAAGCTAGTCAATTAATCGCATTAAGTGGTCGCCGAGCAGCTGAAGAGTCGCGGGCCGTGCCACGTCTTTTGAGATTCTTCTATTGATGATCATCGATGGATCTTCATGTAGATCGACATCAGATGATCATGTAATTTCAGGTGGTTGTTGCCAACAGCAGGGTCGGTGCCATCTGTCCTGTCGATTTCTCGATCGGTCGGGTGGAAAGCACACTTTTTTTGGTTGACCGGGTGGCGATCAATACTGTCTTCGATACTCTTGATGATTTACCCGTGTTCTGGACGGATGTCAGAGGACTTGGTGTCTCAAAAGCATGAATTTTGGATAGTACCAGAGGCTGGGCCCTTCGAATCGCGAAAAAACGGCGAAAACCGGGGTTTCCGGGGCTTTCCCGGCGACCCCGGGGTCCAAGGTCGCCGGCGACCCTGGCCCAGGGTCGCAGGGGTCTGCGACCCTGGGGGGGTTTTCCCCCTTTCGTGTCCCGTTTTGCGTCCGTTTTTGCTTTTTTCTGATTCTTTTTTCTTCTGTACTTTTCCTTGACATTTTGACCATTTATTGGCCTGATTTCTTTGTAGGAAACCTGATGAGAATCCTTGCATTTTATTTTGCAAAGTTTCCAATTTCCTGAGAAAGCCGAAGACTTTGTCGCGCAGAGTTGCCGATTTCCGTCAGAAGCTGAAACTGGGTCAAACGATGTCGGAATGACTTGAAATTTGGTGTGAAGTCTCCTGAGCAATAAATAAGACCAACCATAGGCTTTTGTTTGAGTTTTGAAGCCGTTTGGGGTCCTATCACCTGTAGACTTGCTTTTTGTCGCGATGAAGATGTCGCGGTTTGATGTGTGGTCAACCGATGTCCGATTGACTTGAAATTTGACAGGGAACCTATTGGAGTCATTTTAAGATCCATAGGTTCTGTCTTGGAAACCATGGTCCCGGAGAGCTTTGCCGCCGAGAGGCCTGATTTGGCTGTCGGAGAAGCGAAGTTAGGCCAAATGATTTTGAAATGGCCTGAAACTTCTTGTGTACTCCTCTTTTGGCTGTCTGGAAGAATCTTGTAGTTTTTTGTTTGATTCTGACAAGATTTGATTTTTGGAAGCAGCATTGCCTATTTATGGCAGGTTGCGACTTCATGTAGCTCTTTGGATCTTGAAAAGGCAAAGTGACATTTTTGGTGTCAACAAATGCCCCCTCGAGGTACAGCGGCGAGTTGCTTAACTTTTGTAGTCGATGTGCCTCGAAGAGATTTTTGAAGGAGAGCCTGTGACTTGACCAAGAGTCTTTGAGCAATCTTTCTTTTTGGTATTTGTAGCCTTTTGAGCTTCCAGGGGAATTTTATGGTAGTGAAAGGGATCACGTACCATCTCGAGGCAAAGTTTTGAAGATGACATCAGGGATGTGGATTTGGGTTTTGACCTTGTGACCTAACAGGCTATATGTGGCAGGTTAGGGGGTCGGGTTTGGTTTTGATCGTGTGACCCAACAAGCTGTATGTGGAATGTTGGGGGATCAATTTTGGTTTTGATCTTGTGACCTAACAGGCTGTATGTGGCAAGTTAGGGGATCAGGTTTTGGTTTTTGGTTTTGGTCTTGTGACCTAACAGGCTGTATGTGGCAAGTTAGGGGACCAGGATTTGGTTTGATTTTTGTGGAATGTCAATTTCAAGATTTTGGCTCAATTTGGTAGATGAGGCTGGATGGTTTGATTTTTTGGAAGCTCATGGGGCTTGGAATTTTCTTTTGTATGGTCCAATCAACTCAAAAGAGGCATGGAACCATTTTTGTATGCTCTTGGCAAGAGGGATTTCTCTTTGACTAAAAGCCCAAAATTTTTTTTTTTGTGCCTAGGTGGTCAAACCTGGCTCATATGGGCTAACCCATGGGACCTTAAGCTTTTGAAATGGCTTAGATCTCATATGGTGTCATTTTTGTAAAAAATATCAAAAAAAAATATCTCATTTGGATAGAGAATATCTAAGAATATCTTTACTTGGAGAGAATCTCTCATGATCCCTTTATTTTGGGATAGAATATCTCAAGATATCTTTATTTTGGGAAAGAATCCATCATAGATTGATTTTTGGGAGAAAATCTCTCAAGATCCCTTTATTTTGGGATAGGATATCTCAAGATATCTTTCTTTTGGGAAAGAATCCGTCATAGATTATATCTTTTAGGAGAAAATCTCTCATTGATTTCTTTTTGGGAGAGAATCCCTCAAGATATCTTTCTTTTGGGAAAGAATCTTTCTAATTTCTTTCTTTTGGTAAGGTTACTAATTAGTAACACTTACCTCTTTCTTCTTTCCTTCTTTGGTTTGCTCTCTTCTATAAAAGCAAGGAGGAGGTTGGATCTCTTGCTCTTATTACTTTCTTTTGCAATAATCTCAAGAGGGCTTCAAGACCAAGAGCTTTTCTTCTTCAAGATCTTCAAGACTTTTCTTCTTCTTCTCCATCAATGGCTTCAAGTAAGTTCTCCTTTTTTTCAAGAAAACTTCATCGTAGAAAAAAAAAAGTTCTTTCTCTTTTTTTTTTTTGTTTCTTTCTTTTTCTTTTCTTCTCTTTCTTTTCTTTTTTTTCTTTTTTTTTCTTTTCCACGTGTTTTCCTTTTTTTTTTTTACACGTGTTTTTTTTTTCTTTCTTTTTTTTTTTTTTTTTTTTTATGTTTGTTTTTTTTTTTGTGTGGGCCGTACGGACAGATCCGTACGGATCTGGCCGTACGGCCACGTGGCCTGTGGGCCAGTCCTCTTTTTTTTTCTTCCTTTTTTTTTTCTTTCCCTCCCCCTTTTTTTTTTGAGAGAGTTTCTTTTCTTTCTTTTTTTTGTTTTCTTTCCCCTCTCTTTTTTTTGAGAAAGTTTCTTTTCTTTTCTTTTTTTTTTGTTTTCTTTCCCCTCTTTTTTTTTTGAGAAAGTTTCTTTTCTTTTCTTTTTTTTTTTTTTGCTCATCATGATAATGCATTTTTTTTTCGCAAATCTAGATGTTCATGCATGCCTTTAATTTGTAAATTAAATTTGTAGCATGGTGTGATAGCATACCTGAAAGTTTTCGCAAATTTGGGAACTTGGAGCTCGCAGTGATGTTGAGCCCTTCCTGATTTTGCGGAGACTTTTAGGTTTCGAAAGTTTGGAGTTTCGGAGCTCGCAGCGATGTTGAGCCCATCTTCAAGCTTTCTATTTCTTTCGGGATAGTTCCTTTTCTTTGGAATTGCCCCGTCATCATGTCAAAATTTCGCCAGATTTTTTTTTAGCGAGATTCTGTCATTTTGATGTTCGATCTTTTTCTTTTCCATCCTTTTCAGGTGGTTCCTCCAGAGCGAACAAGGGTAAAGAGCCTGCTACAAGCGTACCTCGTCGATCTTCTAGATCTTCTAATCCGGCCGTTCAGCAGGCTTTTGAGAAGGTCCAGTATGTTGAGAGAAATCTGGAAGAGTGCGACTCCCTCAACAGAGATGAGATGAGGCAGCAACTGATCACTCTCAAGGGAGAGGAATTCTATAAGATCATGGTAAGCAGTCGTCCATGGGTGATGGAAGATCAGAGCGTTTTGCCCAAGCCTACCTTCTTCTTTGGTGATGCAGTCCCTGATGACATTACATACCAGAGGAGATCTTTTCAGTTTTCCTTCACAGCAGATGGTGAGAAGAAGACTGTTACTACCCGGTCGATGTTTGATCGCACCGTCTCGATTCTGAGCCTTGCCCCCACGTGCCCCAAGAGGGAAGATCCTCCAAGCTGGGTGAGAAGGACAAATGTAATCAAGACCGGGGTTTTTGTTGGCGGTTCTCCTGGATATACGGAGAGGTCGCCTGTTGATATGGACCTGTTGATGCCATCCAGCGGCTACCAGGGCTCTGATTATCCGTCGGTCGATTTGAGACCGGTGGGCCTTGGTATTTTCAGCGGTGACGGCAGCAATTGGATCAAGCCTTTTCGACTTCGAGGTCGTTTCAATGCTGACTCTGAGTGGAAGTCGTGGACTGATCGCGTCCTGCTGATTGGTGGCGCCGTTTTGAAGGAAGCCGGGATTTTTGATGCGGTCCGCGCCTTTAGGGAGACCGTGATCTTTTCCGACGAGGCCTTCATGGCTATGCTGGAGTCGTTCCTCCCTCAAACCAATACCTTCGTTGTAACGAATGGTGAGATTGGTTTTTCTTTGAAGGAGTTGAGCGCCATTACCGGATTGCCCATCCTCGGCAAATTCTATGAGGAGTTTATGCCGATTGACAGCGTCCTCGAGGGGCAGTCTGAGGAGTTCAGGCTTCTATACTTTCAGCTCGTCGCCTTCTATGATTTTTTGAAGGAGAAGGGGGGTTCGAAAGTTAGATCCAGCAGTTGGAAGAGTTTTTGCTCTTCATTCCCCAACTTTTTTGATAGTAGGGAGTCTTCTGATAGTGTGACCCAGGAAGCCGGAGCTCAGGATCCAAGTTCAAAGAAGATCTTGGCCATGCAAGAAGAGTTGAGAGATTTCTGTGCAAGTACAAATGCCATATGTCCTGACATTGCACTGCGGAGAGATCTCGCTGTTTACCTCACTTATTGGCTTGGTGAGGCTGTATTTGCTGGAGGAGATGGAACGCACATCAGGCCGCATTGTATTTTCCCGGCTTGTCAGATGGCGTTTGGAGAGCAGCTTGCTTTGGTGCCAGCTCTTTACTCCTACCTGTGTACCAAACTGCAGGCTGCTGCTTTTCTGGTTCGGCTTGGGCTTCCCATGAATAGGGTATTTTCAGCCCATATCTTTTATTCGTGGTATGTATACCACTGTCCTGGCTTCCATCGGCTGGGTGCTGCACAGGATGATGATCCTCTGATGATTCGACTGGCTAAGGGCAAAGCCGTGTCCGAATCACTTTTGTTTGCCCGCATGAGGATCCGACGGTTCAGGGACGTCGAGATGGGGCAATCTTCAGTAAAGCTTTCTCCGGAGTTGCGGAAGAAGGCTTTTGATTTTGGTGCCTCCCGAGACTCTACCAGGGCGGGGTCGGGAAGGCATTATTCCTTGACAAATGCAGAGAGAGAGTGGCTTTTCAGCATACGTGTCGGCACGATGGTGTACCGCAGACATCTTTTCGTCGACATCCAGCCGTATGTACCCTCTCGCTTTGCTTTGCAGCTGGGCTTTTCTCAAGGCGTTGTTGGAGCGCCTTCAAGCATGGTGAAGCGCTTTGGAGGCTTACAAGACGGGAGAAATGCATGGGCTTTCTATAGTGCTGAAGACACTACAGCCATGATTTCTTATCCTGTGTTGCTGACTTCCCGTACTGCCGGCTTTGCGAAGTGGTTCGCGGAGAGCTTTTCGGCATATCGGGGGCTTTCCAAGAAGGAGCTTGATGTGAAGCTGGCATCTGGAAAGGGCCTTGGAAAGTCGGATGGCATCCGGCGAGAGGAAGTTTGGGCCTTCCTTTCTGGAGAGAAGCACAAGATAGGCTTTCTCGGTGACCAGGGCGTCATCGGTTCTGAAGCTGTTCGAGAAATACCTGACGAGGCTTTGGAGCAGCTAGAACAGGAGGAAGCCGAACTTGGCGCTTGGATGCAAGCGGCGCAGAGGCAAGCTTCCGTGGAGTCTACTGGCAAGAGCAGACCATCCAGTGATGAGTCAAGTGGGAAACCTGACTCTGACGGTGGGGCAGGTTCCTCTAAGAAGCGAGCCCGCAGAAGTAAGAGGAGGAGGAGTCATCATAGTAGCAAGGGGCAGCATGAGGACTCTCCTAACTCGGAAGTTCCTTTTACTATCAATGAGGATGTGCCAGTGGATGCTGACGAGCCTCCGGAGAAGAGAAGCCGAGAAGAAGAGACCGTCGGTGAAGGTATGATTCTTCCTTTTTCTCTTTCCATTTCTTTTCATGGGATTTTTCCATGTTATGATTTGCTTCTTGTTTCTGCTTTTCTTCTTTTTTTTTTGGCAGAGGAAGACTTGGTGATGCCGGAGGTCCCAACCGATGAGGTGGTGATGGATCCTGTTGAGGCACCTGAAGAAGAACCGAGGGGCTCTGGAGTAAATCCAGAATCTCCAATTGGTACGACTTCTTTTGCTCTCTATTTTTTTTTTGTTTTGTGACTTGGCTTGCTAACACATTTTTTTTTGTTGCCAGCTGACTTGCCACAGGGTTCTGATGACTTTGAACCATCGATGGACGCAAACGTTGATGATGCTTTCGATGAGTTCATGGAGGAAGAAAGTGTTCCGCCAGTCGTCGAAGAAGGTATTTTGTAGTTATAACTCTGATAATGATTTTCAAACAGGGTCATACTCATACCTTTTTGTGTTTCCTTTGTAGGTTTTGAAGTGGCAGAGGAGGATCCGTCGCTTCCAGAGCAAGAGATGCCAGAGGTTGATCCAGAGATAGAGATTCCTGGGACCAGCTCTGACAATATTGAGGAGATTCCTCGCGCTGAGATTCCTTCCCGAGCAGGAGCAGCTTCAGCTGGAAAGAGTTCTTTTGTTACTCTTTCAACAGATGATGACATGAGTAGCCGACCAACGGAGTTGGGCGAATCCTCAGCTGGGCCATCTCTTCTTTTTGCGAAGAAGGTGGTGGTGCGAGTTGTGAGCTCTTGGATTGAGACTCTCTTTTCTGGGCACTTGGAAGTCGGATTTGGCATGATCCAGCATGTGCAGGAGATTCTCAATGATGCTGAAGAGGCTGGTCTGGATGTCACAGGTGCCAGGGCGATCGTTGATAGGATCATTGCACTGGGTGACAAGTGGTTTGAGACCGTGAGTTTGGCTGATGACCAGTTCTTCAAGGAGATGTTCCTGGACCCTGCTGATAAGGCTAAGTCTGACCTGGATGAGGCTACAGAAAGCAGGAAGCTGGCAGTCCGAAAGAGGAACTTAGAAGAGATAGCCATCATCAGGCTGACACATGACCTCAACATCCTTGACAGGGAGGTCGATGAGGCCAGGAAACGTCTTGAGCATTTGCAGACACAAGTCGCTGCCAAGTGGACTGCCATAATAGAGGCTCGTGACAGGGAGAGTGCCTTGATTCACCAGGTTGCAGATGCCGAACGGGTTCTCAAAAGGAAGTCTGATGAGGATGAACAATGGCAAACTGCTCGAGGTAAGCTTCCTGGTGTGAGAGAAGGGGTACAACCCACTCCAGCATCTCATGGCAAGTTCCTGAAGAAGCGTGCCTTGGAATCCTTGACGGCTGAGGCTAAAAGTCTGCTTGGGGAGCTGAACTCTTGGCTGGAGACCATTTTTGATTGAGCTCCTGTATACAGAAACCATCCTTCTCTCTTTTTTTTTTTTTTTGGTACCACTTGTATTTTTTTGGTACTTATTTTCTATAGTGCTTGTAAACACTTTTTTTTTTTTGTACCACATGTATTTTTTTGGTACTCTTTTTTTTTTGTGTAGTGCTTGTGAACACTTTCTTTTTTTTTTGTTATCCCTACGCTCACTTTAATCTTTTTGTGATAAAAGTAATTGCTAAATGGGATGCTTTTCTTTTTTTGTTATCCCTACGCTCACTTGAACCTTTTTGTGATAAAAGTAATTGCTAAATGGGATTTGATCAAAAGGTTGTCATTTTGTGAAAATCTTTTGTCAAGTGATTGTTTTGGCATAAAAGCCAGGTTTTTGTTTGTGGCATGGAAGCCAATTTTGGCATGAGAGCCAGCTTTTCTTGTGGCATTGATAGCCGAGTTTTTTTGTTTGTGGCATCTATAGCCAGTTTTGGTGGCATTGATAGCCGGTTTGTTTTGATGGCATTGATAGCCGGTTTTTTGGTGGCATTGATAGCCTGTTTTGTTTTGGTGGCATTGATAGCCGGGTTTTGTTTTGGTGGCATTGATAGCCGGGTTTTTTGAAATCCAAGTTTTTTTTTTTGTTTGTGGCATTGATAGCCGGTTTTGTTTTTTGGTGGCATTGATAGCCGGTTTGTGGCATTTATAGCCTGTTTGTGGCATTTATAGCCTGTTTTGATGGCATTTATAGCCGGTTTGGTTTTCAAAAAATGCAAGTATCGACTAAAAGTCGCCTCCCTGCTGAATGTTCTTGCAAGTATCGATGGAATGTCGCATCCTTGCTCATTCGGTTGCGAGTATCGATGGAATGTCGCATCCTCGCGGATTTGGGTGCAAGTATCGATGGAATGTCGCATCCTTGCTTTTCAAAAATTTTGGTTTTGCGGGTACTGACTTGATGTCGTTTCCCCACGATTTTTGAAATTTGTGGTTTTTTCGAACCTTTGGGTTATGGATATCAACTGAAATGTTGCGTCTCCATAGTTTTTTAGGTTTTTTCGAACCTTTGAAATTTTGGTTGTGGATATCAACTGAAATGTTGCGTTTCCACGGTTTTGGATTTTGCAAGTATCGACGAAATGTCGCTTCCCTGCGATTTTGGAAGTGTCGAACGTGGTTCGCTTGCTTCCGATTTGTGCGAGTATCGACTGAGCGTCGCTTCCTCGCGGTTTTTGAAAAACCATTTTTTTTTGTTTAAAGACACGAGGGTCATGAGTTTTAACCTAAAACCATTTTGACGGTAAAAGGCAGGGTGGACTAGGGTGGAAATCCCTGAATCCGGATTTTGTTTCAAACCATGAATTTTGGGTTCAAAGGTTGAAAATTTTGGTCAAGTTAGGGAAAGGTTCCTGAACTTGGATATATTTTTTTTTTTGAACAATGAAACGATGAAAGTAAGCATTGTTTTAGATTTCTAGAAATTTCAACATTTGATATGAAAATTCTAAAAAAGGGTGGGTTTAGCGAGCGTGTACCTGGAAACCGATTTTGGCCATACAGGCATTGCTCTTACCCAGTTGGGTAAGTCTTCAAGGGTAGTACCGCTTTAAGAACTTGCCGTTGATGGGCAGCATACATCTGTCACCTTCCATGTTTAGGAGTGCGTATGCGCCATTGGAGAAAACTTTGTCGATGACGTAGGGTCCCTCCCATTTCGGCTCAAATTTGCCTTTGGACTTGTGAGCGAAGACCATTGGTCTTTTTACCGCAAGAACCAAGTCATTCTTTTTGTAGGCGCGTTGCCTGACCTTTTTATCGAAAGATCCTGCCATACGTGCTTGGTAAAGTTCAATGCTTTGTTGAGCTTCGAGCCGTCTCTCATCGAGATTGTCCAGCTCATGGAGCCGCAATTTGACATTGCTTTCTTGAGTCATGTCATTTTGCAAGGATACCCTCAAGGAAGGAATTTGTACTTCCAAGGGCACGACAGCTTCGCATCCATAGACCAAGGAGAATGGTGTGCTATGGGTTGGTCCTCGAACGGTGGTTCGATAGGCCCACAAAGCTTCAGACATTTTGTCGCTCCAGTCTCTTTTGTGATTAGAGACCATTTTTTTGAGGATTTTGCAGAGTGTCTTGTTGAAAGCTTATGCTAACCCGTTTGCTGCCGGATTGTATGGAGATGAAGGACAGCTTTGAATTTTGTATTTGTCGCAGAACCTGTAGAATCGATGATCCCGGAACTGTGGTCCGTTATCATGGACGAATCTTTTGGGTATACCGAAATGACAAATGATGTTGGTGCGTAGGAAGTGAAGGACTGATGAGGTCTTCATTTCGTTAAACGCAAATGCTTCTGACCACTTGGAGAAATAATCCGTAGCGGCGAAGATGAAGCGATGACCTTTGCTTGAAGGGGGAGAAATAGGACCTATGATGTCCATACCCCAGGCTTCGAAAGGCCATGAGATTGCTGTAGGATGTAGCCATTCTGGAGGCATGTGAATGTAATCTCCATGAACTTGGCATTGTTGGCAGCACTTAGCAAATTGCATTGCGTCAGCTACCATGGTAGGCCAGTAATATCCTAACCTTTTTATCTGATCATAGAGCTTAGGTCCAGCCTGATGAGCTCCGCAAAGACCAGCATGAACTTCCTTGAGTGTTTCTTCAGCCTCTTGTTGTGACAAGCAGCGTAGAAGTACTCCGTTGAAGGATTTCCTGTAAAGGATTTTTGAAGGAATATCCAAATGGAAGCTTGGGGTTCGCCTTTGGATGCTTACCCGTTCTTTTGGATCTTCAGGTAGGATTCCGAACATAATGTAATCAATGAACGGATCCCTCCAGTCGCCAATTGAAGTTTGAAGGATTGAAATCCGACTTCCGACCACTTGGTGGCATTCAGCAACTGCTTGGTGTGTGTTAAGAGGAGGAAGGATTCTTCTTTCGCACACTGTGACTTGCATGTTTTCCCCTTCCTGGATTGCCATGGATGCGGCAAGTCCGGCTAGGGCATCTGCACGTATATTTTCACCTCTACGAATGTGGGTGATGTGACAGATGTCAAACTTTTGCAGAAGTGATTGTGCCTTGTTGTAGTAGGGCAACAAATCTGGCTTCCTGACTTCAAATTTCTGATTCATCTGGTTGACTATCAGTTGAGAGTCTCCAAAGACTTCCAGCATGGTGATACCGGATTCGATGGCGAGTTCCAATCCTAAGATCAGAGCTTGATATTCAACTGCATTGTTTGTGCATGGTTCCAGTAGCGAGAAAGCGTGTGGAATCATGTATTTGTCAGGGCTAACAAAGAGGATGCCAACTCCCGAGATCAGCTGTCTTTTTTCATTTGTCCTGGTTGCACCGTCAAAGTACATGTCCCAGGAGGCACTTTGTGAGAAAGTCTCCACATTGTAGACTGGTTCGTCTGGGAGATCATCTCTTAGTGGAGAATCTTTAGGCAATGGATGCTCTGCGAGGCTCGTTGACGCGTTCTTGCTCTTGTTCTAGAGCGAGTCGCTGCAAGATCCTTGCATATTCTTCAAGATCAGGTATGGGAGCCGGATCTTCTTCTTCATCATCTCTTTGTGGCTCAACATTGTTGATTTCCACTAGAGTAATGAGAGGTGCTGGGTCAGCAGCATTTTCTTGTACAGCCTCTTGGTCTTCTTCATCATCAGACCAGGATCCTTGTGGCTGTAGGGGGTTATACCAGATTACTGGCATGAGATGAGACTCAGGAACCCATTCTTCATCGGAGAGATATTCTCCTGTTTCAAGGGATTCCTCCCACTCATCTGTGTAGTTGGATTCGAATCCATCATCGGTGTCGCTGGACTCGTATCCATCAATGGAGAATCCAACTACCGAATTGCAAGAGTATGATGCCTCCTGCATGGCTTCTTTGAATTGAGGTGGCATGAAATCACTGAGAGTGAATTTTCTTACCCCCTTTGAAGTCTCTGGAAGGGATGTTTTTGTTACCTCCAGTGAAGCGGTAGAGGAAGCCTCTGCCTTTTCTTTGACCTCTAGTTTTGGCTGGGTCTTCTCTTGCCGTTTAAGCTTGAGGAGATGCTTCCTAGCCTGCCTTCGCTGTTGAGCTGTAGGCTTTGTTTTCACGACCTCCCAATTTTCATCTTCCAGGAGATCGGGATGTACCCTTATCGGTTGTCCGTCTGGTGTTGGGTAAGGAACCAGTTGTTCGGACGCTTCGATTGAGTTTATCACCTTGAAGGAAGTAGTGATCTCCTTCTTCGGTGATCTTGATGTTTGTCCACATGTCACCATGTTGACGGAGGCAGACCCATAGTTTTTGTCAAAGGTGATGACTCCGTTTTTCCACATCTCGTTTATTTTCTCTCTCACAACGAAGCATTGATTGAGAGGATGCGAGATCATCTGGTGGTATGGACAGTACCGAGGATCGTTGGTTTTGCCAACATCACCCGGTCTTTTTGGTTCAGGCAAGGTGAGCTTGCCGTTTGCCACAAGAGCCCCGAAGATTTCATCAACATCTTCATCAAACGGGTATTTCTTCTCTACTCGTTCTTTGAAGGCGTCTGAGAGTTCAGGTCTCTTACCCGCAGCTTTGTTTTCAGCTTTCTTTGGTGGCTGAGGAGCTGACTTGGTCTGCACATTGAGGACCTCTTTTTTCTTTGGTTTAGAGGTTGCAATGGCGGTTGGCTCTTTTCTTGATGATTTCTGACTGTTGAGGTCTTTAATCACCGTTTCAGCTTCCATGGAAGCTTCTAGGAGTTCTCCCAGGTTTTTTGATTTGTTGCCGATGATCATGGAGCGGATTCTGGCTCTCATGTTGTTTCGGCAGATGTCGACTAGCGACGCCTGTGGCAATACAACAGAGCATTTGTATGCCATTGCTTTCCACTTGTGAATGAAGTCATATGTTGACTCATTCTCCCCCTGTTTTAGGCTGCACAGCTGAGCCATAGTAGCGGGGTGATCCTCACCTTTGAAGTGAGTCAGGAAGCGTGTCTCTAGCATGGCCCAATTTTGGATTGAGTCCTCCGGCAGAGTGGAGTACCAATCGAAGGCCGTACCTTTTAGGGTACTTGCAAAGAGGCGGATTTTGAGTGCATCTTGATCCGCGATAGCTCCCGTCAGGATCTTGAAGTGGATGACGTGCTGTCTGGCTGATCCTTTCCCCGTATATGTTTGGAGAGTAGGATGCTTGAATTTGGTGGGGAACGGGATCGAGTCCATCCATAGGGATATGGTGGCTTGATCCCATGCTCTTTGAGTATATCCTCTTCTTTTGCTTTGGCGAGGATACCGTCTACGTCCTTTTTGGTAAGGGCGCGTGACTCATTTTCTTCTCTATTTACCTCGTCGTCTTGATGATTCGGAGGAGGTTCATTGTTCGCCTGATTTTGGAAGGCGAGGAGAAGGTTTTCCATCAGAGTTTCAATCCTCTGCTGGCCCTGTTCCAACTGCTGGATGCGGGTGATCGCATCTTCTGGAGGCGGATTGCGGGGTGGTGGCTCAAAATTTGTAGCCAAGACATTCATCCTTCGTGATTCGAACGAAGAAACTGTCCTGGTGACTGAGCTGGGGCTCATTCTTTTTGAAGAGGAGCTTGAGGAAGGATCACTCTGCTGTCCTTTGCTTGAAGGAGCAGGGGATTCTTCTGAATGTCTTCTTGTCCTGGAGACGCTGCGGGTCATCGGACGTCGGACATGGATTTTTGTTGCTGATTTTTGGCGCCTTCTGGTTTTTTCCAACCATATGGACGGCAGCAACTTGGTTGGGTCTTTCTTTTTCGACCCATTTGGGAGAGACTTGAAGTGTGGGAGGCTGGGTCCTTTGCTTCTGTAGTCTCTTTTGTCGGTACGACGCGCGGCGGCGTATACGACGAGCAATTTGAGCTTCGGTCAGCTCTGACTGGGCTTTGACAATGAAGGATGTGCTCCCTCGGGCGCAGCAGCCGAGCCTGTCTTCTTTGTAGCTGGGCAAGGATAGGATGCGAACCCTATCCTTCGCCAGTTGCAGCGAAGCTTTGAATTTGTGAAGTTCGGCCCCTGTAGAGATGAAGGGTCGAACTGCAGATTTGTAGGCCTTAGCAGGTGCTTGTGGAGGCCTTGTGATGCATGACTTGATTTTGGGCTTGTAGGAACAAGCCGGCTCATGCTGGGTTGACTTTGAAGTCGGGTTGGAGATGGGTCTCTCCTCTTTCATGTAAGCAAGAGGATAGAACTGGTTCTCTTTGAGTGGGGCCAGGAATGCTGGCTTGGTGGATATTTGGGACCTTCTCTGTTTTGGTGAAGGTCTTGGGGACCAAGTCTTGGGATAGACCTGGTTGCTTGCAGGTTGAGGCTTCGTGGGGCTGCCACGGGCTTCAGGCCTTCTAGTGCTCGCCTTTGGTGTCACGGTAGTGACACGTTGAGAGGCGAGTTTCTGCTTCTTGGAGGGAGCAGCTTGTTCCTCAGGAAGTGGGAATGGTCCCAGCGTCCCAAAGACGATAGTCCGGGGAGTCGAGGTCGACCCGGAGTTCACAGAGTTGCCGAGGGAGTTAACACTTCGGCAGCTGATGGGGCGCTTGTAGGTGCGCGTGGTTTGCTTCTGTTGAAGCATGAGTTGGTGCTTGCTTTCGTCGAAAGTAATGGTTAGTGAAGCTGCCATTGTTAGTTTTTCGAAAATTTCTGAAACAAGACCACATCCATTAGTAATCACAAGAATATAATGATCATAAATGGGAAGTTCTATGGTTTCGTCTTTTCAAATTGCTCGAGGTAGATGACCCAAGCAATATGAGGAAGGCAAAATGCCATAGAGGGTACAATTGTTCTGATCGCAGGTATGGTAAGCCCAGAATGGGCATCCCAGTGACTGCTAGAAGCAATTGTGAACTTAAATTCGACTTATCGAGAAGCAGAGCTTGCTCGAAGTAAGAAGAATATAAAGTTGGAGTTACAAATGTGCCGGTCGCAATACAGTAGACCCTGAAAGGGCGTACTAGTACCGCTAGACACAAATGTTTTGAGACCGCATCTATGAGATGAGATTCTCTGTTTTGAAAGGTCAAGATTAGATTCATCAAAGAGAGCAGATGGTATTCCAATCTGAACACGGGCTCAGCGATTTCCGCGAGCGCCAGTGCTCAGAAAGAAATGAACCATGATTTCTCGGATCTGAATCTAAAAATGACAAGTTTTTTTTTGAAAGGCCAATATCGGGTTCATCAAAGAGAGCAAAAGGCAATCCAATCTGAACACGGGCTCAGCGATTTCCGCGAGCGCCAGTGCTCAGAAAGAAGAAGACCAAGATTTCTCCAATCTAAACCCAAAATGACGGAAGTTTTTTTTTTTTTTAAGATTTTTGAAGATTTTTGAAGATTTTTTTTTTTTTTTTTCTTATTTTTTTTTAAGATTTTTTTTTTTGAAAATTTTTTTTATTTTTATTTTTATTTTAAATTTTTTATTTTAAAAATTTTATTTTTGAAAAAAATTTATTTAAAAGACGAGAGAGTACACATAGGCCTCCTAACCCGGTCTTATGAAATCTTGATTGATAGAATTGCCCCCAAGTAAGGGTAGGATTACTTAATGAACCCGTTTGGAGGACCCTTGCCTAGAACAGTCAAGCTGTCTCCACACTCTGGACAAGGCTTTTCTTTGAATCAACCAAGATCAAAGAACACAGTTGGTTTAACCTTAGTGGTCTATGTCTTTTTTTTTTTATTTTTATTTTTATGAATTCATCGAAGAGAAACCATGGCCCAAAACCTTAGTCGAACAGGCTCAACATTTCTGCAAGCGCGATGAACGATAGGAACGGATCAAGGTTTCTCAATTTTGAATCGAAATTGAGAAATCTAAATTTTTTTTTATATATATATATATTTTTTTTTAATGAACTCATCGAAGAGAAACCATGGCCCAAAACCTTAGTCGAACAGGCTCAACATTTCTGCAAGCGCGATGAACGATAGGAACGGATCAAGGTTTCTCAATTTTGAATCCAAATTGAGAAATCTGATTTTTTTGTTACTTTTTTATATATATATATATTTTTTATTTTTAATGAACTCATCGAAGAGAAACAATGGCCCAAAACCTTAGTCGAACAGGCTCAACATTTCTGCAAGCGCGATGAACGATAGGAACGGATCAAGGTTTCTCAATTTTGAATCCAAATTGAGAAATCTAAAATTTTTTTATATATATATATATATATTTTTTAGATTTTAATGAACTCATCGAAGAGAAACCATGGCCCAAAACCTTAGTCGAACAGGCTCAACATTTCTGCAAGCGCGATGAACGATAGGAACGGATCAAGGTTTCTCAATTTTGAATCCAAAAATGACAAATCTGATTTTTTTTTTGTTTTTTTTTTTTGAAAAGAGAAAGAGTGGAAATAAATTCAAAGAATTAGAAATTTCCAAACAAAAAATCTCATCTCATTTTTTTTTAGATGCGGAATTCAACATAGGCCACCAATTATAAAGTAGCCAAGGAATTGAGAAAAGAAATATAAGCATAGAGCAAAATATATGATATGCAAATATTTCATTTCTGGCATCGTGTTCTCAAATAAACGAGTCCCACCGGGTGATGCCAGCTTGATGGACCGCGCTCCTGCTTGGTTCTACCGAGGTCGGCGGACGTGGGAGTCTGTTTGGTTCCGACCCTTTCGTAACCGGGGGGCAAGGGCGTGCATCAACATTTCTTTTTTTTTTTGTGGGTGTGCCAGATTTTCTATTTTACTTGGAATTGCAAGTGGTGATCCGGGGATCAACCTTCGCAAGTAAAAAGGAAATCAACTTCTTTCAAGTTTTCCATTGCACATATATTTAAGAAAAGAGACATTTTCTTGATTTGCCGTGAAAGGCGATTTTTTTGGCATTTATAGCCGATTTTGGCGTTTATAGCCGATTTTTGGCGTTTATAGCCGATTTTTGGCATTTATAGCCGATTTACAATTCTTATCAATAATGAAAGACAAGAGTTGTGATTTTTGTCTCTTTTAAAAAAAAATACAAACTACAATGAAAAGCAAGAAAAGGAGGATCTAACTTCTCAGGAGATTGTGGGGGACTCGTTTAGATTGACGGTCGCAAGCCATATGTGGGCTTCGCCATCATCCATGCAGATGAGAACAGAGGATGCTATTTGATTCGCTTGGCTTGGCTATGACCTCGGGTTTTTAGAAGACAAAGATCAAAGGAAGATCCTATGTCCAATAAAAAACCGAGTAGACGGGCTGAAAAGCCATATCTAAGCCATTGGAGGCAGGAGGAGAAGGCAAGGACCTTGGGGGGGGGGGGGGTACCCCCCAAGGGACTTTTGTCACCTTGTTGTGGTGGCCGGTGTAGAATTTCCGCAGAGTTTTCTCTCTTTTTCCTTTCTCTGGATTTCTGTCTGTGTGCTTGTGCTTTTTTCTCTGATTTTTCTGATGCTCTCTGATGTCCTTTCTTCTTGGAGAGCCCTCCTATTTATAGGCTTTTAGGTAGCCTTTTAGGTGGGTTTATGGGCTTTTATTGTCATTAAGCCACATAATGGGAGGAGTTACAAAATTGAATTGTTTATTTTGTAACTCCTTTTTCTTGGCTTCTGATTGGCCGGAGGAGATTGAGGGCATTTAATCGCCTTTAATCGCCATGATGGGAGGAGTTTCATGGGTTAAATGCCATGAATCTCTTGACTTGTAACTCCCGAATGCTTGCTTCTGATTGGGCCGTCCAAAGAAATGGATTAATGACTGTAATAAAGCTAGTCAATTAATCGCATTAAGTGGTCGCCGAGCAGCTGAAGAGTCGCGGGCCGTGCCACGTCTTTTGAGATTCTTCTGTTGATGATCATCGATGGATCTTCATGTAGATCGACATCAGATGATCATGTAATTTCAGGTGTTTGTTGCCAACAGCGGGTCGGTGCCATCTGTCCTGTCGATTTCTCGATCGGTCGGGTGGAAAGCACACTTTTTTTGGTTGACCGGGTGGCGATCAATACTGTCTTCGATACTCTTGATGATTTACCCGTGTTTTGGACTGGATGTCAGAGGACTTGGTGTCTCAAAAGCATGAATTTTGGAAAGTACCAGAGGCTGGGCCCTTCGAATCGCGAAAAAAACGGCGAAAACCGGGGTTTCCGGGGCTTTCCCGGCGACCCCGGGGTCCAAGGTCGCCGGCGACCCTGGCCCAGGGTCGCAGGGGTCTGCGACCCTGGGGGGGTTTTCCCCCTTTCGTGTCCCGTTTTGCGTCCGTTTTTGCTTTTTTCTGATTCTTTTTTCTTCTGTACTTTTCCTTGACATTTTGACCATTTATTGGCCTGATTTCTTTGTAGGAAACCTGATGAGAATCCTTGCATTTTATTTTGCAAAGTTTCCAATTTCCTGAGAAAGCCGAAGACTTTGTCGCGCAGAGTTGCCGATTTCCGTCAGAAGCTGAAACTGGGTCAAACGATGTCGGAATGACCTGAAATTTGGTGTGAAGTCTCCTGAGCAATAAATAAGACCAACCATAGGCTTTTGTTTGAGTTTTGAAGCCGTTTGGGGTCCTATCACCTGTAGACTTGCTTTTTGTCGCGATGAAGATGTCGCGGTTTGATGTGTGGTCAACCGATGTCCGATTGACTTGAAATTTGACAGGGAACCTATTGGAGTCATTTTAAGATGATCCATAGGTTCTGTCTTGGAAACCATGGTCCCGGAGAGCTTTGCCGCCGAGAGGCCTGATTTGGCTGTCGGAGAAGCGAAGTTAGGCCAAATGATTTTGAAATGGCCTGAAACTTCTTGTGTACTCCTCTTTTGGCTGTCTGGAAGAATCTTGCAGTTTTTTGTTTGATTCTGACAAGATTTGATTTTTGGAAGCAGCATTGCCTATTTATGGCAGGTTGCGACTTCATGTAGCTCTTTGGATCTTGAAAAGGCAAAGTGACATTTTTGGTGTCAACAGATACATCCTCAACAAATGAAAAATGACAGCCTCTTGATCCTGAAGACAATCTTCCAAACGAAGACCCTTTTCAAGAAGCTCTCGAAGTTGGTAGAGGCACCCGCTCTGGCCGGAACTACAATAAAAATTACAACCAATCTTCCTTTACATATGTAAATCCTTCGGGAAAAGATGTTGTAAGCGCCCCTAGTGGCAACAATGATGAACATGCAGGCCCTAAGGAGGCTTTCAAATATGACTTGATTGAACACTTCAAGCACATACCTGCAAGTCTGCACATCCTAGATTTGTTGCGAATGTCTCCGCACACTCGTGATAATCTCATTTCAGAATTACAAAAGCTGAATGAGGATGTTGACAAACATGCCCTGCAAGTCCTCCAAATTTTAATGGATTACCGGGTCAAAAACTCAGAAGCTTCCTCAAAGGGAGAAAAGAAGAAAACTGAGGGATCATGCATTGAATGCCTCTCGGTTAAAAAAGCAGCGAGTGCAACCATCGCCTTCACAAAGGATGACCTCCTACTTGGCGAAACAAGGCATAACCGACCCCTGTACTTCACAGGGTACATCAAGGAAATGCCTATGCACATAGTTCAGATCGACCCAGGTTCTGCACTCAACCTCATCTCCACTTCGGCTCTCAAAGAGTTGGGCATCCCACCCAGCAAGCTGAGCCACACATCTGTATCTATCTTTGGATACTATGGGAGTACTCAAAGGCCTATCGGCAAAATCAGGTTCAAATTGCAGATCGGTGATCTTATCTCTGAGGTCACAGTGTATGCAATAAAAACCCTTTCATGCTATAACATCCTTCTTGGACGCCCTTAGATCCACGAGAATGGTGTTGTCCCTTCAACTCTACATCAATGCATCAAGTTTGTTGGCGACGACGGCATGATACATCGAGTCTTTGTGGACAAAAAACCCTTCAAAGGTAAAGAAGTCTACTTCGCAGACTCACAGATGTATGAGGGTGAAAAAGAAGAAGAGGAGAAGCACACAACACCCTTTGCCGAAAATCTCCAGAAAGATAAAGGCAAGGCTCCTCAACAATCACCGGAAGAAAACAAACCAACTGGTAAATCTGAAGAGAGCATTCAAACTCCTTTCATCATCTCCCTCAAACCTTCAAAGCCTTTGGTCATCACAACTAAAGTGAAGAAGGTAAAGCAAAAGCCTGGGGGCAAATTTGTTGTCTCTTTCGTGTCTATCATGCAAGACACGGATTCGGATTCAGAGCCAGAAGATGACACATCGTTAAGCCAAGCTGACACTCAGCAAGTTCAGCCCGCTCTTACTCCAATGGAGATAACTTTTGACATTGAAGATCCTACGTCAGCTTCCTTCGTTGTTCCAGCAACTTCAGCAAAGGAAAAACCGATCTTCTTCCATAGATCAGATGCTTCTTCATCAAACTCCATGCTTGAACCTTTCCAAAATGAAGGTATGCCTCAACTATCCTTATATAGTTCTGTGGCACAAGCTATTATGAAGAAAATGGGCTATGACGCTCAAAACCCAGTCGGTTTGGGAGAAGGACGCGGTATTCTCACGCCATTGGGGCCCGTCTTGACCAAAAGCCAGCTGGAAGATTGGAGACTCTACGGCTATGTAGAAAAGTCTTCACACGGGTTAGGGTATCATCCCGACACTCCCCTGAGACAATTGACACAAAGGCTTAAAAGTCAATATACTGACCAAGCCTCAACATCTCAAGTCCATGAAGACATCGATCTCCCTGGATATGTCTTCGATGAGTCACCTGACAAAGATCCAGGAAGCTCATCCAATTGGCACGATTTCTCTGAGAATGAAGAGGAGTTATCCGATGGCACAGACGTATGGTCTTCTGACCCAGAACAACCCTCATCTCCAAACAAAGTAGCCTACTTCGACCCGGTTTTAACAGGCGATTGGGATCATCTCATAGCAAGCCTTGGGAAAATTACCGATCAAGAAGACCCGTGGAAAGGAACAAAACCTTGGTCTGGAAATGCCCTTGAAATCCCAGAAGGTTTCATTGAGCTGGAAGCCTCCGAAAATATTGTGGAGGAACCACCTTCGAACCTTCCAACAGAAGATCCTGTTCAAAAGATAGACTTGGGAACACCAGATAACCCACGTTCTGTATTCATAAGCAAGAATATAAAGGATGATGAGTTACCCGAGTATATCGCCTTTCTTTGTGAAGCTGCTTTCAAGACATCAAGTCATACCTGACAAAACCTCCAGTGTTAGCTGCTCCTACCACTGGAAAACCATTCATCTTGTACATGAGAGCCCTTGATCACTCTTTAGGAGCTCTGCTTGCGCAAGAAAATGATCAAAGAAAAGAAGCTGCTCTATATTACCTCTGCCGCATGCTAGTAGGTGCAGAGCATCGCTACTCTCCAGTCGAAAAAGAATGTCTTGCAGTGATGTTCGCCGTACAAAAGCTACGTCACTACTTGCTTTCCAACACAGTATACCTGGTCTCGAGGGTCAACCTCTTGAAGGTCCTTGTCACAAAGGCAGGTTCTCTCAACGCTCGACTGGCAAAATGGTCCATCCTTCTGTCACAATTTGATATTAGGTATGTACCACAAAAGACAATCAAAGGGCAAGCTCTAGCGGACTTCCTCGCAGAGCATCCATTGCCTAAAGATTCTCTGTTCAGAGATGATCTCCCAGACGAACCAGTCTACAATGTGGAGACTTTCTCGCAAAGTGCCTCCTGGGACATGTACTTTGACGGTGCGACCAGGACAAATGAAAAAAGACAGCTGATCTCGGGAGTTGGCATCCTCTTTGTTAGCCCCGATAAATACATGATTCCACACGCTTTCTCGCTACTGGAACCATGCACAAACAATGCAGCTAAATTTCAAGATCTGATCATAGGATTGGAACTCGCCATCGAATCCGGTATCACCATGCTGGAAGTCTTTGGAGACTCTCAACTGATCGTCAACCAGATGAATCAGAAATTTGAAGTTAGGAAGCCAGATTTGCTGCCTTACTACAACAAAGCACAATCGCTTCTGTAAAATTTTGACATCTGTCACATCACCCACATTCGTAGAGGTGAAAACATACATGCAGATGCCCTAGCTGGACTTGCCGCATCTATGGCAATCCAAGAAGGGGAAAACATGCAAATCACAGTGTGCGAAAGAAGAATCCTTCATCCTCTTAACACACACCAAGTAGTTGCTGAATGCCACCAAGTGGTTAGAAGTCGGATTTCAATCCTTCAAACTTCAATCGGCGAGTAGAGGGATCCGTTCATTGATTACATTATGTTTGGAATCCTACCTGAAGATCCAAAAGAACGGGTAAGCATCCAAAGGCGAACCCCAAGCTTTCATTTGGATATTCCTTCAAAAATCCTTTACAGGAAATCCTTCAACGGAGTACTTCTATGCTGCTTGTCACAACAAGAGGCTGAAGAAACACTCAAAGAAGTTCATGATGGTCTTTGCGGAGCTCATTAGGCTGGTCCCAAGCTCTATGATCAGATAAAAGGGTTAGGTTATTACTGGCCTACCATGGTAGCTGACGCAATGCAATTTGCTAAGCGCTGCCAACAATGCTAAGTTCATGGAGATTACATTCACATGCCTCCAGAATGGCTGCATCCTACAGCGATTTCATGGCCTTTCGAAGCCTGGGGTATGGACATCATAGGTCCTATTTCTCCCCCTTTAAGCAAAGGTCATCGCTTCATCTTCGCCGCTACGGATTATTTCTCCAAGTGGTCAGAAGCATTTGCGTTCAACGAAATGAAGACCTCATCAGTCCTTCAGTTCCTGTGCACCAACATTATTTGTCGTTTCGGCATACCCAAAAGATTCGTCCATGATAACGGACCAAAATTCCGGGATCATCGATTCTACAGGTTCTGCAACAAATACAAAATCCAAAGCTGTCCTTCGACTCCATACAATCCGGCAGCAAACGGATTAGCAGAAGCTTTCAACAAGACACTTTGCAAAATCCTCAAAAAAATGGTCTCTAGTCACAAAAGAGACTGGAGCGACAAAATGTCTGAAGCTTAGTGGGCCTATCGAACCACCGTTCGAGGGCCAACCCATAGCACACCATTCTCCTTGGTCTATGGATGCGAAGCTGTCGTGCCCTTGGAAGTACAAATTCCTTCCTTGAGGGTATCCTTGCAAAATGACATGACTCAAGAAAGCAATGTCAAATTGCGACTCCATGAGCTGGACAATCTCGATGAGAGACGGCTCGAAGCTCAACAAAGCATTGAACTTTACCAAGCACGCATGGCAGGATCTTTCGACAAAAAGGTCAGGCAACGCGCCTACAAAAAGGGTGACTTGGTTCTTGCGGTAAAAAGACCAATGGTCTTCGCTCACAAGTCCAAAGGCAAATTTGAGCCAAAATGGGAGGGACCCTACGTTATCGACAAGGTTTTCTCCAACGGCGCATATGCACTCCTAAACATGGAAGGTGACAAATGTATGCTGCCCATCAACGACAAGTTTTTAAAGCGGTACTACCCTTGAAGACTTACCTAACTGGGTAAGAGCAATGCCTGTACGGCCAAAACCGGTTTCCAGGTACACGCTCGCTAAACCCACCTTTTTTTAGAATTTTCATATCAAATTTTGAAACTTCTAGAAATTTAAACAATGCTTACTTCCATCATTTCATTGTTCAAAAATCCAAGTTTAGGAACCTTTCCCTAACTTGACCAAAATTTTCAACCCTTGAACCCAAAATTCATGGTTTGAAACAAAATCCGGATTCAGGGATTTCCACCCTAGTCCACCCTGCCTTTTACCGCCAAAATGGTTTTAGGTCAAAACTTATGACCCTCGTGTCTTTAAACAAAAAAAATGGTTTTTTAAAAAACCGCGGTGAAGCGACGCTTAGTCGATAGTCGCACAAATCGGAAGCATGCGAACCACGTTCGACACTTCCAAAATCCCAGGGAAGCGACATTTCATCGATACTTGTAAAATCCAAAACCGTGGAGATGCAACATTTCAGTTGATATCCACAACCCAAATTTCAAAGGTTCGAAAAAACCTAAAAAACCATGGAGACGCAACATTTCAGTTGATATCCATAACCCAAAGGTTCGAGAAAACCACAAATTTCAAAAATCGTGGGGAAACGACATCAGGTCAGTACCCGCAAAACAAAATTCTTGAAAAGTAAGGATGCGACATTCCATCGATACTTGCACCCAAATCCACGAGGATGCGACATTCCATCGATACTCGCAACCGAATGAGCAAGGATGCGACATTCCATCGATACTTGTAAGAACATTCAGCAGGGAGGCGACTTTTAGTCGATACTTGCATTTTTGAAAACCAAACCGGCTATAAATGCCACAAAACGGCTATAGATGCCACCAAAACAAACCGGCTATCAATGCCACAAAACAAAACCGGCTATTAAATACCATAAACAAAAAAAAATTGGCTTTCAAAAAATCCGGCTATCAATGCCACAAACTCGGCTATCAATGCCACCAAAACCCGGCTATCAATGCCAAAACCGGCTATAGATGCCACCAAAACCGGCTCTCATGCCAAAAATCGGCTTCCATGCCACAAACAAAAATCTGGCTTCCATGCCAAAACAATCATTTGACAAAAGATTTTCACAAAATGATAAACTTTTTGATCAAATCCCATTTAGCAATTACTTTTATCACAAAAAGATTTAAGTAAGCGTAAGGAAAACAAAAAAAGAGGCATCCCATTTAGCAATTACTTTCATCACAAAAAAGATTTAAGTGAGCGTAGGGAAAACAAAAAAAAAAGTACCAAAAAATACATGTGGTACCAAAAAAAAAGGAAAGTGTTCACAAGCACTACAAAAAAAAAGTACAAAAAAAATACAAGTGGTACTAAAAAAAAAAAAAAGAAGGATGGTTTCTGTTTTAAAAAAAAAACAGGAGCTCAATCAAAAATGGTCTCCAGGCAAGAGTTCATCTCCTCAAGCAAACTTTTGGCCTCAGCCGTCAGGGATTCCAAGGCACGCTTCTTCAGGAACTTGCCATGAGATGCTGGAGTGGGTTGTAACCCTTCTTTTGCACCAGGAAGTGCCATCGTTTGCTTTCTTTAGACTTCCTTTTAAGAACTCGATCGGCATCTGCAACCCTGCGAATCAGAGCACTCTCCCTGTCACGAGCCTCTGTTATTGCAGTCCACTTGGCAGCAACTTGTGCCTGCAGATGCTCAAGACGTTTCCTGGCCTCATCAACCTCCCTATCAAGGATGTTAAGGTCATGTGTCAGCCCAATGATGGCTAGCTATTCTAAGTTCTTTTCTCGGACTATCTGCTTCCTACTTTGTGTAGCCTCATCCAGGTTAGACTGAGCCTTATCTGCAGGGTCCAGGAACATCTCCTTAAAGAACTGGTTGTCAGGAAAACCCATGGTCTCAAATCACCTGGCACCCAGCTCATTGATCCTATCAACGATCGCCCTGGCACTTGTGACATCCAGACCAGCCTCTTTGGCAACACCGAGAATCTCACGCACATACTGGATCATCCCAAATCCGGCATCTAAGTGCCCAGAAAGCAGAGTCTCAATCTAAGAGCTCAGAACCCGCACCACCACCTTCTTCGCAAAAAGAAGAGATGGCCCAGCTGAAGATTTGCCCAACTCCATGGGTCGGCTGCTCATGTCATCACCTGTTGGAAGAGTAACAAAAGAACTCTTTCCAGTTGAAGCTGCTCCTGCTCGGGAAGGAATCTCAGTACGAGGTATCTCCTCAACAGTGTCAGAACTGGTCCCGGGAGTCTCTACATCTGGATTAACCTCTGGCATCCCTTGCTCTGGTTCTAGAGGAAGCGACGGACCCTCCTCTGTCACTTCAAAACCTGCCAAAGAAACACAAAAAGGTATGAATATAATCCTGTTTGAAAATCATTATCAGGGTTATTACTACAAAATACCTTCTTCGACGACTGGCGGAAGACTCTCTTCCTCCATGAACTCATCGGAAACATCATCAACATTTGCATCCATCGATGGTTCAAAGTCATCGGAATCCTGTGGCAAGTCAGCTGGCAAGAAAAATGTTAGCAAACCAAGTCACAGACAAAAAAAAAAAGAAGAAGAAAACAAAAGAAGTCATACCAAGTGGAGATTCTGGATTCACTCCAGAGTCCCTCGGTTCTTCTTCAGGTGCCCCGACATGATCCGTCACCACCTCATCGGTCGGAACCTTAGGCATCGCCAAATCTTCCTCTGCTAAAAAAAAATAAAAATAAAAAATAAAGAGCAGCAGGGAGAGAAAACAAATCAAGACATGGAAAAATCCCTTGAAAATAAATGGAAAGAGAAAGAGGAAGAATCATACCTTCACCAACGATCTCTTCTTCTCGGCTTTTCTTCTCTGGAGGCTCGTCAGCATCCACTGGCACATCCTCATTGATAGTAAGAGGAACTTCCAAGTCAGGAGAGTCCTCATGCTGCCCCTTGCTGCGATGATGACTCCTCTTCCTCTTAATCCTATGGGCTCGCTTCTTAGAGGAACCTGCCCCGCTGTCAGAGTCAGGTTTTCCACTTGACTCCTCACTGGATGGTCTACTCTTGCCAGTAGACTCCACGGAAGCTTGCTTCTGTGCCGCTTTCATCCAAGCACCAAGTTCGGCTTCCTCCTGTTCTAGCTGCTCTAAAGCCTCATCAGGTATTTCTCGAACAGCTTCAGAACCAATGATGCCCTGGTCACCGAGAAAGCCTATCTTGTGCTTCTCTCCAGAAAGGAAGGCCCAAACTTCCTCTTGCCGGACGCCATCCGACTTTCCACGGCCCTTTTCAGATGCCAGCTTCACATCAAGCTCCATCTTGGAAAGCCCCCGATATGCCGAAAAGCTATCCGCGAACCACTTCGTAAAGCCGGCAGTCCGGGAAGTCAACAACACAGGATAAGAGATCATGGCTGTAGTGTCTTCAGCACTATAGAAAGCCCATGCATTTTTCCCATCCTGTAAACCTCCTAAGCGCTTCACCATGCTTGAAGGCGCTCCAACAACGCCTTGAGAAAAGCCCAGCTGCAAAGCAAAGCGAGAGGGTACATATGGCTGGATGTCGACGAAAAGATGTCTGCGGTACTCCATCATGCTGACACGTATGCTGAAAAGCCACTCCTTCTCTGCATTCATCAAGGAGTAATGCCTTCCCGACCCCGCCCTGGTAGAATCTCGGGAGGCACCAAAATCAAAAGCCTTATTCCGCAACTCTGGAGAAAGCTTCACTGAAGATTGCCCCATCTCGACGTCCCTGAACCGTCGGATCCTCATACGGGCAAACAAAAGTGATTTGGACACGGCTTTGCCCTTAGCCAGCCGAATCATCAGAGGATCATCATCCTGTGCGGCACCCAGCCGGTGGAAGCCAGGACAGTGGTGCACGTACCACGAATAAAAGATGTGGGCTGAAAATACCCTATTCATGGGAAGCCCAAGCCGAACCAAAAAAGCAACAGCCTGCAGTTCGGTACACAGATAGGAGTAAAGAGCTGGCACCAAAGCAAGCTGCTCTCCAATGCGGCCTGATGTGCGTTCCATTTCCTCCAGCAAAAATAGCCTCACCAAGCCAATAAGTGAGGTAAACAGCGAGATCTCTCCGCAATGCAATGTCAGGACATATGGCGTTTGTACTCCCACATAAATCTCTCAACTCTTCTTGCATAGCCAAGATCTTCTTCGAACTTGGATCCTGAGCCCTGGCTTCCTGGGTCACACTATCAGAAGAATCCCTGCTATCAAAAAAGTTAGGGAACGAAGAACTAGAACTCTTCCAACTGCTGGATCTAACTTTCAAACCCTCCTTTTCCTTCAAAAAATCATAGAAGGCGACGAGCCTGAAAGTACAAAAGCCTGAACTCCTCAGACTGCCCCTCAAGGACGCTGTTAATCGGCATAAACTCCTCATAGAGTTTGCCAAGGATGGGCAACCCAGTAATGGCGATCAGCTCCTTCAAAGAGAAACCAAAGTCACCATTCGTCACAACGAAGGTATTGGTTTGTGGGAGGAATGACTCTAGCATAGCCATGAAGGCCTCGTCGGAAAAGATCACGGTCTCCCTAAAGGCGCGGATCGCATCAAAAATCCCGATTTCCTTCAAAACGGCGCCACCAATCAACAGGATGCGATCAGTCCACGACTTCCACTCGGAGTGAGCATTGAAACAGCCACGAAGTCGAAAAGGCTTTATCCAATTGCTGCCGTCACTGCTGAAAATACCAAGGCCCACCGGTCTCAAATCGATCGACGGATAATCAGAGCCCTGGTAGCCGCTGGATGGCATCAACAGGTCCATGTCAACAGGCGACCTCTCCGTATATCCAGGAGAACCACCAACAAAAACCCCGATCTTGATTACATTTGTCCTTCTCACCCAGCTTGGAGGATCTTCCCTCTTAGAGCACGTGGGGGCAAGGCTCATGATCGAGATGGTGTGATCAAACGTCGACCGGGTAGCAGCAGTCTTCATCTCACCATCTGCTGTGAAAGAGAACTGAAAACATCTCCTCTGGTATGTTATGTCATCAGGGACGGCATTACCAAAGAAGAAGGTAGGCTTGGCTAAAACACTCTGATCTCCTATCACCCATGGACGACTGCTTACCATGATCTTATAGAATTCCTCTCCCTTGAGAGTGATCAGTCGCTGCCTCATCTCATCTCTGTTGAGGGAGTCGCATTCTTCCAGATTTCTCTCAACTACTGGACCTTCTCAAAGGCCTGCTGAACGGCCGGATTAAAAGATCTAGCAGATCGACGAGGTACGTTTGTAGCAGGCTCTTTACCCTTGTTCGTTCTGGAGGAACCACCTGCAAAGGATGGAAAAGAAAAAGATCAAACATCAAAATGACAGAATCTCGCTAAAAAAAAATCTGGCAAAATTTTGACATGATGACGGGGCAATTCCGGAGAAAAGGAACTATCCTGAAAGAAATAGAAACTTAAAGATGGGCTCAACATTGCTGCGAGCTCCGAAACTCCAAACTTTCGAAACCTCAAAGTCTCCGCAAAATCAGGAAGGGCTCAACATCGCTGCGAGCTCCAAATTTCCAAATTTGTGAAAACTTTCAGGTATGCTATCACATCATGCTACAATTCAATTTACAAAAAATATACATGCACGAACATCTTGGTTTGTGAAAAAAAAATGCATTATCATGATGAGCAAAAAAAAAAAAAGAAGAAAAGAAACTTTCTAAAAAAAGAAGAGAGAAAGAAAAAAAAAAAAAAGAGAAAAAAAAGAGGGGCTGGCCCATATGCCATGGCCCACAGGCCACGTGGCCGTACGGCCAGATCCATACGGATCTGTCCATACGGCCCACAAAAGGAAAAAAAAACACATGCAAAAAAAAAAAAGAGAAGAAAGCAAAAAAAAAAAAACGTGTAAAAAAAAGAAGCAAACACGTGGAAAAGAAAAAAAAAAGAAAAGAAAAGAAAGAAACAAAAAAAAAGTAAGAATTTTTTTTTCTACAATGGGGTTTTCTTGAAAAAGGGAACTTACTTGATGCCATTGATGGAGAAGAAGAAGAAAAGTCTTGAAGATCTTGAAGAAGAAGAACTCTTGGTCTTGAAGCCCTCTTGGGATTGTTGCAAAAGAAAGTAATAAGAGCAAGAGATCCAACCTCCTCCTTGCTTTTATAGAAGAGAGCAAACCAAAGAAGGAAAGAAGAAAGAGGTAAGTGTTACTAATTAGTAACCTTACCAAAAGAAAGAGATTAGAAAGATTCTTTCCCAAAAGAAAGATATCTTGAGGGATTTTCTCCTAAAAAGAAATCAATGAGAGATTTTCTCCCAAAAGATAGGATCAATAAAAGATTCTTTCCCAAAGGAGGATATCTTGAGATATTCTCTCCCAAAATAAAGGGAACATGAGAGATTCTCTCCAAGTAAAGATATTCTTAGATATTCTCTATCCAAAGGAAATATTTTTGGATATTCTTTACAAAAATGACACCATATGAGATCTAAGCCATTTCAAAAGCTTAAGGTCCCAAGGGTTAGCCCATATGAGCCAGGTTTGACCACCTAGACACTAAAAAAAAAAGAAAAAAATTTGGGCTTTAATCAAAGAGAAATCCCTCTTACCAAGAGTAAACAAAAATGGTTCCATGCCTCTTTTGAGTTGATTGGACCATATAAAGAAAATTCCAAGCCCCATGAGCTTCCAAAAATCAAACCATCCAGCCTCATATACCAAATCGAGCCAAAATCTTGAAATTGACATTCCACAAAAATCCAAACCAAATCTTGGTCCCCTAACTTGCCACATACAGCTTGTTAGGTCACAAGACCATAACCAAAAACCAAAACCTGATCCCCTAACTTGCCACATACAGCCTGTTAGGTCACAAGATCAAAACCAAAATTGATCCCCCAACATTCCACATACAGCTTGTTGGGTCACACGGTCAAAACCATACCCGACCCCCTAACCTGCCACATACAGCCTGTTAGGTCACAAGGTCAAAACCCAAATCCACATCCCTGATGTCATCTTCAAAACTTTGCCTCGAGATGGTACGTGATCCCTTTCACTACCATAAAATTCCCCTGGAAGCTCGAAATGCTACAAATACCAAAAAAAAAGACCGCTCAAAGACTCTTGGTCCAGTCACAGGCTCTCCTTCAAAAATCTCTTCGAGGCACATCGACTACAAAACTTAAGCAACTCGTCGCTGTACCTCGAGGGGGCATTTGTTGACACCAAAAATGTCACTTTGCCTCTTCAAGATCCAAAGAGCTACATGAAGTCGCGACCTGCCATAAATAGGCAATGCTACTTCCAAAAAATCAAATCTTGTCAGAATCAAATAAAAACTGCAAGATCCTTCAAGACAGCCAAAAGAGGAGTACACAAGAAGTTTCGGGCCATTTCAAAATCATTTGGCCAACTTCGCTTCTCCGGCAGCTGAAAAGGAGCTCCCGACGGCAAAAGCATCGGAGACACTAAATCTTCGATCAGAGCCGATGGATGGTCTCAAAATACATCCAAAAGGCTCCACGTCAAGTTCCGAGTCAAACCGACAAACGTTTGACCCTACATCAACCCTCGAACAGCTAAATCAAGCCTCTCGGTGGCGAGAACCACCGAGGCCATCACTCATCAGATAGAGCACATGGACGGCTTCCAAATGCTTACAAAGGGCTACACGTCAAATTTTAGGTCATTTCGACAACATTTGACCATACTTTGACGCTCGGAAGCCAAATCAGGCCTCTCGGCGGCGAAGCTCCCCGGGACCATGGTTTCCAAGACAGAGCCTATGGATCATCTTAAAATGACTCCAATAGGTTCCCTGTCAAATTTCAAGTCAATCGGACATCGGTTGACCGCACATCAAGCCGCGACATCTTCATCGCGACAAAAGCAAGTCTACTGGTGATAGGACCCCAAACGGCTTCAAAACTCAAACAAAAGCCTATGGTCGGTCTTATTTATTGCTCAGCAGGCTTCACCCATAATTTTAGGTCATTTCGACATCGTTTGGCCCAGTTTCAGCTTCTGACGGAAAATCGGCAGCTCTGCGCGACAAAGTCTTCGGATTTCTCAGAAAATTGGAAACTTTGAAAGATAAAATGTAAGGATTATCATCAGGTTTTCTACAGGGAAATTAGGCCAATAAATGATCAAAAATTTTGAAGGAAAACTACAGAAGAAAAAAGAATCGAAAAACAACAAAAACGGACACAAAACGGGACAAAAGGGGGAAAAACCCCCCTAGGGTCGCCGGCGACCCTGGGGCCCGGGATCGCCCAGTGGGCCCCGGAACCCCATTTTTCGCCATTTTTTCGCGATTCGAAGCGTCCGGCCCCTGGTATTTTCCAAAAGTCATACTTTTGAGACACCAAATCCTCTGGCATCCGTAAAAAACATGGGTTAATCATCAAGAGTATCGAAATCTACATTGATCGCCAACTGGTCAACCAAAAAAAAGTGTGCTTTCTACCTGACCGATCGAGAAATCGACAGGACAGATGGCACCGACCCGCTGTTGGCAACCAACACCTGAAGTTACATGGTCACCCGATGTCGATCTACAAGAAGATCCATCGATGATCATCACCAGAAGAATCCCAAAAGACGCGGCACCGCCCGCGACTCTTCAATTGCTCGGCGACCACTTAATGTGATTAATTGACTAGCTTTATTACAGTCATTAATCCATTTCTTTAGACGGCCCAATCAGAAGCAAGCATCCGGGAGTTACAAGTCAAGAGATTCATGGCATTTAACCCATGAAACTCCTCCCATCATGGTGATTAAAGGCGATTAAATCAAATCTACTTCCAAAAAAATCACAAAATCACAATAGGCAATGCTACTTCCAAAAAAATCAAATCTTGTCAGAATCAAACAAAAGCTGCAAGATCCTTCAAGACAGCCAAAAGAGGAGTACATAAGAAGTTTCAGGCCATTCCAAAATCATTTGGCCTAACTTCGCTTCTCCGACAGCTGAAAAGGAGCTCCCGGCGGCGAAAGCATCGGAGACATCAAATCTTCGATCAGAGCCGATGGATGGTCTCAAAATACATCCAAAAGGCTCCATGTCAAGTTCCGAGTCAAACCGACAACGTTTGACCCTACATCAACCCTCGAACAGCTAAATCAAGCCTTTAGGTGGAGAGAACCACTGAGGCCATCGCTCATCAGATAGAGCACATGGATGGCTTCAAAATGCTTACAAAGGGCTACACGTCAAATTTCAGGTCATTTCGACAACATTTGACCATAGTTTGACGCTCGGAAGCCAAATCAGGCCTCTCGGCGGCGAAGCTCCCTGGGACCATGGTTTCTAAGACGAGCCTATGGATCGTCTTAAAATGACTCCAATAGGTTCCCCGTCAAATTTTAAGTCAATCGAACATCGGTTGACCGCACATCAAACCGCGACATCTTCATCGCGACAAAAGCAAGTCTACTGGTGGTAGGACCCCAAACGGCTTCAAAACTTAAACAAAAGCCTATGGTTGGTCTTATTTATTGCTCAGGAGGCTTCACCTCAAATCTCAGGTCATTCCGACATCATTTGTCCCAGTTTCAGCTTCTGACGGAAAATCGGCAGCTCTGCGCGACAAAATCTTCAGCTTTCTCAGAAAATTAGAAACTTTGCAAAACAAAATGCAAGGATTCTCATAAGGTTTTCTACAGGGAAATCAGGCCAATAAATGATAAAAAATGTCAAGGAAAAATACAGAAGAAAAAAGAATCGAAAAAATAGCAAAAACGGACACAAAACGGGACAAAAGGGGGAAAACCCACCCAGGGCCTGCGACCCTGGCCCAGGGTAGCCAGCCCCTGCGACCCTGGGGCCTGGGATCGCCCGGTGGGCCCCGGAAACCCCGTTTTTTACCATTTTTTCGCGATTCAAAGCGTTCGGCCTCTGGTATTTTCCAAAATTCATACTTTTGAGACACCAAATCCTCTGACATCCGTCAAAAACACGGGTTAATCATCAAGAGTATCGAAATCAACATTGATCGCCAACTGGTCAACCAAAAAAAGTGTGCTTTCTACCCGACCGATCGAGAAATCGACAGGACAGATGGCACCGACCCGCTGTTGGCAACCAACACCTAAAATTACATGGTCATCCGATGTCGATCTACATGAAGATCCATCGATGATCATCGTCAGAAGAATCCCAAAAGACGCGGCACGGCCCGCGACTCTTCAACTGCTTGGCGACCACTTAATGCGATTAATTGACTAGCTTTATTACAGTCATTAATCCATTTCTTTGGACGGACCAATCAGAAGCAAGCATCCGGGAGTTACAAGTCAAGAGATTCATGGCATTTAACCCATGAAACTCCTCCCATCATGGCGATTAAAGGCGATTAAATGCCCTTAATCTCCTCCGGCCAATCTGAAGCCAAGAAAAAGGAGTTACAAAATAAAGAATTCAATCTTATAACTCCTCCCTTTATGTAGCTTTATGACAATTAAGGCTCATAAACCCTCCTAAATAGCTACCTAAAAGCCTATAAATAGGAGAGCATTCCAAAGAAATCCAGATCGGAAAAACAAGACAGATCCCAGATCAGAAAAAAGCACAGAAATCCAGAGAAAGAAAGAGAGAAAACTCTGCGGAAGTTCTACACCGACCACCGCTACAAGGTGACAAAAGTCCTTTGGGGGGTACCCCCCCAAGGTCCTTGTCTTCTCCTTCTGCCTCCAATGGCTTAGACGTGGCTTTTCAGCTCGTCTACTTTGTTTTTTATTGGATATAGGACCTCCTCTTGGTCTTTGTCCTCTAAAAACCTGAGGTTATAGCCAAGCCAAGCGAATCAATGGCATCCTCTGTTCTCATCTGCATAGATGATGGCGAAGCCCACATATGGCTTGCGACCGTCAATCTGAACGGGTCCCCCACAATCTCCTGAGAAGTTAGATCCTCATTTTCTTGCTTTTCATTGTAGTTTGTATTTTTTTTAAAAGAGACAAAAATCACAACTCTTGTCTTTCATTATTGATAAGGATTGTAAATCGGCTATAAATGCCAAAAAAATCGCCTTTCACGGCAAATCAAGAAAATGTCTCTTTTCTTAAATATATGTGCAATGGAAAACTTGAAAGAAGTTGATTTCCTTTTTACTTGCGAAGGTTGATCTCCGGATCACCACTTGCAATTCCAAGTAAAATAGAAAATCTGGCACACCCACAAAAAAAAATGTTGATGCACGCCTTTGCCCCCCGGTTACGAAAGGGTCGGACCCAACGGACTCCCACGTCCGCCGACCTCGGTAGAACCAGGCAGAAGCGCGGTCCATCATGCTTAAGAAGTCACAAGCTAGGGGGTAATTGTGCCATCCACGTGGCACCAGACTCACCTTGGCTACCGGGACAGAGGCCTCAGCCGAAGTCAGGCAGGTCCTGGCCGCTAGCGCCGAGCTCGGCTACCCAGGTGCCCACCTCGGCTAAAAGCTTGACCTCGGCCAAAGGTGCCGGAACGAAAGCCAAAGCAAGGGAGAATCCCCACTTGCGCCCTTCACCCGCCACGCCATCAGACACGTGGAGGAATAGGGGCGCGAGCCAGTGAGACAGATGCGACATCCAGCCATCCATAATCTTTGCCAGATCACTGACAGGGCGGCATCCAGCGGCTGAAGCCAAATCAGGGTAAGGCCCGAGGGTGGATCCGATGGGACCTCTACCGCCAAAGGCATCCAACATGATCGGCCCAACATGACGCATATTAAATGCGATGTGGGCTGATCCGACTGGCATTAAATGCAAAGTGGGCTGGAATGGACCGCATTTATTACTTTGTGGGCTGATAAAGACTTCTCTATCAAATCATGGGACCCACGCCAAAATATCATCCAAGATATCGTCCAGTTCTTTATAAATAGAACCCCATTTCACATGCAAGGTACGCATTATTCGCACTTGAGAGAGGGAACTCTGCCTCTCTTCTCCCTCTCCTTTGTTCCAGTTCACTTACTGACTTAGGCATCGGAGAGCCTTGCACCGCTCAGGCCAGGGTCCTCTGACCGTTTGCTCTTCCCTTTCAGGCTTTGAGGCAGCAGATCATCTTCTTCATTTGGATAAGTCCTGTAAGGCACCCCGATTATTGTGGGTCATATTTTTCTGCACCTACAGTAATTCTTATCGATTCGAATATTTAGTTGAAGCCAACTGTTGGAAAGAGATTGAAAAATCTCTATTACAATGAATATGTAATCGTGGCCCACCATATGTGACATGAAATACTGCTCTTTAAATAATCAAACGGCAATTAGAGAGATAAGATTAGATGTTAGCCAATAACACTGACATGATTATGAAGCAACAATTGGAGGGAATTGGAGAGATGGCATTTGATGATGATAGAGAGACATATGGGTACTGATTACTGAACCTTGTGATGTTACAATGAAAAAGAAAAGCAGAGGTAAATATTGTAGAGATTTTCTTCATGAAGTCCGTGTGCTTGCTTTGGTAATCGCAATAAGGGCATGTTTGTGTAACATTTTTTTGCAGAAAATCCAGTTTTCCTGTGTTTGGTGTAGGGAAAATCCAGTTTTCCTGTGTTTGGTGCAGAGCAATTCCATGGAAACAATTTCCATCCTAGTCAGCTTTTTCTTTGAAAAATGAGGAAATGAATTTCCTATGATGGGGGGTATGGGAATTGCTTTTCCTCATAAAACTCATCACAACTATTTAAGCTCATTTCCACACTCTTTTCTCTGCCTCAACCAAAACCCTATTCATTCTCCACTCCCTTGGAGCAGCTCCATCTTCGTTGTCCATAACAAACCCATCTTCGTCACCGATCAGCAGCAGGTATGCTCTTCCCCCCTCCCCTCTCCCTGTCTCTTTTGCTCTCTCACCTCCCATGTTGCCCGTTCCTAACCCCACCCAAATCAACCACCCCGCCCCTCCCACCCTTGAAACCCTCCCAAACCCCACCCCCACCCAGCCACCCCACCAACTCCCACCCATGAAACCCTCCCCTGCAACCATGTCCGAAACCCATGCCACCTCGCCCACTCCCTCTCTTCCCCCATCCCATTCTATGTACTGTTACAACCACCACCCCAACCCACCCATTCCCTCCCCTCTAATACATCCCAACCAACCCATTCTGTGTACTATTGCTAACCTAAATTGAGGTTTGTTGTATTTCGTTGAGGTTGAGGTGCTTGATTTAATTTCAATTATTGATTAGAGATTACTATTGCGCTACTCATAAAACACTAGGATAGAAGGCTTGTAAAACCAGTTCGGGTTTATTCTGCAAATGACTTTCCTCGAATTAAATTTTTGCTTGGATGAGTTTTGGTAGTTGGGCTTTTTGTTTGGTGATGCTTTTACATATGATTAGGTTTGTTTCAATTAAAATGTGCTTTCCTCAATTTGAATGCAAGCATGAACCATGTTGCTATATTTTGTATTAATTAGATCTCATGTTCTATATTGATTTGGAACCCTATTTGAGTGAATTACTTTTAAGAAAATTAGTGAAAGGTCCCTAGAGTGGACTGTTTCCAGCCTCCAGTCCAAGCAAAAACTTATTAAGGCCTCTAGTCCACTCAGCTAGACTATTTGCAGCCATAGGTCCTTGTGTCCACATGATCTCATTTTTCAAGACTAATTTGCCCTTTCAACCATTTTAGGCATAAAATTTTGAAATTTAAAATTTAAAATTGTATTATCCCTCGTTCTTAAATTAAATCCCTCTCTTTTCCCCAAAACAATCCATCATGGATTTATCAGACAGCTCTCGTCAATCCCTCATCCCTCCCTTCCTCTACTACTCCTCTTCCAAAACCCTAGATTTGTAGAAGATTCTCAATAGGAACTCTAGCTTATCGAAATCTCCATCTCCATTTGCTTCGATCTCCTCCAAGGCGTTCATCATTCCCACCTGGAACTAAACCCAAATCGTCTTCTTCTTCTTGTTTTGTGTTCTGCAACCAAAATCGAGAACCAGCAATTGATCCCTTTGCCACGGCCTTATCAGCTCCTCCAACCCCCCGCGGCCGCCGCCCTACGCTACTGCAACTCCACCTTTGGCGACGCCGTCGACCAGATGAAGCAGTCGCTGGAGGAGCTTCATCAGCAGAATACCGGCCAGGAGTTCCAGTGGCAGATGAGGAACGTGGAGACGCGGATGAGCACAGCCCTCACGAACGAGGACACATGTACGAACGGATTCGAAGTGCTGCCGACGGGCGAAGTGAAGGAGGACGTGCGCGGGTGCGTGGCTTGTGTCAAGGAGCTGCCGAGCAACACGCTCGCCCTTGTCAATAGCTTGGCTTCCAAGTAGCGGAGCTCGCCATCTGAGTCCGTTTATCCCAATGGCAGGGGCTTCTGACGCTCAATCTCAGACGTTGGATCGAGCTGGCAGTTTATATGTACAAGTACGGTAGAAAATACGAGTAGGAGAAAATTTGGTGTGTTCATATAACTTTCCTTCTATTCGTGAGGATGCTTTTTAGAAGCTGCAGTTTGCATTGCTTGTGCAGAATCATGGTCTGTGGTTTTAGATTGGTGGGCTGTGGAAATCTGATCCAGCCATCTGGTCTAGGGCCCCTGGGCGTGGGACAATAGAAAATGAGAAAAAACCCTTTATCGTCGACCGTCGAATTGGATAGAGAGCAAGGAAAGGTGAGGGAGAGGAGAGAGAAGAGCTTAGTTGCAAGCTTTACTGAGAAGGGAAGTTATCTGATTTTTTTGTCAAATTTATCTTAGTATTTGTCAAATTTAGCTGAGTTTTTGTCAAATTTATCTGAGTTTTTATCAAATTTAGCTGAGTTTTTGTCAAATTTATCCGAGTTCTGGACAAATCTATCTGAGTTTTTGTCAAATTTATCTGAGTTCTGGATAAAACTATATTAGTTTTTGGCTATTTATCTGAGTTCTGGAACAATTTTATCTTAGTTCTGAACAAATTTATCTCCATTTTGAAAATTTTAACTGACTTTTTGAGCTAATATTTTTTTTTTGGAAAATTTATTTTTATTTTCTTAGATCTATTTGTGTTTTTGAATTTTATTTGTATCTTTTGAAACTTATTTGTATTTTTAAAATAAATTTAACTGAGTTTTGACAAAAATACTTGAGTTTTTGGCAAATTTTTCTAAAATTTGGAAAAATGGTTTATCTTAGTTTTGGCAAATGTATTTGCATTTTTTAAAATTTATTTGCATTTTTTTAATTTTATTAACGTCTTTTAAATTTTATTTGCTTATTTTGAAATTCATTTGCGTCTTTTGAAATTTATTTGCATTTTTTGAATTTTCTTTGGATCTTTTGAGATTTATTTAAGTATTTTAAAATTTATTTGGATCTTTTGAAACTTATTTGCATCCTTTTAATTTTATCAGCGTTCTTTTGAAATTTATTGATTTTTTTAGACTTATTGCATTTTTTTTTGAAATTATTGTGTTTTTTGAAATTTATTTGCGTTATTTTGAAATTTATTTTTTTATTTTTAGAATTAATTTGAAAATCTCATTAATAGGATTCCATTAATCATGTCCAATTAAATGGTAGTTAACCATTATTAATGGGATATCCCACCAATCATGCGATATATGATCTAAAGAAAGGGCAAATTAGACATTTTAGGTATGAGAGGGACCTTTGGCTGCATGCCTTTTTTTGTGGACTGTTTGCAACAAAGTGATGCTTTGAGGGACCTCCGACCGAAGCCCCCATTAATTTTTTGATCGGTTTTGAATGGGGCTATGTTAATCCTAGTTGCTTCATTTCTCATAAAATTTATATGTCTTAATATTTGAATGGGTTTTGGCAGATGGGGTTTTAGTTTGGTGATCATCATCATTATCATCACCACATTGTCCCAAATATCTTAGGGTCGGCTACAAGAATTTTGGGAATGGATTGAGGAGAAGGCCTCACCATTGAACTGCCAAAAAAAAGATGATGATGTTTGCTGGGCATTGTCACAAATTTGGATCACAATGTCTCATATTAGTAAAATGACTTGTGTTGCTTTATTTTGGAGCCATTAGATATGATGTTCTATATTGATTTGGGACCCAATTTGAGTGAATTAATTTTTTTATGGGTTTCAAATGGGATGATGTTAATCCATGAGTCCAATTGAATTGAATTTTCTGGGAATTGAAGCCATTATTATGTGTGGATCACGTTGAATGCTCTTTTAATGTTATTCAATGAATGCAACTCTATATTCATTTAACGAATATATTCTAATACGTATCGTCTGGCTAATTAGTAGGAATGGGAGATCAAAACTTAAATGATAATTTCGGTGTCTTACCAAAGAATTTGAAATGGACCCCGCACCATGATGAGAAGCTCATCAAAGTCATGGTAGATCAATGCAGGGAGGGTTATGGTATTAAGGGAGGTTTCACATGCGAAGTGATAAGTCCTTAAAAATGCATATTTTCACACATTTTAGACCATTTTAGGGACTTATTAATCCAAAATAGTCTCATTTAAGAAAAAGTCATGTTTTTATGCGTTTTGGGTTTATTGTAGCGCATTCATGCATAATGATGTGCATTTTAATTTATGGGCCCACTATCATGCATTTGTTATTTTTATTCAAAATTTTTATTTTAAATTATAATTCACTTTTGCTTGTAGGAAACGGATGAAATGGGTCCCACAACCAAGGAATGAGATAAAGAAAGAAATTGTAAGGAGAAGAGATAGGGCATCTCATGCCCTATATCAACATCACATGGGACCTATCACCTAACATAGGTGTACACGCAGAAATTATCATGAAAGTACAGTGGGTTTGTAGAACCCACTAAGCTCATTAAATGTAGGGAGATATTTGGATTAAACATAAACAAAGACTGACATTTAATAAAATGTTCATGAGTCCTTAAATCAGTAAACCCACAAACTATTCCACCCTGATATTTTGGAATGTGTAAAAATATTTGTTTGCATGCATGGATTTTTAAGGATGAAATGGCTTGTATCGGTTCACAAGACTTGTTCTTTTGTTGACTTAATGAGTCTATTAGCTAACTTTCTTGTGCTATAAAGAGTCTATAAACACTCTCAAAGATCAGGTATGGCTGAAGCCAACTTGTTTCAAACAAACGAGTGCCAAACAAGACCCATGCCATAAGAAACAAAGTGTGTTGTGCACACTTATTTTCTTGCATTGGATGGTGACAGCCACTACCTGAATAACTTATGATTTACTATAGCTACAAACACAAACAACAACAAAAAGACTTGAGATGCCTATTCACTGATAAAGACATTGATTCATTCTTCTTCTTCTTCTTCTTTTTTGTATTCATGAAAAGAAATATACAATGCCATATTATTTATAAGCAATAAGTTTCAGAGAGAAAGCAAAAAAATGTAGACTCAAAAAAATATTCTAGACATGCAGTCCCATTTTCTCACTTTACATGAAATGCAAATAGACAGTAAAAAAAATATAGGGATATGGCTCAAAAATAGGAAATCATGCTCCATCCCTTAATGGAGGCATGATCCTAGTCCTTAACCTGCTTCAAATCTTCTCTTCAGGAATGACCTCTTCACTTGATAATTCCGGCAGCGCATCGTCGGAAAATGGCAGTGTAGTTCTCTCTTTTTTGTATGAAATTCTACAGAGTTTTTGGTGTTGTTTTTCTTCCCCTTTCTTGTACCAGGTAGTGGCCTTTTATAGGCTTCTTGGAGCCATCTCCAAGGCAGTTGCTGCCCCCATGTTCTCCACTTTGCTTCCCATTTCAAAGAATGGGCTGAGATGCTACACGTTCTCCACCGGTCATGTGGGTGCATGAGTGAATGGCCATTTGAATGAGTAAAACTTCCCCACTCCACGTCCCTTTAACTGTGCATTTGCAAGAGGCATGGCCTCCCTCACATCATTGGTGCCATGTAAATTGATGATTGTGCCATCATATGATTGATGGTCATATATTCATATTGGCCCATATGTAATGGCCCACCCATAATCTTAGGGTAAAGGACCTGATCCCAATATTACATGGTCACAAAAATTGGTCTGGACCTATATTATTGGTCTCAACTTATTGCCACATGAATTTAAGAGAGTTTGATGGGTCATGGGAAATTAATTGGATAGAGATCCATTACTAGCCATTGGATATAACAGGTGGCCAATTACTAACTTGGGAGTGAGTCCAATGGCTAAATGGATTTAAACATGTCAACACATAAGTGAGCCCAATGCATAGCTGGGTTTAGGCCCATCTAAACAGGTCCTGTAACAATGGGTCTTATGTCCCATAGATTGTCATTTTTAGCCTGGGTCAGGCCTATGCCATAAATTAGCTTTGGCTTAGACCAAGATTGGTCACATACTTAGGCCAAAAATGGCCCTGCTCTACACAATCAAATTGGCTGTATGGACTAATTCATATGGCTCAGGCCAGAAATTGGCCAGAAATTGGCATTAATTCTTATGGCTCAGGCCAGAAATTGGCCACAGATTGGCATAGATTAATTCATATGGCTCAGGCCAGAAATTGGTATGGATTAATTCATACCAAGATTGGTCACATACTTAGTGTAAGACCCCGACCCCCAATCCTCGTGTTTAGTGTTGTTTTATTTGTGCATTAGCCTTTTGAGTGAGATTAGTGGTGGTTTGGCTTCGTTTTCGAGTTGGCTAGATTTTTCATAGCTTTGGAGAATTTTGAGAGCCGTTGACTTTGGTTTGACTCTACCCGAGTGATTTGTGTTTTTGTGAGAAATTATTCTTGATTTCAAAAAAAATTCCATTTTTACTCCTTTTGACTCATTTTATTGATATTAACAACTTTCATGTTTTGTCCATTTGGATTTGAGACTCAGAAATCACATTTTTCAAGAAAAAGGGCAAAAACGACTTTTAAGAAAAAGGGCAAAAACGACCTTTCACACCAAATTTGTACTTGAATTTCGAAATTTGCAAAAATTGGGGAAAATATACTTTTTGGAAACTAGATATTTCGACGATCGATTTTACTTTCTTCGTCGTTTTCGTCCGGGACACACAAGTGTTAGTTTCAACCATTTGAACCTTGGGGCCCATTGGGACCCATTTCCTTGACTTTATAAAACCCAAGATGGGTTCTTCTTCTCTTCCCCATTTCATTTCCTGCAACAACCCAGCTGGATAGGGTTTTCTCCTCTTCTCTTCCAGCCACTCTCTCTCATCTTGCATGACCATTTCTTGAGTACCAAACAAAGATTTGATCTCAAAATCTTCTTCCTTATCTCTCAAGCTTTTCAAGGATAACAATTTCAAGAGTATTGAGCTGGGACAACTTCTCTTTTCAAGCTCTTCTTATTGTTTGAAGCTTCTATAAGGTTAGCAATGGATTTCTTTATTCAAATCTTGGTTTTTCAAACCATTTAGAACACTTTTGTCATTTATACAAGGAGATTTCATGGAGATTTGAAAATGATTGATTTTTAGGGTTTTTCTTGGGTTATTTTGGGGCTTTTGTAGATTGGAAGCTTGGGACCCTAGAGAGACTTTCTTGGAGTGTTTTATATCTCATCCTAACCAAGGCAAGTGAGTTATTCAGCTAATGTGATGATTGTTACTTGATATGAATGACTTCATGGATTTTTATTCTACATTGTTTTTCTTCTTACAAATGGATGGATTTAACTTTGAATGATTGAACATTGGTCTATGTTTATTGCTTTCCAAGTTGATGTTTCAACTACTTAAAATCATTTGGTAATGCATCTTCTTGAATCAACTATGATTGTTTCAATGTTAGTATTCTTGATATGGAAAATCATGTTTGTATTTGATTTATTTGGATAAGATGGAATGAAATAGTGTGTGGATGTTTGAATGGGATTGTAGTGGCATCGAGAAGCCCAAAAATGTGTGAGAATTATTGTAGAAATGTTTAGAGAAAGGAAGGAGATGAAACAACTTTAGAAATTCATCCTCGTAGCAATGTCGGTCAGCTGTCGGTTAACCGACAGGTAGCTGACAGGTGACCGAACTCTCTCGGTTCCTTTTCCCGAGAGCTACAAACTTTCTGATGCTGAAGTGTCGGTTGACCGAGTGGTGACCGACACCATTTCGGTTACAATTTCAGAAGCTGTCCTCCTCCCTGATCCTATTGTTCGGGTAGCTGTCGGCTAACCGACCTGACCCTGTCGGCTAACCGACAACCAGTCGAAAGGTGACCAAAATTTACCTAGAAAATTTTTAAATAAGAGGGATTTTAATGTTTGGATTTTTGGAATAAAAATGTTAGGTTTTAATACACATTTTATATCCTTAATTGTCAGAGATCTTCAGTGGCACCAAATCCTCTCTTTTAATATCGACATTAGGAGACTAAGTGTGTATTGAGACATCCCTTGGAAAGCCATTAATTCACCATACACTACTCTATTCCAAATTGGAAAATGTATAAGCATTCTTTTGTAAATTGATTTGAATTAGATTAAGTGGTTCGCCATGGAAATTTGTATATCTTCTACAAATTGATTTGAAATGTATTTGAGTGGTTCGCCAAGGAAATTTGTATATTTTCTATAAATTGATTTGAAATGGTTTTGAGTGGTTTGCCACGTTTAGAAACATCGGTAAGTCTACTCATTTGGTTCGTTCGGATTTGTCAGTATGCATTTGTTCAGGAGTAGTCCTTTTATCGATTTCGGATATGTATTATTATAATTCGATTTGTATTGGCTCAGGTTTTGGTTTAAAATGGCACCACTAAGCTTAGGTTACCTTGTCGGGCTGATCATTCGGCTTGGGATCTTTAAAATTTATGCCAACTGCAGCTTGGATTCTGTTTGTACCAACCATGGCAACTGTCACGACCCCAAACCCGAGGGGCCGTGAAATTGGGAGTAAGTAATGATTATATTTCTCCCAAGATCCGCGTATGTGAGGATAATACGTTTCAACACACTCTGAATATTTTTGCGGAAGCTTTCGTGGCGTTGCGACCCGAAGTCCGTGGCCATCGGATTCCGTGTCGCACTCAACCCAAGCATATAATTATCTTATCAATGATCATACCAGACTGGAACAAACCATTATAACAAAATACAGAGCTGACGGTAACTGGATATTACATTCCCATATATATTCAAGTTACAAATGACAATGTGCATTAATTACAATCCCAAGAAAAAGACTAATAAAAGCCATATAGAAACATGCTAGATAAACACTACCCCATATGTGACGTAGCTCCGATGTCAATCTCAATGTCTACATGACATAGTCGACAAAACAACCTGCAAGCTCATGGCTCCATAGCCAAAACGTGCACTCATCTTGGGTAAGAAATCTGAACCTGAGTACCAAAGTAGTGGGTCAGACACGACGGTCCGGCAGGTGGGTGAAAAGATAATACAAGTACTGAAGAATAAAACATTTGATAAATCACGCCATTTGATCAAAAGCTGTACATAATTAAAATATATAGAAATTCGTGAACATCTGACAAAATCCTGTGTTCATATAAAACGGGTATAAAACATAAATATTTGACCAGACATGTATTCCTTTAAAGCATGTATAAAACATGAATATTTAGCAAAACATGTATTCATTTAAAGCATGTATAAAACATGTATATTTAGCAAGTCGGGAATTCCGTGTAAAATGACATGGCAATAATTTAAAACAATGATACCTTGCAATGAAAGAACATGTGATACAGATCTAAAAGTCTCATACCAAGAGACGTCCATGGCTGATTTGTAACAAAACAGGTTTTATAAAATCTGATCTGGGCAGCGTAGATCAGCCATATAAATCGCATAAAAACTCCATGGTTTCATGATCAACAATTGTATAAACAAAGGAGATATAAGAAGACTATTACCTTGATGATATGAAGACTTCAAATATCTGAAATTAAAGATCTGAGAGGGCTGATATCAGATCTGCAATCAGCAAAACAAGTTGCTGTAATTTTCTGCAGCAGCTATGCAATCAGTCTTCTCCTCTATTCCACTTCCAAATCTGATTGGCTAAGATTGTGGGATCTAAATATGGATTTCTTGAAGGGTTTTTCTGAACTATGATGTATGGAAAAAACTAGACCTAATGCTCACTTCAAGGAGGAAGAAGAAGAAGCCTGGGCGTGTCTTCTCTTTTTGGGTGTGGACGGCCAAGGGAATACATATCCCTTTATTTCATTGCAAACCTAGGGATTTCTTTCCCTCAAAACTTTTCCTACTAATCCTCTTAGACGCCCCAAAAGGAAATACAATGCTAAGATTTATTTCCTTCTAAGTTCTCTCCAATTAGATAAGGAAAATAAAAGGAACATCCCATAAACTTAGCAATTAGTTACCTTAGGTGTGCAACACCTACTAACTTTTAGTTTCTAAAATAAAAAGGAAACTTTATTATAGGAATTCTTATCCAAAGATGAGTCCAACCTTTCCAAGTAAAGATACCTACTCAAAGTTGGAAACCTCACACAAGGAATTCCTATTATGGCCGACCCACATGATAATTAATCACACCATGGCCCATAAGATAATTAATCACACCATGGCCCACAAGACAATAATTTAGCTAGAGTTAAATTCACGTATGCCATCAAAGACCTATTTGAATTTAAACTCAAAATTATTTTTCCACTAAAATAATTCAACCACTTATCATCTAAACAAATTAGGAAACCATGCCAATATAGGAAAGTGGCTAGAGGAGGGACCAAAAGACATATTTGCCCTTGGCTCCCAAAATGACCAAAATGTCCATGCTAAACCCATAGCAACATTAAGACCATTTTAACCTTAACTCATTCCACTAAAGAGTTATGGTTGAACTCCAGAGACAAATATTTAATATGATTTTAAGCTAGTCAGAAAGTGACAGTCGTCTTCGACCTGCTAAGTGAAATGACCAAAATGCCCCTCTATGTAACATCCATAATCAAGTCAGGTTATCAAATGCACTATCAACCTTCTCGATTACATCTCAACCTTAGAACTTCATATCCTTGACTTAATCATCATCCGGATATCATTCTCTTGGTCCAGGGAGCGACCCACAAGTTTAATATCCATATGGAACATCCATATACTAAGATCTTAGATTTTTATGATTAATCAGATAATTCTAAGGGGACGATCACTCCATCATTAGATGGCATAGATTCTTTATTGCATCTGCACGTCCCAACTAATCAAGCCCGAGCACCCAAAACACAGAGCTGTTGACCCATGTGAAGGATCTCACCCATAGTGAATTAAAGCACAAGAACTCGACTTCGTCAGTTCATCCACAAATGCTCAAGATTAAGAGCACTGGTCACTCAGTAGCATGAGGTGACTTGATCTCTCTCAGTGATAGTACTATTTTAGAGATCACATCTACAATGGTCCTGTTCAATGCATGACATATGCACTAATGAAATAAATCCGGAAAAGGCCTCCCATGACTTAGGTAAGTCACCCTGAATACAGGAGAGTATCTCACTATAACTTACACCAAGATGAAGTGCCCAACTCCATCTCTCAGTTATGAATAAATTTATTGTTTCCAGTGTCCATGAGTCAGACCTATCTGTGTGTAGCCACTACACACCTAATTCATTTACTAGAAACAATGGGCTTTACACAACCATACATATATACATGTTTAAAGAGAAAAGAGTCATTCCATTAAATAACCAGTAAATATGCAGTGATAAAAGATGAGAGTGTAGCTAGTGGGCTTTAGGGCATACACCAATCCCAACATGCAAGAGCGTAGAAAACCTGTATATGAATAATGAATTTCATAAAAGGAAGATACATCATTTACAAGAGATATATATGAAATAAGAACATGTAAAGGTACCAAAGATCAGGAACTGTCAAGATGGCAACCACACGAAGCTAAATCCTCTCACACTTAAGTGATGAGAGCAAGTCAGGGCGTTGACCTCAGTCACATGAGGTGAGGAGAGTCAACGACGTTGACCTCAGTTACACGAGGTGAGGAGAGTCAACGATTTTATATAATAATATACAGATAGCAAGACAGGAACACGGTAGCGAACCAGATAGCAAGACAAGATCCAGGCTGCATCTGGCAGGACAAGAGGGGGATCTCCAAACCGGTGGATCAAACCGATAAGGTACATCCAAGCTTAGTGGTGCCGACTCATAGGTCATGTGTAAGAAAACAAAACAATACGTATATATATCAGGGCAAGATGCTCATCAGCATAAGACATATCATATCAGGTCAAGCAGGAACAAGATGACAATTATGCTAAAAACCATATCCGGGGTAAGACTAGCTACAAGGCACGAAACTTGAAATGTACAAGTGAAATCCGGTAAAATCAAGTACAAATGGATTCTATAAATCTCCGGGCCAAGTGTTGAAGGTCCAAGATTTAAATCAATGTGTATAGGGTCTCGTTTGTCAATTTACTATTTATTTGGTACTCCATAAGAATTAGAGACAACCCAGGACCTTACGCACATTGATAGGTTACAAAACCTTTAACGAGATTAGAATGATGGTACTTCTTCCTCACTATAGTCCTACAATTCTTCAGACATAATCAATTAAACTCTATGGTTTCGGTCAGCTTTTCGGTTGGCTGTCGGCTAGCCGAAAGGCTGACCTACGGCTGACCGAAATTCTGACCTAGTACAGGAATGGGGAGAAAGTAGCTCTCTAGAATTCTAACCGAACATTTCGATTAGCTTTTCGGTTAGCCGAAACTCCAAAATCAGAACTTAACAAAAACTGCAGCTCTCTGGAACTCGAACCGAAACATTTCGGTTAGCTTTTCGGTTAGCTGAAATGCCACAATCAGAATTCGACAGAAATTACAGCTCTCTGGAATTTGAACCGAAGACATTTCGGTTAGCCAAAATTCTGACTGAAACTGCTATGGGACTGATTTCTGAAACTGTTTTTAGTCCTTCCTTCCTTCAAATCTTTCTCATTTTTAAGGGTTAGATCCCTACACAATAATGAGCTGAAAACTCCCCCATTTATATATCATCCACTCTTCCATCAGATCATCCATAAAAATGGATCTAACCTCTTCATCCCATCCACATTCAACCAAGAGAATCCATTACATGAAACAAGTCAAGACTTAATACAAATGAGATGTCATTTTCAAGAAAGCACTATATTAACAAGATACACTAATGAGTGTATTTTCAAAGTCTAATAAAAGCATGACATGAAACCAAACTTGAGTAATGAAAATCATTAATAAAAGCTAAGCATTTGTATAAAACGTGATTAATGAAAATAAACCATTTCATCCACTTGCCTTAGGTCCAAAGCTAAACAAATCAAGCTCTAATCACACTCCAAGCCAAGAAATCACAACCTAAGCAAAAACCCCCAAAACCTAAAATGTCAAAACCAAGAAATACAAAGAGAGAGCTTCCAATAATGGAGATGGAGGAGTCTCATGGGCTAGGAAAACACAAATCTAGGAGATGGAGAGAATCACTTACCTAGAAAGTCTTCAAATAAGCAAGGTTAGCTCAATGAGAAATTCGAAGTTGATGAATCCTTTTAAAAATGGTACCAAATGAAAGCTCTTGACGAGGTGAACAAGATTAGTGAATGTCTTCTCTTGATTTGAGCAAGGCTTGATGGTGATTTGTGAGGAAGAAAACAAGGGAAGAAGAAAGGGGATGGAAAATCCCCCATTTCTGCACAAGCACCGCTGGGACGATTGGGAGAGAAGAGGGAGAGGAGTGGTGGTACTTATAATGGGTGGGTGTGGGCCCCGCCACACTTAAAACACTTAAAACTTGCAAATAGAGATTAGGAGGCTTTCTAGACATCGTATCAAGAAACTTAAAACATGAAAAGTGTTCGAAATAAAATTATCTTTCCAACAAGGTTAATATTGACATACTTCCGGGGTCCACAGAAAAAGTCAACTATTTGGTCAAAGGGATAAAAAATAATGGATTCAAGTGTTAAGACATCGATTTCTGGGCCTCGCATGAGATCGACAAAAAAGAGAGAAATGTTTCTCATAAAATCTAGTTTTCAAAAAGTATATATTTAGCAAGGTTCTGAGATCTCAAAATTTGGGTCTAGATTTTGTGCAAAAAGACTGATTTTGCCCCCAGGGCTGGAAAAATTGATTTTCGGAGCTTCGAATGGGTACGGAATGAACACGAAAGTTGTAGGGAATGGCGAGATTAGTCAAACGAACCTAAAATGAGAATTTTTAGAATTCAAAGAGAATCTTTCCAAAATGACCACACAAAACAAATAGGACCCTATGGTCACTGTCTAGGTTCACTGGCTCCCAAAACCAAAGAAAATATAATCAAACTCAGAATTTCGATCAAACAACTGGTAAACCCACAGAGAAAATAAATCCATGATTAAAACCACGCTAAACCAGGAAATCTGGGGTCGGGTTCTCACATCCTCCCCCACTTAGAACATTTAGTCCTCCAAATGAACTAAACAAATCCAAAAGCAAGTGGGGACATTAATCCCGCACCTCAAAAACAAAACCACAAATCAAAACTCTAAAACGGTCATCTCGAAAACATCTGAACTCACTGGGTCATCCATGGTGTAGAACTCTTCGGTCAACTAGCAACAGTCGTCAAACATTCTTCCATTGGTTTGAATCTGTCACTGCCCTGCCAATCTGACTGCTTAGGAAATTTGCCAACTGTGACTCCTTCTAAAATCAACCAAGTCTCTTGTTTCTAGCCAGCTTGGTAAAGAAAATTCTTGGAATAATTCTGTCGGCTTCATCGTAACTATCGAAGCTGGGATCTTATATCCACTGCACAATCTTCAAGGTGAACTCTTGTTAGCTCTAACTCTTTCTGCTCGTTGCCCTTGATCCTCTGTACAATAGTCTATCTCTGACACTAACATGCTTGTACCCTCACCATTCTTCATCATTTAAAGCTCTGCACACACTCTTGTAACTGTCCTGCCAGATCTGTCTTTCCAAACCAAAATCCAAAATAACTGATTTCCTGCTACGTATATCTATGCATTGAAATCTGAAGTTCCTCATGCCGATAAAATCCGTGAAAGTCTTCATCATCAGGCGATCAAGTAGAGGTCCTTTATGCAGTCAACTCCTTCACATAGCTGCACTTGTTGAAAATCCCAAAAATAATTCTCTGACAAAACCCGTCAAATTCTAGAAATCTCTAACTCTGAACATCTCTTTGGAGTTTTACCAACTGAAAATTGTCTCTATACATTGATGATCTGCACTGCTCCTATATAACTGCACTATCCACAGTCAAACTCTCTGATTTTGGCTGAAGATCTCAAACTATCCAAACTTCACTTGGTAACTTACTCCTCTAACACAGTCAATATTCGAAGAATCCTTCCATCAAATATCTAATACCCTTCAGATGTTCTTACACGATCTAGAATCTGCTACTCTTGTCCATCAATGTCGATCCAATAGAATGAAAGTTCTGACTCATCCCAATTACCGTAACTTTTTCTCTGTCGTAAAGCACTGCACATATTGTCCTTCAATGCCTTGTTTGTTCAATCTTCTGCCTCCGTTTCAGGTTCACCATCCTCAAGTCTTGCACATACGTCATTCTTCTCCGAATCTTCTAACTGGCCATGTCCATAGGTTATGATTCTTCTGCTTGCATCTGCACAGTGTCCCACTAATATCCCAAAATCCATAAAGTCCACAAGATTTCTTTTATCACATGACCAAGTAACTATCCATTCAGGTATATAGTTATTTGTACCACAGCTGAAAACTTACTTCCCATGATTCTAACCACACATTGATGCATCCTGCCGAGTCGACTTCACCATCCTAGCCACAATTGCTGAATCTCCTCGAACAATTCTTCGTCATAAGTTCATCAATACGCGAGAAATTTCAAACTTTTGGCATCCACTTGAAACTCTATCAACTGAAAGTCACCTCAACCTTCTTGAAATCCACCATTTGTCTGGTCTCTGGAGTCTCTTGACTTAGGAACATGGCTCAAGTTCAACCCAAATATAAGTACTTACCTGCCTTGGCTTATCACATGACAGTCCTCAAACAACTGTAAATAGTCTTGAAGTGCTGCTCACGCCTCTTGTTGACTAACAACTGTACAATTCTTCTCTTGCTACTAATATCTGTGACGCCGAAAGAGCTAAAACTTTGCCAAATCCTTCGAGAGCCACATGCTAAGACCATAAAACTCTGACTTTCTGGTGCGAAAACAAGGAAAAGGCACTAAATATGGGAGCGGAGGCATTAAATCCTCCCCCACTAGAAAAGAAGTTGGTCCCCCAAATTCCCAAGCAAGAACAAAAGGAAAGAGACAATGAGATCGTCTCCCCCACTAGAAGGAAAACAAATCCGAATCCGACAAAACTATATCTAGTCAAAACAAGATCACAAGTCTAACGATTCCTCACCACACGTCTTAAGTTCCTAAAGTGTTTTATTTCCTAGAAACCTGCCCGCTCTGATACCAATCTGTCAGGACCCCAAACCCGAGGGGCCATGAAATTGGGAGTAAGTAATGATTATATTTCTCCCAAGATCCACGTATGTGAGGATAATACGTTTCAACACTCTCTGAATATTTTTGCAGAAGCTTTCGTGGCGTTGCGACCCGAAGTCCGTGGCCATCGGATTCCGTGTCGCACTCAACCCAAGCATATAATTATCTTATCAATGATCATACCAGACTGGAACAAACCATTATAACAAAATACAGAGCTGACGGTAACTGGATATTACATTCCCATATATATTCAAGTTACAAATGACAATGTGCATTAATTACAATCCCAAGAAAAAGACTAATAAAAGCCATATAGAAACAAGCTAGATAAACACTACCCCATATGTGACGTAGCTCCGATGTCAAGCTCAATGTCTACATGACATAGCCGACAAAACAACCTGCAACCCCTGGCTCCATAGCCAAAACGTGCACTCATCTCGGGCAAGAAATCTGAACCTGAGTACCAAAGTAGTGGGTCAGACACGATGGTCTGGCAGGTGGGTGAAAAGATAATACAAGTACTGAAGAATAAAACACTTGATAAATCACGCCACTTGATCAAAAGCTGTACATAATTAAAATATATAGAAATTCGTGAACATCTGACAAAATCCTGTGTTCATATAAAATGGGTATAAAACATGAATATTTGACTAGACATGTATTCCTTTAAAGCATGTATAAAACATGAATATTTAGCAAAACATGTATTCATTTAAAGCATGTATAAAACATGTATATTTAGCAAGTCGGGAATCCCGTGTAAAATTACATGGCAATAATTTAAAACAATGATACCTTGCAAGAGCGTAGAAAACCTGTATGTGAATAATGAATTTCATAAAAGGAAGATACATCATTTACAAGAGATATATATGAAATAAGAACATGTAAAGGTACCAAAGATCAGGAACTGTCAAGATGGCAACCACACGAAGCTAAATCCTCTCTCACTTAGGTGATGAGAGCAAGTCAGGGTGTTGACCTCAGTCACACGAGGTGAGGAGAGTCAACGATTTTATATAATAATATACAGATAGCAAGACAGGAACACGGTAGCGAACCGGATAGCAAGACAAGATCCAGGCTGCAGCTGGCAGGACAAGAGGGGGATCTCCAAATCGGTGGATCAACCCAATAAGGTACATCCAAACTTAGTGGTGCCGACTCATAGATCATGTGCAAGAAAACAAAACAATACGTATATATATCAGGGCAAGATGCTCATCAGCATAAGACATATCATATCAGGTCAAGCAGGAACAAGATAACAATTATGCTAAAAACCATATCTGGGGTAAGACTAGCTACAACGCACGAAACTTGAAATGTACAAGTGAAATCCAGTAAAATCAAGTACAAATGGATTCTATAAATCTCCAGGCCAAGTGTTGAAGGTCCAAGATTTAAATCAATGTGTATAGGGTCTCGTTTGTAAATTTACTATTTATTTGGTACTCCATAAGAATTAGAGACAACCTAGGACCTTACGCACATTGATAGGTTACAAAACCTTTAACGAGATTAGAATGATGGTACTTCTTCCTCACTATAGTCCTACAATTCTTCAGACATAATCAATTAAACTCTATGGTTTCGGTCAGCTTTTCGGTTGGCTGTCGGCTAGCCGAAAGGCTGACCTACGGCTGGCCGAAATTCTGACCTTGTACAAGAATGGGGAGAAAGTAGCTCTCTGGAATTCTAACCGAACATTTCGGTTAGCTTTTCAGTTAGCCGAAACTCCAAAATCAGAACTTAACAAAAACTGCAGCTCTCTGAAACTCGAACCGAAACATTTCGGTTAGCCGAAATGCCACAATCAGAATTCGACAGAAATTGCAGCTCTCTGGAATTTGAACCGAATAGATTTCGGTTAGCCGAAACTTTGACCGAAACTGCTACGGGACTAATTTCTAAAACTGTTTTTAGTCCTTCCTTCCTTCAAATCTTTCTCATTTTTAAGGGTTAGATCCCTACACAATAATGAGCTGAAAACTCCCCCATTTATACATCATCCACTCTTCCATCAAATCGTCCATAAAAATGGATCCAACCTCTTCATCCCATCCACATTCAACCAAGAGAATCCATTACATGAAACAAGTCAAGACTTAATACAAATGGGATGTCATTTTCAAGAAAGCACTATATTAACAAGATACACTAATGAGTGTATTTTCAAAGTCTAATAAAAGCATGACATGAAACTAAACTTGAGTAATGAAAATCATTAATAAAAGCTAAGCATTTGTATAAAACGTGATTAATGAAAATAAACCATTTCATCCACTTGCCTTATGTCCAAAGCTAAGCAAATCAAGCTCTAATCACACTCCAAGCCAAGAAATCACAACCTAAGCAAAAACCCCCAAAAACAAGCCCTAAAATGTCAAAACCAAGAAATACAAAGAGAAAGCTTCCAATAATGGAGATGGAGAGTCTCATGGGCTAGGAAAACACAAATCTAGGAGATGGAGAGAATCACTTACCTAGAAAGTCTTCAAATAAGCAAGGTTAGCTCAATGAGAAATTCAAAGTTGATGAATCCTTCTAAAAATGGTACCAAATGAAAGCTCTTGACGAGGTGAACAAGATTAGTGAATGTCTTCTCTTGATTTGAGCAAGGCTTGATGGTGATTTGTGAGGAAGAAAATAAGGGAAGAAGAAAGGGGATGGAAAATACCCCATTTCTGCACAGGCACCGCTGAGACAATTGGGAGAGAAGAGGGAGAGGAGTGGTGGTACTTATAATGGGTGGGTGTGGGCCCCGCCACACTTAAAACACTTAAAACTTGCAAATAGAGATTAGGAGGCTTTCTAGACATCGGATCAAGAAACTTAAAACATGAAAAGTGTTCGAAATAAAATTATCTTTCCAACAAGGTTAATATTGACATACTTCCGGGGTCCACAAAAAAAGTCAACTATTTGGTCAAAGGGATAAAAAATAATGGATTCAAGTGTTAGACATCGATTTCTGTGCCTCGAATGAGATCGACAAAGAAAAGAGAAATGTTTCTCATAAAATCTAGTTTCGAAAAAGTATATATTTGGCAAGGTTCTGAGATCTCAAAATTTGGGTCCAGATTTTGTGCAAAAAGACTGATTTTGCCCCCAGGGCTGGAAAAATTGATTTTCGGAGCTTCGAATGGGCACGGAGTGAACACGAAAGTCGTAGGGAATGGCGAGATTAGTCAAACGAACCTAAAATGGAAATTTTTAGAAATCAAAGAGAATCTTTCTAAAATGACAACACTAAACAAATAGGACCCTATGGTCACTGTCTAGGTTCACTGGCTCCCAAAACCAAAGAAAATATAATCAAACTCAGAATTTCGATCAAACAACTGGTAAACCCACTGAGAAAATAAATCCATGATTAAAACCACGCTAAACCAGGAAATCTGGGGTCGGTTCTCACAGCAACGGTTCTGTTTCTGGTCCCACGTGTAGTGGCTATGGTTATGTTTTCGGTCCCACTTTAAGTGGTAACGGCTCTGTTTTTCTGGTCCCACGTGTAGTGGCTACGGTTTCTGTGTGCTCTTGTTACTTCGGTAATAGGAGAATATAGCATATGTGGTTTGCCAATGCTTTTCTCAATTTGCCATCGATTTATTGATCGTTATTGATTTATTTGATCGCAATTGATTTATTCGATTACTATTGTTTTTGCTCAATTGCCATTGTTTTACATTGATTGCTATCATTTCATTTGATTTATTATATCCTTTGAAATTGTAAATGTTTTTAAAAATTATTCTTTTATTTCTTCGCTGCTAATGTTTAGAACTTCAAATGTATTTCTTCACTACTAACATTGATTGAGAATATACTATTTGTTTAGTTGGTTATGTTTGGATGGCTCTTATTAGCCTTTTTCCTTTGGGACTTTAATGAAAATACTTTTATAAATTGTAACTTGAACACATGTGGGAAATAAATTATTTACTGCCAGCTCAGTGTTTTATGATTCATGATTTGTGCCAGTCTGATTAAGAACCTTAGATTGATAGCTTTATGTTATTGGTTGAGTGCGACACGGAATCCGATGGCCACGGGCTCCGAGTCGCAATGCCATGTTCAACTTCCACGAAATATTCAGGTTGTGATGAAATTTTGTTATCCTCACACACGCGGATCTTGGGAAAACAAAAAGTTTTAATAAATTCCAAAAATCTCGCTCTTCGAGATCGGATCGTTGTAGGATCCTGGTTTCGGGGTGTGACAGAGTGGTATCAGAGCTGGTTGGTTTCTAGGAAATAAAACACTCTAAAGACATTAAGACGTGTGGTGAGAATTCGTTAGATCGTGTGAGTTTGTTTTGTCTAGTTTTTCTTTCTTTGAGTTTGGGTTTGTTTTTTATTTCAGTGGGGGAGAATTTAAAATCTCCATACCCACATTTAGTGTCTTTTGCCTGTGTTCGCGTAGGAGATTGGGAACTTTATGGGCCTAGTGTGTGGTTTTCGGAGAACATCGGCAGACTTTCAGCCTTTCAGCATCGCCAATGTGGTTAGTGAGAGAAGATGTGCGCATTTGCTTGCTAGAGAAGAACATGAGTAGTACTTGGAGACCCCTTTCAGATAATCGAAGATTGTCATGTAGCATACCAGGTAAGTGAGTATGGATTTTTGGGTGAACTTAAACCATTTTTCTGAGAAGAAGGACTGCAGAAGCTATTTTGATTGTTGATTTTATGAAGGGTGAAGTGATTTTCAGTTAGTAAGGCTAGAAGTTGGTGTTAGAAACTTGAGAATTTCTCTAATTCAAAGAGCATTTGTCATAATTTTGGTGGAGAACTTCTATAACTTACAGCTATGCCGGTGCAGTCACCTCAGTAGAAAGTGTCAAGTGGATGGTTAGGTGCATTCAAGATCAACTTTCAACAGCAGAGAAAGGAAGTATTATGCAGAACAGAGCATGACTTGATAGCAGGATAGAGGAGATTTTACGGATTTTGTCGGCTTACGGGTTATTGGATTGGACAATGTATTGATGCAAGCCGAAGAAACATCACAAGTTGGTTGTAGTTCTATCTACACTATAGATGGAGATATATTGGTTATGTTGAAGGAAGTTGAAAACAAATTCGGAATTTATGAGATAGTGAACATAACTCAAGACAGGACACTTAGATGTGGATGAGAAAATTGTTCTTGCAGGGAAGGTAGAGCATGAGACAGAGGCAGAAGATTGAGCAGACTCTGGATTGTGAAAATTTCCAGTCAGAGAAGGCTTTACTTACGCATCGAACAAGGATTTGGTTATTTTGATGAACCTTAAAGGACAAACAGGAAGTGGCGAAGTTGTCTTGAGGCTTGAATTGGAAGTTTCGTGTTTTCATGGGATGATGTCAACTTGGTAGATATATTTTATTGATAACATAATATCAGGCAGGAGATCAAGAGCAACGAGCAGATAGAATCAGGGTGAGTAGGAATTTCTGAGTACAGCGAAGAAGATTGGACTTTAGGATTGTAAACACAGATTGAATTTCTAAGAGCTGTTATACATGTCAAGGTAGGAAACTCGAAGAGTGAAATCTGAAGGAGGCAAGCCATACGAAGTTTTGACACACAGAAAAGCATATCATTTGGTTTGTAACAGTGCAGTATTTGGTCTGTAGCAGACCAAGTCAGAGGCAGGATACCTTCGGGATTTTAGGATTTGTGATTTCAGAACAGAGAAGGATTGACGAAATGTTTGAAGGCCAGAAATAGGTGATGCATGCGAAGAACCAACGGATTACTAAATCACTCACTTCGAAGATAATGTCTTAACGTGGGACTCTTGTGTTAATAACTTTGATGGAAATGGCAGAGTTGTTTTGAGAATTTGAATGGCATTAATTGAAGAGACTGATATGTGGTAAAACTTCAGTTCATCGATTCTTCGAAGACAAGACCAAATAGGAGGGTTGAACCATAATCTGAATGGTACAGTAAGATCAGGTATATGGAATTCCAAGACTTTCTGGGACGGAGATTTCTTCGATGGGAACTTGTCTGCAGCCACAACTTCATGCGAGTGTCAGGATCACCGCGTGCAGCTTTGTATGATTTAAGGCCAAAAACTCCAGTGTGATAAAACGAGGCAGAACTTAAAATTTCTTAGACCGATAGTGATTAACAAGATAAGTAAAAGAAGTAATCCAGTACAAGAATGTCCGATAATCACCAGGGGATGACTGGAGCAATTCTCGAATATCAGTTTGGTCAGAGGAGTATGTTTTTGAGCAGATGTGTATGACAGTGTGAAACCGTCAACCGAATCAAGTATGTTGTTTGCAGGCGCATCTCATAACAAGATTTGATTAGGGGGTATCTCATCTACCGAGGATTTCAGCGTAGGGTGTCAGTGTTTTGTTTAGGTCTTTTGAGTTTTTATTTTTATTTGGTTTAGTTCATTTGGAGGACCAAATGTTCTAGGGGGGGAGGATGTAAGACCCCGACCCCCAATCCTAGTGTTTAGTGTTGTTTTATTTGTGCATTAGCCTTTTGAGTGAGATTAGTGGTGGTTTGGCTTCGTTTTCGAGTTGGCTAGATTTTTCATAGCTTTGGAGAATTTTGAGAGCCGCTGACTTTGGTTTGACTCGACCCGTGTGATTTGTGTTTTTGTGAGAAATTATTCTTGATTTCAAAAAAAAAAATCCTTTTTTACTCCTTTTGACTCATTTTATTGATATTAACAACTTTCATGTTTTGCCCATTTGAATTTGAGACTCAGAAATCGCGTTTTTCAAGAAAAAGGACAAAAATGACCTTTCACACCAAATTTGTACTTGACTTTCAAAATTTGCAAAAATTGGGGAAAATATACTTCTTAGAAATTAGATATTTCGATGATCAATTTTGCCTTCTTCGTCGTTTTCGTCCGGGACCCACAAGTGTTAGTTTCAACCATTTGAACCTTGGGGCCCATTGGGACCCATATCCTTGACTTTATAAAACCCAAGATGGGTTCTTCTTCTCTTCCCCATTTCATTTCCTGTAACGACCCAGCTGGATAGGGTTTTCTCCTCTTCTCTCCCAGCCACTCTCTCTCATCTTGCGTGACCATTTCTTGAGTACCAAACAAAGATTTTATCTCAAAATCTTCTTCCTTATCTCTCGAGCTTTTCAAGGATACCAATTTCAAGAGTATTGAGCTGGGACAACTTCTCTTTTCAAGCTCTTCTTATTGTTTGAAGCTTCAACAGGGTTAGCAATGGATTTCTTTCTTCAAATCTTGGTTTTTCAAACCATTTAGAACACTTTTGTCATTTATACAAGGAGATTTCATGGAGATTTGAAAATGATTGATTTTTAAGGTTTTTCTTGGGTTATTTTGGGGCTTTTGTAGATTGGAAGCTTGGGACCCTAGAGAGACTTTCTTGGAGTGTTTTATATCTCATCCTAACCAAGGCAAGTGAGTTATTCAGCTAATGTGATGATTGTTACTTGATATGAATGACTTCATGGATTTTTATTCTACATTATTTTTCTTCTTACAAATGGATGGATTTAACTTTGAATGATTGAACATTGGTCTATGTTTATTGCTTTCCAAGTTGATGTTTCAACTACTTAAAATCATTTGGTAATGCATCTTCTTGAATCAACTATGATTGTTTCAATGTTAGTATTCTTGATATGGAAAATCATGTTCGTATTTGATTTATTTGGATAAGATGGAATGAAATAGTGTGTGGATGTTTGAATGGGATTGTAGTGGCATGGAGAAGCCCAAAAATGTGTGAGAATTATTGTAGAAATGTTTAGAGAAAGGAAGGAGATGAAACAGCTTTAGAAATTCATCCTCGTAGCAATGTCGGTTAACCGACAGGTAGCTGACAGGTGACCGAACTCTCTCGGTTCCTTTTCCCGAGAGCTACAAATTTTCCGATGCTGAAGTGTCGGTTGACCTAGTGGTGACCGACACCATTTCGATTACAATTCCAGCAACTGTCCTCCTCCCTAATCCTGTTGTTCGGGTAGCTGTCGGTCAGCTATCGGCTAACCGACCTGACCCTGTCAGCTAACCGACAGCCAGTCGAAAGGTGACCAAAATTTACCCAGAAATTTTTTAAATAAGAGGGATTTTAATGTTTGGATTTTTGGAAAAAAAATTATAGGTTTTAATACACATTTTATATCCTTAATTGTCGGAGATCTTCAGTGGCACCAAATCCTCTCTTTTAATACCGACATTAGGAGACTAAGTGTGTATTGAGACATCTCTTGGTAAGCCATTAATTCACCGTACACTGTTCTATTCCAAATTGGAAAATGTATAAGCATTCTTTTGTAAATTGATTTGAATTAAACTGAGTGGTTCGCCAAGGAAATTTGTATATCTTCTACAAATTGATTTGAAATGTATTTGAGTGGTTCGCCACGGAAATTTATATATTTTCTATAAATTGATTTGAAATGGTTTTGAGTGGTTTGCCACATTTAGAAACATCGGTAAGGCTACTCATCTGGTTCGTTCGGATTTGTCAGTATGCATTTGTTCAGGAGTAGACCTTTTATCGATTTTGGATGTGTATTATTATAATTCGATTTGTATTGGCTCAGGTTTTGGTTTAAAATGGCACCACTAAGCTTAGGTTACCTTGTCGGGCTGATCACCCGGCTTGGGATCTTTAAAATTTCTGCCAACTGCAGTTTGGATTTTGTTTGTACCGACCATGGCAACGGTTCTGTTTCCGGTCCCACGTGTAGTGACTATGGTTCTGTTTTCCGTCCCACTTTATGTGGTAACGGCTCTGTTTTTCCGGTCCCACGTGTAGTGGCTACGGTTTCTGTGTGCTCTTATTACTTCGGTAATAGGAGAATATAGCATATGTGGTTTGCCAATGCTTTTCTCGATTTGTCATCGATTTATTGATTGTTATTGATTTATTTGATCGCCATTGATTTATTCGATCACTATTGTTTTTGCTTGATTGCCATTGTTTTACATTGATTGCTATCATTTCATTCGATTTATTATATCCTTTGAAATTGTAAATGTTTTTAGAAATTGTTCTTTTATTTCATCGCTACTAATGTTTAGAACTTCAAATGTATTTATGTTCATTTCATAATATTTTATAAACTTTGTCATCCTATTATTCGTTTATTTGCTTTCTAGACCGTTGTGTCTGACCCCTCTTGTTTGGTGCCAGGTCTCGACCTTTTTGCCCCTTAGGTGTTTAAGCGGAGGAGGCGGTTGAGCCGTCGGTTGGACGTGAGAGTCCGCCCATTGATGTCATGTAGATGTTAAGTTTGGAGCCGGAGTTCGTAACATTGATTGAGAATAGTATTTGTTTAGTTGGTTGTGTTTGGATGGCTCTTGTTAGCCTTTTTCCTTTGGGACTTTAATGAAAATACTTTTATAAAATATAACTTGAACACATGTGGGAAATAAATTATCCTGTTACTGCCAGCTCATTGTTTTATGATTCATGATTTGTGCCAGTCTGATTAAGAACCTTAGATTGATGACTTTATGTTATTGGTTGAGTGCGACACGAAATCCGATGGCCATGGGCTCCGAGTCACAACGCCATGTTCAACTTCCGCGAAATATTCAGGTTGTGATGGAATTTTGTTATCCTCACACACGCGGATCTTGGGAAAACAAAAAGTTTTAATAAATTCCAAAAACCTCGCTCCCCGAGATCGGATCGCTGTAGGATCCCTGTTTGAGGGTGTGACACTTAGGCCAGAAATGACCCTCATCTACTGAATCAAAATTGACCGTATGGACCAATTCATATGGCCCAGGTCAGAAATTGGCCAGAGATTGGGATGGATTAATTCATATGGCTCAGGCCAAAAATTAGCTTGGGCTTCATTGGACCTAGGATGATATGGTTATACAGGTTGGCTTGAGCCTATATTAATCATATTAATCTCCTTCGTGAATCTAAGAGATCTTGACGGGACCCACCAAATTCACCAGGGTACAACTCATGCCATGTAGTGGTTGCCAATCATTGGCTTAGGGATGGGTCCGGTGGCTAAACTGATTTAGTCCCACTTATCAAGATCATGCTAAACATTGATGATGATGTATATATATATTTTATCTTCCAACAAATGCCCCCTTCGAGGATCGCCGACGAGGAGTTTTCCGGTGCAGGCGTGCCTCGAACCCGTCGCGTCACAATTCCTCCATATGGGCTCTCTCATTGGGCTCGTCCATTAAAAAAAAAGCCCCCCTCTCTTTCTTTTTTTTTATACAGGTCCAACTTAAGCCCAAAACCCATATGTGGAGAGAAATCTTCTTATTTCAAAATTTCAAAACTCTAAATCGAGGCTTTGCAATTCTCCGCCCTAGCACTCTCCAAGCATTGAAGTTTTTTTTTAATCTTTGATTGTTTCCATCCCGGATCACGTCTACCTCATGTCAAGGGGTAAGTGTAGTACTCTCTTTTATTATTGTTCTTGTTTCTTGTCATTGAATCAGCCATGGAACTGGTTTCAACAAAGGGGATATGCAAACTTGGTGTATGTACATCCTTTTTCAAAGGTGCAGGGATACAGCAGAGAATTATTGTGTGTATTTTTTTGCTGGATCCCTATACGTATAAGTGTCTTCAGCGATGGACAGGCTTTTTGTGTGCCCTAGACCATAACAGGGGTGAGCCATCAATATGGTGAAGGCTCACCATAAAAATGTCTTCCAATCAATAATCTCTCCCGTGTACACATTTGACCAAGTCTAGTCATAAAGGCTAATTTTGGTATTTTGATGTTTCCTTTGCCTAATGCTTTTTTTTTACTGTTCTCATTTCATCATTTTTTTTATCAAACAAGATCATCGTACCATATGGTCATTCAGAACAAGATTTAGCCAAATAGAGAGCTAATGAGGCATTGGAGAGGGAGAGAGCTAATATCTTAGCCACCAAGACCATTAGTTACTACAGGGTTATGGTAGCCAATATTACATGGAAGAGCCGAAATAAAATAGATAGCATTCGAAGGCCGGAATTTTTATTTGGCGACCATTATCCTTACGAGGACATTCTTTCAGAGAAGTCGACCATGTCATTTACACATGAAGGAGAATTATACAATACAGGAAGCAAGTGCCACATGACTAATTCGTTGAAGACCCTCTCATCTCGCTATCAACGAATTGATAGTGGGATAATTTGGACTTCACGTGCTCGTGATATGAAACTTGGCATTTTCAAAGAGGGTGGTATGGATTCCAGAGTTGATTCAAAAAGGATTGTGACCACTATGCTTGAGCCAGCATTCATGATGAATCCAATGAGGCCTTGTTCACAACTTCACCCCCTAGCTGTGTCCATCATGAATGGTATGGGAGGTTGGAATGGTGAATTTAAATTGAAGGGGTGGTATCATATTTTCCGTGCTTGGTCAGTATGGACTGATCAAATAGTTGAAGCTTTTGGACACATGCTACATCAAGTTGGTCTCTTGAAGGCAATACGGGCCACCCAGTACAATGTTGGCTACTGCAATGGAGTGTACCAAGCCATGTTGGAGACTTTCCTTTCAAGGTCAAATACTTACGTGGTGCCAAATGGAGAACTAGGGTTTGCACTCCATGAAATGGCTGACATTAGGTCTCCCTGTGGTTGGGGATTTGTATGAGGAATATGTCCCAACAGTTGATGACATAAAGGGACAATCAGAAAATTTTAGACTCTTATATACAGATTTGTTATATGAATATACCTCATTATCAAATAACAAGGGATATGTTGCAACTTCTTCATGGCTTGACAAATTTGGGCCTGATAAAACAAGGATCAGACGCTTCAAGCTAAAGCCAATGCGGAGTGCATAATTATTTGATTTTGAAATACCATCAATGGGGTTGAGCGGCGATATCATTAGCATTACAGAGGTGAAGCCATTTGTAGCTTATTTATCCATGTGGCTGAGTAAAATGGTCTTCTCTGGGACTAATAGTGATTACATTCGACCCGAAACTTTTCTACCTGCTCTCCGACTTACGAAAGGAACTAAGTATGCCTTATGCCCTGCCATGGTTACTGGGATGTGTACAGGACTAGAACATCATACAGAGCTGGTTGGAAAGGGCACACAATTTCATGGTTTATACCCCGCCCACTTTTTCTATGCCTGGTTCGTAAGTCACTGCGACGGTCTTTGTCGGCTAGAAGAAGTAGCTGATGGAAGCCATTTTCTAATGTATTTTCATGGGGCCAAAGCTAGTAATTTGACTATTGGAATGCTCGCACAATAATTCGAGACCATAAAAATTATAGGTTTGATATATTCCCGAAGCCTGGAGATGGCCCCACATATTGGTTACGTGATTGTGCTTCAAGTAATATACGATCCCCTGATGAAAAGGCATTAACATCAGCTGAGCGGGAATGGCTTATATGTATCCGGCCCAGTACTCTTGTTTATAGGAGGGGAATTCATATCAACTTTCCGCCATATCTTTCGAGTAGATTTGTTCAACAGTTTGGATATTCGCAGGGCCATGTGGGCATCCAAGTCTGAAGCCATTATTACAAGGGACTATCATGGATGGCCTCAATGCTTGGCTAGATTTCTCGGCTTTCTACACTAGTTGTTTATTCCAAACTCCATACCTGGAAGCAGATACATCTCATGCCTTTACTACTTGGTTTCAAAATGTCTTCCAAGACTATCTAAAAATTGGTAGCATGAGGAGTTTTCGCAAGGGCATTGAGTTGTCAAATTATTTTCATAAAGTTGAAAAGAAAAGAAAAGTGCCAACAGAAAATACAAATGAGGACATCAATGACATCAACGGTGCCGAAGCTACTAATCGGGGGAATACTCGAATGGATAGGCATACTATTAATGAAGGTGAGGGTCAACCTGATATTCACATGTCTTTTCCTGATACACAGTTTCCCTCTATACCCAATGTGCCAACAGCTGCAAAACCTCCACATGGGGGTGGGATTAAAATTAAGGCCTCTCGATCAAGGAAGAAGCCAGAAGAAGTGGTATCTATTGATGAGCATGGGCCAGCAAAGAGAACTCGTTCAAAGACTAGTGCCACTAAATCATCGTCAGGAAGTTTAAGTACAGAAGCAGTTTCACAAAAGGGGAAATTATCTACTGGCACTAATATCTTAACATCAAATGTTGTCGTGGTAATTTCTGAGCCTCCAGAGCATGAAGCTTTAGACAAATATGATGATAGGGTCGATTATGGTATATATGACTAACCCTTGGCTTTCAAGTTATCATCTCCAATAACATCTTCTTATGATTCCTATTTCTCTCTTTCTCTCTTTTTAGAAGACTCGCCGTGCCTTGATCTATCTTCTCATGACAATGCTCATCCTAATAGTGTTGAATTTCAAGGTAAGTGGATCTCATCTTCCGTATCATATTATTTGTAGGAATCATATATGTATATATATTTATCCTCTAATCTCTGTGCAGGTGAACAAATAGGATCTTCCTTGCTTTAAAAATTGTTAGCTCACGAAGATTCCGATATGGGAACAAAGAACAAGAGAAGTACCTTAGTCCAACTCTATCTTTATCATAAATTGCTCTTAATGATATCATTGGCAAGTCTTGACTTAGGTGTCACTTTTGCAGCCATGGCTAAAGAGGATCGACCTAGTCAAAGCTCAGCTATTCGTGATTGCCAGCATGGTAATAAATTGACTTTTTAATGTTTTATCGACTTTATTGCTTAACACTAATTTAAGTGAAAAGTCAATTCATCCTTTTTTTTAGTTAAGGGTACTGGCGTCGTCACTTCCTTAAATGAAGCCTTGCTTATTCGTCCTCTGGCCATTGAGAAAGACAGAATAGTGGAAATTTTATCGAGCCCCAGGTTGGCTTCAGGACATCCCATGCATGGCACATTTACGGGACCCCCTTTTGACGTTGTACGAGAGAGTGCGAACATTATCCACACCTTAAATGGAGTGAAGGAGGGGAACATACCGTCATTACTAAAGGCAGATGAACCAATTTCCGCTAATGTAAAGAGAGAAAATGTGGGTTCAATTTTGAAGCCTATGTCGAGTGCAGGATCGACTAGCGAAGCGGCTAAAGGTTTGGGAATTATAGACACGCCTCCTTCTACCGCGGTTGGTAGTGAGCAGGGTGCTTCTTTTGCACCTACGTCCTTAGAGGGTAAGGGTGCCTTGAATCCTTGGTTGGCAGTTGAGAGCACCTTCCAAAAAAACACAACTGAAGATGTATATCGGGAGCCAGCTCGCATATTCGCAAAAAGTATTCTCAACAATGCTGTCAAAACAGTCACGTTGAGCAATTTGGAAGTTGTTTCGTCATGTTTTGGTATAGCAAAAATAGCGTTTCAGAATGCATGGGAGGCTGGCCTTGACACATACATGGTTGAGTCTACATTTGGTGCTATTTTTGAAATTGCCACTAAATAGAAGCACTTAAGGTGAATGGCCGTGAGTTTTTAGAGGAGGGACTCAGAGCTTCACGTGTCACATATCACACTCACTTAGATGAGGTGTTAACTGCACATGAAGCAGCCTGTATAAAAAAAAGCTCTTTTCAACAGTCTATCTAAATATAAAGTGCAGCGGGAGAAGATTTTGTCTGAAGTTCTGAGTGCAGAAACAATGTTGCGTCAGTTAAAAGAGGATCTTGCACGTGTAGACACCTTTGTGCGAAAGTTGACATATCAGGAGGAGTCAACCTCTCATACTCTAGCTAGCCTCATTGATGAGCAAAAAAGTATTGAAGATAAGATTGTTCATATCGATGATGAACTTGCCGCCAATGAAGTCCAGGTGGAGGTAAAGACTCTGTCATTGGAAGATCTTCAAAGTCAATTTGAACAGCAGCTGGACAAATTGCGAAGTTTACAGGTTTAAGCCTATATTTTTCTTTTTGGTCATTTTGCATTATCTTCATTTTTTTTTACACTCATTTGCACATCGTCATTTTTTTTATGTGAATAAATGAGAGGAACATCAATTTCCGGAGACTAAATTCTTATTGATTTTAAGTCTAGCTTGATATTATTCTGTTATATCCCTTCATTTCTAACTTCATGGTCAAAGATCCCCAATACTGTATGTAAATAGTAAATTGAACAAATGCATTTGGACTTGGAGCCAATAATATTACTTGCACCATATTTGGACAACTCCCTTTTGCGTACGTACAAATGTCAAAAACAAAGTATATATGTCATCTCAGTTTTACTCATAATTTATCCACACAAGTTTGAGCTTGGCATTGGGATTTATATTTATCTTTCTATCTTTGACTTTCTAACCTGGTCTGAGCGATGCATGTTGACTGAGTGACACAAGCTGGGGAATTTCTTTTCATACCACCTAGACAGATTGAGACAAGCTAGATTCAGCTTAAAGTGTGTCTTTGTGTATATATATATCCAAATATATATTTTTGCAGCATATCTTCAAAAGCCACAGTCAAGGCTCACATGACATATTGAAATGTTAAATTTGGAGTTTCGATCTTCGAGGCATAGTGTCAAAACTTTTGAGGTTCTGAGACTTAACATCATGTTGCAAACTTTGAGGCTTGGTATCAAAACATTAAATGTTCTGAGGCTTGATATCAAAGTTTGACATATCATGAACTTCGAGGCATGATATCGGAACTTTTAAATATTCTGAGGCTTGGTGTCGAGGTCCAAAACTTTTCGGCTTTCGAGGCATTATATCGAGACTTCTATGACTGTAGGCATCAGATAAAAAATCGAAGATGATAAGAGGACATGTTTTCATGGATAATACTTCTTAAGAAATTTGCCATTGATGGGCATAAGATATCGATCACCATCTTGATTAATTAAACTGTAAGAGCTATTAGAGTAGACAGAATCGATAACAAATGGTCCCTCCCAATTTTCTGTAAACTTTTCTTTTGATTTATGGGTGATGATCATTGGTCTTTTAACAACGAGGACCAAATCGCCCCTTTTAAAGACCCTTTGATGTTCTTTATGTTTTGACGAGCGACGAACCTTTCTTCATCAAGAGACTCCAATTCTTGTAGTCGTAATTTAGCATTCCCTTCTTCATTCATGCCACTAGCTAACGCAATTCGGAGTGAAGGGATTTGAATTTCGAGGGGTAGAACAGCTTCATAGCCATATACGAGTGAGAAAGGTGTGAATTGAGTTGCTCCTCGAACCGTGGTACGATAGGCCCATAACGCTTATGGCAATCGCTCGTGCCAATCTCTTTTCTTTTTAGAGACCATTTTCTTTAAAAGTTTGCACATAGTCTTATTGAATGCTTCAGCTAAACCATTGGCAGGTGGATAATAAGCTGTAGAGGAAATACTTTTGATGTGATATTTATCGCAGAATTTATAAAAATGATGGTCTTGAAACTGCGGTCCATTATCATGGACAAACCTATTCGGGACTCCAAACCTACATATAATGTTGGTTTTGAGAAAGTTAAGAACAACAGTGGTCTTAACTTCATTCAAGGCTACTGCTTCAGCCCATTTAGAAAAATAGTCTATTACAACAAATATGAACCGATGCCCCTTTGATGACGGAGGATTAATTAGCCCAACTATATCCATTCCCCATGCTTCAAATGGCCAGGATGTCACTGAAGTGTGTAAAGGTTCAGGGGCCCTGTGTATGAAATCAGCATGAAGTTGACAAGCCTTACATCATTTGGCTAATTCATGTGTATCTTTAATCATGGTTGGCCAATAATAACCCATCCTTCTAATTCGATCACATAATTTTGGACCTGGTTGATGTGCTCCGCGGGTTCCACTGTGAGTTTCGGTCATGACTTAATCTGCTTCTTGACTTGATAAACAACGAAGTAAAATACCATCATATGACTTTCTATATTGAGTTTTGGTATTGACGTCATAGTAAAATTTAGGAGCCCTCCTTCTTATGCTTGTTCGTTCTTTTGGGTCATCTGGTAAAATTCCGAACTGCATATAATTAATAAATGGGTCACGCTAGTCTCCAATCGCCATTTCGCATACAGAAAGTCTACTTGATTTGACTAATTGGCATTCGGCAATGGCTTCATGTGTATCTAATGGCAGCAAGATCCTTCTTTCACAAACCAATACTTTAAGGACTTCTCCTTCAGGAAGGGCCATTGAGGCTACTAGACTTGCTAATGCATCTGCCCTAGCATTCAGGCTTCGTGGGATATGTTCAATATTGCAATAAATGAACTTATTCATCAATCGTTGAGCCATCTTATGATAGGGGCGAGTATCGGGTTTCTTAACTTCATATTGATCATTCACTTGATTTACAATGAGTTTTGAATCTCCACGTATTCCCAAATATCGAATTTGCGCCTCATGATCTACTTCCATTCCCATAATAAGGGCCTGATGTTTTGCAAGATTATTAGAACATGATTTGGTTAGTGAGAAGAAATGAGGTATCATATATCCATCCGGGGTTATGAAGACAACTCCTACTCCATATATCCTTTCTCCGTTTCCATCCATCCTACTAGCACCATCAAAATACATCTCCCAAGCTTCTTGCTTTGAGGTCTGAAATGCCTCAACATAAAAGACTGGTTCATTAGGAAAAGCATCCTTTAGCTCGGAATCAGGTGGTAACGGATGCGCATCCAAGAAATCTGCTAATGCTTGACCTTTCACTGCTTTCTGTGGCACATATATGATATCATACTGGGAAAGGAGAATGGGCCATTTTGCTAATCTTGCACTCAAAGATCCCGCCTTTGTTACTAAGGTCTTTAATGGGTTTATGCGAGATACAAGATAAACTGTTTGCGATAGTAGTTAGTGCCTTAATTTCTGTATTGCAAACATTAGCGCGAGGCATTCTTTGTCTATTGGTAGATATCGATGTTCCGCTCCTACCACCATCCTACTTATGTAGTAAAGCATTGCCCCTAAGGAATGATCAAGGGCTCGTGTATACAGAATGAAATATTTTCAGAGGCTTCCAGCTCAACGAAACCTTCTGGGTTTCAAGGGCATTTCCAGACCAAGGTTTTGCTCCTTTCCAAGGGTCTTCTTGATCGGCAATTTTCCCAAGGCTTGCTATGAGATGATCCCAATCGCCTGTTGAAACCGTGTCAAAGTAGGCTACTTCTTTTGGAGATGAGGGTTCTTCTAGGTCAGAAGCCACACGTCTGTGCCATCAGACAATTCCTCCTCATCGTCAGAGAAATCGTACCAATTGGATGAGCTCCCTGGATCTTTGTCAGGTGACTCATTGAAGAGATATCCAGGGAGATCGATGTCTTCATGGACTTGAGATGTTGAGGCTTGGTCAGTAAATTGACTTTTAAGCCTTTGTGTCAACTGTCTCAGAGGAGTGTGGGGATCATACCCTAGCCCGTGTGAAGACTTTTCTACATGGCCGTAGAGTCTCCAATCTTCCAGCTGGCTTTTGGTCAAGACGGGCCCCAATGGTGTGAGAATACCGCGTCCTTCTCCCAAACCGACTGGGTTTTGAGCATCATAGCCCATTTTCTTCATAATAGCTTGTGCCACAGAACTATATAAGGATAGTTGAGGCATACCTTCATTTTGGAAAGGTTCAAGCACGGAGTTTGATGAAGAAGCATCCGATCTATGGAAGAAGATCGGCTTTTCCTTTGCTGAAGTTGCTGGAACAACGAAGGAAGCTGACGTAGGATCTTCTATGTCAGAAGTTGTCTCGATTGGAGTAAGAGCAGGCTGAACTTGCTGAGTGTCAGCTTGGGTTGACGATGTGTCATCTTCTGGCTCTGAATCCGAATTCGTGTCTTGCACGATAGATATGAAAGAGACAACAAATTTGCCCCCAGACTTTTGCTTTGCCTTCTTCACTTTAGTTGTGATGACCAAAGGCTTTGAAGGTTTGAGGGAGATGATGAAGGGAGTTTGAATGCTTTCTTCAGATTTACTGGATTGTTTGTTTTCTTCCGGTGATTGTTGAGGAGCCTTGCCTTTATCTTTCTGGAGATTTTCGGCAAAGGGTGATGTGTGCTTCTCCTCTTCTTCTTTCCCACCTTCATACATCTGTGAGTATGCAAAGTGGACTTCTTTACCTTTAAAGGGTTTTCTGTCCGTAAAGACTCGATGTATCATGCTGTCGTCGCAAACAAACTTGATGCATTGATGCAGAGTTGAAGGGATAACACCATTCTCGTGGATCCAGGGGCGTCCGAGAAGGATGTTGTAGCATGAAGGGGTTTTTATTGCATACACAGTGACCTCAGAGATAAGATCACCGATCTGCAATTTGAACCTGATTTTGCCGATAGGCCTTTGAGTACTCCCATCGTATCCAAAGATAGATACAGATGTGTGGCTCATCTTGCTGGGTGGGATGCCCAACTCTTAGAGAGCCGAAGTGGAGATGAGGTTGAGTGCAGAATTTGGGTCGATTTACCGGTGCATAGGCATTTCCTTGATGTACCCTGTGAAGTACAGGGGTCGGTTATCCCTTGTTTCGCCAAGTATGATGTCTTCCTTAGTGAAGGCGATGGTTGCACTGGCTGCTTTTTGAACCGAGAGGCATTCAATGCATGATCCCTCAGTTTTCTTCTTTTCTCCCTTTGAGGAAGCTTTTGAGTTTGTAGCCAGGATTTCAATTTGGAGGACTTGCGGGGTGGTGGCTCAGAATTTGTAGCCAGGACGTTCATCCTTTGAGATTCGAATGAAGAAATTGTCCTGGTGACTGAGCTGGGGCTCATTCTTTATGATGAAGAGCTTGAGGAAGGATCACTCTGCCGTCCTTTGCTTGAAGGAGCAGGGGATTTCTTCTGAGTGCCTTCTTGTCCTGGAGACACTGCGGGTCACCGGACATCGGACATGGATTTTTATTGCTGATTTTTGGCGTCTTCTAGTTTTTCCAACCATATGGACAGCAGCAACTTGGTTGGGTCTTTCTTTTTCGACCCATTTGGGAGAGACTTGAAGTGTAGGAGGCTGGGTCCTTTGCTTCTCTAGTCTCTTTTGTCGATACCACGCGCTGCAGCGTATACGAAGAGCAATTTGAGCTTCGGTCAGCTCTAGCTGGGTTTTGACAACGAAGGATGTGCTCCCTCGGGCGCAGCAGCCGCCTATCTTTTTTATAGCTAGGCAAGGATAGGATGCGAACCCTGTCCTTCGCCTGCTGCAGCGAAGCTTTGGATTTTTCGAGTTCAGCCCCTGTATATATAAAGGGTCGAACTGAAGGATTGTAGGCCTCAGCAGGTGTTTGCAGAGGCCTTGTGATGCATGACTTGATTTGGGGCTTGTAAAAATAAGCCGTCTCATGCTGGGTTGACTTGGGAATCACGTTGGAGATGGGTCTCTCCTCTTTCATGTAGGCAAGAGGGTAGAACCGGTTCTCCTTGAGTGGGGCCAGGTATGTTGGCTTGGTGGATGTTTGGGACCTTCTTTGTTTTGGTGAAGGTCTTGGGGACCAAGTCTTGGGATAGACCTGGTCGTTTACGGGTCGAGGCTTCGTGGGGGTGCCACGGGCTTTGGGCCTTCTGGTGCTCGCCTTTGGTGTCACGGTAGTGACACGTTGAGAGGCGACCTTCTGTTTCTTAGAAGGAGCAGTTTGTTCCTCGGGAAGTGGGAATGGTCCCAGCGTCCCAAAGACGATAGTCCGGGGAGTCGAGGTCGACCTGGAGTTCAAAGAATTACCGAGGGAGTTGATGCTTCGGCAACTGATGGGGCACTTGTAGGTGCGCGTGGTTTGCTTCTGTTGAAGCATGAGCTGGTGCTTGTTCTCATTAAAAGTAATGTTAGTGAAGCTGCCATTGTTAGTTTTCAAAAAGTTTCTGAAACAAGACCACATCCATTAGTAATCACAAGAATATAATGATCAAATGGGAAGTTCTATGGTTTTGTCTTTTCAAATCGCTCGAGGGAGATGACCCAAGTAATATGAAGAAGGCAAAAAGCCATAGAGGGTACAATTATTCTGATCTCAGGTATGGTAAGCCCAGAATGAGCATCCCAGTGACTGCTAGAAGCAATTGTGAACCTAAATTCGACTTATCGAGAAGCAGAGCTTGCTCGATGTAAGAAGAATATAAGGTTGGAGTTACAAATGTGCCGGTCGCGAATACAGTAGACCCTGAAAGGGCGTACTAGTACCGCTAGACACAAATGTTTGGAGACCGCATCCATGAGATGAGATTCTCTGTTTTGAAAGGTCAAGATTGGATTCATCAAAGAGAGCAGATGGTATTCCGATCCAAATACGGTCTCAGCGCCAGTACTCAGAAGGAAATGAACCATAATTTCTCAGATCTGAATCCAAAATTGATAAGTTTTTTTTTAAGGCCAATATCGGGATCATCAAAGAGAGCAAAATGCATTCCAATCTGAACACGTGCTCAATTTCCGCGAGCGCCAGTGCTCAGAAAGACAGGAAATCCTTCAACGGAGTACTTCTACACTGCTTGTCATAACAAGAGGCTGAAGAAACACTCAAAGAAGTTCATGTTGGTCTTTGTGGAGCCCATCATGCTGGTCCTAAGCTCTACGATCAGATAAAAATGTTAGGTTATTATTGGCCTACCATGGTGTTGGAATACAGGTAGGCATCTAGGATAGGTTTTAAAACTTTTTGGCAAACTTAATGCAGTAGTCAACTATCCCGAAGGCCATAAACCAATCCAATAAGCCAACCCTCAATCTCAGCCACCATCATCAGTAAAACAATCTATCTACAAGATAGAAAACTAGCAATAAAAATGCAACAAAGATCTATAACATACAAGGAAATAGATTATACCTTTGGAGCTCGGTTGTACTCTAATCGAGGAGTTGCGTCTTTATTTGATGATGAAACCTTTTCACTAATCAAATTAGCAATTCTCAAGACCTCTTGATCTTCCACGCTATGACCCATATCAGATTCTCTCTTCTAAAAAAGATGAGTGGGATCTTCAAGAGAAAACAACTAGGAACTAGAATGAAACTACAAGAGAGACGGAGAGAGACCTTTGTGCAACACTTGCACAATGGAATGGGTTGGGCGTGAATCACTCTAGGGATTCTAGTAGTGGACGTCCAGCCCCTTTGCACCTCTCTTTATAGTTTAATCAACTCCCACTTACTAATTTCTAATAGAAGTCTCACTTCCACAAGAATTAGTAACTATCTCTTCTTTCTAATAAAAAATAGAAGTCTCACTTCCATTAATTAATTAGTAACTTACTATTACCACTATTAGAAGTTCACTTCCAATTGAAATAGTAATCTTCCTTTTATGATTCAACAAGTATTAGAAACCTTCTAATAATTAGGCTAGCATGGGGACCACTAGGGATTCCTTAGAAAGCTGGCTCCAACTGGGACTCGCGACCCCATATCTCATATGCAATCCGGGCAATAATAAGGACAATAGAGTGACAGTAATAATATGAGGGAGATGAATCTCCAAGTACAAGGATCGATGGGAGATATCAACAGTCCAACCTAAGTAAATGATCCACTTTCAGATTCAAGTCTGTCTCAGGTAATTCGATCTTTAAGTGAAACCACAGATGCTAAGGAATACTGTGTTTGGTGCTCAGAAGTTATGTGCATCACTGGTAATGTATAAAGGTCGAATCATCTTAGATTACATATCCTGGACCTTAATTAGTGGACCCCCGAGTCAAGGTTCAGCCACACCATCGACTCGTGGTTGGCACAGTGATGAAAGTCTATTTGGATGGTCAATGGGCCCCATACATGATTACAACAATAGAAATTAGAATCTGGGAAGTGTCACTGTACACAGTGTGCTCAGCCGACCTCCTTACCTGGGCGATCAGCTCAGCACACTGGGATCAGAGAAGCAAACACCCTGCAGGCAATGCCTGATTGCCCAGAAGTTCCCGTGGGTTCGACTAACCCCCTGGCCTGGGTAGTTGGCCGTGCACACTGAAAGCACTGGCTAAAGGGAATGTCCCAGGTTCTAGTCTCCTTTGTTGGAATCCCGCTTTTTCGGAATCCAGCTCGGAGTTCGGCTAAGCACTTGAGCTCAATTGAACACTCAGCTCGGTCACCCAACAAAGCTCGGCAAAGCACCTAGCTCAGTTCGGTCACCCAGCTAAGTTCGGTAAAGCATTGAGCTCGATCAAGCGCTGAACTCGGTCAAGCGCTGAGCTCGGTCAAGCACGGAGCCCCGTCTGGCACTGAGCTCAGTAAAACACTAAGCTCGGCCATAACTTTGGGCTCGGCCAAGACACTTAGCTCGGCCAAGACACTGAGCTCGGCCTAAACGCGGATCTCGACCGGAGCATTATACTCGGCAGAACACTGAGTTCGATCAACACTGAGCTTTACAACACTGAGCTCGGCCAGTGCTGAGCTAGGTCAGTGCGGAGCTCGGTAGTGCTGAGCTGTTGGAAATAGGGTGGGCCTTTAGGATAGGTTTCAAAAACTTTTGAGCCACTTGACGTAGGGATCAACTATCCAGAAGGCTATAAAACCCAATCTAAGATTCAAGTCCTCAATCTCAGCCATCATGATCAGTAAATACAATCTATCTAGAAGATAGAAACAACAACTAATAAATCTACAACATGCAAGAAAGTAGATTATACCTTTGGAGCTCGGTTGTGCTCTAATAGAGAAGTTGCGTCTTTCTTTGATGATGAAACGCTTTCACTAATCAAATAGGAATCTCCAAGACCTCTTGATCTTCCACGCTATGACCCGTATCAGATTCTCCTTTTTTCTCAAGAAGATGGTGGGATCTCCAAGAGAAAACTACTAGGAACTCTAGGGAGGAACTAGAAAGAGAACTAGAAGAGGGAAGAGAGAAAGAACTCGTGCAACTTTTACACTAGAGAGGGCTGGGCGTGAATCCCTATGTATGGAGCATGCATGGGACGTCCAGCCCTCCTCTCCTCTATTTATAGCTTTTGCAAGCCCCACTTACTAATTTCCATTAGAAGTCTTACTTTCAAAAATTAGTAACTATCTCTTCTCAATTAAAATAGAAGTCTTACTTCCATTAATTAATTAGTAACTTACCATATCATAATTAGAAGTCTCACTTCAAATATGATTAGTAACTTTCCAATTCCTTTCTAATTAAAATAGAAGTCTCACTTCTACTAAAATTAGTAAGTCTACTATTACCACTATTAGAAGTCTCACTTCAAATAGAAATAGTAACTTTCCTTTTAGAGTTCAACTAGAATTAGATACTTTCTAATAATTGGGCTAGTGTGGGGACCACTAGGGATTCCTTAGAAAGCTGGCTCCAATTGGGACTCGTGACCCCACATCTCATGTGTAATCCGGGCCCACAGTTAATTGCAAATAACTCCACTATATAAATGCAATTGAACTCCAGTCTTAGGAATATTACATAGAAGACCCTAAACTTCCACATTACCATAAGTAGACCCCTCTATCAATATCCATGGATCAATTGGACCTGTCTTCCAAACTAGATCCATATCTTATTATCCTTGAGCTTTAATTAATTATAATGATCATAGGTACTGTAGGTACAGGAAAATTATGACCCACAATAATTAGCATGCCTTACAAGACTTAAAAGTGAAGGATGTTACAGAGTTGAAGACTACATTCCAAAAGAAAAGTCAGAAGACAGAAAAACTACAAGTACAAAAGCAGGAAAAATACAAGATGACTACAATGACTTCGGCGACTCCTCCAGCACAATCACCGTCTCTGATGGACCGGCAGTCTCGGCAACGGTCGCGGCCTTGTCTGGCGCGTCACCCACAGCAGGGGCAGAAGGAGCGTCGCTCGCAGACGCCATGGCCGGAACATCACCACCTGGAAGAATCATCGGAACACCGTCAGGAATAGGGCCAGCTGTAGGAGCATCCACTGGGGCACTCTCGGTCATCGGTGCGGAACTCGGCTCGGGGTCTGGACCAGAATACTTTTGCAGATTCTGATAGACCGGGTGGTCTTCAGGAACTCCCGCTCGTTTCAGGGGCACCAGACATCCCTCCTCCAACAGAATGGAGGTGATCTCCTCCACCTGCCACTCATACTCCTCTGTGGCCTGATCTACCCCCTTCTGAAGGGAAGACTGGGCCTCAGCCTGCAGAGAGGACTTGAGGTCGGCGTTCTCCTTCTTTAGCCGCTCGACTTCAGCATGCCTAGCCTTCAGCTTGGCGTTCTCCTTCTTCAGCTTCTCGACTTCGGCACGCCCGGCTAGGACTTCACCACGCTGCCTCGTCAACTTAGCCGCTGAATCAGCCTTCGCTCAGGCCAGCTCCGTCTCCAGCTCAGCAATCCTCTTAGTCTTCGTCCAGATCTCACCCCTCAGCTGATGGGTTGTCGATGTGAGGTCGGTGACGCTGTCCAGCGCCACATCCAGCTGTGCGGTCGCCTCGGTGCTACTCCTCTTCAGCTCTCCCAGCTCTTTCTTCAATTTTTCCCTTTCGGACTCCAGTTGGATGACCTTCGAGACGTTCCTGTCGCTCCTTTCCATCACCAGCTAGAGCCTCTACGCGTTCTGCAAAAGGAAAATAAGTCAAATAAAAGCAGCCGAAATGAAACACTTCAAAAAGGGCATTGGAGGTACTTACCAAGAGAGCAGCCTGGATCGCCGAGCCCAGCAGATACTCGTTGTCGTATTTCACGTGCTGCTCCATGTCACGCGGCAAAGCACAAGCTTTGGCAAGGGCCCCGATGACGTTGGAGTTCCCCAGCACCCGGTCCTCTACGTTCAAAGGCTTCCCGGGCTGAGTCTCCATCCTAGGCTTCCATGCCGCCGGGGCAGCACGAGGTCCAGAGGCCGATCCGGACCCTTGCCCTACCAAGACACTGGGGTCGCGAGCCGTCTCGCCAGCCGCCCTACTGGCCGGCGCACTCTTCTCAGGTGGAGCCTTACCCCCAGGAGCGCGCACATGCGTCTTACCTTTCAGGACCTATTCAGCCCCTGAGTCTTTCTCCCCCGCCTTGGACCTTTTCCTGGGCGGGGACCCCTCCCTCGGGTGATCTGGTTAGCTCCTCCGCGCTCCCTCGCTCGGTGTGGTGGCAGGAGCAGAAGTAACAGCAGCACCCCCCGGGCCCAAAGCCACATGGTTGCTGGCAGTTGATGGTGTTGCAGAAGAAGAGGATCCGCGTCTGAACTTGGCCGCCAGATCCTTGGTACCAGGCACTCTTGAGCCGCAGCTCCATCCTCTCTTCCGGGTCGGATGTATAAGCATCCACTTAAACTCGGCGACCTCGAACTGGAGGAAGTAGATGCCTCAGCACCAGACATAGCTCAGCTCGTAGCAGGATCGATCAAGGGAACGCCTGTAGGCACGGCCACAGTGACAGAAGGAAGGACAGGCTGCAGCTTGTCCTCTGACACCGCCCTGATCCTGTTATAATGGCCGCGGTACCTCGGCGTGTACCCTAATAGTTTCCAGGCAGATCTGTTCTCATGCCCGGTGTATCTCTCGACCTTCCTGTGGTCAGCAAAGCACTTTTTCCAGCCGTCGCTCGCAGCCCGGCGTCGCCTCGCTTGCCGTTCTGCACAGCAAGCCACAAGAATATCAGTTCGGCAATATAAGAGTTAAGCAAAATAAACATAATGGAGAGGCGGTATTTACTTGGGATGGCCCCGAGGTGTTGAGGGACCATCAGCGTCCTGTCCTCACCAGCGTCGAATTCCCAACCCCCGAAATGCAGAAGAGATCTTCCTCGGCGTTTTTACTGGAATCCTCCAAGGCCAGGATGAAGCCCTTTCGGAGCTGCTTCACCCAAAGATAATAGTTGTCTCCCCCAGCCTTGCAGATGTCGTACACGTCCTCGATGTCGTGGACACCCAGGTTGATCCCCAAGATCTCGTTCAGTTTCGCCGTGCCCATGATGACTTTGAAGCCATTAGGCATCAACTGGCAATGGGTAATGGACCAGGCGCTAATGCAGGCCCTAAGCAGGGGGTGCAGAGGAAATCTGACCCCGCCTTCGATCACAGAGATCAAAGGGAACGGCATCCAGCCGCAGGACCAGCAGCGCAGGGCGTGGTCGCTGGGATCTGCCGGCCTGAGGCGAACCCCCTCCGGGATATTGAATGCAGCCCTAAACCTAGCCATGCCCTTGTCCGTATCTAACTGAAACCTAGGGGTGGCCATCTCTACCAGAAGAGGAAGGCGAAAAGAAACCCTAAAAGCAGAAATCCTAAAAAAGACAGAGGAGCGAAATCACTTACTGAAGCGGAAGCACGAATCAGGAATCAGCCTGGGCACATATTACGTTCATCCTCGCCGAAACACTATGGAGAGATCTCGGGAAGACAGACGAAGATCGAAGCAGGATTCGAGGACCAGAGCAAGAATCGAAGGCAAGGGCAACGAAAATTAGAAGAGAAGATAAAGAAAGAAGAACGGAAGAAAACAACCCTCTTTATAGGGGAAGGAAGCCCTCTTTGGGCGCCATTTACGAATTCGAAAAGACAAGCTTCGCGATCCGCACCAGTCTCATCGATTTAACGACACTATCAGTGAAGAAGCAACACATGTAGCCACCGGTTCATTTCCCAGGGCGAATAGGATGAAACATTTATTGCCTCAGAAGAGTTGAAGCGACGCCAAGCAATGATCGCAGCATCTCCAGACGGATTCTCTAGCTTCTGACCCCTAAAGGCTAGGGCGCTTAAGAAGTCACAAGCAAGGGGGCAATTGTGTGGAGAGATTTTCAAAACTCTAGGATTATCCTAATCACGGTTATAAGATGAGACTAAGTACTATCACGTGCCTTCCACGTGCCACCCAGACTCGCCTCGGCTGCCGGGACAGAGGCCTCGGCCGAAACTAGACAGACTCTGGCTACTAGCGCCGAGCTTGGTTACCAGAGGCCCACTTCGGCCAAAGAGCTTGACCCCGGCCAAAGGAGCCGGGATGAAAGCCGACATGAAGAAGAATCCCCACTCGCGCCCTGTTGACACCAAAAATGTCACTTTGCCTCTTCAAGATCTAAAGAGCTACATGAAGTCGCAACCTGCCATAAATAGGCAATGCTACTTCCAAAAATCAAATCTTGTCAGAATCAAACAAAAACTGCAAGATCCTTCAAGACAGCTAAAAGAGGAGTACACAAGAAGTTTCAGGCCATTTCAAAATCATTTGGCCTAACTTCGCTTCTCCGACAGCCGAAAAGGAGCTCTCGGCGGCAAAAGCATCGGAGACACCAAATCTTCGTTCAGAGCTGATGGATGGTCTCAAAATACTTCCAAAAGGCTCCACGTCAAGTTTCGAGTCAAACCGACAACGTTTGACCCTACATCAACCCTCGAACAGCTAAATCAGGCCTCTCAGCGGCGAAGCTCTCCGAGACCATGGTTTCCAAGACAGAGCCTATGGATCATCTTAAAATGACTCCAATAGGTTCCCTGTCAAATTTCAAGTCAATCGGACATCGGTTGACCGCACATCAAACCGCGACATCTTCATCGCGACAAAAGCGAGTCTACTGGTGATAGGAACCCAAAAGGCTTCAAAACTCAAACAAAAGCCTATGGTTGGTCTTATTTATTGCTCAGGAGGCTTCACACAAAATTTCAGGTCATTCCGACATCGTTTGACCCAGTTTCAGCTTCTGACGGAAAATCGGCAGCTCTGCACGACAAAGTCTTCGGCTTTCTCGGGAAATTGGAAACTTTGCAAAATAAAATGCAAGGATTCTCATCAGGTTTCCTACAGGGAAATCAGGCCAATAAATGGTCAAAAATGTCAAGGAAAAACACAGAAGAAAAAAGAATCAAAAAACAGCAAAAACGGACACAGAACGGGACAAAAAGGGGGGAAAACCCCCCCAGGGTCGCCGGGAAGCCCCCGGAAACCCCGTTTTTTCGCCGTTTTTCGCGATTCGAAGCGCCCGGCCTCTGGTACTTTCCAAAATTCATACTTTTGAGACACCAAATCCTCTGACATCCGTCCAAAACACGGGTCAATCATCAAGAGTATTGAAAACAATATTGATCGCCACCCGGTCAACCAAAAAAAAGTGTGCTTTCTACCCGACCGATCGAGAAATCGACAGGACAGATGGCACCGACCCGCTGTTGGCAACAAACACCTGAAATTACATGGTCATCTGATGTCGATCTACATGAAGATCCATCGATGATCATCACCAGAAGAATCCCAAAAGACGCGGCACGGCCCGCGACTCTTCAGATGCTCGGCGACCACTAAATGCGATTAATTGACTAGCTTTATTACAGTCATTAATCCATTTCCTTGGACGAACCAATCAGAAACAAGCATCCGGGAGTTACAAGTCAAGAGATTCATGGCATTTAACCCATGAAACTCCTCCCATCATGGCGATTAAAGGCGATTAAATGCCCTCAATCTCCTCCGGCCAATCAGAAGCCAAGAAAAAGGAGTTACAAAATAAAAAATTCAATTTTGTAACTCCTCCCATTATGCGGCTTAATGACAATAAAAGCCCATAAACCCTCCTAAATGGCTACCTAAAAGCCTATAAATAGGAGAGCTCTCCAAGAAGAAAAAACAACAACAACAGACACACAGACAATAGACTGCAGAAAATCCAGAAACTCAGACAGAAAGAGGCATTAGAAATCTAAGAGAGAAAACTCTGTGGAAGTTCTACATCGACCACCGCTACAAGGTGACAAAAGTCCCTTGGGGGGTACCCCCCCCCCAAGGTCCTTGCCTTCTCCTCCTGCCTCCAATGGCTTAGATGTGGCTTTTCAGCCAGTCTACTCGGCTTTTTATTGGACATAGGACCTCCTTTTGGTCTTTGTCCTCTAAAAACCTGAGGTTATAGCCAAGCCAAAGCGAATCAATAGCATCCTCTGTTCTCATCTGCATGGATGATGGCGAAGCCGACATATGGCTTGCGACCGTCAATCTAAACGAGTCCCCCACAATCTCCTGAGAAGTTAGATCCTCCTTTTCTTGCTTTTCATTATAGTTTGTATTTTTTCAAAAGAGACAAAAATCACAACTCTTGTCTTTCATTATTGATAAGGATTGTAAATCGGCTATAAACGCCAAAAATCGGCTATAAACGCCAAAATCGGCTATAAATGCCAAAAAAATCGCCTTTCACGGCAAACCAAGAAAAATGTCTCTTTTTCTTAAATATATGTGCAATGGAAAACTTGAAAGAAGTTGATTTCCTTTTTACTTGCGAAGATTGATCTCCGGATCACCACTTGCAATTCCAAGTAAAATAGAAAATCTGGCACACCCACACAAAAAAAGAAATGTTGATGCACGCCCCTGCCCCCCTGGTTACGAAAAGGGTCGGACCCGACGGACTCCCACGTCCGCCGACACCTCGGTAGGAACCGAGCAGGAGCGCGGTCCATCAAGCTGGATCCACCCGGTGGGACTCGTTTATTTGAGAACACGATGCTAGAAATGAAATATTTGCATATCATATATTTTGCTCTATGCTTATATTTCTTTTCTCGATTCCTTGGCTACTTTATAATTGGTGGCCTATGTTGGATTCCGCATCTAAAAAAAATGAGATGAGATTTTTTGTTTGGAAATTTCTAATTCTTTGAATTTATTTCCACTCTTTCTCTTTTCAAAAAAAAAAAAAAACACCAAAAAAAAATCTGATTTTTCAGTTTGGATTCAAAATTGAGAGACTTTGATCCTCTCCCTTCTGGGCACTGGCGCTCACGGAAATCGTTGAGACCGTGTTCGGATCGGGGATTGGGCCATTGTTTCTCTTCGATGAGTTCATTAAAGATCTAAAAAAATATATATATAAAAAAAAATTTTAGATTTCTCAATTTGGATTCAAAATTGAGAAACCTTGATCCGTTCCTATCGTTCATCGCGCTTGCAGAAATGTTGAGCCTGTTCGACTAAGGTTTTGGGCCATCGTTTCTCTTCGATGAGTTTATTAAAAAATATATATATATATATAAAAACAAAAAAAGACATAGACCACTAAGGTTAAACCAACTGTGTTCTTTGATCATGGTTGATTCAAAGAAAAGCCTTGTCCAGAGTGTGGAGACAGCTTGACTGTTCTAGGCAAGGGTCCTCCAAACGGGTTCATTAAGTAATCTTACCCTTACCTGGGGGCAATTCTATCAATCAAGATTTCATAAGACCAGGTTAGGAGGCCTATGTGCACTCTCTCGTCTTTTAAATAAATATTTTTTTTTAAAAACTAAAAAAATATTTAAAAAATTTTAAAATAAAAAATAAAAAAATAAAAATTTTTTTCAAAAAAATTCTTAAAATAAAAAAATTAAAAATTAAAAAAAAGATTTTTTTTTTAAAAAAAAATCTTCAAAAAAAAAATCTTCAAAAAAAAATCTTCAAAAAAAAATCTTCAAAAAAAAAACTTCCGTCATTTTGGGTTTAGATTGGAGAAATCTTGGTCTTCTCCTTTCTGAGCACTGGCGCTCACGGAAATTGCTGAGACCGTGTTCAGATTGAATTGCCTTTTGCTCTCTTTGATGAACCCGATATTGGCTTTTCAAAAAAAAAAAAAACTCGTCATTTTTAGATTCAGATCCGAGAAATTATGGTTCATTTCTTTCTAAGCACTGGCGCTCGCGGAAATCGCTGAGCCCGTGTTCAGATTGGAATACCATCTGCTCTCTTTGATGAATCCAATCTTGACCTTTCAAAACAGAGAATCTCATCTCATAGATGCGGTCTCAAAACATTTGTGTCTAGCGGTACTAGTACGCCCTTTCAGGGTCTACTGTATTGCGACCGGCACATCTGTAACTCCAACTTATATTCTTCTTACCTCGAGCAAGCTCTGCTTCTCGATAAGTCGAATTTAAGTTCACAATTGTTTCTAGCAGTCACTGGGATGCCCATTCTGGGCTTACCATACCTGCGATCAGAACAAATGTACCCTCTATGGCGTTTTGCCTTCTTCATGTTGCTTGGGTCATCTTCCTCTAGCAATTTGAAAAGACAAAACCATAGAACTTCCCATTTATGATCATTATATTCTTGTGAATACTAATGGATGTGGTCTTGTTTCAGAAATTTTCGAAAAACTAACAATGGCAGCTTCACTAACCATTACTTTCGATGAAAACAAGCACCAACTCATGCTTCAACAGAAGCAAACCACGCGCACTTACAAGAGCCCCATCAGCTGCCGAAGCGTCAACTCCCTCGGCAACTCTCTGAACTCCGGGTCGACCTCGACTCCCCGGACTATCGTCTTTGGGGCGCCGGGACCATTCCCACTTCCCGAAGAACAAACTGCTCCCTCCAAGAAGCAGAAACTCGCCTCTCAACGTGTCACTACCGTGACACCAAAGGCGAGAACCAGCAGGCCTGAAGCCCGTGGCACCCCCACGAAGCCTCAACCTGCAAGCAACCAGGTCTATCCCAAGACTTGGTCCCCAAGACCTTCACCAAAACAAAGAAGGTCCCAAAAATCCACTAAGCCAGCATTCCTGGCCCCACTCAAGGAGAACTAGTTCTACCCTCTTGCTTACATGAAAGAGGAGAAACCCATCTCTAACCTGACTTCCAAGTCATCCCAGCATGAGCCGGCTTGTTCCTACAAGCCCAAAATCAGATCATGCATCACAAGGCCTCTGCAAGCACCTGCTAAGGCCTACAAACCTGCAGTTCGACCCTTCATCTCTACAGTGGCCGAACTTCAAAAATTCAAAGCTTCGCTGCAACAGGCGAAGGACAGGGTTCGCATCCTGTCCTTGCCCAGCTGCAAAGAAGACATGCTCGGCTGCTGCGTCCGAGGGAGCACATCCTTCATCGTCAAAGCCCAGCCAGAGCTGACCGAAGCTCAAATTGCTCGTCGCATACGCCGTCGCGCGTCGTATAGACAAAAGAGACTAGAGAAGCAAAGGACCCAGCCTCCTACACTCCAAGTCTCTCCCAAATGGGTCGAAAAAGAAAGACCCAACCAAGTTGCTGCCGTCCATATGGTTGGAAAAACCAGAAGGCGCCAAAAATCAGCAACAAAAATCCATGTCCGACGTCCGATGACCCGCAGCGTCTCAAGGACAAGAAGACATTCAGAAGAATCCCCTGCTCCTTCAAGCAAAGGACAGCAGAGTGGTCCTTCCTCAAGCTCTTCTTCAAAAAGAATGAGCCCCAGCTCAGTCACCAGGACAGTTTCTTCGTTCGAATCACGAAGGATGAATGTCTTGGCTACAAATTCTGAGCCACCACCCCGCAATCCACCTCCAGAAGATGCGATCACCCGCATCCAGCAGTTGGAATAGGGCCAGCAGAGGATTGAAACTCTGATGGAAAACCTTCTCCTCGCCTTCCAAAATCAGGCGAACAATGAACCTCCTCCGAATCATCAAGACGACGAGGTAAATGGAGAAGAAAATGAGTCACGCGCCCTTACCAAAAAGGACGTAGACAGTATCCTCGCCAAAGCAAAAGAAGAGGATATACTCAAGGAGCATGGGATCAAGCCACCATATCCCTTATGGATGGACTCGGTCCCGTTCCCCACCAAATTCAAGCATCCTACTCTCCAAACATATACGGGGAAAGGATCAGCCAGACAGCACGTCATCCACTTCAAGATCCTGACGGGAGCTATCGCGGATCAAGATGCACTCAAGATCCGCCTCTTTGCAAGTACCCTAAAAGGTACGGCCTTCGATTGGTACTCCACTCTGCCGGAGGACTCAATCCAAAACTGGGCCATGTTAGAGAGACGCTTCCTGACTCACTTCAAAGGTGAGGATCACCCCGCTACTATGGCTCAGCTGTGCAGCCTAAAACAGGGGGAGAATGAATCAACATATGACTTCATTCACAAGTGGAAAGCAATGGCATACAAATGCTCTGATGTATTGCCACAAGCGTCGCTAGTTGACATCTGTCGAAACAACATGAGAGCCAGAATCCGCTCCATGATCATCGGCAACAAATCAAAAAACCTGGGAGAACTCCTAGAAGCTTCCATGGAAGCTGAAACGGTGATTAAAGACCTCAACAGTCAGAAATCATCAAGAAAAGAGCCAACCGCCATTGCAACCTCTAAACCAAAGAAGAAAGAGGTCCTCAATGTGCAGACCAAGTCAGCTCCTCAGCCACCAAAGAAAGCTGAAAACAAAGCTGCTGGTAAGAGACCTGAACTCTCAGATGCCTTCAAAGAACGAGTAGAGAAGAAATACCCGTTTGATGAAGACGTTGATGAAATCTTCGGGGCTCTTGTGGCAAACGGCAAGCTCACCTTGCCTGAACCAAAAAGACCAGGTGATGTTGGCAAAACCAACGATCCTCGGTACTGTCCATACCACCAGATGATCTCGTATCCTCTCAATCAATGCTTCGTTGTGAGAGAGAAAATAAATGAGATGTGGAAAAATGGAGTCATCACCTTTGACAAAAACTATGGGTCTGCCTCCGTCAACATGGTGACATGTGGACAAACATCAAAATCACCGAATAAGAAGATCACTACTTCCTTCAAGGTGATAAACTCAATCCAAGCGTCCGAGGAACTGGTTCCTTACCCGACACCAGACGGACAACCGATATGGGTACATCTCGATCTCCTGGAAGATGAAAATTGGGAGGTCGTGAAAACAAAGCCTACAGCTCAACAGCGAAGGAAGGCTAGGAAAGAACTCCTCAAGCTCAAACGGCAAGAGAAGACCCATCCAAAACTAGAGTTCAAAGAAAAGGCAGAGGCTTCCTCTACCGCTTCGCTGGAGGCAACAAAAACATCCCTTCCAGAGACTTCAAAGGGGGTAAGAAAATTCACTCTCAGTGATTTCATGCCACCTCAATTCAAAGAAGCCATGCAGGAGGCATCATACTCTTGCAATTCAGTAGTTGGATTCTCCATTGATGGATACGAATCCAGCGACAACGATGATGGATTCGAATCCAACTACACAGATGAGTGGGAGGAGTCCCTTGAAACAGGAGAATATCTCTCCGATGAAGAATGGGTTCCTGAGTCTCATCTTATGCCAGTAATCTGGTATAACCCCCTACAGCCACAAGGATCCTGGTCCGATGATGAAGAAGACCAAGAGGCTGTACAACAAAATGCTGCTGACTCAGCACCTCTCATTACTCCAGTGGAAATCAACCATGTTGAGCCACAAAGAGTTGATGAAGAGGAAGATCCGGCTCCCATGCCTGATCTTGAAGAATATGCAAGGATCTTGCAGCGACTCGCTCTAGAACAAGAGCAAGAACGCGTCAACGAGCCTCCTCGCAATCCAGAGCCTGAAGTCCCTGAAGACCACCAGGTACACCCTCCCTTAACTCCTGAAAATGGAGAAAATTGCTGGATAGACGATCGTCTTACATCTGAGGATGAGTCTGACTCCGATCAAGCAACGTCTCCCGTCAGAGCTTCCTGTAATGTGATAATTCGGGATTATAGCTCTTCCGAAGCATCGTCTGATGAGAGCACTTACACTCCGGCGACGCCTAGCAATGTATCTTCTGAAGCCACCTCGTCTCACGTGACTTTCAAAGTTCACACCCTTCCTGAGACTGTGACTTCAAAGTTCACACCCTTCCTGACTGAAGAATTCCCAGCCATTGATGCTTGGGATTATGAATTAGTCAACGAAGAAAGGTTGATGGATGCTGTTAAGGACTTGTTCCCGAAAAATGCTCCGTGCAACATGATCACTGAGGATGGCAACTCTGCTGCTGATTCATCCTCAGCAAATGAAAAACGACGGCGTCTTGATCCTGAAGACAATCTTCCAAACGAAGACCCTTCTCAAGAAGCTCTCGAAGTTGGTAGAGGCACCCGCTCTGGCCGGGACTACCACAAAAATTACAACCAATCTTCCTTTACATATGTAAATCCTTCGGGAAAAGATGTTGTAAGCGCCCCTAGTGGCAACAATGATGAACATGCAGGCCCTAAGGAGGCTTTCAAGTATGACTTGATTGAACACTTCAAGCACATACCTGCACGTCTGCACATCCTAGATTTGTTGCGAATGTCTCCGCACACTCGTGATAATCTCATCTCGGAATTACAAAAGCTGAATGAGGATGTCGACAAACATGCCCCGCAAGTCCTCCAAATTGAAATGGATTACCGGGTCAAAAACTCAGAAGCCTCCTCAAAGGGAGAAAAGAAGAAAACTGAGGGATCATGCATTGAATGCCTCTCGGTTAAAAAAGCAGCCAGTGCAACCATCGCCTTCACAAAGGATGACCTCCTACTTGGAGAAACCAGGCATAACCGACCCCTGTACTTCACAGGATATATCAAGGAGATGCCTATGCACAGAGTTCAGATCGACCCAGGTTCTGCACTCAACCTCGTCTCCACATCGGCTCTTGAAGAGTTGGGCATCCCACCCAGCAAGCTGAGCCACACATCTGTATCTATCTTTGGATACGATGGGAGTACTCAAAGGCCTATCGGCAAAATCAGGTTCAAATTGCAGATCGGTGATCTTATCTCTGAGGTCACAGTGTATGCAATAAAAACCCCTTCATGCTACAACATCCTTCTCGGACGCCCTTGGATCCACGAGAATGGTGTTGTCCCTTCAACTCTACATCAATGCATCAAGTTTGTTGGCGACGACGGCATGATACATCGAGTCTTTGCGGACAGAAAACCCTTCAAAGGTAAAGAAGTCCACTTCGCAGACTCACAGATGTATGAAGGTGAAAAAGAAGAAGAGGAGAAGCACACAGCATCCTTTGCCGAAAATCTCCAGAAAGATAAAGGCAAAGCTCCTCAACAATCACCGGAAGAAAACAAATCATCCGGTAAATCTGAAGAGAGCATTCAAACTCCCTTCATCATCTCCCTTAAACCTTCAAAGCCTTTGGTCATCACAACTAAAGTGAAGAAGGCAAAGCAAAAGCCTGGGGGCAAATTTGTTGTCTCCTTCGTGTCTATCATGCAAGACACGGATTCGGATTCAGAGCCAGAAGACGACGCATCGTCAAGCCAAGCTGACACTCAGCAAGTTCAGCCTGCTCTCACTCCAATGGAGATAACTTCTGACATAGAAGATCCTACGTCAGCTTCCTTCGTTGGTCCAGCAACTTCAGCAAAGGAAAAGCCGATCTTCTTCCATAGATCGGATGCTTCTTCATCAAACTCCATGCTTGAACCTTTCCAAAATAAAGGTATGCCTCAACTATCCTTATACAGTTCTGTGGCACAAGCTATTATGAAGAAAATGGGCTATGACGCTCAAAACCCAGTCGGTTTGGGAGAAGGACGCGGTATTCTCACGCCATTGGGGCCCGTCTTGACCAAAAGCCAGCTGGAAGATTGGAGACTCTACGGCTATGTAGAAAAGTCTTCACACGGGTTAGGGTATGATCCCGACACTCCCTTGAGATAGTTGACACAAAGGCTTAAAAGTCAATATACTGACCAAGCCTCAACTTCTCAAGTCCATGAAGACATCAATCTCCCTGGATATCTCTTTGATGAGTCACCTGACAAAGATCCAGGAAGCTCATCCAATTGGCACGATTTCTCCGAAAATGAAGAGGAGTTGTCCGATGGAACAGACGTGTGGTCTTCTGACCCAGAAGAACCCTCATCTCCAAAAGAAGTAGCCTACTTCGACCCGGTTTCAACAGGCGATTGGGATCATCTCATAGCAAGCCTTGGGAAAATCACCGATCATGAAGACCCGTGGAAAGGAACAAAACCTTGGTCTGGAAATTCCTTTGAAAACCCAGAAGGTTTCATTGAGCTGGAAGCCTCCGAAAATATTGTGGAGGAACCACCTTTGAACCTTCCAACAGAAGATCCTGTTCAAAAGATAGACTTGGGAACACCAGATAACCCACGTCCTGTATTCATAAGCAAGAATATAAAGGATGATGAGTTACCCGAGTATATCGCCTTTCTTCGTGAGTTCGTTGATTGCTTTGCATGGTCTTACGCTGAGATGCCAGGCTTAGACCCCAAAATAGCGGTTCACAAACTCAAATCTTCAAGAAGACATCAAGCCTGTCAAGCAAGGCCAAAGAAGATTCCGTCCAGATGTGATGGATAAAATTGAACAAGAAGTTCAAAAACTCAAAAGCGTCGGCTTCATCCGTGAGGAACAACATCCTGAATGGTTGGCCAACATTGTCCCCGTGACAAAGAAGAATGGGCAGATCAGGGTCTGTATTGACTATAGAGACCTGAACGGCACATGCCCTAAAGATGAATTTCCGCTCCCCATACCAGAGGTAATGATCGATAATACCTGTGGATTCGAGCGAATGACATTCATGGATGGTTTCTCTGGCTACAATCAGATAAAGATGCATCCTGAAGATGAAAAACATACATCTTTTCGGACCCCATTTGGCGTGTATTGCTACACTGTCATGCCATTTGGTCTGAAAAATGCTGGTGCCACATATCAGAGGGCTATGATGAAAATATTCCAAGATATGCAGCACAAGACGGTTGAATGTTACGTTGATGACCTCGCCGTCAAAAGCAAAAGAAAAGAAGATCATCTCGAAAACCTTCGAGAAGTCTTCCTCCGGCTTCATAAACACAAACTGCGAATGAATCCTTTGAAATGCTTCTTCGGCGTCTCGTCGGGTAAGTTCCTCGGATTCTTAGTTCGGAAAGCTGGAATAGAGCTTGACCCCATAAAAGTCAAAGCCATTCTAGAAATGCCCTCTCCAAGAACCTTGAGAGAACTCAAAGGGCTTCAAGGGAGATTAGCCTACATCAGACGGTTCATCTCCAATCTTTCGTGGAAATGCCGTCCATTCTCCCGATTGATGAAAAAGGGTGTAAACTTTGTCTGGGATGCTGACTGTGAAGCTGCTTTCCAAGACATCAAGTCATAGCTGACAAAACCTCCAGTGTTAGCTGCTCCTACCACTGGAAAACCATTCATCTTGTACACAAGAGCCCTTGATCACTCTTTGGGAGCTCTGCTTGCTCAAGAAAATGATCAAAGAAAAGAAGCTGCTCTATATTACCTCAGCCGCATGCTAGTAGGTGCAGAGCATCGCTACTCTCCAGTCGAAAAAGAATGCCTTGCAGTGATGTTCGCGGTACAAAAGCTGCGTCACTACTTGCTTTCCAACACAGTATACCTGGTCTCGAGGCTCAACCTCTTGAAGGTCCTTGTCACAAAGGCAGGTTCTCTCAATGCTCGACTGGCAAAATGGTCCATCCTTCTGTCACAATTTGATATTAGGTATGTACCACAAAAAGCAATCAAAGGGCAAGCTCTAGCGGACTTCCTCGCAGAGCATCCATTGCCTAAAGATTCTCCGCTCAGAGATGATCTCCCAGACGAACCAGTCTACAATGTGGAGACTTTCTCACAAAGTGCCTCCTGGGACATGTACTTTGACGGTGCAACCAGGACAAATGAAAAAAGACAGCTGATCTCGGGAGTTGGCATCCTCTTTGTTAGCCCCGACAAATACATGATTCCACACGCTTTCTCGCTACTGGAACCATGCACAAACAATGCAGCTGAATATCAAGCTTTGATCTTAGGATTGGAACTCGCCATCGAATCCGGTATCACCATGCTGGAAGTCTTTGGAGACTCTCAACTGATCGTCAACCAAATGAATCAGAAATTTGAAGTCAGGAAGCCAGATTTGTTGCCTTACTACAACAAGGCACAATCACTTCTGCAAAAGTTTGACATCTGTCACATCACCCACATTCGTAGAGGTGAAAACATACGTGCAGATGCCCTAGCCGGACTTGCCGCATCCATGGCAATCCAGGAAAGGGGAAAACATGCAAATCACAGTGTGCGAAAGAAGAATCCTTCCTCCTCTTAACACACACCAAGCAGTTGCTGAATGCCACCAAGTGGTCGGAAGTCTGATTTCAATCCTTCAAACTTCAATCAGCGACCGGAGGGATCCGTTCATTGATTACATTATGTTCGGAATCCTACCTGAAGATCCAAAAGAACGGGTAAGCATCCAAAGGCGAACCCCAAGCTTTCATTTGGATATTCCTTCAAAAATCCTTTACAGGAAATCCTTCAACGGAGTACTTCTACGCTGCTTGTCATAACAAGAGGCTGAAGAAACACTCAAAGAAGTTCATGCTGGTCTTTGCGGAGCTCATCAGGCTGGACCTAAGCTCTATGATCAAATAAAAAGGTTAGGATATTACTGGCCTACCATGGTAGCCGACGCAATGCAATTTGCTAAGTGCTGCCAACAATGCCAAGTTCATGGAGATTACATTCACATGCCTCCAGAATGGCTGCATCCTACAGCGATCTCATGGCCTTTCGAAGCGTGGGGTATGGACATCATAGGCCCTATTTCTCCCCCTTCGAGCAAAGGTCATCGCTTCATCTTCGCCGCTACGGATTATTTCTCCAAATGGTCAGAAGCATTTGCGTTTAACGAAATAAAGACCTCATCAGTCCTTCAGTTCCTGCGCACCAACATCATTTGTCGTTTCGGCATACCCAAAAGATTCGTCCATGAAAACGGACCACAGTTCCGGGATCATCAATTCTACAGGTTCTGCGACAAATACAAAATCCAAAGCTGTCCTTCGACTCCATACAATCCGGCAGCGAACGGGTTAGCAAAAGCTTTCGACAAGACACTCTGCAAAATCCTCAAAAAAATGGTCTCTAGTCACAAAAGAGACTGGAGCGACAAAATGTCTGAAGCTTTGTGGGCCTATCGAACCACCGTTCGAGGACCAACCCATAGCACACCATTCTCCTTGGTCTGTGGATGCGAAGCTGTCGTGCCCTTGGAAGTACAAATTCCTTCCTTGAGGGTATCCTTGCAAAATGACATGACTCAAGAAAGCAATGTCAAATTGCGACTCCATGAGCTGGACAATCTCGATGAGAGACGGCTCGAAGCTCAACAAAGCATTGAACTTTACCAAGCACGCATGCAGGATCTTTCGATAAAAAGGTCAGGCAACGCGCCTACAAAAAGAGTGACTTGGTTCTTGCGGTAAAAAGACCAATGGTCTTCGCTCACAAGTCCAAAGGCAAATTTGAGCCAAAATGGGAGGGACCCTACGTCATCGACAAGGTTTTCTCCAATGGCGCATACGCACTCCTAAACATGGAAGGTGACAGATGTATGCTGCCCATCAATGGCAAGTTCTTAAAGCGGTACTACCCTTGAAGACTTACCCAACTGGGTAAGAGCAATGCCTGTATGGCCAAAACCGGTTTCCAGGTACACGCTCGCTAAAACCCACCCTTTTTTTTAGAATTTTCATATCAAATGTTGAAATTTCTAGAAATTTAAAACAATGCTTACTTTCATCGTTTCATTGTTCAAAAAAAAAATATCCAAGTTTAGGAACCTTTCCCTAACTTGACCAAAATTTTCAACCCTTGAACCCAAAATTCATGCTTTGAAATAAAATCCGGATTCAGGGATTTCCAACCTAGTCCACCCTCCCTTTTACCGCCAAAAAATGGTTTTAGGTCAAAACTTATGTCCCTCGTGTCTTAAAAAAAAAGTTATGGTTTTTCAAAAAAACCGTGAGGAAGCGACGCTTAGTCGATACTCGCACAAATTGGAAGCATATGAACCATGTTCGACACTTCCAAAATCGCAGGAAAGCGACATTTCATCGATACCTGCAAAATCCAAAACTGTGGAGACGCAACATTTCAGTTGATATCCACAACCCAAATTTCAAAGGTTCGAAAAAACCTAACCATGGAGACGCAACATTTCAGTTGATACCCATAACTCAAAGGTTCGAGAAAACCACAAATTTCAAAAATCATGGGGAAACGACATCAAGTCAGTACCCGCAAAACCAAAATTTTTGAAAAGCAAGGATGCGACATTCCATCGATACTTGCACCCAAATCCGCGAGGATGCGACATTCCATCGATACTCGCAACCGAATGAGCAAGGATGCGACATTCCATCGATACTTGCAAGAACATTCAGCAGGGAGGCGACTTTTAGTCGATACTTGCATTTTTGAAAACCAAACCGGCTATAAATGCCACCAAAGCAGGCTATAAATGCCACAAACCGGCTATTAATGCCACAAAACAAAACCGGCTATCAATGCCACAAACAAAAAAAATTGGCTTTAAAAAAAAACCGGCTATCAATGCCACCAAAAGAAAACCGGCTATAGATGCCACAAAACAAACCGGCTATCAATTCCACCAAAACTGGCTATAGATGCCACAAAAAAAAAACTCGGCTATCAATGCCACAAGAAAAGCTGGCTCTCATGCCAAAATTGGCTTCCATGCCACAAACAAAAACCTGGCTTCCATGCCAAAACAATCATTTGACAAGATTTTCACAAAATGACAACCTTTTGATCAAATCCCATTTAGCAATTACTTTTATCACAAAAAGATTCAAGCGAGCGTAGGGATAACAAAAAAAGAAGAGCATCCCATTTAGCAATTACTTTTATCAAAAAAAGATTCAAGTGAGCGTAGGGATAACAAAAAAAGAGAGTACCAAAAAAAAATATATTTATACATGTGGTACCAAAAAAAAAAAAGAGAAAGTGTTCACAAGCACTACAAAAAATAAAAGTACCAAAAAAAAATACAAGTGGTACCAAAAAAAAGTGAGAAGGATGGTTTCTGTAAAAAAATATATATATACAGGAGCTCAATAAAAAATGGTCTCCAACCAAGAGTTCAGCTCCTCAAGCAAACTTTTAGCCTCAGCCGTCAAGGATTCCAAGGCACGCTTCTTCAGGAACCTGCCATGAGATGCTGGAGTGGGCTGTACCCCTTCTTTCGCACCAGGAAGCTTACCTCGAGCAGTTTGCCATTGTTTCTCCCAATCAGACTTCCTTTTGAGAACCTGATTGGCATCTGCAACCTGGTGAATCAGAGCACTCTCCCTATCGCGAGCCTCTACTATGGCAGTCCACTTGGCAGCGACTTGTGCCTGCAGATGCTCAAGACGTTTCCTGGCCTCATCGACCTCCCTGTCAAGGATGTTAAGGTCATGTGTCAGCCTGATGATGGTTAGCTCTTCTAAGTTCTTCTTTCGGACTGCCTGCTTCTTGTTGACACCAAAAATGTCACTTTGCCTCTTCAAGATCCAAAGAGCTGCATGAAGTCGTAACCTGCCATAAATAGGCAATGCTACTTCCAAAAATCAAATCTTGTCAGAATCAAACAAAAACTGCAAGATCCTTCAAGACAGCCAAAAGAGGAATACACAAGAAGTTTTGGGCCATTTCAAAATCATTTGGCCTAACTTCGCTTCTCCGATAGCCGAAAAGGGGCTCTCGGCGGCAAAAGCATCGGAGACACCAAATCTTCGATCAGAGCCGATGGATGGTCTCAAAATACTTCCAAAAGGCTCCACGTCCAGTTTCGAGTCAAATCGACAACGTTTGACCCTACATCAACCCTCGAACAGCTAAATCAGGCCTCTCGGCGGCGAAGCTCTCCGAGACCATGGTTCCCAAGACAGAGCCTATGGATCATCTTAAAATGACTCCAATAGGTTAACTGTCAAATTTCAAGTCAATCGGACTTCGGTTGACCGCACATCAAACCGCGACATCTTCATCGCGACAAAAGCGAGTCTACTGGTGATAGGACCCTAAAAGGCTTCAAAACTCAAACAAAAGCCTATGGTTGGTCTTATTTATTGCTCAGGAGACCTCACACAAAATTTCAGGTCATTCCGACATCGTTTGACCCAGTTTCAGCTTCTGATGGAAAATCGGCAGCTCTGCACGACAAAGTCTTCGGCTTTCTCAGGAAATTGGAAACTTTGCAAAATAAAATGCAAGGATTCTCATCAGGTTTCCTACAGGGAAATCAGGCCAATAAATGGTCAAAATGTCAAGGAAAAGTACAGGAGAAAAAAGAATAAAAAAACAGCAAAAACGGACACAAAACGGGACAAAAAGGGGGGAAAACCCCCCCAGGGTCGCAGACCCCGGCGACCCTGCGACCCTGGAGCCCGGGGTCTCCGGGAAGCCCCCGGAAACCCCGTTTTTTCGCCGTTTTTCGCGATTCGAAGCGCCCAGCCTCTGGTACTTTCCAAAATTCATACTTTTGAGACACCAAATCCTCTGACATCCATCCAAAACACGGGTCAATCATCAAGAGTATTGAAAACAATATTGATCGCCACCCGATCAACCAAAAAAAATGTGCTTTCTACCCGACCGATCGAGAAATCGACAGGACAGATGGAACCGACCCGCTGTCGGCAACAAACACCTGAAATTACATGGTCATCTGATGTCGATCTACATGAAGATCCATCGATGATCATCGACAGAAGAACCCCAAAAGACGCGGCACGGCCCGCGACTCTTCAGATGCTCGGCGACCACTTAATGCGATTAATTGACTAGCTTTATTACAGTCATTAATCCATTTCTTCGGACGGCCCAATCAGAAGCAAGCATCCGGGAGTTACAAGTCAAGAAATTCCTGGCATTTAACCCATGAAACTCCTCCATCATGGCGATTAAAGGCGATTAAATGCCCTCAATCTCCTCCGGCCAATCAGAAGCCAAGAAAAAGGAGTTACAAAATAAAAAATTCAATTTTGTAACTCCTCCCATTATGCGGCTTAATGACAATAAAAGCCCATAAACCCTCCTTAATGGCTACCTAAAAGCCTATAAATAGGAGAGCTCTCCAAGAAGAAAGGATATTCAGAAAACAGCAGACACACAGACAAAGCACAGAAATTCAGAGAAGGAAAAGAGAGAAAACTCTGCGGAAGTTCTACACCGGCCACCGCTACAAGGTGACAAAAGTCCCTTGGGGGTACCCCCCCCAAGGTCCTTGCTTTCTCCTCCTGCCTCCAATGGCTTAGATGTGGCTTTTCAAGCCCGTCTACTCGGCTTTTATTGGACATAGGACCTTCTTTTGGTCTTTGTTCTCTAAAAACCTAAGGTTATAGCCAAGCCAAACGAATCAATAGCATCCTCTGTTCTCATCTGCATGGATGATGGCGAAGCCCACATATGGCTTGCGACCGTCAATCTAAACGAGTCCCCACAATCTCCTGAGAAGTTAGATCCTCCTTTTCTTGCTTTTCATTGTAGTTTGTATTTTTTCAAAAGAGACAAAAATCACAACTCTTGTCTTTCATTATTGATAAGGATTGTAAATCGGCTATAAACGCCAAAATCGGCTATAAACGCCAAAAATCGGCTATAAACGCCAAAATCAGCTATAAATGCCAAAAAAATCGCCTTTCACGGCAAACCAAGAAAAATGTCTCTTTTTCTTAAATGTATGTGCAATGGAAAACTCGAAAGAAGTTGATTTCCTTTTTACTTGCGAAGGTTGATCTCCGGATCACCACTTGCAATTCCAAGTAAAAATAGAAAATCTGGCACACCCACACAAAAAAAGAAATGTTGATGCACGCCCCTGCCCCCTTGGTTACGAAAAGGGTCGGACCCGACGGACTCCCACGTCCGCCGACACCTCGGTAGGAACCGAGCAGGAGCGCGGTCCATCAAGCTGGCTACACCCGGTGGGACTCGTTTATTTGAGAACACGATGCTAGAAATGAAATATTTGCATATCATATATTTTGCTCTATGCTTATATTTCTTTTCTCGATTCCTTGGCTACTTTATAATTGGTGGCCTATGTTGGATTCCGCATCTAAAAAAAAATGAGATGAGATTTTTTGGAAAATTTTAATTCTTTGAATTTATTTCCACTCTTTCTCTTTTCAAAAAAAAAAAAAAAACAAAAAATCAGATTTTTCAGTTTGGATTCAAAATTGAGAAACTTCGATCCTATCCCTTCTGGGCACTGGCGCTCACGGAAATCGCTGAGACCGTGTTCGGATCGGGGATTGGGCCATTGTTTCTCTTCGTTGAGTTCTTTAAAAATCTAAAAAAAAAAAAAATGAGATGAGATTTTTTGTTAGGAGATTTCTAATTCTTTGAATTTATTTCCACTCTTTCTCTTTTCAAAAAAAAAAAAAACAAAAAATCAGATTTTTCAGTTTGGATTCAAAATTGAGAAACTTTGATCCTCTCCCTTCTGGGCATTGGCGCTCACGGAAATCGTTGAGACCGTGTTCGGATCGGGGATTGGGCCATTGTTTCTCTTCGATGAGTTCATTAAAAAAATATATATATATATAAAAACAAAAAAAAGACATAGACCACTAAGGTTAAACCAACTGTGTTCTTTGATCATGGTTGATTCAAAGAAAAGCCTTGTCCAGAGTGTGGAGACAGCTTGACTGTTCTAGGCAAGGGTCCTCCAAACGGGTTCATTAAGTAATCCTACCCTTACCTGGGGGCAATTCTATCAATCAAGATTTCATAAGACCGGGTTAGGAGGCCTATGTGTACTCTCTCGTCTTTTAAATAAAATTTTTTAAAAAATAATAATTTTTTTTAAAAAATATATATAAAAATTTTAAAATAAAAAAAAAATTTCAAAAAAAAAAAAAATTCTTAAAATAAAAAAAATAATAAAAATAAAAAAATAATAAAAATAAAAAAAAAAAGATTTAAAAAAAAAAAAAGAAAATCTTCAAAATCTTCAAAAAAAAAAACTTCCGTCATTTTGGGTTTAGATTGGAGAAATCTTGGTCTTCTCCTTTCTGAGCACTGGCGCTCACGGAAATCGTTGAGACCGTGTTCAGATTGGAATGCCTTTTGCTCTCTTTGATGAACCCGATATTGACTTTTCAAAAAAAAAAAACTCGTCATTTTTAGATTCAGATGCGAGAAATTATGGTTCATTTCTTTCTGAGCACTGGTGCTCGCGGAAATCGCTGAGCCCGTGTTCAGATTGGAATACCATCTGCTCTCTTTGATGAATCCAATCTTGACCTTTCAAAACAGAGAATCTCATCTCATAGATGCGGTCTCAAAACATTTGTGTCTAGCGGTACTAGTACGCCCTTTCAGGGTCTACTGTATTGCGACCGGCACATCTGTAACTCCAACTTTATATTCTTCTTACCTCGAGCAAGCTCTGCTTCTCGATAAGTCGAATTTAAGTTCACAATTGCTTCTAGCAGTCACTGGGATGCCCATTCTGGGCTTACCATACCTGCGATCAGAACAATTGTACCCTCTATGGCGTTTTGCCTTCTTCATGTTGCTTGGGTCATCTTCCTCTAGCAATTTGAAAAGACGAAACCATAGAACTTCCCATTTATGATCATTATATTCTTGTGATTACTAATGGATGTGGTCTTGTTTCAGAAATTTTCGAAAAACTAACAATGGCAGCTTCACTAACCATTACTTTCGATGAAAACAAGCACCAACTCATGCTTCAACAGAAGCAAACCACGCGCACTTACAAGCGCCCCATCAGCTGCCAAAGCGTCAACTCCCTCGGCAACTCTCTGAACTCCGGGTCGACCTCGACTCCCCGGACTATCGTCTTTGGGACGCTGGGACCATTCCCACTTCCCGAAGAACAAACTGCTCCCTCCAAGAAGCAGAAACTCGCCTCTCAACGTGTCACTACCATGACACCAAAGGCGAGCACCAGAAGGCCTGAAGCCCGTGGCACCCCCACGAAGCCTCGACCTGCAAGCAACCAGGTCTATCCCAAGACTTGGTCCCCAAGACCTTCACCAAAACAAAGAAGGTCCCAAAAATCCACTAAGCCAGCATTCCTGGCCCCACTCAAGGAGAACCAGTTCTACCCTCTCGCTTACATGAAAGAGGAGAAACCCATCTCCAACCAGACTTCCAAGTCATCCCAGCATGAGCCGGCTTGTTCCTACAAGCCCAAAATCAAGTCATGCATCACAAGGCCTCTGCAAGCACCTGCTAAGGCCTACAAACCTGCAGTTCGACCCTTCATCTCTACAGGGGCCGAACTCCAAAAATTCAAAGCTTCGCTGCAACAGGCGAAGGACAGGGTCCGCATCTTGTCCTTGCCCAGCTGCAAAGAAAACAGGCTCGGCTGCTGCGCCCGAGGGAGCACATCCTTCATCGTCAAAGCCCAGCCAGAGCTGACCGAAGCTCAAATTGCTCGTCGTATACGCCGCCGCGCGTCATACTGGCAAAAGAGACTAGAGAAGCAAAGGACCCAGCCTCCTACACTTCAAGTCTCTCCCAAATGGGTCGAAAAAGAAAGACCCAACCAAGTTGCTGCCGTCCATATGGTTGGAAAAACCAGAAGGCGCCAAAAATCAGCAACAAAAATCCATGTCCGACGTCCGACGACCCGCAGTGTCTCAAGGACAAGAAGACATTCAGAAGAATCCCCTGCTCCTTCAAGCAAAGGACAGCAGAGTGATCCTTCCTCAAGCTCTTCTTCGAAAAGATTGAGCCCCAGCTCAGTCACCAGGATAGTTTCTTCGTTCGAATCACGAAGGATGAATGTCTTGGCTACAAATTCTGAGCCACCACCCCGCAATCCACCTCCAGAAGATGCGATCACCCGCATCCAGCAGTTGGAACAGGGCCAGCAGAGGATTGAAACTCTGATGGAAAACCTTCTCCTCGCCTTCCAAAATCAGGCGAACAATGAACCTCCTCCGAATCATCAAGACGACGAGGTAAATGGAGAAGAAAATGAGTCACGCGCCCTTACCAAAAAGGACGTAGACAGTATCCTCGCCAAAGCAAAAGAAGAGGATATACTCAAAGAGCATGGGATCAAGCCACCATATCCCTTATGAATGGACTCGGTCCCGTTCCCCACCAAATTCAAGCATCCTACTCTCCAAACATATACGGGGAAAGGATCAGCCAGACAGCACGTCATCCACTTCAAGATCCTGACGGGAGCTATCGCGGATCAAGATGCACTCAAGATCCGCCTCTTTGCAAGTACCCTAAAAGGTACGGCCTTCGATTGGTACTCCACTCTGCCGGAGGACTCAATCCAAAATTGGGCTATGTTAGAGAGACGCTTCCTGACTCACTTCAAAGGTGAGGATCACCCCGCTACTATGGCTCAGCTGTGCAGCCTAAAACAGGGGGAGAATGAATCAACATATGACTTCATTCACAAGTGGAAAGCAATGGCATACAAATGCTCTGATGTATTGCCACAAGCGTCGCTAGTCGACATCTGCCGAAACAACATGAGAGCCAGAATCCGCTCCATGATCATCGGCAACAAATCAAAAAACCTGGGAGAACTCCTAGAAGCTTCCATGGAAGCTGAAACGGTGATTAAAGACCTCAACAGTCAGAAATCATCAAGAAAAGAGCCAACCGCCATTGCAACCTCTAAACCAAAGAAGAAAGAGGTCCTCAATGTGCAGACCAAGTCAGCTCCTCAGCTACCAAAGAAAGCTGAAAACAAAGCTGCTGGTAAGAGACCTGAACTCTCAGATGCCTTCAAAGAACGAGTAGAGAAGAAATACCCGTTTGATGAAGATGTTGATGAAATCTTCGGGGCTCTTGTGGCAAACGGTAAGCTCACCTTGCCTGAACCAAAAAGACCGGGTGATGTTGGCAAAACCAACGATCCTCGGTACTGTCCATACCACCAGATGATCTCGCATCCTCTCAATCAATGCTTCGTTGTGAGAGAGAAAATAAATGAGATGTGGAAAAACTGAGTCATCACCTTTGACAAAAACTATGGGTCTGCCTCCGTCAACATGGTGACATGTGGACAAACATCAAAATCACCAAAGAAGAAGATCACTACTTCCTTCAAGGTGATAAACTCAATCCAATCGTCCGAGGAACTGGTTCCTTACCAGACACCAGACGGACAACCGATATGGGTACATCCCGATCTCCTGGAAGATGAAAATTGGGAGGTGGTGAAAACAAAGCCTACAGCTCAACAGCGAAGGCAGGCTAGGAAACATCTCCTCAAGCTCAAACGGCAAGAGAAGACCCAGCCAAAACTAGAAGTCAAAGAAAAGGCAGAGGCTTCCTCTACCGCTTCGCTGGAGGCAACAAAAACATCCCTTCCAGAGACTTCAAAGGGGGTAAGGATATTCACTCTCAGTGATTTCATGCCACCTCAATTCAAAGAAGCCATGCAGGAGGCATCATACTCTTGCAATTCGGTAGTTGGATTCTCCATTGATGGATACGAATCCAGCGACACCGATGATGGATTTGAATCCAACTACACAGATGAGTGGGAGGAGTCCCTTGAAACAGGAGAATATCTCTCCGATGAAGAATGGGTTCCTGAGTCTCATCTTATGCCAGTAATCTGGTATAACCCCCTATAGCCACAAGGATCCTGGTCCGATGATGATCAAGACCAAGAGGCTATACAAGAAAATGCTGCTGACTCAGCACCTCTCATTACTCCAGTGGAAATCAACTATGTTGAGCCACAAAGAGTTGATGAAGAAGAAGATCCGGCTCCCATGCCTGATCTTGAAGAATATGCAAGGATCTTGCAGCGACTCGCTCTAGAACAAGAGCAAGAACGCATCGACGAGCCTCCTCGTAACCCAGAGCCTGAAGTCCCTGAAGACCACCAGGTACACCCTCCCTTAACTCCTGAAAATGGAGAAAATTGCTGGATAGACGATCCTCTTACATCTGAGGATGAGTCTGACTCCGATCAGGCAACGTCTCCCGTCAGAGCTTCATGTAATGTGATAATTCGGGATTATAGCTCTTCCGAAGCATCGTCTGATGAGAGCACTTACACTCCGGCGATGCCTAGCAATGTATCTTCTGAAGCCACGTCGTCTCATGTGACTTTCACTGAGATGACACCCTCTCAGGTTTCTTCTCCTGAGACTGTGACTTCAAAGTTCACACCCTTCCTGACTGAAGAATTCCCAGCCATTGATGATTGGGATGATGAATTAGTCAACGAAGAAAGGTTGCTGGATGCTGTTCAGGACTTGTTCCGGGAAAATGCTCCGTGCAACACGATCACTGAGGATGGCAACTCTGCTGGTGATTCATCCTCAGTAAATGAAAAACGACAGCCTCTTGATCCTGAACACAATCTTCCAAACGAAGACCCTTCTCAAGAAGCTCCCGAAGTTGGTAGAGGCACTCGCTCTGGCCGGGTATACCACAAAAATTACAACCAATCTTCCTTTACATATGTAAATCCTTCGGGAAAAGATGTTGTAAGCGCCCCTAGTGGCAACAATGATGAACATGCAGGCCCTAAGGAGGCTTTCAAGTATGACTTGATTGAACACTTCAAGCACATACCTGCACGTCTGCACATCCTAGATTTGTTGCGAATGTCTCCGCACACTCGTGATAATCTCATCTCGGAATTACAAAAGCTGAATGAGGATGTCGACAAACATGCCCCGCAAGTCCTCCAAATTGAAATGGATTACCGGGTCAAAAACTCAGAAGCCTCCTCAAAGGGAGAAAAGAAGAAAACTGAGGGATCATGCATATAATGCCTCTCGGTTAAAAAAGCAGCGAGTGCAACCATCGCCTTCACAAAGGACGACCTCCTACTTGGCGAAACCAGGCATAACCGACCCCTGTACTTCATAGGGTATATCAAGGAAATGCCTATGCATAGAGTTCAGATCGACCCAGGTTCTGCACTCAACCTCATCTCCACATCGACTCTTAAAGAGTTGGGCATCCCACCCAGCAAGCTGAGCCACACATCTGTATCTATCTTTGGATACGATGGGAGTACTCAAAGGCCTATCGGCAAAATCAGGTTCAAGTTGCAGATCGGTGATCTTATCTCTGAGGTCACAGTGTATGCAATAAAAACCCCTTCATGCTACAACATCCTTCTCGGACGCCCTTGGATCCACGAGAATGGTGTTGTCCCTTCAACTCTACATCAATGCATCAAGTTTGTTGGCGACGACGGCATGATACATCGAGTCTTTGCGGACAGAAAACCCTTCAAAGGTAAAGAAGTCCACTTCGCAGACTCACAGATGTATGAAGGTGAAAAAGAAGAAGAGGAGAAGCACACAGCATCCTTTGCCGAAAATCTCCAGAAAGATAAAGGCAAAGCTCCTCAACAATCACCAGAAGAAAACAAACCATCCGGTAAATCTGAAGAGAGCATTCAAACTCCCTTCATCATCTCTCTTAAATCTTCAAAGCCTTTGGTCATCACAACTAAAGTGAAGAAGGCAAAGCAAAAGCCTGGGGGCAAATCTGTTGTCTCTTTCATGTCTATCATGTAAGACACGGACTCGGATTCAGAGCCAGAAGACGACGCATCGTCAAGCCAAGCTGACACTCAGCAAGTTCAGCCTGCTCTCACTCCAATGGAGATAACTTCTGACATAGAAGATCCTACGTCAGCTTCCTTTGTTGTTCCAGCAACTTCAGCAAAGGAAAAGCCGATCTTCTTCCATAGATCGGATGCTTCTTCATCAAACTCCATGCTTGAACCTTTCCAAAATAAAGGCTTAGACCCCAAAATAGCGGTTCACAAACTCAATCTTCAAGAAGACATCAAGCCTGTCAAGCAAGGCCAAAGAAGATTCCGTCCAGATGTGATGGATAAAATTGAACAAGAAGTTCAAAAACTCAAAAGCGTCGGCTTCATCCGTGAGGAACAACAACCTGAATGGTTGGCCAACATTGTCCCCGTGACAAAGAAAAATGGGCAGATCAGGGTCTGTATTGACTATAGAGACCTGAATGGCGCATGCCCTAAAGATGAATTTCCGCTCCCCATACCAGAGGTAATGATTGATAATACCTGTGGATTCGAGCGAATGACATTCATGGATGGTTTCTCTGGCTGCAATCAGATAAAGATGCATCCTGAAGATGAAAAACATACATCTTTTCGGACCCCATTTGGCGTGTATTGCTACACTGTCATGCCATTTGGTCTGAAAAATGCTGGTGCCACATATCAGAGGGCTATGATGAAAATATTCCAAGATATGCAGCACAAGACGGTTGAATGTTACGTTGATGACCTCGCCGTCAAAAGCAAAAGAAAAGAAGATCATCTCGAAAACCTTCGAGAAGTCTTCCTCCGGCTTCGCAAACACAAACTGCGAATGAATCCTTTGAAATGCTTCTTCGGCGTCTCGTCGGGATTGGAACTCGCCATCGAATCCGGTATCACCAGGCTGGAAGTCTTTGGAGACTCTCAACTGATCGTCAACCAGATGAATCAGAAATTTGAAGTCAGGAAGCCAGATTTGTTACCTTACTACAACAAGGCACAATCACTTCTGCAAAAGTTTGACATCTGTCACATCACCCACATTCGTAGAGGTGAAAACATACGTGCAGTTGCCCTAGCCGGACTTGCCGTATCCATGGCAATCCAGGAAGGGGAAAACATGCAAATCACAGTGTGCGAAAGAAGAATCCTTCCTCCTCTTAACACACACCAAGCAGTTGCTGAATGCCACCAAGTGGTCGGAAGTCGGATTTCAATCCTTCAAACTTCAATCGGCGACTGGAGGGATCCGTTCATTGATTACATTATGTTCGGAATCCTACCTGAAGATCCAAAAGAACGGGTAAGCATCCAAAGGCGAACCCCAAGCTTTCATTTGGATATTCCTTCAAAAATCCTTTACAGGAAATCCTTCAACGGAGTACTTCTACGCTGCTTGTCACAACAAGAGGCTGAAGAAACACTCAAAGAAGTTCATGCTGGTCTTTGCGGAGCTCATCAGGCTGGACCTGAGCTCTATGATCAGATAAAAAGGTTAGGATATTACTGGCCTACCATGGTAGCCGATGCAATGCAATTTGCTAAGCGCTGCCAACAATGCCAAGTTCATGGAGATTACATTCACATGCCTCCAGAATGGCTGCATCCTACAGCGATCTCATGGCCTTTCGAAGCCTGGGGTATGGACATCATAGGTCCTATTTCTCCCCCTTCGAGCAAAGGTCATCGCTTCATCTTCGCCGCTACGGATTATTTCTCCAAGTGGTCAGAAGCATTTGCGTTTAACGAAATGAAGACCTCATCAGTCCTTCAGTTCCTGCGCACCAACATCATTTGTCGTTTCGGCATACCTAAAAGATTCGTCCATGATAACGGACCCCAGTTCCGGGATCATCGATTCTACAGGTTCTGCGACAAATACAAAATCCAAAGCTGTCCTTCGACTCCATACAATCCGGCAGCAAACGGGTTAGCAGAAGCTTTCAACAAGACACTCTGCAAAATCCTCAAAAAAATGGTCTCTAGTCACAAAAGAGACTGGAGCGACAAAATGTCTGAAGCTTTATGGGCCTATCGAACCACCGTTCGAGGACTAACCCATAGCACACCATTCTCCTTGGTCTATGGATGCGAAGCTGTCGTGCCCTTGGAAATACAAATTCCTTCCTTGAGGGTATCCTTGCAAAATGACATGACTCAAGAAAGCAATGTCAAATTGCGACTCCATGAGCTGGACAATCTCGATGAGAGACGGCTCGAAGCTCAACAAAGCATTGAACTTTACCAAGCACGCATGGCAGGATCTTTCGATAAAAAGGTCCGGCAATGCGCCTACAAAAAGAGTGACTTGGTTCTTGCGGTAAAAAGACCAATGATCTTCGCTCACAAATCCAAAGGCAAATTTGAGCCAAAATGGGAGGGACCCTACGTCATCGACAAAGTTTTCTCCAATGGCGCATACGCACTCCTAAACATGGAAGGTGACAGATGTATGCTGCCCATCAATGGCAAGTTCTTAAAGCGGTACTACCCTTGAAGACTTACCCAACTGGGTAAGAGCAATGCCTGTATGGCCAAAACCGGTTTCCAGGTACACGTTCGCTAAACCCACCCTTTTTTAGAATTTTCATATCAAATGTTAAAATTTCTAGAAATTTAAAACAATGCTTACTTTCATCGTTTCATTGTTCAAAAAAAATATCCAAGTTTAGGAACCTTTCCCTAACTTGACCAAAATTTTCAACCCTAGAACCCAAAACTCATGGTTTGAAACAAAATCCGGATTCAGGGATTTCCATCCTAGTCCACCCTGCCTTTTGCCGCCAAAATGGTTTTAGGTCAAAACTTATGACCCTCGTGTCTTTAAACAAAAAAAAAATGGTTTTTCAAAAAACCGCGAGGAAGCGATGCTTAGTCGATACTCGCACAAATCGGAAGCATATGAACCATGTTCGACACTTCCAAAATCGCAGGAAAGCGACATTTCGTCGATACCTGCAAAATCCAAAACTGTGGAGACGCAACATTTCAGTTGATATCCACAACCCAAATTTCAAAGGTTCGAAAAAACCTAAACATGGAGACGCAACATCTCAGTTGATATCCATAACCCAAAGGTTCGAGAAAACCACAAATTTCAAAAAAAAAATCGTTGGGAAAACGACATCAAGTCAGTACCCGCAAAACCAAAATTTTTGAAAAGCAAGGATGCGACATTCCATCGATACTTGCACCCAAATCTGTGAGGATGCGACATTCCATCGATACTCGCAACCGAATGAGCAAGGATGCGACATTCCATCGATACTTGCAAGAACATTGAGCAGGGAGGCGACTTTTAGTCGATACTTGCATTTTTGAAAACCAAACCGGCTATAAATGCCATCAAAACAGGCTATAAATGCCACAAACCGGCTATCAATGCCTCAAACAAAAAAACTTGGATTTAAAAAAAAACCCGGCTATCAATGCCACAAAACCGGCTCTAGATGCCACAAAACAAACCGGCTATCAATGCCACCAAAAACCGGCTATAGATGCCACAAAACAAACCGGCTATCAATGCCACCAAAATTGGCTATAGATGCCACAACAAAAAAAAAACCGGCTATCAATGCCACAAGAAAAGCTGGCTCTCATGCCAAAATTGGCTTCCATGCCACAAACAAAAAACCTGGCTTCCATGCCAAAACAATCATTTGACAAAAGATTTTCACAAAATGACAACCTTTTGATCAAATCCCATTTAGCAATTACTTTTATCACAAAAAGATTCAAGTGAGCGTAGGGATAACAAAAAAAAGAGCATCCCATTTAGCAATTACTTTTATCACAAAAAGATTCAAGTGAGCCTAGGGATAACAAAAAAAAAAAGAGTACCAAAAAAATACATGTGGTACCAAAAAAAAGACAGAAAGTGTTCACAAGCACTACAAAAAAATAAGTACCAAAAAAATACAAGTGGTACCAAAAAAAAGAAAAGAGAGAGAAGGATGGTTTCTGTAAAAAAATATATATATATACAGGAGCTCAATAAAAAATGGTCTCCAGCCAAGAGTTCAGCTCCCCAAGCAAACTTTTAGCCTCAGCCGTCAAGGATTCCAAGGCACGCTTCTTCAGGAACCTGCCATGAGATGCTGGAGTGGGCTGTACCCCTTCTTTCGCACCAGGAAGCTTACCTCGAGCAGTTTGCCATTGTTTCTCCTCATCAGACTTCCTTTTGAGAACCCGATTGGAATCTGCAACCTGGTGAATCAGAGCACTCTCCCTGTCGCGAGCCTCTATTATGGCAGTACACTTGGCAGCGACTTGTGCCTGCAGATGCTCAAGACGTTTCCTGGCCTCATCGACCTCCCTGTCAAGGATGTTAAGGTCATTTGTCAGCCCGATGATGGTTAGCTCTTCTAAGTTCTTCTTTCGGACTGCCTGCTTCTTGCTTTCTGTAGCCTCATCCAGGTCAGACTTAGCCTTATCAGCAGGGTCCAGGAACATCTCCTTGAAGAACTGGTCATCGACCAAACCCACGGTCTCAAACCACTTGTCACCCAGTGCAATGATCCTATCAACGATCGCCCTGGCACCTGTGACATCCAGACCAGCTTCTTCAGCATCACTGAGAATCTCCTGCACATGCTGGATCATGCCAAATCCGGCTTCCAAGTGCCCAGAAAAGAGAGTCTCAATCCAAGAGTTCAGAACTCGCACCACCACCTTCTTCGCAAAAAGAAGTGATGGCCCAGCTGAAGATTCACCCAACTCCGTTGGTCGGCTATGTTAGATCTCGTGATCACTGAGAGGGGGGGGGGGGTGAATCAGTGATCTCTTTTAAACAGGTCCTTGCTAACAACAATTCAAATCAAACCACACAATTGACACCAGATTTTACGTGGTTCACCAAAAGGCTACGTCCACGGTTCAATCCCGTCCGAACAACAATCCGGTACAGGTCTGAATCTTATTTAGTCGCACCGACGACAAAGAGCACCAACCCTTAAATTCAGATAGCACCAACTATCTAGGAAGCACCGACTCCCTTAGGTTTCAGATAGCACCAACTATCTAGGAAGCACCGACTCCCTTAGGTTTCAGATAGCACCAACTATCTAGGAAGCTACAACTCCCTTTACAATTTGTCTGCACCCACAGACAGGATCACCAAACCCCAAAACACCAAGCACCAACTTGATGATTACAGCAAAGAAGATAAACTGATCTACAGCCCTTTCCCCTCTACAATTCTCTCTCTCTCAATCCCTTACAAATAGAAATCTAAAGCATAAAAGAGAGACTTATCTTATGAACGAAAATACCATCTTCATGAGGCTTCAAATTCGTCCACACTTGCTGTAGAAAGTTGCTCCACAACAGCAAGACACAAGCACCTTCTTCTCCAAGCACTCTTCTCTCCAAAACTCTCTCAAACTCTTCTTTCTTTGATGCTTGTTATTGAAAACGAGATTAGGAGTGTTTATATAGGTTTTAGCAACCCCAAAGAGTGTCCAAAATAGGCTACAATTCGTTTAGAAAGAGTCCCAAACGAATTACCAAAAATTCCTAACTTTTAGCAAAAGACTTCTAATTCTGCAATACTTGCTGTCTGTGTGTGCTCGGTCGACCGGCTGGGGACCTCGGTCGACCGGGTGAACTGGGCGCCTGACGAACTTTCAAAAGTTGTAAGTTGTCAAATTCTGGAACCGAGCTCGGTCGACATCCTGGAAGCCTCGGTCGACCTCGTGCATGCTCGGTCGACTGCACCAGGAGCTGGATCGACCGGATGACCTCTGTGTCAAAAAAAATAACTGTAAGCTCTGATTTTGCACTTTCTTCATGCTCGGTCGACCGGCCAGGGAGCTCGGTCGACCGGGTACACTGCTCCAGGAAAAACTGATTTTCTTCACTGTTTTCCTTTTTCATTCTTCTTGAGCTCTATCACTTCCACTCTTTCAACACATGATTGAGACATAGTGTTGACAATAATTCCAATACAATTTGATGCTTGAGACACCAAACACACCAATGCTTCAAGATTCAACTCAATGCATCTCAAATTCCAACAGGCTACTCATATCATCATCTGTTGGAAGAGTAACAAAAGAACTCTTTCCAGCTGAAGCTACTCCTGCTCGGGAAGGAATCTCAGCACGAGGAATCTCCTCAACATTGTCAGAGCTGGTCCCAGGAATCTCTACCTCTGGATCAACCTCTGGCATCTCTTGCTCTGGAAGCGACGGATCCTCCTCTGCCACTTCAAAACCTGCAAAAGAAACACAAAAAGGTATGAATATGACCCTGTTTGAAAATCAATATCAGGGTTATAGCTACAAAATACCTTCTTCGTCGACTGGTGGAACACTTTCCTCCTCCATGAACTCATCAGAAGCATCATCAACATTTGTGTCCATCGATGGTTCAAAGTCATCGGAATCCTGTGGCAAGTCAGCTGGCAAGAAATGTGTTAGCAAACCAAGTCACAGACAAAAAAAAAAAAAAAGAAGTCATACCAATTGGAGACTCCGGGATCACTCCAGAGCCCCTCGGTTCTTCTTTAGGTGCCTCGACAGGATCCGTCACCACCTCATCGACCGGAGCCTCAGGCATCATCAAGTCTTCCTCTGCTAAAAAAAAAAAGAGAAAAGAAAAGCAGAAACAAGAAGCAAATCATAACATGGAAAAAATCCCATGAAAGAAATCGAAAGAGAAAAAGGAAGAATCATACCTTCACCGACGGTCTCTTCTTCTCGGCTTCTCTTCTCTGGAGGCTCGTCAGCATCCACTGGCACATCCTCATTGATAGTAAGAGGAACTTCCAAGTCAGGAGAGTCCTCATGCTGCCCCTTGCTGCGATGATGACTCCTCCCCCTCTTACTCCGGCGGGCTCGCTTCTTAGAAGAACATGCCCCGCTGTCAGAGTCAGGTTTCCCACTTGACTCCTCACTGGATGGTCTGCTCTTGCCAGTAGACTCCACGGAAGCTCGCCTCTATGCCGCTTGCATCCAAGCGCCAAGTTCGGCTTCCTCCTGTTCTAGATGCTCTAATGCCTCATCAGGTATTTCTCGAACAGCTTCAGAACCAATGACGCCCTGGTCACCGAGAAAGCCTATCTTGTGCTTCTCTCCAGAAAGGAAGGCCCAAACTTCCTCTCGCCGGACGCCATCCGACTTTCCAAGGCCCTTTCCAGATGCCAGCTTCACATCAAGCTCCTTCTTGGAAAGCCCCCGATATGCCGAAAAGCTCTCCGCGAACCACTTCGCAAAGCCGGCAGTCCGGGAAGTCAGCAACACAGGATAAGAAATCATGGCTGTAGTGTCTTCAGCACTATAGAAAGCCCATGCATTTCTCCCATCCTGTAAGCCTCCAAAGCGCTTCACCATGCTTGAAGGCGCTTCAACAATGCCTTGAGAAAAGCCCAGCTGCAAAGCAAAGCGAGAGGGTACATACGGCTGGATGTCGACGAAAAGATATCTACGGTACACCATCGTGCCGACACGTATGCTGAAAAGCCACTCTCTCTCTGCATTCGTCAAGGAATAATGCCTTCCCGACCCCGCCCTGGTAGAGTCTCGGGAGGCACCAAAATCAAAAGCCTTCTTCCGCAACTCTGGAGAAAGCTTCACTGAAGACTGCCCCATCTCGACGTCCCTGAACCGTCGGATCCTCATGCGGGCAAACAAAAGTGATTCGGACACGGCTTTGCCCTTAGCCAGTCGAATCATCAGAGGATCATCATCCTGTGCAGCACCCAGCCGGTGGAAGCCAGGACAGTGGTACACATACCACGAATAAAAGATATGGGCTGAAAATACCCTATTCATGGGAAGCCCAAGCCGAACCAAAAAGGCAGCAGCCTGCAGTTCGGTACACAGGTAGGAGTAAAGAGCTGGCACCAAAGCAAGCTGCTCTCCAAACGCCATCTGACAAGCCGGAAAAAATACAATGCGGCCTGATGTGCGTTCCATCTCCCCCAGCAAAAACAGCCTCACCAAGCCAATAAGTGAGGTAAATAGCGAGATCTCTCCGTAGTGCAATGTCAGGACATATGGCGTTTGTACTTGCACAGAAATCTCTCAACTCTTCTTGCATGGCCGAGATCTTCTTTGAACTTGGATCCTGAGCTCCGGCTTCTTGGGTCACGCTATCCGAAGACTCCCTACTATCAGAAAAATTGGGGAATGAAGAGCTAAAACTCTTCCAACTGCTGGATCTAACTTTCAAACCCTCCTTCTCCTTCAAAAAATCATAGAAGGCAACGAGCTGAAAGTACAGAAGCCTGAACTCCTCAGACTGGCCCTCACGGACGCTGTCAATCGGCATAAACTCCTCATAGAGTTTCCCGAGGATGGGCAACCCAGTAATGGCACTCAGCTCCTTCAAAGAAAAACCAATCTCACCATTCGTCACAACGAAGGTATTGGTTTGTGGGAGGAATGATTCCAGCATAGCCATGAAGGCCTCGTCGGAAAAGATCACGGTCTCCCTACAAATAGAAATCTAAAGCATAAAAGAGAGACTTATCTTATGAACGAAAATACCATCTTCATGAGGCTTCAAATTCGTCCACACTTGCTGTAGAAAGTTGCTCCACAACAGCAAGACACAAGCACCTTCTTCTCCAAGCACTCTTCTCTCCAAAACTCTCTCAAACTCTTCTTTCTTTGATGCTTGTTATTGAAAACGAGATTAGGAGTGTTTATATAGGTTTTAGCAACCCCAAAGAGTGTCCAAAATAGGCTACAATTCGTTTAGAAAGAGTCCCAAACGAATTACCAAAAATTCCTAACTTTTAGCAAAAGACTTCTAATTCTGCAATACTTGCTGTCTGTGTGTGCTCGGTCGACCGGCTGGGGACCTCGGTCGACCGGGTGAACTGGGCGCCTGACGAACTTTCAAAAGTTGTAAGTTGTCAAATTCTGGAACCGAGCTCGGTCGACATCCTGGAAGCCTCGGTCGACCTCGTGCATGCTCGGTCGACTGCACCAGGAGCTGGATCGACCGGATGACCTCTGTGTCAAAAAAATAACTGTAAGCTCTGATTTTGCACTTTCTTCATGCTCGGTCGACCGGCCAGGGAGCTCGGTCGACCGGGTACACTGCTCCAGGAAAAACTGATTTTCTTCACTGTTTTCCTTTTTCATTCTTCTTGAGCTCTATCACTTCCACTCTTTCAACACATGATTGAGACATAGTGTTGACAATAATTCCAATACAATTTGATGCTTGAGACACCAAACACACCAATGCTTCAAGATTCAACTCAATGCATCTCAAATTCCAACAATCTCCCCCTTTGGAATTGTTGGCAACACTTGGAACTTCAACACAGACACTTGGAACATGTTGACATCATAGAGCCTTTTTAGAACAATAAACTCCCCTTGGAACATGATCTTCTCATTCACTATCTTGATACCAATTTTCATTCCAATCTTCCATCTTCCTCATGCTATCATATTTCCATCTTCTTAGCATAAGACTAACTTCAACATGCATATAGTCTTTCCTTGCATAATCTTCTCAGCATAACTTGATACCAATCTCCAGATAACCTTCTCAAGATGACATGCATATCAACCTTTCCATGCATAATCTTCTCCCCCTTTGACAATAATTCCAAAGGGACCAATCTAGGAGCAAATAAGTTATTCAACGAATTCATTGCTCCCCCTTTCTGGCACATCTCCTAAGGTGTAGGAGAATGAGTAACTCCTAATTTCTTTCGGAGATACTCGAAGACTTCCTTTGGCAAAGGTTTTGTGAAGATATCAGCCACTTGCTCAGTAGTAGGAACGTATTCCAACTTTACCTCACCATCTGCAACTTTATCCTTGAGAAAGTGATAGCGGATTGCAACATGCTTAGTCCTTGAATGCTGAACTGGATTCTTGGAGATATGAATTGCACTAGTGTTATCACAGAGGATCGGCGTAGGATCTGTTGTTGGAACTCCTAAATCAGAGAGCATTTGCCGCATCCATAACACTTGCGTACAACAAGTTGCCGCTGCAATATATTCTGCTTCCGCTGTCGAAAGTGAGACGGAGTCTTGCTTCTTGCTGTGCCAAGCTACCAATCTATCACCAAGATAGAATTCACCACCACTTGTACTCTTGCGATCATCTACGCAACCAGCCCAATCGGCGTCTGAGTATGCGACAAGAGTAAAGGATTTACCTTTAGGATACCATATTCCAAGCTCCATAGTACCTTTTAGATATCGAAATATCCTTTTCACTGCTGTAAGGTGCGTCTCAGTTGGTGATGCTTGAAATCGAGCCACCATACATACTGCTTGTAGAAGATCTGGTCTTGTAGCAGTCAAGTAAAGCAAGCTTCCTATCATAGAACGATAGGTGGTGTGATCAACGGACGAAGCCTTATCATCTTTGCTAAGTTTCGTGTTCGTTGTCATTGGCGTGCTCACGGGCTTGCTGTCTTCCATGTTAAAACGCTTCAGCATTTCCTTTATATATTTCATCTGAGATATAAAAATACCATTTTTCAGCTGCTGAACTTGTAATCCTAGGAAGAACTTTAGCTCTCCAAGCATAGACATCTCAAATTCTTTCGTCATATCTTCAGCAAAAATCCTGCACATATTCTCATCATTGCCTCCAAATATTATGTCATCAACATAAACAATAACCACCAGCTGTTTGCTTGAATCAGATTTGACATACAGATTGCTATCAACTAGTCCTTTTCCAAAACCAATCTTGCGAAGATAAAGATCCAGCCTTGCATACCATGCCCTTGGCGCCTGTTTCAGTCCATATAGAGCCTTCTTCAGCTTGCAAACTAAGTCTGAATTTTTGCTAATTAGAAAGCCATCAGGTTGCTCAATGTAGACCTCTTCTTCAAGTAAACCATTCAAGAAAGCTGACTTAACATCCATCTGAAATACCTTGAAGGTTTTATAGGCAGCCAATGCAAGAAACATACGAATGGCTTCCAGACGAGCCACCGGTGCAAAGGTCTCTTCAAAATCTATGCCTTCAACTTGTGCATAGCCTTTACAAACCAACCTTGCCTTGTTTCGTATGACCTGACCATCTTCATTCAGCTTGTTCCGAAAGACCCATTTTGTACCAATCACATTCTTATCAGTAGGTCTAGGGACTAGTTCCCATGTGGAGTTTTTCTCAATCTGCTCCAACTCCTCATGCATAGCTTTTAACCAGCTTTCATCTAGACTAGCTTCAGCTACTGTCTTGGGCTCAATGGTGGACACAAGTGAGTAATTGCTAACTACACTTTGTCTAGTTTTTACACCGGCCTCAGGATCTCCAATGATTTGATCCTTAGGGTGTTGCTCTACCCAAGTACTTTTCTTTCTAGGAGAAGTATCCTCTGAATCATCTTTTGCCTTTTCAGAATCAGGTTCAGCCACTTCATCATCAATCTCACTCGAGTCCTCATACACTGGACTGTCATTATGAGTTACCTTCTTTGACTCATGGTTTTCATCAATTCTAACATCAGCACTTTCAATAATTTTTCTGGTCCTTTTGTTAAGGCATCTGTAAGCTTTACTAGAGGATGAGTAACCCAGAAAAATACCTTCATCGGCTCTTTCTGCAAATTTGCCCGGATTTTGTTCGAGCCGCTTGATGTAACACTTGCTACCGAAGACTCTGAAGTGCTTGACTGTAGCTTTTCTTCCAAACCATAGCTCATAAGGTGTTTTATCTTCATGTGGCCTGATCAAGCAACGATTCTGAATATAAACAGCCGTATGAATCGCCTCTTTCCAATACTTATCAGCTATCTTACTTTCAACCAGCATGGTGCGTGCCATTTCTTGCACAGTGCGGTTCTTGCGCTCAACAACTCCATTCTGCTGTGGAGTTCTAGGGGCTGAGTATTGTCTTTGGATGCCATGATGTTCACAATACTTAGTGAATTCATCAGATGTGAATTCGCCTCCACGATCAGACCTTAGCGTCTTGATCTGCTTCCCTAGCATGTTTTCAACCTGTGCTTTAAACACTTTGAACCGATCAAGTGCTTGATGTTTATGCTTAAGAAATAATACCCATGTCATGCGAGTAAAATCATCAATGCAAAGCATAAAATACTTATCTCCATTGGTGCTTTGAGTCCGCATCGGTCCACAGAGATCAGTGTGTACCAGCTCAAGAGGTTTCTTCGTATGATGCTCCTTCGTCTTGAACATTACCCTCGTTTGCTTTCCCTTTTGACAAGAGTCACAAATGGGGTTTGAAGGCTTTTCAACTGTAGCCATACCTCTAACAGCCTTTGAATTGCAAATCTTTGACATGTTGCCAAAGTTTAGATGCCCAAGGCGTTTGTGCCACAACCAACTCTCTTTTGACCGACTCAATAAGCATGTCTTTTCAGCTCCATCTGACAAGGTGTAAAGATTTCCAGCTGTCCTTGACCCAGTAGCCACTGTTTTGCCGTTGCTACTCTTCTTGATAGCAAACCCATTCTTTGTAAAAACAATTTCGTGGCCCTTATCACAGATCTGGCTCACACTCAACAGATTGTGTCTCAATCCAGACACATATAAGACCTCTTCAGATCTGATCTTGTTTGCCATCAGCTGAACAACACCTTTTCCAACAATTTTGGCACCATCATTGTTACCAAACTTTACCGAACCACCTTCATAGTGCTGTAACTTGATGAATTTTTCTTTATCACCAGTCATATGACTCGAACAGCCACTATCAAGGACCCATGGTGCTGTCTTCTTTTGTGCATTGAAAGCGGTTTGCACAATGAGAGATTTCTTGCCTTTTTCTGCACTTTTCTTTGCCCTCCAAGTTTTGACTAACTTGGGTTTCTTTTCAACCTGAATTGGTTTAGCAGTAGGCAGCCTACAATCCCTAGCCATGTGTCCAAAATTATGACACTTGTAGCACTCAATATTGTGGCTATTTAGGATTGAGAAAGGGTTCCTTCTCACAACTGGGCTGTTTCTCACATAGAATTTACAATCTGCCCTTCTATGTCCATACCTATTGCAATGATAACAATAGCCATAAAATTTGTATCTTTTATATGGCTGGTTAGGCTTCATGTCCTTTCTCACTTGAATGGGCTCTTTTCTAGGCAGTGTGGGCTTCACAGAATTGGAAGGTGTAGTAACTTGCTTTACAAACACCGTCTCTACAGAAGGTGTAACCTTAGAAGATTCTCCATTCTCAAATCCTATTCCAAATCTGAAGTGAGGGGGTCTTTGAACTTTCAAAATTTCATTCAGCTTCAATGTACCATTGATAGCTTGAAACTCCTTGAGCTTTTGTTTCATTTGCATATTTTCAGTCCTTGCTCCAAGGATTTCATTCTCAAGTTTCATCACTTCCTCAGTTTTGGTACAGATTTGTATTTCTAGGACATCTACCATTCTTTTATACTCTTCTAATTCAGTTTTCAAAGCAATAACTGAAATTTCAGATTCATGAAGAAGTTTCAGATTTTTCTTACTTGATCTTCGCTCCTTGCTAAGCTCCTCAAGTGCAGCAATGAGCTCTTCTTCAAGATTCACTTCAGCCTCCTCTTCGTTTTCCAGCTCTTGCTCATCGTCTTCTTCAATAGTAACCATGAAGAGTGCTTCAGTCGCCTCGACTGATTCATCATCGTCCGAAGATTCAGACGTGCTGTCATTATGCTGACTGATGAAGCTCTTTGCTTTGCCCTTCTTTCTGAAATTCTTCTTCCATTTACTCTTATCAACATAAGAGTCATTATCATTGTCTTCTTTCAGCGGGCACTTCGCAGCAAAGTGGCCAACACCGCCACAATTGAAGCATTTAAAGGGTAGCTTCCCTTTATACTTGCCATTGCTTCCTTTCTTCAGCCTTCTAATAAATTGAGCCTCAAGCTCATCATCATCAGAATCATGACCAGCGATCTCTTTTGCCTTTTTCTGAACTTTGAAGGCCGCTTCTCTATCCGATGAAGACGTCTTACCTATGCGCATCTCATAGGCAGTGAGAGAACCATGCAGCTCATCCATTGAAAACTCGTTCAGATCTTTGGCTTCTTCTATGGCTGAGACTTTAGAATCAAACCGGGGAAGGAGAGATCTTAGAACCTTTTTGACGATGACTGGTTCTTTAATCTCCTCTCCTAGTCCACGAATGTCATTCGTGACTTCATTCACCCGTTGCATGTAAGAATCAACATTCTCGTTATCCTCCATGCGAAGAGACTCAAATTGGGAGCGATGAGTTTGCAATTTCGCTTCTTTGATCTTCTCATCTCCTTCATGGATGCTTTTCAGCTTATCCCAGATTTCCTTGGCTGTCTTGCATGCTATAACTTTGATCAGCTCGCTGTCAACAAGGCCGCTAAAGAGTGCATTCTGCGCCTTAGAGTCGTTGTCTGCTAACTTCTTCGTTGCAGCATCAGTGGGTACAATGGCAGAATTGTAACCGACTCTAACAGTCTCCCAGACATCATAGCCAAGAGATTTGATGAAGGCCTGCATTCTAATCTTCCAAAAGGTGTAATTAGAACCATCAAACAACGGTGCTTTCATATTCGCTGTGCTGGTTGCCATGTGATTTGACAAAGATCACCCTTAGCGTGTTAAGCTTATCAAGGGAAACCTTACGCTCTGATACCAATTGTTAGATCTCGTGATCACTGAGAGGGGGGGGGGGGGTGAATCAGTGATCTCTTTTAAACAGGTCCTTGCTAACAACAATTCAAATCAAACCACACAATTGACACCAGATTTTACGTGGTTCACCAAAAGGCTACGTCCACGGTTCAATCCCGTCCGAACAACAATCCGGTACAGGTCTGAATCTTATTTAGTCGCACCGACGACAAAGAGCACCAACCCTTAAATTCAGATAGCACCAACTATCTAGGAAGCACCGACTCCCTTAGGTTTCAGATAGCACCAACTATCTAGGAAGCACCGACTCCCTTAGGTTTCAGATAGCACCAACTATCTAGGAAGCTACAACTCCCTTTACAATTTGTCTGCACCCACAGACAGGATCACCAAACCCCAAAACACCAAGCACCAACTTGATGATTACAGCAAAGAAGATAAACTGATCTACAGCCCTTTCCCCTCTACAATTCTCTCTCTCTCAATCCCTTACAAATAGAAATCTAAAGCATAAAAGAGAGACTTATCTTATGAACGAAAATACCATCTTCATGAGGCTTCAAATTCGTCCACACTTGCTGTAGAAAGTTGCTCCACAACAGCAAGACACAAGCACCTTCTTCTCCAAGCACTCTTCTCTCCAAAACTCTCTCAAACTCTTCTTTCTTTGATGCTTGTTATTGAAAACGAGATTAGGAGTGTTTATATAGGTTTTAGCAACCCCAAAGAGTGTCCAAAATAGGCTACAATTCGTTTAGAAAGAGTCCCAAACGAATTACCAAAAATTCCTAACTTTTAGCAAAAGACTTCTAATTCTGCAATACTTGCTGTCTGTGTGTGCTCGGTCGACCGGCTGGGGACCTCGGTCGACCGGGTGAACTGGGCGCCTGACGAACTTTCAAAAGTTGTAAGTTGTCAAATTCTGGAACCGAGCTCGGTCGACATCCTGGAAGCCTCGGTCGACCTCGTGCATGCTCGGTCGACTGCACCAGGAGCTGGATCGACCGGATGACCTCTGTGTCAAAAAATAACTGTAGCTCTGATTTTGCACTTTCTTCATGCTCGGTCGACCGGCCAGGGAGCTCGGTCGACCGGGTACACTGCTCCAGGAAAAACTGATTTTCTTCACTGTTTTCCTTTTTCATTCTTCTTGAGCTCTATCACTTCCACTCTTTCAACACATGATTGAGACATAGTGTTGACAATAATTCCAATACAATTTGATGCTTGAGACACCAAACACACCAATGCTTCAAGATTCAACTCAATGCATCTCAAATTCCAACAGGCTACTCATATCATCATCTGTTGGAAGAGTAACAAAAGAACTCTTTCCAGCTGAAGCTACTCCTGCTCGGGAAGGAATCTCAGCACGAGGAATCTCCTCAACATTGTCAGAGCTGGTCCCAGGAATCTCTACCTCTGGATCAACCTCTGGCATCTCTTGCTCTGGAAGCGACGGATCCTCCTCTGCCACTTCAAAACCTGCAAAAGAAACACAAAAAGGTATGAATATGACCCTGTTTGAAAATCAATATCAGGGTTATAGCTACAAAATACCTTCTTCGTCGACTGGTGGAACACTTTCCTCCTCCATGAACTCATCAGAAGCATCATCAACATTTGTGTCCATCGATGGTTCAAAGTCATCGGAATCCTGTGGCAAGTCAGCTGGCAAGAAATGTGTTAGCAAACCAAGTCACAGACAAAAAAAAAAAAAAAGAAGTCATACCAATTGGAGACTCCGGGATCACTCCAGAGCCCCTCGGTTCTTCTTTAGGTGCCTCGACAGGATCCGTCACCACCTCATCGACCGGAGCCTCAGGCATCATCAAGTCTTCCTCTGCTAAAAAAAAAAAGAGAAAAGAAAAGCAGAAACAAGAAGCAAATCATAACATGGAAAAAATCCCATGAAAGAAATCGAAAGAGAAAAAGGAAGAATCATACCTTCACCGACGGTCTCTTCTTCTCGGCTTCTCTTCTCTGGAGGCTCGTCAGCATCCACTGGCACATCCTCATTGATAGTAAGAGGAACTTCCAAGTCAGGAGAGTCCTCATGCTGCCCCTTGCTGCGATGATGACTCCTCCCCCTCTTACTCCGGCGGGCTCGCTTCTTAGAAGAACATGCCCCGCTGTCAGAGTCAGGTTTCCCACTTGACTCCTCACTGGATGGTCTGCTCTTGCCAGTAGACTCCACGGAAGCTCGCCTCTATGCCGCTTGCATCCAAGCGCCAAGTTCGGCTTCCTCCTGTTCTAGATGCTCTAATGCCTCATCAGGTATTTCTCGAACAGCTTCAGAACCAATGACGCCCTGGTCACCGAGAAAGCCTATCTTGTGCTTCTCTCCAGAAAGGAAGGCCCAAACTTCCTCTCGCCGGACGCCATCCGACTTTCCAAGGCCCTTTCCAGATGCCAGCTTCACATCAAGCTCCTTCTTGGAAAGCCCCCGATATGCCGAAAAGCTCTCCGCGAACCACTTCGCAAAGCCGGCAGTCCGGGAAGTCAGCAACACAGGATAAGAAATCATGGCTGTAGTGTCTTCAGCACTATAGAAAGCCCATGCATTTCTCCCATCCTGTAAGCCTCCAAAGCGCTTCACCATGCTTGAAGGCGCTTCAACAATGCCTTGAGAAAAGCCCAGCTGCAAAGCAAAGCGAGAGGGTACATACGGCTGGATGTCGACGAAAAGATATCTACGGTACACCATCGTGCCGACACGTATGCTGAAAAGCCACTCTCTCTCTGCATTCGTCAAGGAATAATGCCTTCCCGACCCCGCCCTGGTAGAGTCTCGGGAGGCACCAAAATCAAAAGCCTTCTTCCGCAACTCTGGAGAAAGCTTCACTGAAGACTGCCCCATCTCGACGTCCCTGAACCGTCGGATCCTCATGCGGGCAAACAAAAGTGATTCGGACACGGCTTTGCCCTTAGCCAGTCGAATCATCAGAGGATCATCATCCTGTGCAGCACCCAGCCGGTGGAAGCCAGGACAGTGGTACACATACCACGAATAAAAGATATGGGCTGAAAATACCCTATTCATGGGAAGCCCAAGCCGAACCAAAAAGGCAGCAGCCTGCAGTTCGGTACACAGGTAGGAGTAAAGAGCTGGCACCAAAGCAAGCTGCTCTCCAAACGCCATCTGACAAGCCGGAAAAATACAATGCGGCCTGATGTGCGTTCCATCTCCCCCAGCAAAAACAGCCTCACCAAGCCAATAAGTGAGGTAAATAGCGAGATCTCTCCGTAGTGCAATGTCAGGACATATGGCGTTTGTACTTGCACAGAAATCTCTCAACTCTTCTTGCATGGCCGAGATCTTCTTTGAACTTGGATCCTGAGCTCCGGCTTCTTGGGTCACGCTATCCGAAGACTCCCTACTATCAGAAAAATTGGGGAATAAAGAGCTAAAACTCTTCCAACTGCTGGATCTAACTTTCAAACCCTCCTTCTCCTTCAAAAAATCATAGAAGGCAACGAGCTGAAAGTACAGAAGCCTGAACTCCTCAGACTGCCCTCACGGACGTTGTCAATCGGCATAAACTCCTCATAGAGTTTCCCGAGGATGGGCAACCCAGTAATGGCACTCAGCTCCTTCAAAGAAAAACCAATCTCACCATTCGTCACAACGAAGGTATTGGTTTGTGGGAGGAATGATTCCAGCATAGCCATGAAGGCCTCGTCGGAAAAGATCACGGTCTCCCTAAAGGCACGGACCGCATCAAAAATCCCGGCTTCCTTCAAAACGGCGCCACCAATCAGCAGGACGCGATCAGTCCACGACTTCCACTTGGAGTCAGCATTGAAACGGCCACGGAGTCGAAAAGGCTTGATCCAATTGCTGCCGTCACCACTGAAAATACCAAGGCCCACCGGTCTCAAATCGACCGACGGATAATCAGAGCCTTGGTAGCCGCTGGAAGGCATCAACAGGTCCATGTCAACAGGCGACCTCTCCGTATATCCAGGAGAACCGCCGACAAAAACCCCGGTCTTGATTACATTTGTCCTTCTCACCCAGCTTGGAAGATCTTCCCTCTTAGAGCACGTGGGGGCAAGGCTCATAATCGAGACGGTGCGATCAAACGTCGACCGGGTAGCAACAGTCTTCTTCTCACCATCTACTGTGAAAGAAAACTGAAAACACCTCCTCTGGTATGTCATGTCATCAGGGACTGCATCACCAAAGAAGAAGGTAGGCTTGGGCAAAATGCTCTGATCTTCCATCACCCATGGACGACTGCTTACCATGATCTTATAAAATTCCTCTCCCTTGAGAGTGATCAGTCGCTGCCTCATCTCATCTCTGTTGAGGGAGTCGCACTCTTCCAGATTTCTCTCAACATACTGGACCTTCTCAAAAGCCTGCTGAACGGCCGGATTAGAAGATCTAGAAGACCGACGAGGTACGCTTGTAGCAGGCTCTTTACCCTTGTTCGTTCTGGAGGAACCACCTGAAAAGGATGGAAAAGAAAAAGATCAAACATCAAAATGACAGAATCTCGCTAAAAAAAATCTGGCGAAATTTTGACGTGATGGCGGGGCAATTCCAAAGAAAAGGAACTATCCCGAAAGAAATAGAAAGCTTGAAGATAGGCTCAACATCGCTGCGAGCTCCGAAACTCCAAACTTTCGAAACCTCAAAGTCTCCGCAAAATCCGGAAGGGCTCAACATCGCTGCGAGCTCCAAATTCCCAAAATTGCGAAAACTTTCAGGTATGCTATCACATCATGCTCCAAATTTAATTTACAATCAAATGCATGCATGAACATCTAGGTTTGCCAAAAAAAAATGCATTATCATGATGAGCAAAACAAAAAAAAAAAAAAAGAAAAGAAAAGAAACTTTCAAAAAAAAAAGAGGGGAAAGAAAACAAAAAAAAAGAAAAGAAAAGAAACTCTCTAAAAAAAAAAAAAGGGGGAGGGAAAGAAAAAAAAAAGGGGGCTGGCCCACAGGCCGTGGCCCACATGCCACGTGGCCGTACGGCCAGATCCGTACGGATCTGTCCGTACGGCCCACAAAAGAAAAAAAAATGCAAAAAAAAAAAGAAAGCAAAAAGAAAACACGTGGAAAAAAAAAAGAAAAGAAAAAAAAAGGAAAGAAACAAAAAAAAAAAAAAAAAGAAAGAAAGAACTTTTTATTTTTCCTACAATGGAGTTTTCTTGAAAAAGGGAACTTACTTGAAGCCATTGATGGAGAAGAAGAAGAAAAGTCTTGAAGATCTTGAAGAAGAAGAACTCTTGGTCTTGAAGCCCTCTTGAGATTATTGCAAAAGAAAGTGATAAGAGCAAGAGATCCAACCTCCTCCTTGCTTTTATAGAAGAGAGCAAACCAAAGAAGGAAAGAAGAAAGAGGTAAGTGTTACTAATTAGTAACCTTACCAAAAGAAAGAGATTTGAAAGATTCTTTCCCAAAAGAAAGATATCTTGAGGGATTTTCTCCCAAAAAGAAATCAATGAGAGATTTTCTCCCAATAGATAGGATCGATGAAGGATTCTTTCCCAAAAGAAAGATATCTTGAGATATCCTATCCCAAAATAAAGGGAATATGAGAGATTCTCTCCAAGTAAAGATATTCTTAGATATTCTCTATCCAAATGAGATATTTTTGGATATTCTTTACAAAAATGACACCATATGAGATCTAAGCCATTTCAAAAGCTTAAGGTCCCATGGGTTAGCCCATATGAGCCAGGTTTGACCACCTAGGCACTTAAAAAAAAAAAAATTGGGCTTTTAGTCAAAGAGAAATCCCTCTTACCAAGAGCATACAAAAATGGTTCCATGCCTCTTTTGAGTTGATTCGACCATACAAAAGAGAATTCCAAGCCCCATGAGCTTCCAAAAATCAAACCATCCAGCCTCATATACCAAATTGAACCAAAATCTTGAAATTGACATTTCAAATCAAACCAAATCCTGGTCCCCTAACTTGCCACATACAGCTTGTTGGGTCACAAGACCAAAATAAAAAACCAAAACCTGATCCCCTAACTCGCCACATACAGCCTGTTAGGTCACAAGATCAAAACCAAAATTGATCCCCCAACATTCCACATATAGCTTGTTGGGTCACACGATCAAAACCAAACCCGACCCCCTAACCTGCCACATATAGCCTGTTAGGTCACAAGGTCAAAATCCAAATCCACATCCCTGATGTCATCTTCAAAACTTTGCCACGAGATGGTACGTGATCCCTTTCACTACCATAAAATTCCCCTGGAAGCTCAAAAGGCTACAAATACCAAAAAGAAAAACTGCTCAAAGACTCTTGGTCAAGTCACAGGCTCTCCTTCAAAAATCTCTTCGAGGCACATCGACTACAAAAGTTAACCAACTCGTCGCTGTACCTCGAGGGGGCATTTGTTGACACCAAAAATGTCACTTTGCCTCTTCAAGATCCAAAGAGCTGCATGAAGTCGCAACCTGCCATAAATAGGCAATGCTACTTCCAAAAATCAAATCTTGTCAGAATCAAACAAAAACTGCAAGATCCTTCAAGACAGCCAAAAGAGGAGTACACAAGAAGTTTCGGGCGATTTCAAAATCATTTGGCCTAACTTCGCTTCTCCGATAGCCGAAAAGGGGCTCTCGGGAGCAAAAGCATCGGAGACACCAAATCTTCGATCAGAGCCGATGGATGGTCTCAAAATACTTGCAAAAGGCTCGACGTCAAGTTTCGAGTCAAACCGACAACGTTTGACCCTACATCAACCCTCGAACAGCTAAATCAGGCTTCTCGGCGGCGAAGCTCTCTGAGACCATGGTTCCCAAGACAGAGCCTATGGATCATCTTAGAATTACTCCAATAGGTTCCCTGTCAAATTTCAAGTCAATCGGACTTCGGTTGACCGCACATCAAACCGCGACATCTTCATCGCGACAAAAGCTATGGTTGGTCTTGTTTATTGCTCAGGAGACCTCACACAAAATTTCAGGTCATTCCGACATCGTTTGACCCAGTTTCAGCTTCTGATGGAAAATCGGCAGCTCTGCCCGACAAAGTCTTCGGCTTTCTCAGGAAATTGGAAACTTTGCAAAATAAAATGCAAGGATTCTCATCAGGTCTCCTACAGGGAAATCAGGCCAATAAATGGTCAAAATGTCAAGGAAAAGTAGAGGAGAAAAAACAATAAAAAAACAGCAAAAACGGACACAAAACGGGACAAAAGGGGGGAAAACCCCCCCAGGGTCGCAGACCCCTGCGACCCTGGAGCCCGGGGTCACCGGGAAGCCCCCGGAAACCCCGTTTTTTCGCCGTTTTTCGCGATTCGAAGCGCCCAGCCTCTGGTACTTTCCAAAATTCATACTTTTGAGACACCGAATCCTCTGACATCCGTCCAAAACACGGGTCAATCATCAAGAGTATTGAAAACAATATTGATCGCCACCCGATCAACCAAAAAAAGTGTGCTTTCTACCCGACCGATCGAGAAATCGACAGGACAGATGGCACCGACCCGCTGTCGGCAACAAACACCTGAAATTACATGGTCATCTGATGTCGATCTACATGAAGATCCATCGATGATCATCGACAGAAGAATCCCAAAAGACGCGGCACGGCCCGCGACTCTTCAGATGCTCGGCGACCACTTAATGCGATTAATTGACTAGCTTTATTACAGTCATTAATCCATTTCTTCGGACGGCCCAATCAGAAGCAAGCATCCGGGAGTTACAAGTCGAGAAATTCATGGCATTTAACCCATGAAACTCCTCCATCATGGCGATTAAAGGCGATTAAATGCCCTCAATCTCCTCCGGCCAATCAGAAGCCAAGAAAAAGGAGTTACAAAAAAAAAATTCAATTTTGTAACTCCTCCCATTATACGGCTTAATGACAATAAAAGCCCATAAACCCTCCTAAATGGCTACCTAAAAGCCTATAAATAGGAGAGCTCTCCAAGAAGAAAGGATATTCAGAAAACAGCAGACACACAGACAAAGCACAGAAATTCAGAGAAGGAAAAGAGAGAAAACTCTGCGGAAGTTCTACACCGGCCACCGCTACAAGGTGACAAAAGTCCCTTGGGGGTACCCCCCAAGGTCCTTGCCTTCTCCTCCTGCCTCCAATGGCTTAGATGTGGCTTTTCAAGCCCGTCTACTCGGCTTTTTATTGGACATAGGACCTTCTTTTGGTCTTTGTTCTCTAAAAACCTGAGGTTATAGCCAAGCCAAACGAATCAATAGCATCCTCTGTTCTCATCTGCATGGATGATGGCGAAGTCCACATATGGCTTGCGACCGTCAATCTAAACGAGTCCCCACAATCTCCTGAGAAGTTAGATCCTCATTTTCTTGCTTTTCATTGTAGTTTGTATTTTTTCAAAAGAGACAAAAATCACAACTCTTGTCTTTCAATATTGATAAGGATTGTAAATCGGCTATAAACGCCAAAAATCGGCTATAAACGCCAAAATCGGCTATAAATGCCAAAAAAATCGCCTTTCACGGCAAACCAAGAAAAATGTCTCTTTTTCTTAAATATATGTGCAATGGAAAACTCGAAAGAAGTTGATTTCCTTTTTACTTGCGAAGGTTGATCTCCAGATCACCACTTGCAATTCCAAGTAAAAATAGAAAATCTGGCACACCCACACAAAAAAAGAAATGTTGATGCACGCCCCTGCCCCCGTGGTTACGAAAAGGGTCGGACCCGACGGACTCCCACGTCCGCCGACACCTCGGTAGGAACCGAGCAGGAGCGCGGTCCATCACTTCTAGCTTTCTGTAGCCTCATCCAGGTCAGACTTAGCCTTATCAGCAGGGTCCAGGAACATCTCCTTGAAGAACTGGTCATCAGCCAAACCCACGGTCTCAAACCACTTGTCACCCAGTGCAATGATCCTATCAACGATCGCCGTGGCACCTGTGACATCCAGACCAGCCTCTTCAGCATCACTGAGAATCTCCTGCACATGCTGGATCATGCCAAATCCGGCTTCCAAGTGCCCAGAAAAGAGAGTCTCAATCCAAGAGATCAGAACTCGCACCACCACCTTCTTCGCAAAAAGAAGCGACGGCCCAGCTGAAGATTCGCCCAACTCCGTTGGTCGGCTACTCATATCATCATATGTTGGAAGAGTAACAAAAGAACTCTTTCCAGCTGAAACTACTCCTGCTCGGGAAGGAATCTCAGCGCGAGGAATCTCCTCAACATTGTCAGAGCTGGTCCCAGGAATCTCTACCTCTGGATCAACCTCTGGCATCCCTTGCCCTGGAAGCGACGGATCCTCCTCTGCCACTTCAAAACCTGCCAAAGAAACACAAAAAGGTATGAATATAATCCTGTTTAAAAATCATTATCAGGGTTATAACTACAAAATACCTTCTTCGACGACTGGCGGAACATTTTCCTCCTCCATGAACTCATCGGAAGCATCATCAACATTTGCGTCCATCGATGGTTCAAAGTCATCGGAATCCTGTGGCAAGTCAGCTGGCAAAAAAATGTGTTACAAAATTGGAGACTCTGGAATCACTCCAGAGTCCCTCGGTTCTTCTTCAGGTGCCTCGACAGGATCCGTCACCACCTCATCGACCGGAACCTCAGGCATCATCAAGTCTTCCTCTGCTAAAAAAAAAAGAAAAGAAAAGCAGAAACAAGAAGCAAATCATAACATGGAAAAAATCCCATGAAAAGAAATGGAAAGATAAAATGGAAGAATCATACCTTCACCGACGGTCTCTTCTTCTCGGCTTCTCTTCTCTAGAGGCTCGTTAGCATCCACTGGCACATCCTCATTGATAGTAAGAGGAACTTCCAAGTCAGGAGAGTCCTCATGCTGCCCCTTGCTGCGATGATGACTCCTCCCCCTCTTACTCCGGCGGGCTCGCTTCTTAGAAGAACCTGCCCCGCTGTCAGAATCAGGTTTCCCACTTGACTCCTCACTGGATGGTCTGCTCTTGCCAGTAGACTCCACGGAAGCTCGCCTCTGTGCCGCTTGCATCCAAGCGCCAAGTTCGGCTTCCTCCTGTTCTAGATGCTCTAATGCCTCATCAGGTATTTCTCGAACAGCTTCAGAACCAATGACGCCCTGGTCACCGAGAAAGCCTATCTTGTGATTCTCTCCAGAAAGGAAGGCCCAAACTTCCTCTCGCCGGACGCCATCCGACTTTCCAAGGCCCTTTCCAGATGCCAGCTTCACATCAAGCTCCTTCTTGGAAAGCCCCCGATATGCCGAAAAGCTCTCCGCGAACCACTTCGCAAAGCCGGCAGTCCGGGAAGTCAGCAACACAGGATAAGAAATCATGGCTGTAGTGTCTTCAACACTATAGAAAGCCCATGCATTTCTCCCATCCTGTAAGCCTCCAAAGCGCTTCACCATGCTTGAAGGCGCTCCAACAATGCCTTGAGAAAAGCCCAGCTGCAAAGCAAAGTGAGAGGGTACATACGGCTGGATGTCGACGAAAAGATATCTACGGTACACCATCGTGCCGACACGTATGCTGAAAAGCCACTCTCTCTCTGCATTCGTCAAGGAATAATGCCTTCCCGACCCCGCCCTGGTAGAGTCTCGGGAGGCACCAAAATCAAAAGCCTTCTTCCGCAACTCTGGAGAAAGCTTCACTGAAGACTGCCCCATCTCGACGTCCCTGAACCGTCGGATCCTCATGCGGGCAAACAAAAGTGATTCGGACACGGCTTTGCCCTTAGCCAGTCGAATCATTAGAGGATCATCATCCTGTGCAGCACCCAGCCGGTGGAAGCCAGGACAGTGGTACACATACCACGAATAAAAGATATGGGCTGAAAATACCCTATTCATGGGAAGCCCAAGCCGAACCAAAAAAGCAGCAGCCTGCAGTTCGGTACACAGGTAGGAGTAAAGAGCTGGCACCAAAGCAAGCTGCTCTCCAAACGCCATCTGACAAGCCGGAAAAATACAATGCGGCCTGATGTGCGTTCCATCTCCTCCAGTAAAAACAGCCTCACCAAGCCAATAAGTGAGGTAAACAGCGAGATCTCTCCGCAGTGCAATGTCAGGACATATGTCGCTTGTACCAGAACAGAAACCTCTCAACTCTTCTTGCATGGCCAAGATCTTCTTTGAACTTGGATCCTGAGCTCCGGCTTCTTGGGTCACGCTATCAGAAGACTCCCTGCTATCAAAAAAGTTGGGGAATGAAGAGCTAGAACTCTTCCAACTGCTGGATCTAACTTTCAAACCCTCCTTCTCCTTCAAAAAATCATAGAAGGCGACGAGCTGAAAGTACAGAAGCCTGAACTCCTCAGACTGCCCCTCGAGGACGCTGTCAATCGGCATAAACTCCTCATAGAGTTTGCCGAGGATGGGCAATCCAGTAATGGCGCTCAGCTCCTTCAAAGAAAAACCAATCTCACCATTCGTCACAATGAAGGTATTGGTTTGTGGGAGGAATGATTCCAGCATAGCCATGAAGGCCTCGTCGGAAAAGATCACGGTCTCCTTAAAGGCGCAGACCGCATCAAAAATCCCGGCTTCCTTCAAAACGGCACTACCAATCAGCAGGACGCGATCAGTCCACGACTTCCACTCGAAGTCAGCATTGAAACGGCCACAAAGTCGATAGGCTTGATCCAACTGTTGCCGTCACCGCTGAAAATACCAAGGCCCACCGGTCTCAAATCGATCGACGGATAATCAGAGCCCTGGTAGCCGCTGGATGGCATCAACAGGTCCATGTCAACAGGCGACCTCTCCGTATATCCAGGAGAACCGCCAACAAAAACCCTGGTCTTGATTACATTTGTCCTTCTCACCCAGCTTGGAGGATCTTCCCTCTTAGAGCACGTGGGGGCAAGGCTCATGATCGAGACGGTGCGATCAAACGTCGACCGGGTAGCAACAGTCTTCTTCTTACCATCTGCTGTGAAAGAAAACTGAAAACAACTCCTCTGGTATGTCATGTCATCAGGGACTGCATCACCAAAGAAGAAGGTAGGCTTGGGCAAAACGCTCTGATCTTCCATCACCCATGGACGACTGCTTACCATGATCTTATAGAATTCCTCTCCCTTGAGAGTGATCAGTCGCTGCCTCATCTCTTCTCTGTTGAGGGAGTCGCACTCTTCCAGAATTCTCTCAACATACTGGACCTTCTCAAAGGCCTGCTGAACGGCCGGATTAGAAGATCTAGAAGATCGACGAGGTACGCTTGTAGCAGGCTCTTTACCCTTGTTCGTTCTGGAGGAACCACCTGAAAAGGATGGAAAAGAAAAAGATCAAACATCAAAATGACAGAATCTCGCTAAAAAAATCTGGCGAAATTTTGACATGATGATGGGGCAATTCCGAAGAAATGGAATTATCCCAAAAGAAATAGAAAGCTTGAAGATGGGCTCAACATTGCTGCGAGCTCCGAAACTCCAAACTTTCGAAACCTCAAAGTCTCCGCAAAATCAGGAAGGGCTCAACATCGCTGCGAGCTAAAAAATTCCCAAAATTGCGAAAACTTTCAGGTATGCTATCACATCATGCTACAAATTTAATTTACAATCAAATGCATGCATGAACATCTAGGTTTGCCAAAAAAAAAGGGGCATTATCATGATGAGCAAAAGGAAAAAAAAAAAGAAAAGAAACTTTGTTTAAAAAAAAAGAGGGAAAGAAAACAAAAAAAAAGAAAGAAAGAAGAAAAAAAAAAAAAGGGAGATGGCCCACTGGCCACGTGGCCGTACGGCCAGATCCGTACGGATCTGTCCGTACGGCCCACAAAAAAAAAAAAAAAAAACATGAAAAAAAAAGAGAAGAAAAGAAAGCAAAAAAAAAAAAAACGTGTGAAAAAAAAAAGGAAAACACGTGAAAAAAAAAAGAAAAGAAAAAGGAAGAAACAAAAAAAAAAGAAAGAAGAATTTTTTATTTTTCCTACAATGGAGTTTTGAACTTTTTATTTTTCCTACAATGGAGTTTTCTTGAAAAAGGGAACTTACTTGAAGCCATTGATGGAGAAGAAGGAGAAAAGTCTTGAAGATCTTGAAGAAGAAGAACTCTTGGTCTTGAAGCCCTCTTGAGATTATTGCAAAAGAAAGTAATAAGAGTAAGAGATCCAACCTCCTCCTTGCTTTTTGTTGACACCAAAAATGTCACTTTGCCTTTTCAAGATCCAAAGAGCTACATGAAGTCGCAATCTGCCATAAATAGGCAATGCTGCTTCCAAAAATCAAATCTTGTCAGAATCAAACAAAAAACTGCAAGATTCTTCCAGACAGCCAAAAGAGGAGTACACAAGAAGTTTCAGGCCATTTCAAAATCATTTGGCCTAACTTCGCTTCTCCGACAGCCAAATCAGGCCTCTCGGCGGCAAAGCTCTCTGGGACCATGGTTTCCAAGACAGAACCTATGAATCATCTTAAAATGACTCCAATAGGTTCCCTGTCAAATTTCAAGTCAATCGGACATCGGTTGACCACACATCAAACCGCGACATCTTCATCGCGACAAAAAGCAAGTCTACAGGTGATAGGACCCCAAACGGCTTCAAAACTCAAGCAAAAGCCTGTAGTTTGTCTTATTTATTTCTCAGGAGACTTCACATTAAATTTCAGGTCATTCCGACATCGTTTGGCCTAGTTTTGGCTTCTGACGGGAAATCGGCAACTCTGCGCGACAAAGTCTTCGGCTTTCTCAGGAAATTGGAAACTTTGCAAATAAAATGCAAGGATTCTCATCAGGTTTCCTACAAAGAAATCAGGCCAATAAATGGTCAAAATGTCAAGGAAAAGTACAGAAGAAGAAAGAATCAGAAAAAAAGCAAAAACGGACGCAAAACGGGACACGAAAGGGGGAAAACCCCCCCAGGGTCGCAGACCCCTGCGACCCTGGGCCAGGGTCGCCGGGAAAGCCCCGGAAACCCCGGTTTTCGCCGTTTTTTCGCGATTCGAAGGGCCCAGCCTCTGGTACTTTCCAAAATTCATGCTTTTGAGACACCAAGTCCTCTGACATCCGTCCAAAACACGGGTAAATCATCAAAAGTATCGAAGACAGTATTGATCGTCACCCGGTCAACCAAAAAAAAGTGTGCTTTCCACCCGACCGATCGAGAAATCGACAGGACAGATGGCACCGACCCGCTGTTGGCAACAAACACCTGAAATTACATGATCATCTGATGTCGATCTACATGAAGATCCATCGATGATCATCAACAGAAGAATCTCAAAAGACGTGGCACGGCCCGCGACTCTTCAGCTGCTCGGCGACCACTTAATGCGATTAATTGACTAGCTTTATTACAGTCATTAATCCATTTCTTTGGACAGGCCCAATCAGAAGCAAGCATTCGGGAGTTACAAGTCAAGAGATTCATGGCATTTAACCCATGAAACTCCTCCCATCATGGCGATTAAAGGCGATTAAATGCCCTCAATCTCCTCCGGCCAATCAGAAGCCAAGAAAAAGGAGTTATAAAATAAACAATTCAATTTTGTAACTCCTCCCATTATGTGGCTTAATGACAATAAAAGCCCATAAACCCACCTAAAAGGCTACCTAAAAGCCTATAAATAGGAGGGCTCTCCAAGAAGAAAGGACATCAGAGAGCATCAGAAAAATCAGAGAAAAAAGCACAAGCACACAGACAGAAATCCAGAGAAAGGAAAAAGAGAGAAAACTCTGCAGAAATTCTACACCGGCCACCACAACAAGGTGACAAAAGTCCCTTGGGGGGTACCCCCCCCCAAGGTCCTTGCCTTCTCCTCCTGCCTCCAATGGCTTAGATATATGGCTTTTCAGCCCGTCTACTCGGTTTTTTATTGGACATAGGATCTTCCTTTGATCTTTGTCTTCTAAAAACCCGAGGTCATAGCCAAGCCAAGCGAATCAAATAGCATCCTCTGTTCTCATATGCATGGATGATGGCGAAGCCCACATATGGCTTGCGACCGTCAATCTAAACGAGTCCCCCACAATCTCCTGAGAAGTTAGATCCTCCTTTTCTTGCTTTTCATTGTAGTTTGTATTTTTTTTTAAAGAGACAAAAATCACAATTCTTGTCTTTCATTGTTGATAAGGATTGTAAATCGGCTATAAACGCCAAAATCGGCTATAAACGCCAAAAATCGGCTATAAACGCCAAAATCGGCTATAAATGCCAAAAAAATCGCCTTTCACGGCAAATCAAGAAAAATGTCTCTTTTCTTAAATATATGTGCAATGGAAAACTTGAAAGAAGTTGATTTCCTTTTTACTTGCGAAGGTTGATCCCCGGATCACCACTTGCAATTCCAAGTAAAATAGAAAATCTGGCACACCCACAAAAAAAGAAATGTTGATGCACGCCCCTGCCCCCCGGTTACGAAAGGGTCGGACCAAATGGACTCCCACGTCCGCCGACCTCGGTAGAACCAAGCAGGAGCGCGGTCCATCACTTTTATAGAAGAGAGCAAACCAAAGAAGGAAAGAAGAAAAAGATAAGTGTTACTAATTAGTAACCTTACCGAAAGAAAGAGATTAGAAAGATTCTTTCCCAAAAGAAAGATATCTTGAAGGATTTTCTCCCAAAAAGAAATCAATGAAAGATTTTCTCCTAATAGATAGGATCGATGAAGGATTCTTTCCCAAAAGAAAGATATCTTGAGATATCCTATCCCAAAATAAAGGGAATATGAGAGATTCTCTCCAAGTAAAGATATTCTTAGATATTCTCTATCCAAATGAGATATTTTTGGATATTCTTTACAAAAATGACACCATATGAGATCTAAGCCATTTCAAAAGCTTAAGGTCCCATGGGTTAGCCCATATGAGCCAGGTTTGACCACCTAGGCACTTAAAAAAAAAAAAAAAATTGGGCTTTTAGTCAAAGAGAAATCCCTCTTACCAAGAGCATACAAAAATGGTTTCATGCCTCTTTTGAGTTGATTCGACCATACAAAAGAGAATTCCAAGCCCCATGAGCTTCCAAAAATCAAACCATCCAGCCTCATATACCAAATTGAGCCAAAATCTTGAAATTGACATTCCACAAAAATCAAACCAAATCCCGGTCCCCTAACTTGCCACATACAGCCTGTTAGGTCACAAGACCAAAACCAAAAACCAAAACCTGATCCCCTAACTTGCCACATACAGCCTGTTAGGTCATAAGATCAAAACCAAAATTGATCCCCCAACATTCCACATACAGCTTGTTGGGTCACACGATCAAAACCAAACCCGACCCCCTAACCTGCCACATATAGCCTGTTAGGTCACAAGGTCAAAACCCAAATCCACATCCCTGATGTCATCTTCAAAACTTTGCCTCGAGATGGTACATGATCCCTTTCACTACCATAAAATCCCCCTGGAAGCTCAAAAGGCTACAAATACCAAAAAGAAAGACTGCTCAAAGACTCTTGGTCAAGTCACAGGCTCTCCTTCAAAAAATCTCTTCGAGGCACATCGACTACAAAAGTTAACCAACTCGTCGCTGTACCTCGAGGGGGCATTTGTTGACACCAAAAATGTCACTTTGCCTCTTCAAGATCTAAAGAGCTACATGAAGTCGCAACCTGCCATAAATAGGCAATGCTACTTCCAAAAATCAAATCTTGTCAAAATCAAACAAAAACTGCAAGATCCTTCAAGACAGCTAAAAGAGGAGTACACAAGAAGTTTCGGGCCATTTCAAAATCATTTGGCCTAACTTTGCTTCTCCGACAGCCGAAAAGGAGCTCTCGGCGGCAAAAGCATCGGAGACACCAAATCTTCGTTCAGAGCCGATGGATGGTCTCAAAATACTTCTAAAAGGCTCCACGTCAAGTTTCGAGTCAAACCGACAACGTTTGACCCTACATCAACCCTCGAACAGCTAAATCAGGCCTCTCAGCGGCAAAGCTCTCCAAGACCATGGTTTCCAAGACAGGGCCTATGGATCATCTTAAAATGACTCCAATAGGTTCCCTGTCAAATTTCAAGTCAATCGGACATCGGTTGACCGCACATCAAACCGCGACATCTTCATCGCGACAAAAGCGAGTCTACTAGTGATAGGACCCCAAAAGGCTTCAAAACTCAAACAAAAGCCTATGTTGGTCTTATTTATTGCTCAGGAGGCTTCACACAAAATTTTAGGTCATTCCGACATCGTTTGACCCAGTTTCAGCTTCTGACGGAAAATCGGCAGCTCTGCACGACAAAGTCTTCGGCTTTCTCGGGAAATTGGAAACTTTGCAAAATAAAATGCAAGGATTCTCATCAGGTTTCCTACAGGGAAATCAGGCCAATAAATGGTCAAAATTCAAGGAAAAATACAGAAGAAAAAAGAATCGAAAAACAGCAAAAACGGACACAAAACGGGACAAAAAGGGGGGAAAACCCCCCAGGGTCGCAGACCCCTGCGATTGGAGCCCGGGGTCGCCGGGAAGCCCCCGGAAACCCCGTTTTTTCGCCGTTTTTCGCGATTCGAAGCGCCCAGCCTCTGGTACTTTCCAAAATTCATACTTTTGAGACACCAAATCCTCTGACATCCGTCCAAAACACGGGTCAATCATCAAGAGTATTGAAAACAATATTGATCGCCACCCGATCAACCAAAAAAAGTGTGCTTTCTACCCGACCGATCGAGAAATCGACAGGACAGATGGCACCGACCCGCTGTCGGCAACAAACACCTGAAATTACATGGTCATCTGATGTCGATCTACATGAAGATCCATTGATGATCATCGACAGAGGAATCCCAAAAGACGCGGCACGGCCCGCGACTCTTCAGATGCTCGGCGACCACTTAATGCGATTAATTGACTAGCTTTATTACAGTCATTAATCCATTTCTTCGGACGGCCCAATCAGAAGCAAGCATCCGGGAGTTACAAGTCGAGAAATTCATGGCATTTAACCCATGAAACTCCTCCATCATGGCGATTAAAGGCGATTAAATGCCCTCAATCTCCTCCGGCCAATTAGAAGCCAAGAAAAAGGAGTTACAAAATAAAAAATTCAATTTTGTAACTCCTCCCATTATGCGGCTTAATGACAATAAAAGCCCATAAACCCTCCTAAATGGCTACCTAAAAGCCTATAAATAGGAGAGCTCTCCAAGAAGAAAAAACAACAACAGCAGACACACAGACAATAGACTGCAGAAAATCCAGAAACTCAGACAGAAAGAGGCATCAGAAATCTAAGAGAGAAAACTCTGCGGAAGTTCTACATCGACCACCGCTACAAGGTGACAAAAGTCCCTTGGGGGGTACCCCCCCCCAAGGTCCTTGCCTTCTCCTCCTGCCTCCAATGGCTTAGATGTGGCTTTTCAGCCCGTCTACTCGGCTTTTTATTGGACATAGGACCTCCTTTTGGTCTTTGTCCTCTAAAAACCTGAGGTTATAGCCAAGCCAAGCGAATCAATAGCATCCTCTGTTCTCATCTGCATGGATGATGGCGAAGCCCACATATGGCTTGCGACCGTCAATCTAAACGAGTCCCCCACAATCTCCTGAGAAGTTAGACCCTCCTTTTCTTGCTTTTCATTGTAGTTTGTATTTTTTCAAAAGAGACAAAAATCACAACTCTTGTCTTTCATTATTGATAAGGATTGTAAATCGGCTATAAACGCCAAAATCGGCTATAAATGCCAAAAATCGGCTATAAACGCCAAAATCGGCTATAAATGCCAAAAAAATCGCCTTTCACGGCAAAGCAAGAAAAATGTCTCTTTTTCTTAAATATATGTGCAATGGAAAACTTGAAAGAAGTTGATTTCCTTTTTACTTGCGAAGATTGATCTCCGGATCACCACTTGCAATTCCAAGTAAAATAGAAAATCTGGCACACCCACACAAAAAAAGAAATGTTGATGCACGCCCCTGCCCCCCTGGTTACGAAAAGGGTCGGACCCGACGGACTCCCACGTCCGTCGACACCTCGGTAGGAACCGAGCAGGAGCGCGGTCCATCACGCCCCACGCCCGCCACATCATCAGACACGAGGCAGAATAGGGGCGCGAGCCAGTAGGACAGATGCGACATCCAGCGGTCCACAATCTTCGCCAGATCGCTGACAGGGCGGCATCCAGCGGCTGCAGCCAAATCAGGGCAAGGCCCGAGGATGGATCCGATGGGACCTCTACCGCCAAAGGCGTCCAACATGATATGGCCCAACATGACATGCATTAAATGCAATGTGGGCTGATCCGACTGACATTAAATGCAATGTGGGCTGTAATGGACCGCATTTATTACTTTGTCGGCTGATAAGGCCTTCCCTATCAAATCAAGGGACCCACACCAAAATATCATCCAAAATATCATCCAGAGTCCTCTATAAATAGGACCCCATTCCATAAGCGAGGTACGCAACCTACACACTTGAGAGTCGTCACTCTGCCTCTCTTTTTCCTCTCCTTCCTTTGTTCCAGTTCATATACTGACTTAGGCATCGGAGAGCCTTGCACCGCCCAGGCTAGGGTCCTCTGACTGTTTGATCTTCCCTTTCAGGCTTTGAGGCAGCAGATCTTCCCAACCTCATTGGATAAGTCCTATCAGGCACCCCTAATCTTGTGAGTCACGATTTTTACACTTACAGTAATAATATGAGGGAGATGAATCTCCAAGTACAACGATCAATGGGAGATATCAACAGCCCAACCTAAGTAAATGATCCACTTTCAGATTCAGGTCTATCTCAGGTAATTCGATCTTTAAGTGAAACCACAGATGCTAAGGAATACTGTGTTTGGTGCTCAGAAGTTATGTGCATCACTGGTAACGTATAAAGGTCGAATCATCTTAGATTACATAACCTGGACCTTAATTAGTGGACCCCAAGAGTCAAAGTTGAGCCACACCATCGGCTCGTGGTTGGCACAATGATGGAAGTCTATTTGGATGCTCAATGGGCCCCCCATACATGATTACAACAATAGAAATTAGAATATGGGAAGTGTCATTGTACACAGTGTGCTCAGCCGACCTCCTGGCCTGGGCGGTCAGCTCGGCACACTGGGATCAGAGAAGCAAACACCTTGCAGGCAATGCCTGATTGCCCAGAAGTTCATGTGGGTTCGACTAACCGCCTGGCCTGGATACTTGGCCGTGCACACTGAAAGCTCTGGCTAAAGGGAATGTCCCAGGTTCTAGTCTCCTTTGTTGGAATCCCGCTTTTTCGGAATCCAGCTCGGAGTTCGGCTAAGCACTTGAGCTCAATTGAACACTCAGCTCGGTCACCCAGCAGAGCTGGGCAAAGCACCTAGCTCAATTCGGTCACCCAGCTAAGTTCGGTAAAGCATTGAGCTCGGTCAGGCATTGAGTTCGATCAAGCGCTGAGCTCGGTCTGGCACTGAGCTCGGTAAAACACTAAGCTCGGCCATAACACTGGGCTCGGCCAAGACACTGAGCTCGGCCTAAACACTGAGCTCGGCCTAAACGCGGATCTTGGCCTGAGCATTGTACTCGGCAGAACACTGAGTTCGATCAACACTGAGCTTTACAACACTGAGCTCGGCTAGTGTAGAGCTCGGTCAGTGCGGAGCTCGGTAGTGCTGAGCTCGGGTAGTGCGGAGCTCGGTAGTGCTGAGCTCGGCTAGTGCGGAGCTTGGTAGTGCGTAGGTCGGCCATCAAGGCACAGAGACACTCTGCAACTCCAGAATTCCGGTTTCCTTCTTCAACCAGAGTTCAACCATTCTCATCCAAACTCCATAAAACATCCAGAAATAAGAAGAGCACTCCAATATGCACCCAACCATCCAAACCACGGGCCATTGATCTTCCAAATGAGATTAACCCATCCATCAATGGCCGGTCGTCCATGAAAACATGCTCAAAGGTAAATCTGGCAGTCCTAACATCATCTAAACAGAAATATAAAGAATGAAAGACAGTAAACACACAATCTATATTAAATAAGCATATTGCACTTGCCTTGATCAATACAAGAAGGAAATGAAAGAGAAAACAGAGATCGAATCCGGTAAAAGACAGTCCCAGCTCTATGGTATCCCAAACACACGATCAGCCCCAAAATCGCAAATCTATAGAGATTTCTACTCCTACACCCATTCCCACAAGAGAACTTCTGTAAGGAATGAGATCCAGAGAGAGAAAGAGAATTTTCTAATGGAATTGAACTAGAAGGGGGTATTCACCTGATTTGAAGGAAGTGGAAGGGATGACCGAAGTGAGAAGAGAAAGAAGTCCCAATATAAGTTACAGTAACAGGTCGGCAGTGGCTTTCTTCTTCTTAGAACCCATATAGAGAGAACGAGAGAGGGGAGATGAGAGGGAGATGGGAAATTGGAGGGAAAATGGGGAAGGAAGAGAGAAAGAAGGAAATGAAAGAGATGAGTAGTAGCCTTCGTTTGGAAATGGGGGCTTCGTTTATATAGGTTGGGTTTTAGGGCCAGGGACAAAAGTAGCTTTTTAGTTTAAATAGAATTAGGGTTAGGACCAAGGGCATTTTGGTCTTTGGGTGGGTTCTAGAAGATTCTTTAGTGGACACCCCCTATGGTAATTACTAATTTCTAGCTAGGGCCTCTAACAAACTAACTCACTCTGAAATTAACAAAAGACACCCTATTGACTCTACTAATTACACAACTAGACTAATCCTAGGAAAATACATAATTACCCTTAACTAAACCCCATAATTAGTATAATTAAAATACTTAGGCTAATATATAGTATTCAAATTCAAACTGAGGGCCCACCAGGGGTGGGGCCTCACAAACCTCTCCCTAACTTAACCAAAATTTTCAATCCTTGAACCCAACATTCATGGTTTGAAACAAAATCCGGATTCAGGGATTTCTACCCTAGTCCACCATGCCTTTTACTGCCAAAATGGTTTTAGGACAAAACTTACGACCCTCGTGTCTTTAAACAAAAAAAAATGGTTTTTCAAAAAACCGCGGGGAAGCGACGCTTAGTCGATACTCACACAAATCGGAAGAATGCAAACCATGTTCAATACTTCCAAAATCGCAGGGAAGCAACATTTCGTCGATACTTGCAAAATAGAAAAAAATCATGGCGATGCAACATCCGTAAATTTCAAAAATCGTGGGGAAACGACACCAAGTCAGTACCCGCAAAACCAAAATTTTTGAAAAGCAAGGATGCGACATTCCATCGATACTTGCACCCAAATCCGCGAGGATGCGACATTCCATCGATACTTGCAACCGAATAAGCAAGGATGCGACATTCCATCGATACTTGTAAGACCATTCAGCAGGGAGGCGACTTTTAGTCGATACTTGCAAGTTTGAAAACCAAAGCCGGCTATAAATGCCACCAAAACTGGCTATAGATGCCACAAATCAGCTATAAATGCCACCAAAATCGGCTATAAATGCCAGCAAACCGGCTATCAATGCCACCAACCAAAACTTGGCTTTCAAAAAACCCAGCTATCAATGCCACAAACTCGGCTATCAATGCCACAAAAAATCGGCTCTCATGCCAAAATCGGCTCTCATGCCACAAACAAAATCTGGCTCCTATGCCAAAACAATCATTTGACAAAAGATTTTCATAAAATGATAAACTTTTGATCAAATTCCATTTAGCAATTGCTTTCATCTAAAAAAGATTTAAGTGAGCATAGGGAAAAAAAAAAGAAAGTATCCCATTTAGCAATTACTTTCATCACAAAAAGATTTAAGTGAGAGTAGGGAAAACAAAAAAAAGAGTACCAAAAAATACATGCGGTACCAAAAAAAAAAGTGTTCACAAGCACTACAAAAAAAATACATGTGGTACCAAAAAAAAAAAGAAGAGAAGGATAGTTTCTACTACAACAAATCAGGAACTTAGCCAAAAATGGCTTCTAGCGAAAGTTTCAGCTCCTCAAACAAACTTTTGGCCTCAGCCGCCAGAGTTTCCAGGGCACGCTTCTTCAGGAACTTCCCATGAGATGCCGGGGTAGGCTGTAACCCTTCTTTCACACCGGGAAGCTTATCCCGAGTAGTTTGCCATTGTTGGTCCTCTTGAAACTTCCTTTCGAGAACTCGATCAGCACCTACAACCAGGCGAATCAGAGCACTCTCCCTGTCGTGAGCCTCTGTTATAGCAGCCCACTTGACAGCGACTTGTGCCTTCAAATGCTCAAGACGTTTCCTGGCCTCATCGACCTCCCTATCAAGGATGTTAAGGTCATGTGTTAGCCCAATGATGGCTAGCTCTTCTAAGTTCTTCTCTCAGACTAGCTGCTTCCTGCTTTGTGTAGCCTCATTCAGGTCGGACTTATCCTTTTCAGCAGGGTCCAGGAACATCTCCTTGAAGAACTGGTCGTCAGCAAAACCAATGGTCTCAAATCACTTGTCACCCAGTGCAATGATCCTATCAACGATCTCCCTGGCACCTGTGACATCCAGACCAGCCTCTTCGGCATCACCGAGAATCTCCTGCACATGCTGGATCATGCCAAATCCGGCATCCAAGTGCCCAAAAAGGAGAGTCTCAACCCAAGAGCTGAAAACTCGTGCCACCACCTTCTTCGCAAAAAGAAGAGATGGCCCAGCTGAAGATTCGCCCCGCTCCGTCGGTTGGCTGCTCATGTCATGCCCCGTTGGAAGAGGAACAAAAGAACTCTTTCCAGTCGGAGCTGTTGGGGAGGGAATCTCAGCATGAGGTACCTCCTCCACCGTGTCAGAATTGGTTGCAGGAGTCTCTACCTCCGGATCAACCTCTGGCATCCCTTGCTCGGGTTCTGAATGAATCAATGGACTCTCCTATGTCGCTTCAAAACCTGCCAAAGAAACACAAAAAGGTATGAATATGATCCTGTTTAGAAAAAATCATTATCAGGGTTATTACTATAAAATACCTTCTTCGACGACTGGCCGAACACTTTCTTCCTCCATGAACTCAACGGAAGCATCGTCAATATTTGCGTCCATCGATGGTTCAAAGTCATCAGAATCGTGTGGCAAGTCAGTTGACAAGAAAAATGTTAGCAAACCAAGCCACAGATAAAAAAAAGAAAGCAAAAGAAGTCATACCAGTTGGAGGTTCTGGAATCACTCTAGAGTCCCTCGGTTCTTCTTCTGGTGCCGCAACCGGATCCGTCACCGCCTCATTGGCAGGATCCTCAGGCATGCCAAGTCTTCATCCTCTACTAAAAAAGGCAGCAGGGGGAGAAAGCAAATCAAGACATGGAAAATTCCATGAAAGAAACAGAAAGAGAAAGAGGAAGAATCATACCTTCACCGTCGGTCTCTTCTTTTCGGCTCCTCTTTTCCGGAGGCTCGTCAGCATTCCCTCGCACCTCCTCATTGATAGTAAGAGGGACTTCTATGTCAGGAGAGTCCTCATGTGCCCCCTCACTACTAGGATGACTCCTCTTCCTCTTACCCCTGCGGGCTTGCCTCCTAGAAGAACCTGCCCCACTGTCAGAGTCAGGTTTCCCACTTGACTCCTCACTGGATGGTCTACTCTTGCTAATAGACTCCACGGAAGCCCGCCTCTGTGTCGCTTGTATCCAAGCATCAAGCTCAGCTTCCTCCTATTCTAGCTGCTCTAAGGCCTCATCAGGTACCTCCCGGACAGCTTCAGAACCAATGACGCCTTGGTCACCGAGATAGCCTATCTTGTGCTTCTCTCAAGAAAGGAAGGCCCAAACTTCCTCTCACCGGACGCCATCCGACTTTCCAATGCCTTTTCCTAGAAGATAGCTTTTCATCAAGCTCCTTCATGGAAACCCTCGATATGCCGAAAAGCTCTCCGCGAACCACTACGTGAAGCTGGCAGTTCGAAAAGTCGACAACACAGGATAAGAAATCATTGCAGTAGTGTCTTCAGCACTATAAAAAGCCCATGCATTTCTGCCATCCTGCAAACCTCCAAAGCGCTTCACCATACTCGAAGGCGCTCCAACAATGCCTTGACAAAAGCCTAACTACAGTGCAAAGCGAGAAGGCACATACGGCTGGATATTGACGAAAAGATGTCTACGGTACACCATCGTGCTGACACGTATGCTGAAAAGCCACTCATTCTCTGCATTTGTCAAGGAGTAATGCCTTCCCGACCCTGCCCTGGTAGAGTCACGGGAGGCATAAAAATCAAAAGCCTTCTTCCGGAACTCCGGAGAAAGCTTCACTGAAGACTGCCCCATCTCGACGTCCCTGAACCGTCGGATCCTCATGCGGGCAAACAAAAGCGATTCGACCACGGCTTTGCCCTTAGCTAATCGAATCATCAGAGGATCATCACCCTATCCAGCACACAGCCGGTGGAAGCCAGGACAGTGGTATACAAACCACGAATAAAAGATATGGGCTGAAAATACCCTATTCATAGGGACCCCAAGCCGAACCAAAAAAAGCAGCAGCCTGCAGTTCGGTACACAGATAGGAGTAAAGAGCTGGCACCAAAGCAAGCTGCTCTCGAAACGCCATCTGACAAGCCAGAAAAATACAATGCGGCCTGATGTGCGTTCCATCTCCTCCAGTAAAAGCAGCCTCACCTAGCCAATAAGTGAGGTAAATAGCGAGATCTCTACGCAGTGCAATGTTAGGACATATGGCGTTTGTACTCGCAAAGATATCTGTCAACTCTTCTTGCATAGCCAAAATCTTCTTCGAACCCGTATCCTTAGCCCTGTCTTCCCGAGTCATGCTATCAGAAGGCTCCCCACTTTCAAAGAAGTTGGGAGACAAAGAGCAAAAACTCTTCCAACTGCTGGATCTTACTGTTGAGCCCTCCTTCTCCTTCAAAAAATCATAGAAGGGGATGAGCTGAAAGTATAAAAGCCCGAACTCCTCAGACTGCTCCTCAAGGACACTGTCGATCGGCATAAACTCCTCATAGAGTCTGCCAAGGATGGGCAATCCAGTAATGGCGCTCAGCTCCTTCAAAGAGAAACCAATCTCACCATTCGTCATAACAAAGGTATTGGTTTGTGGAAAGAATGACTCCAACATAGCCATGAAGCCCTCGTCGGAAAAGATCACGGTCTCCCTAAATGCGCGGACCGCATCAAAAATCCTGGCTTCCTTCAAAACGGGGCCACCAATCAGCAGGACACTATCAGTCCACGACTTCCACTCAGAGACAGCATTGAAACGGCCATGAAGTCGAAAAGGCTTCACCCAATTACTGCCGTCACCACTGAAAATGACAAGGCCCACCGGTCCCAAATCGACCGATAGATAATCAGAGCCCTGGTAGCCACTGGCCGACATTAACATGTCCATGTTAGCAGGCGACTTCTCCGCATATCCAGGAGAACCGCCTACAAAAACCCCGATCTTGATTACATTTGTCCTCTTCACCCAACTTAGAGGATCTTCTCTCTTAGAGCACATGGGAGAAAGACTCATGATCGAGACGGTGCGATCAAACGTCGACCGGGTAACAACGATTCTCTTCTCACCATCAACTATGTAAGAGAACTGAAAACATCTCCTCTGGCATGTCATGTCGTCAAGGACTGCATCACTAAAGAAGATGGTAGGCTTGGGCAAAACCCTCTGATCGTCCATCACCCAATTACGATTGCTTACCATGATCTTATAAAATTCGTCACTCTTGAGAGCGATTAGTCGCTGCCTCATCTCATCTCTATTGAGGGAGTCACACTCTTCGATGTTTCTCTCAACATATTGGACCTTCTCCCAAGCCTGCTAAACGACCGGATTAGAAGATCTAGCAGATCGATGAGGTACGGTTGTAGCAAGCTCTTTACCCTTGTTCATTCTGGAGGAACCACCTGCAAAGGTTGGAAAAGAAAAAGATCAATCATCAAAATGACAGAATTTTGCTAAAAAAAAAAGAAATCTGGCGAAATTTTGACATGATTCCGGTGCAATTCCAAAAAAAAAGGAAATACCCTGAAAGAAATAGAAAGCTTGAAGATGGGCTCAACATTGCTGCGAGCTCCAAAACTCCAAACTTTCGAAACCTCAAAGTCTCCTCAAAATCAGGAAGGGCTCAACATCGCTGCGAGCTCTAAATTCCCAAATTTGCAATAACTTTTAGGTATGCTATCACATCATGCTACAAATTCAATTTACAAAAAAAATACATGCATGAACATCTTGGATTGCCAAAAAATCCATTATCATGATGAGCGAAAAAAAAAAGAGAAGAAACTTTCTAAAAAAAAAGGGAGAACGAAAAGAAAAAAAAAGAAACAAAAAAAAGGGGACTGGCCCACAGGCCACGTGGTTGTACGGCCAGATCCGTACGGATCTGTCCGTACGGCCCACAAAAGAAAAAAAAACGTGCAAAAAGAAAAAGAAGAAAGCATGAGAAAAAAAAAGAAAACACGTGTGTGTAAAAAAAAAGATAAAACACGTGTAAAAGAAAAGAAAACGAAGAAAAGAAAAGAAAAGAAACAAAAAAAAAACTTTTTTTCTCCTACAATGGAGTTTTCTTGGAAAAGGGAACTTACTTGAAGCCATTGATGGAGAAGAAGAAGACAGTCTTGAAGATCTTAAAGAAGAACTCTTGGTCTTGAAGCCCTCTTGGGATTTTTGCAAAAGAAAGCAATAAGAGTAAGAGATCAAACCTCCTCTTTGCTTTTATAGAAGAGAGCAAACCAAAGAAGGAAAAAAGAAAGAGGTAAGTGATACTACTTAGTAACCTTACCAAAAGAAATAAATCAGAAAGATTCTTTCCCAAAAGAAAGATATCATGAGGGTGATGGACCGCGCTCCTGCTCGGTTCCTACCGAGGTGTCGGCGGACGTGGGAGTCCGTCGGGTCCGACCCTTTTCGTAACCAGGAGGGGCAGGGGCGTGCATCAACATTTCTTTTTTTGTGTGGGACTGCCAGATTTTCTATTTTACTTGGAATTGCAAGTGGTGATCCGGAGATCAATCTTCGCAAGTAAAAAGGAAATCAACTTCTTTCAAGTTTTCCATTGCACATATATTTAAGAAAAAGAGACATTTTTCTTGGTTTGCCGTGAAAGGCGATTTTTTTGGCGTTTATAGCCGATTTTGGCGTTTATAGCCGATTTACAATCCTTATCAATAATGAAAGACAAGAGTTGTGATTTTTGTCTCTTTTGAAAAAATACAAACTACAATGAAAAGCAAGAAAAGGAGGATCTAACTTCTCAGGAGATTGTGGGGGACTCGTTTAGATTGACGGTCGCAAGCCATATGTGGGCTTCGCCATCATCCATGCAGATGAGAACAGAGGATGCTATTGATTCGCTTGGCTTGGCTATAACCTCAGGTTTTTAGAGGACAAAGACCAAAAGGAGGTCCTATGTCCAATAAAAAGCCGAGTAGACGGGCTGAAAAGCCACATCTAAGCCATTGGAGGCAGGAGGAGAAGGCAAGGACCTTGGGGGGGGTACCCCCCAAGGGACTTTTGTCACCTTGTAGCCGTGGTCGATGTAGAACTTCCGCAAAGTTTTCTCTCTTAGATTTCTGATGCCTCTTTCTGTCTGAGTTTCTGGATTTTCTGCAGTCTATTGTCTGTGTGTCTGCTGTTGTTGTTCTTTCTTCTTGGAGAGCTCTCCTATTTATAGGCTTTTAGGTAGCCATTTAGGAGGGTTTATGGGCTTTTATTGTCATTAAGCCGCATAATGGGAGGAGTTACAAAATTGAATTTTTTATTTTGTAACTCCTTTTTCTTGGCTTCTGATTGGCCGGAGGAGATTGAGGGCATTTAATCGCCTTTAATCACCATGATGGGAGGAGTTTCATGGGTTAAATGCCATGAATCTCTTGACTTGTAACTCCCGGATGCTTGCTTCTGATTGGTTCCTCCAAGGAAATGGATTAATGACTGTAATAAAGCTAGTCAATTAATCGCATTAAGTGGTCGCCGAACATCTGAAGAGTCGCGGGCCGTGCCGCGTCTTTTAGGATTCTTCTGGTGATGATCATCGATGGATCTTCATGTAGATCGACATCAGATGACCATGTAATTTCAGGTGTTTGTTGCCAACAGCGGGTCGGTGCCATCTGTCCTGTCGATTTCTCGATCGGTCGGGTAGAAAGCACACTTTTTTTTGGTTGACCGGGTGGCGATCAATATTGTTTTCAATACTCTTGATGATTGACCCGTGTTTTGGACGGATGTCAGAGGATTTGGTGTCTCAAAAGTATGAATTTTGGAAAGTACCAGAGGCTGGGCGCTTCGAATCGCGAAAAACGGCGAAAAAACGGGGTTTCCGAGGGCTTCCCGGCGACCCCGGGCTCCAGGGTCGCCGGCGACCCTGGGGGGGTTTTCCCCCCTTTTTGTCCCGTTTTGTGTCCGTTTTTGCTCTTTTTCGATTCTTTTTTCTTCTGTATTTTTCCTTGACATTTTTGACCATTTATTGGCCTGATTTCCCTGTAGGAAACCTGATGAGAATCCTTGCATTTTATTTTGCAAAGTTTCCAATTTCCCGAGAAAGCCGAAGACTTTGTCGTGCAGAGGTGCCGATTTTCCGTCAGAAGCTGAAACTGGGTCAAACGATGTCGGAATGACCTGAAATTTTGTGTGAAGCCTCTTGAGCAATAAATAAGACCAACCATAGGCTTTTGTTTGAGTTTTGAAGCCTTTTGGGGTCCTATCACCAGTAGACTCGCTTTTGTCGCGATGAAGATGTCGCGGTTTGATGTGCGGTCAACCGATATCCGATTGACTTGAAATTTGACAGGGAACCTATTGGAGTCATTCTAAGATGATCCATAGGCTCTGTCTTGGAAACCATGGTCTCGGAGAGCTTCGCCGCTGAGAGGCCTGATTTAGCTGTTCGAGGGTTGATGTAGGGTCAAACGTTGTCGGTTTGACTCGAAACTTGACATGGAGCCTTTTGGAAGTATTTTGAGACCATCCATCGGCTCTGATCGAAGATTTGGTGTCTCCGATGCTTTTGCCGCCGAGAGCTCCTTTTCGGCTGTCGGAGCAGCGAAGTTAGGCCAAATGATTTTGAAATGGCCCGAAACTTCTTGTGTACTCCTCTTTTAGCTGTCTTGAAGGATCTTGCAGTTTTTGTTTGATTCTGACAAGATTTGATTTTTGGAAGTAGCATTGCCTATTTATGGCAGGTTGCGACTTCATGTAGCTCTTTAGATCTTGAAGAGGCAAAGTGACATTTTTGGTGTCAACAGAGGGATTCTCTCCCAAAAAAGAAATCAATGAGAGATTTTCTCCCAAAAGATAGGAGATTTGAGATATTCTCTCCCAAAGAAAGATATCTTGAGATGTTCTCTCCCAAAATAAAGGGAACATGAGAGATTGTCTCCAAATTAAGATATTCTTAGATATTCTCTATCCAAAGGAGATATTTTTAGATATTCTTAGATATTCTCTATCCAAAGGAGATATTTTTAGATATTCTTTATAAAAATGACACCATATGAGATCTAAGCCATTCCAAAAAGCTTAAGGTCCCATAGGGTTAGCCCATATGAGCCAGGTTTGACCACCTAGGCACTAAAAAAAAAAATATTTTTTTGGGCTTTTAATCAAAGAGAAATCCCTCTTACCAAGAGCATACAAAAATAGTTCCATGCCTCTTTTGAGTTGATTGGACCATACAAAAAAGAATTCCAAGCCCTATGAGCTTCTAAAAATCAAACCATCCAGCCTCATATACCAAATTGAGCCAAAATTTTGAAATTGACATTCTACAAAAATCCAAACCAAATCTTGGTCCCCTAACTTGCCACATACAGCTTGTTAGGTCACAAGACCAAAACGAAAAACCAAAATCCTGATCCCCCAACATTCCACATACAGCTTGTTGGGTCACACGGTCAAAACCAAACCCGACCCCCTAACCTGCCACATACAGCTTGTTAGGTCACAAGGTCGAAAATAAAAATCCAAATCCACATCCCTGATGTCATCTTCAAAACTTTGCCTCGAGATGGTATGTGATCCCTTTCACTACCATAAAAATTCCTCTGAAAGCTCAAAAGGCTACAATACCAAAAGAAAGGCTGCTCAAAGACTCTTGGTCAAGTCACAAGCACTTTTTCAAAAATCTCTTCGAGGCACATCGACTACAAAAGTTAAGCAACTCGTCACTACACCTCGAGGGGGCATTTGTTGATAATAAAAATGTCACTTTGCCTCTTCAAAATCCAAAAAGCTACATGAAGTCGCAGCCTGCCATAAATAGGCAATGCTACTTCCAAAAAATCAAATCTTGTCAGAATCAAATAAAAACTGCAAGATCCTTCAAGACAGCCAAAAGAGGGGTACACAAGAAGTTTCGGGCTATTTCAAAATCATTTGCCCTAACTTCACTTCTCCGACAGTTGAAAAGGAGCTCCCTGCAGCAAAAGCATTGGAGACACCAAATCTTCGATCAGAGCCTGTGGATGGTATCAAAATACATCCAAAAGGCTCCACATCAAGTTCCAAGTCAAACCGACAACGTTTGACCCTCTATCAACCCTCAAATAGCTAAATCAAGCCTCTCGGCGGTGAGAACCACCAAGGCCATCACTCATCAAAAACAGCACATGGACGGCTTCAAAATGCTTACAAAGGGCTACACGTCAAGTTTCACGTCATTTCGACAACATTTGACCATACTTTGACGCTCGGAAGCCAAATCAGGCCTCTCGGCGGTGAAGCTCCCCGGGACCGTGGTTTCCAAGAAAGAGCCTATGGATCATCTTAAAATGACTCCAATAGTTTCCCTGTCAGATTTCAAGTCAATCGGACATAGGTTGACCGCACATCAAAGCGCGACATCCCCCCCGCGACAAAAATAAGTCTACTGGGAATAGGACCACAAACGGCTTCAAAACTCAAATAAAAGCCTATAGTTGGCATTATTTATTGCTCAGGAGGCTTCTTCCCAAATTTCAGGTCATTCCGACATCGTTTGTCCTAGTTTCAGCTTCTGACGGAAAATCGGCAGCTCTACGCGACAAAGTCTTCGACTTTCTCGAAAATTTGGAAACTTTGCACTCCAAAATGCAAGGATTCTTGTCAAGTTTTCTACAGGGAAATCAGGCCAATAAATGACCATAAATTTCATGAAAAAAAAATACAGAAGAAAAAATAATCGAAAAACATAAAAAACGGCCGCAAAACGGGACAAAATGGGGGAAATCCCCCCCACCCCTGCGACCATGGAGCCCGGAATCACCAGGTTGCCCCCGGAAGGCCCGTTTTTCGTGATTCAAAGCTTCGGACTCCTGGGATTTTCCAAAATTCATACTTTTGAGGTGCCAAATCCTTTGACATCCGTCAAAATCACGGGTCAATCATCAAGAGTATCAAAATCAACATTGATCGCCAACCGGTCAACCAAAAAAGTGTGCTTTCTACCCGACCGATCGAGAAATCGACAGGACAGATGACACCAACCCACTGTTGGCAACCGATACATGAAGTTACATGGTCATCCGATGTCGATCTATATGAAGATCCATCGATGATCATCGCCAGAAGAATCTCAAAAGACGCGGCACGGCCCGCGACTCTTCAAGTGCTCGACGACCACTTAATGCGATTAAATGACTAGCTTTATTGCAGTCATTAATTCATTTCTTTGGACGACCCAATCAGAAGCAAGCAAACGGGAGTTACAAGTCAATTGATTCATGGGATTTATGTTGGAAATTAGGTGGGCCTCTAGGATAGGTTTCAAAACTTTTTGAACCACTTGATATAGAGATCAACTATCCATAGGGCTATCAATGTTTCCAGGATGCAAACCCTCTATCTCATCTATCACGATCAGTAATATAATCTATCTAGGAGATAGAAAATAATAACAAACATGCAACAAAGATCTATATCATACAAGAAAATAGATTATACCTTTGGAGCTCGGTTGTGCTCTAATGGAGAATTTGCTACTTTCTTTGATGACGAACCCTTTCGCGAATCAAATAGGTTTCTCCAAAACCCAATTGCCTTCCACGCTATTACCCGAATCAGAATCTCTTTCTCAAGAAGATGGGTGGGATCCTCAAGAGAAGACAACTAGGAACTTAAAAGAATTAGAAGAGGGAGAGAAGAGAAGTGCAACTCTTGCACAAAGGGGGCTGGGCGTGAATTCCAAGGATGGACGTCCAAGCCCCCTTTGGTCCCTATTTATAGCTTTTGCAAACTACTCTTTACTAATTTAATTAGAAGTCTCACTTCCAAATTAATTAGTAACTTTCTTCTCTTTCTTAATTACAATAGAAGTCTCACTTCCATTAATAATTAGAAACATACTATTACCACTATTAGAAGTCTCACTTCAAATAGAAATAGTAACTTTCCTTTTAAAGTTCAACTAGAATTAGTATTCATCTGATGATTGGGCTAGCGTGGGGACCACTAGGGATTCCTTAGAAAGCTGGCTTCAACTGGGACACGCGACCCCACATCTCATGTGTAATCCGGGCCCACAGTTAATTGCAAATAATTCCACTATATAAATGCAATTGAACTCCAGTCTTAGAAAATTACATAGAAGACCCTAAACTTCCCTATTACCACAAGTAGGCCCCTCCATCAATATCCATGGATCAATTGGACCTGTCTTCCAAACTAGATCCATATCTTATTATCCTTGAGCCCCAATTAATTATAATGATCAATGGTACCTTTCCAATTAACTCTTAATCGAAATGGGTGTACACTTACCAATGATTAAATCCATTAATTGGCATAAGGGGATATTAGAGATAGATTCCATCTTGACTATTGAATGTTCTCACAGCTCTACTACCACGTACCCAAATCACCGAGGTGTTGACCTACAGTTGGCCTCACTCATTGGTGATTCAAAGCAAATGAATAGATAGAAACTTGAGTTCATTAATGTCTCAGGATTGAGAGCTTACTGCTAGGGAATTATGAGAAAAGACCTTAATATAAAGACAGTGTTTATAAGGTGCTTCTCATGGTCCTTCAATACATCCAATGTACCAGCACTATGATCTAGAATCTTTCATTCTGATGATCGAGACAAATCACACTATCTCATAGTGATCAAAATGTTGCAACCTTGTCAGTATGAGATGTCCAGTCTCATCACTGGTTGTGAAGATATTCAAGTATAAGGTTTATTATACATGTCTCCCGTATGTGGAACTCATCCATACACATGTATTATATTTAGTATACTTATGGACCCCGGTTCATCTCATGAACCATTATGTCATTCGAATTGGTTATGTGCAAGTATTTAATTAAACACCATTCATCTCATGAAATGGAAAGCATGAATATATTGATTAATAAAGAAATGAATCAATTTATTACATCATATGCTGGTATTGAGACCATAAAACTAACAATTTAAACCTTGAAACTCCTCCCATCATGGCGATTAAATGCCCTCAATCTCCACCGGCCAATCAAAAGCCAAGAAAAAGGAGTTACAAAATAAAGGAATTAAACCCTGTAACTCCTCCCATTATGCGGCTTAATGACATAAAAGCCCATAAACCCTCCTAAATGGCTACCAAGAGCCCATAAATAGGAGAACATTCCAAAGAAGTCCAGAGATCGGAAAGAATCAAACAACTTCCAAAGATCAGAATCAGTTCAGCTTCCAAGCACAAAAAACCCAGAGAAAGAAAGAGAGAAAACTCTGCAAAAGTTCTGCACCGGCCACCGCTACAGGGTGACAAAAGTCCCTTGGGGGGTAACCCCCCCCCCCCCCCCAAGGTCCTTGCCTTCTCCTTCTGCCTCCAAATGGCTTAGACGTGGTTTTTCAGCCCGTCTACTTAGCTTTTTATTGGACATAGGACCTCCTCTTAGTCTTTGTCCTCTAAAAATCTGAGGTTATAGCCAAGCCAAGAGAGTCAAGAGCATCCTCTGTTCTCATCTGCATGGATGATCGCGAAGTCTATACATGGTTTGCAACCGTCAATCTGAACGAGTCCCCCACAATCTCCTGAGAAGTTAGATCCTCATTTTCTTGCTTTTCATTGTATTTTATATTTTTCCAAAAGAGACAAAAATCATAACTCTTGTCTTTCATTATTGATAAGAATTATAAATCAGCTATAAACGCCAAAATCGGCTATAAACGCTAAAAATCGGCTATAAACGCCAAAATCGGCTATAGATGCCAAAATCGGCTATAAATGCCAAAAACATCGCCTTTCATGGCAAATCAAGAAAAATGTCTCTTTGCTTAAATATATGTGCAATGGAAAACTTGAAAGAAGTTGATTTCCTTTTTACTTGTGAAGGTCGATCTCCGAATCACCACTTGCAGTTCCAAGTAAAATAGAAAATCTGGCACACCCCCACAAAAAAATGTTGATACCCGCTTCTGCCCCCCGGGTGCGAAAGGGTCGTACCCAATGGACTCCCACGTCTGCCGACCTCGGTAGCACCGAGCATGAACGCGCGGTCCATCACTAGGCACTAAAAGAGGCTTTTAGTCAAAGAAAAATCCCTCTTACCAAGAGCATACAAAATGGTTCCATGCCTCTTTTGAGTTGGTTGGACCATACAAAAAATCCAAGCCTCATGAGCTTCCAAAATCCAAACCATCCAACCTCATGAACCAAATTAAGCCAAAATCTTGAAATTGACATTTCACAAAAAATCAAATCCTGGTCCCCTAAATTGCCACATACAGCTTGTTAGGTCACAAGGCCAAAACCAAAAACCAAATCATGACCCCCAACTTGCCACATACAGCTTGTTGGATCACAAGGTCAAAACCAAAAACGACCCCCTAACTTGCCACATACAGCTTGTTAGGTCACAAGGTCAAAACCAAAAAACCAAACCTGACCCCCTAACCTGTCACATAGCTTGTTAGGTCACAAGGTCAAAAACAAAATCCAAAAACCCAAATCCAAATCCCTCATGTCATTTTCAAAACTTTGCCTTGAGATGGTACGTGATCCCTTTCACTGCCATAAAATCCCCCTGGAAGCTCAAAAGGCCAATCTACCAAAAGAAAGCCTGCTCAAAGACTCTTGGCCAAATCAGAAGCTCTCCATCGAAATACTCTTTGAGGCACATCGACTACAAAAGTTAAGCAAACTCATCGCTGTACCTCGAGGGGGCATTTGTTAACACCAAAAATGTCACTTTGCCTCTTCAACATCAAGAAAGCTACATGAAGCCGAGCCTACCACAAACAGGAAATGCTACTTCCAAAAAATCAAATCTTGTCAGAATCAAACAAAAACTGCAAGATCCTTCAAAACAGCCAAGAAAGGAGTACACATGAAGTTTCGGGCCATTTCAAAATCATTTTGTCTAACTTCACTCTTCCAGCAGCTAAACAGGAGCTCCCGGCGGTGACAGCATCGAAGACATCAGATCTTCAATCAGAGCATGTGGATGGTCTCAAAATACCTTCAAAAGGCTCCACGCCAGGTTTCAGGTCAAACCGGCAATGTTTGACCCTGCATCAACCCTCAAGCAACAAAATCAAGCCTCTCTACGGCGAGGACCACTGAGGCATTACTCATCAAATAGAGCACATGGGTGGCTTCAAAATGCTCCCAAGGGGCTACATGTCAAGCTTCTGGTCAATTTGACAACATTTGACCAGACTTTGACTCTCGGAAGCCAAATCAGGCCTCCCGGCAATGAAGCTCCCCGGGACCCTAATTTCCAAATCAGAGCTAATGGATCTTCTCAAAATGACTCCAATAGGCTCCCTGAAAAATCTCAGGTCAATCAGATGCCGGTTGACAGTACATCAAAGCGCGACATCTTCCTCCTGAAAGAATCAAGTTTATTGGCGACAGGACTCCACACGGCTTCAAAACTCAAACAAAAGCCTATGTTGGTCTTATTCGTTACTCAAGAAGATTCACCTCAAACATCAGGTCATTCCGACATCGTTTGACCCAGTTTTGGCTTCTAACAGCAATCGGCAGCTCTCCGCGACAAGGTCTTCGGCTTTCCCAAAAAATCAAAAACTTTATACTCTGATACGCAAGGCTTCTCATCAAGTTTTCTACAGGGAAATCGGGCCAAAATATGTACAAAAATGTCAGGAAAAATACCAAAGAAAAAAAAATTCAAAAAAACCGGAACAACAGCAGAAAATCGGCGACTAAAAGGGGAAAAACCCCCCATGGTCACCGGCGACCTTGGCCCATGGTCGCCGGTGACCCTGGGTGCATGGTCGTCGGCGGCCCTGGAAATTCAGGTCACCGGATTTCCGCCGAAAGGCCGTTTTCCGGTCCCTTTTTGAGTTTTGAGATGATTGGCCCCTGTGATTTCTCCAACTTCTGACTTTTGAGGCCCAGAATCTGTCGATCTTCGTCAACATCATGGGTCCATCTTCGAGAGTATCAAATCATCATTGATCACCAACCGGTTGACCAAGAAAACACACTTTTTGTCCAATCGATCGAGAAATCGACAGGATAAGTGGCATCGACCCATTGATAGCAATCAATATCTGAAGTTGCATGGTCACCCGACATCGATCAGCATGAAGATCCATCGGTGATCATTGCAAGAAGAATTCCAAAAGATGAGACTCTTCAAGCAACTTGGCGACCACTTAATGAAGTTAATTGACCCATTTATGGAAACTTAATGCGGTCATTAACTCGTTATTTCTGACGACCCAATCAGAAGCGAGGAAAAAGGAGTTACAAGTCAAAGCAATCATGGCATTAAAACCATGAAACTCTTCCCATCATGGAGATTAAAGGTGCTTAAAGGCTCTTAATTCTCCACCGGCCAATCAGAAGCCAAGAAAAAGGAGTTACAAAATAAAGAAATAAAAACTTGTAACTCCTCCCATTATGCGGCTTTAATGCATTGAAAGCCCATAAACTCTCCTAAATGGCTACCAAAGGCCTATAAATAGGAGAGCATGTTAGGATTTTTGTATGTTGCTAATTTGATGGATGCATTATCACTTTCACCGTCAACTGATCACACACTCTTGCATCTTAGTTTGGACTTTGAAATCTGAGTTCCTAGCTTGCATATGCAATTGATTTTCAAAGACTTCATCCTGCATGTTTTAGAACTTAAAATTCACTTTTGAAAATCTAGTTCTTCTTGCTTGATTTTGGATAATCGAGTTAGGCATATAGGTTTATGATTTACATACATTCCTCATCTTTAGAAAATTGATTTTATGCATAAATCATGATGGCCCTGAGTTCCTAGTTTCATTTCTTAGAAATTTGAAATATCCTAAAGAACTCCTCCCAGGCCAGTGTGCTCGGTCGACCGAGCCCTGTACCCAGCTGACCGAGCCAACTAGCCGTTGGGAAATATGACGGTTGGACCAGGTCGACCGAGAGGGTCATGGGGTCGACTGAGAAATCTAGCCGTTGGGCTGTTTTTTCTGAATAAGTCCTTTTCATTCCTTTTTTTCAAGGGGTTGCTTAAGTGAATCTTTGGAACCATTTTGAAGCCTGAGAGGGGAATGAGCTGAGAAGGTTAAAGGGTCAATGGAAATCCAAAACCTTGAGATTTAAAGGTATATCCTTCCAAGTTATAGTTGATTTCCATCCTTTTGAAATCTGTGCATGTTCAAACCTTTGAAACTCTATTTTAGCATGATTTCTAGCTTTGATTGAGTTGTTTTACAAACTTCAAATCACATAAGCATATTATATTGTTTTGCAAACACTCATGTCCAAATCACATGTGTTTTAGTATTTAAACTTTCATACAGCTTGTGTATTTTGATAGGAATGTCTTTCCAAGTTGTTTTGATTAACTCATGTGATTAGTTCATCTCTTCAATCATTATTTTATGATCTTAAATTTTCAAATTCATCAAGCATTCATTTAAGAGCTTCTTTTTAGAAATTGATTAAAGTAAACATTCATACACATTAAGCACTCACCTTAGCAAATTACAAGTGTATGTTTGTAACTTTGTTTTAACTTTCATATCAGCCTATTTAAAAGGCAATTGTATAGAGCTTTAATTGTATCTCTTAAAGTGTTTTGTGAAGACACTTCCTTGAGAGAAAATATTCTTCTTGTAAAGGTTATTGCTTAGCCTTGAAAAGCATCTTGTAAAGGTTATTGCTTAGCCTAGAAAAGCACTTTGATAGGTTATTGTTAAGCCTTGAAAAACATCTTTGTAAGGGTTATTGCTTAGCCCATTAAAAAGCATAAATAGTGGAAATCTGGTGGGGTGTTGTATCATAAGCCAGTAGTGGATGTAGGCATTGAGGCCGAACCACTTTAAACTCTTGTGTTGTGGTGTTTCTTGTGGTGTTTGATTTATTTAGCTTCCGCATTCAGTTTTATAATCATCACAATTGGCTTGTTAATTTAAAGAAGTTTAAAATTGGTCATTTTGGTCACTAAGTTGTAACTCACCCTATTCACACCCCCCTCCTCTCTAGGGTAAGGATCCCGGACTTACAATTGGTATCAGAGTATCGTGCTCTATATTAAGATCAAGTGTTTGGAACTCTTGAATAGGTGTAAAAACCTAGAGTCAAAGCCCTAGTGTTGTGTTTTCATGAAAATTATTAGAATGGGTTCCACTATGCTAAATTGTGTAGATCCTTTGGTAGATTCTTCTAGACCCCTCCTTCCAACAATTGGAGATTCAAACGTTGAACTTAATGAATCTCAATTTGAATTAAAAGAAGAAGAAAATGGTGAAAATAAAAATGATATTCAACAAGCTTATGATGAATTGTGTACATTTTCCTTAGAGGTTGTTAAGAAGAATAAAAAATTAAGAGAAGAATCTAAAAGGCTAAACAAAGATTTAATCTCTTCTAATGATGAATTTAGAGAAAATAAAGAAATTATACATTGCTTAGACTCTAAGTTTATGATCTCTTTGCATAACCTATCTAATGTTCCAGATGAACTAAATGAAATTAAGATAAGTAATGACGAGCTTAATAAAGAAAATCTAACTCTAAGAGATCAATTAAAAAGGCAAGATGAAGACATTATCAATTTATAATCCAAGTTGACAATTTCCAAGGAAAACTTGTCTAATGCTCAAAGTAATTTAAAAACCTTAGAACTTGGATCAAATGTTGTTAATGAACTTAAATTTGAATTAAAATTTGCCTATGAAGAATTAAACAAGATTAAGGGATTTGAAAATGAACTCATAGAAGTTAAAAATGAAAATTTGACCCTTAAAAATCAAGTCACTCAACTCGAGAGCCACAAATAAAAGTATGAGTGCAAATTTAACCAAGGTGAAGAGAAATTTGAAAAATTATTTAGATTGGGTAAATCTCAAAGAGATAGGACAGGTCTTGGATTTCATAGGTATACTTCACTTGGCCCTAATTTCACCAACACATTTGTGAAAGGTGAGTCCTCATTCTCTAGCACTCACTCTCTTTTGTCCAAAACAAACTGTCATTATTGTTGTAATGAAGGGCATTTCAAATTTGAGTGCAAATTAAGAAAAAGTCATTTGTCTAAACCCATCTATGAACCTAAGAAAGCAAAATCTAATCCTATGAAGGGTAAGGCATTAAAATCAAAGGAAGACTCTAGAAAGTTCAAACAAGTTAAACCATTTCAACCAGAGTCTCCTAAGATAGATTTTAAAAAGACTAAACAAATAAAAAATAGTCAAAATAAATCTATCAAAAAGAAACTTCTCACCTTACCTCCTCTATCTTTGGAAATGAAAGAAATTTTGAAAAAGGTTGAAAAATTAAAATTAAAATTCAAAAGACAAAAAGAGGGAGGAAAGGCTAAAAGAAATGAGAAGAGTAAAAAGGAAATGAAACACCAACTTCCAAAGACTAATCATCAATCTATATATAAAATGGTCAAACCTCAAAGATATGATGTCAAGTCTAAAAGAAATCAATTTTTATCTCCTCTAGTTGGTGGGATCTCAAACATAGACTCCAAAGCTCAAGACCTTAGATAGATACCTAAGGTTAGACTTTTAGACAAATACTAAGGCCTTGTTATTAGTTTAGACCAACACTTTCCCATTATTAAATGTGTTGTTGGCCCTAAGTCTAGTTCCTTCTATCTTTCTTAGTATTTTCTATATGTTTAAGTTTCATTTATTTGAGATTTACTTGTTGGAAATGCATTTTGAATTTAAAAGGCATCTTATGATAAAATGCATGTTTATGATCAATTTGATTTGAAAAAGAATTTCTTAAAGTTACATCTTCATAATCAATTGATTTGTTTTTTCAAATTTGTTTTTATTTGAATGGATTCATAGTTATTCCACATTTGTCAATTTAAATTCTTTTGAAAAATGATTTTTCTTTAACTTACTAGTTTTCAATCTTTTTAATGGAATTATTTAGAATTAATTGTGTAAAATCTGTTTTCCATCTTAGATTGAGCTTATAGGTTAGCTGGGTTAAGGGAATTGCGTGTTCAGAGTGTCCTTCTTCAGTTGGCCATTTTTTCTTGAACCTGAACAGAAATTCTATTTTTCCCTGTTGGCCCGGTCGACCCCATGAAGTGGCCGGTTGACCGAGCAAGCGCACCCAGCAACTTAAAAAGTTGCGCTGGGCTCTGTTTTTGTTTCTATTCAGAATTACTCTCTTGAGCAGGTCGACCCCCCAGGGCTTGATTTCCTCTTCCACTTCTGCTAATGCTCTACTAAGATAGGATCTTCATCCATTTTGAGCATCATTCTCAATCATCTTCCTCTTAGCTGGGCTCCATTTCGTTGGCTTCTTCGTCGTTACTGTTCATCTGTCAACCCCAGGTAGCAGTGGTTATCTGGTTCTTTTATCAGCTTGAAGTCTTTCTTCCATTTTTTCTTGTGTTCTTTCTAGCATTTCCAGAGATCTTCCCGAGCCTTCATCTAGCCAAGTCGCCCAATCACTGTGTTGCTCTCTCTCCTGCTCGCTCTGTGCTGTATTGGCATATCCATCATTGATTTAAGTGTCTGTGTGGGGGGCTGATCAAATGTTTGTAGTTATGTCTTCCACCTTCATTAAGAAATGTCTGTAGTCATCTATACACTTCAAAGGACAGCTATATTTTGTGGTTTTTTCAACTTCAGTTTCTGCACTCCAACTGTTTGACAGTTTTCCTGAACCTCAGTTCCATCCATTTCAGCAACTGTCTTTGCTCATTTCCAATAGGATCATTGTGCATTTGAGGTTATTCGTTTCAGGAGTAATTCAAGCCATCCCAAGTGCTCCTTCACTCTTCCCCTCCATTAACTGTTTCAGTTGGCTGTCTATCTCTTCTAAATTCAAAATCCAGCTGATTAGTGCTCTACGATCACCTTAGGATCTTCCAGCACTTGCTTGCAGCCTTGAGCATTATTTACCTTCAATATATTCAGTTATGGCTCGCACCAAGCAAACTTCTAGGAGGCCAATCAAAAAGTCTAAAACAAGCCAAGGCTCTTCTTCTCATAGATCTCCTTCATCCTCCCCCGAAGTTGCCCCACCTCAAGTGATTCAATTCAATCCCATCCCTTCTCCATCTTCTGTCATCAAATCTTTTCGGAACAAAGGGATTATAGTGGAGAAGAAATGTATTGTTGAATATCTAGTGGACTATGGTGTCCCTGCTATCCTAGAAGCCATAGGCCGGAGCAATATTTTGACTTGGAGTGGTAACACCTATGCATCTTCTGTTCATGGCCTATATGAGTTTATTTGTGCCTCCTCAAACAACTCTTTCACAATCACATTCGCGCATGGTGAAGAGGTGGTTACTACGGAGAATATCTCATCCATCTTGGGGATTCCTAGGTCAAATGGACCAAAAATAATTTCTGAAGTTCTTCCCCTAGATGAGAGAGATTCGGTGACCAGAGCTCGCTATGGAAAATCTGAAATCTGGTCAGCCAAGAATTGTCTCCAGGCTTCCCTAATGCTTCCTTCCCTCCGTATCATTCATCTCATTTTTACACATTCTATCTATCCAAGGGAAGGGAATAGGACAGAAGTAACTCCTTACATGGCTAATCTCTTGTTCAAAGTGATTTCAGGTGTTCGGGTATGCTTACCTTCTGTTATTATGCACCACATCATCCGTGTCATCACTGGCTCACAGCCATGTGCGGCTCCCTTTGGGTTCTTATTACCCAACTCGCCAGATCTTATGGTGTGAATCCTCCTACTTCTGAGATACCTGAGACTACAACAGTTTTCAACAAATCCAACATTCTCTTGATGAAGCTTCCACCACCTCAGCGAGTGAACCCTATTGCAGAAGGAGACGAAGAGATAGAGGCTGCAGATCAAATAGCAGCAAGAGCCCTTTCAGCCTCCCTAGCAGCGTAGTTCGGAGGACCGTATGACCTCTGTGGAACATGTTGTTTCTACTATGCATACAGAGTTTCAGGAGTTTAGACAAGAGGTATCAGGAATGATGAAGAAAACTTTGAAATACCTCTCGAATATCTCCAGCAGCTGTAGGCGTCATGATGATGCTGTGCCCCCATCTCCTACAGATTCATCTTAGATCTTAGATAGGCATTCATTTTTTTTTTGGGGGGAAGTGATAGACTGTCATTCTTTGATGTATTTTTGTCTATCAAACTATCTAATATTTTGATTACTGACCATATTATTTTGATTTTTGTATTGGTCATGTAATTATGTAATTTATGAAATCTATAATAATCTTTTATGGTAAATCAATGAAACTACAGTTTCATATGTTCATCTCTTATCTTCTTGTTATATTCCTCAATTGATGAATGCTTATGATGCTTTTAAGTTTAAACTATATATTCTCTTAATTAATATCTTTTGTCTTAGCTTCATTCAAACACAGCATGGACAACCTCTATACATGATAACATGTTTTGCATTTCATTTTCAATTTCATTTGGTAACAGGTGTTGCTAAAAGGTATTTGTTTTCTCATGTATCCAGGTTCCTTTGCAATTCGATGACAAAGGGGGAGAGAACTCGACAGAGTAAAAGAAGATCCAACAAAGGGGGAGAGAAGACTAGATCTAACTAAGGGGGAGATCTGACCAAGGATCAAAGAGGGAGAACGCTTGAAAGAAAATCGAAGTTCAGAGAGCATAAAGGAAAAGCTTGGAGCAAGGGGAGAGCTCTAACGAAGGGGGAGAGAACTTGAAGGAGTAAAAGCTCACGACAAAACGGTCGTTCGATCAAAGCTGCATTCAAGAGATTTCAAGAACATATTAGTTCAGAAGAGCCGAAGTCCTAGAAGTGTTGTGATCATCTTAGTTTCCATCAAATTGCAAAGGGGGAGATTGTTAGGATTTTTGTATGTTGTTAATTTGATGGATGCACTATCACTTTCACCGTCAACTGATCACACACTCATGCATCTTAGTTTGGACTTTGAAATCTGAGTTCCTAGCTTGCATATGCAATTGATTTTCAAAGACTTCATCCTGTATGTTTTAGAACTTAAAATGCACTTTTGAAAATCTAGTTCTTCATGCTTGTTTTTGGAAAATCGAATTAGGCATCTAGGTTTATGATTTGCATACATTCCTCATCTTTAGAAAATTGATTTTATGCATAAATCATGATGGCCCTGAGTTCCTAGTTTCATTTCACAGAAATTTGAAAAATCTGAAAGAACTCATCCCAAGCCAGTGTGCTCAGTCGATCGAGCCCTGTACCGGGTCGATTGAGCTAACTAGCCATTGGGAAAGATGACCGTTGGACCCGGTTGACCGAGAGGGTCATGGGGTTGACCAGGAAATCTAGCCGTTGGGCTGTTTTTTTCTATATTCATTCCTTTCTTTCAAGGGGTTGCTTAAGTGAATCTTTGGAACCATTTTGAAGCCTAAGAAAGGGGAATGAGCTGAGAAGGCTAGAGGGTCAATGGAAATCCAAAACCTTGATTTTTAAAGGTATATCCATCCAAGTTATATTTGATTTCCATCCTTTTGAAATCTATGCATGTTCAAACCTTTGAAACTCTATATTAGCAAGATTTCTAGCTTTGATTGAGTTGTTTTGCAAACTTCAAATCACATAAGCATATTATATTGTTTTGCAAACACTCATGTCCAAATCACATGTGTTTTAGTATTTAAACTTTCATACAACTTGTGTATTTTGATAGGAATGTCTTTCCAAGTTGTTTTGATTAACTCATGTGATTAGTTCATCTCTTCAATCATTATTTTCTAAGCTTAAACTTTCAAATGCATCAAGCATTCATTTAAGAGCTTCTTTTTAGAAATTGATTGAAGTAAACATTCATACACATTAAGCACTCACCTTAGCAAATTACAAGTGTATTTTTTTAACTTTGTTTTAACTTTCATATCAGCCTATTTAAGAGGAAATTGTATTGAGCTTTAATTATATCTCTTAAAGTGTTTTGTGAAGACACTTCCTTGAGGGAAAATATTCTTCTTGTAAAAGTTATTGCTTAGCCTAGAAAAGCACTTTGATAGGTTGTTGTTAAGCCTTGAAAAACATCTTTGGAAAGGTTATTGCTTAGCCCATTAAAAAGCATAAATAGTGGAAATCCGGTGGGGTGTTGTATCACAAGCCGGTAGTGGATGTAGGCATTGAGGCCGAACCACTATAAACTCTTCTGTTGTGGTGTTTCTTGTGGCGTTTGATTTATTTAGCTTCCACATTCAGTTTTATAATCATCACAAGTGGCTTGTTAATTTAAAGAAGTTTAAAATTGGTCATTTTGGTCACTAAGTTGTAGCTCACCCTATTCAGCCCTCCTACTCTAGGGTAAGGATCCCAGAGTTTCAGAGCATTCCAAGAAGAATGGATCCGGAAAAATCCCAGAAAAGGTCCAGAAAAACTGATCAGAAACCTAGAAGATCCTGAAATCTAGAAAAAGAAAAAACTTTGCCGAAGTTCTGTATCGACCACCGCGACAAGGTGACAAAAGTCCCTTGGGCTTGGGAGGCACCCACCCCAAGGTCTTTTCCTCTCCTTCTGTCTACATGGCTTAGACGTGGCTTTTCAGCCCATCTACTTAGCTTGTTTGTGGACATAGGTCCTCCTCTTAGTCTTTGTCCTCTAAAAATCTAAGGTTAAGTCAAGCCAAGCGAATCAAAAGAATCCTCTGTTCTCATCTGCATGGATGATGGTGAAGTCCACACATGGCTTGCAACCGTCAATCTGAATGGGTCCCCACAATCTCCTGAGAAGTTAGATCCTCCTTTAATTTCTTGCTTTTCATTGTAGTTTGTATTTTTCTAAAGAGACAAAAAAATCACAACTCTTGTCTTTCACTATTATTAAGAATTGTAAATCGGCTACAAATGCCAAAAATCGCCTCTCACGGCAAAAACCGCCTTTCACGGCAAAACAAATGAAATCGCCTTTCACGGCATTCAAAACTATGTCTCTTTTCTTAAATATATGTGCAATGAAAACTTGAAAGAAGTTGATTTCCTTTTCTACTTGCGAAGGTGGATCTCCGGACCACCACTTGCAATTCCAAATAGAATAGAAAATCTGGCACACCCATACAAAAAAGTTGATGTTCTCTTTGCCTCCGGTCACGAAAGGGTTGGACCCCATGGAGTCTCACGTCCGCCGACCTCAGTAAGCGCCGAGCGCAAAAATGGGTCCATCAATAGCTTATGAAGTTCTGCATACAATGAGTGCCAGAATGAAGGGCAGGGAAGGTTATATGGCTTTAAAACTAGATATGAGTAAGGCTTATGACAGGGTGGAGTGGGACTTCTTGGAGGCCAATAATGCGAAAGTTGAGGTTTTGTTGATAGATGGATTCCAGTGATCATGACATGTATAAAGTCAGTGTCCTACTCCGTACTCATTTATTGTCAACCACATGGGCATATTACTTCATCAAGAGGATTGCGACAAGGGGACCCTTTATTATCCCCTTATTTATTTATCATATGTGCTGAAGGTCTGAGTTCTATGCTTCCAAAGGCGGCAAGAGAGTCGAAGATTATAGGTGTGCCTATAACAAGAGGTGGTAGCAGATTGAGCCATTTATTTTTTGCTGATGACAGCTTGCTATTTTGTAAGGCTAATCATGATGAATGGTGCAACTACAAAGGCTTTTGGAAGACTATGAAAAAGCTTCTGGATAGAAACTGAACAAGGATAAAACATCTTTATTCTTTAGTAAAAGTTCCAAGAGGGATGCAAGGAGTCATATACTTTCCAATGTAAGAGTACAACCCACACAAAGTTATGATAAATATTTGGGGTTGTCGGCAACTGTAGGTAAATCTAGCATTCCAACTTTTCAAAGTTTGAACGAGTGAATTTGGAGAAGGCTAAATGCGTTGGAAGATGGCTTTGTGATACCTTGGATAATGGGAGATACACAATAGCTATAGCTTAATTACAAATTGCACTAAGAACAAGAACCCACTTTATAGATCCTACAAATACACTATTATAATGCTTACAAGCCACACACAAATTACAAACACTTACAAAATACCTACACCTTAACTTTCAAGCTTACACGCTCACAAGAAAGAAAGCACTTACTCACTGCACACTTAGCACTCATCACACACTTCAGTTCTCTTCTGGACTTGACTTATTTCAAATGAGGCAATGTCCCCATATTTATAGATGGGCATATGTCGGTGATGGCATTCTCTTGTGGATAGGAGAGGGTCCACGTGGCCCATCCATCACCATACTTTTATGTCAGCTTCTAGACATATCCAGATGAGTTGGTGTTGTGTATTTTCTAGAAAAGTTGAGACTGAGAAAGAGTAATGGAGAGGGCTCTTTCTAGAGATTTGGAGAGACAAAGTTGAAAGTCAGTATTTGACTGACATTACTCCCCCTCAAATACTGACATTTTTAATCTTTTATACCGAGGGTCTTCATGCCAAGCTTTCCTCTTAACCTTGTGAAAGTGTCGTTGGCAAAGCCTTAGTGAAGATATCTGCCACTTGTTCTGTTGTGCTACAATACTCCAGCTTCACTGTCTTCTGTTTTACATGATCTCTTATGAAATGATACATGATGTCAATAAGCTTACTCCTTCCATGTAGTATAGGATTCTTAGTGAGTTCAATGGCAGACTTATTAGCCACATGTATAGTTGTGGATTCATCTTGTGGGTGATTGAATTCTTCTAGGAGGTTTCTCAGCCATATAGCTTTGCAGACTGCTGTTGACGCTACTGCGCACTCAGCTTCACATGTAGATAGGGCAACAATACTTTGCTTCTTAGAGACCCACGTGAAAGTCGTCAATCCAAGATATAACACATATCTTGTAGTGCTCTTTCTTTCATCTTGACCACCTCCCCAGCCACTATCTGAGTATCCATACGATTTTTCTTCGTTGCCAAAGCTGTAGAAAAGACCAAGGTCTATAGTACCTTTCATGTACCTTAAGATTCTTTTGGCGCGACCCAGTGCAACTCCTTTAGCCTTTCCATATATCGGCTCAAAAGTCCAACACCATAGACAATGTCTGGCCTTGTGATTGGAAGATACCTTAAGCTTCCAATCAGGCTTTTAAATAGTGTCGGATTAATTTCTCTTCCTTCTCCTTCTTTTGTTAGTCTCAGGCCTGTTCCTACAGGCGTGCTTACAGGATTGCAGTTGTTCATTCTGAATTTTTTAAGGAGTTCTTTAGCATATTTTTTCTGTGAGATAAAGATGCCTTCTTATCGTTGCTAGACCTCTATTCCCAGGAAGAAGCACATTAGTCTGCAGTCGGTCATATCGAACTCCTTGAACATAGCATGCTTAAATCCTTCGAACATTTAAGTATTGTTCCCAGTGAATAGTAAGTCATCGACGTAAAGGCATGCCATGAGCATTTCTCTTTATGTAGACTGAATACTCATGCAAGCATTTGGAGAACCCATTTTCCTCTAGATAACTGTCTATACGAGCATTCCAAGCTCGTGGGGCCTGCTTTAGCCCATGTAATGCTTTCTTTAAGTGGTATACCTTTTGCTCCTCTCCTTCTACTATAAAGTCTTCGGGTTGTTCAACATATACTTCTTCATCGAGTATTCCATTTAGGAATGCTGAAGACTTAACATCCAGTTGGGTAGATTTTCCAACTATGATGTGCTGCAAGAGAGATAAGCATTCTTACCATATCAAGTCGGGCGACAGGAGCAAAGACTTCTTCATAATCCATGCCATATTGTTGTCTGTTGCCGTTAGCTACAAGCCTCACCTTGTATCGATCGATCTCTCCATCAACCGTGCACTTGATCTTGTATACCACTTGACATCGATAGCTTTCTGGCCTGGAGGGAGTGTAGTAAGCTCCCAAGTGTCGTTCTTCTTGATGGTGTGATTCTCTTCTTCCATGGCTCTTCTCTAATAATCTCCATTCACTGCTTCTTGGAAGGTAAGAGGCTCATGGTTAGCATAGATGTTGACACCAAAAATGTCACTTTGCCTCTTCAACATCAAGAAAGCTACATGAAGCCTCAGCCTATCACAAACAGGCAATGCTACTTCCAAAAAATCAAATCTTGTCAGAATCAAACAAAAACTGCAAGATCCTTCAAGACAGCCAAGAGAGGAGTACACATGAAGTTTCGGGCAATTTCAAAATCATTTGGCCTAACTTCACTCCTCCAGCAGCTGAACACGAGCTCCCGATTGCGACAGTGTCGAAGACATCAAATCTTCAATCAGGGCTTGAAGATGGTCTCAAAATACCTCCAAAAGGCTCCATGTCAAGTTCCAAGTCAAACCGACAACGTTTGACCCTACATCAACCCTCGAACAGCAAAATCAAGCCCCTCGGCAGTGAGAACCACCGAGGACATCACTCATCAAATAGAGCACATGGCTGGCTTCAAAATGCTTACAAAGGGCTGCACGTCAAGTTTCAGGTCATTTCGACAACATTTGACCAGACTTTGACTCTCGGAAGCCAAATCAGGCCTCTCGGCGGCGAAGCTCCCCGGGACCATGGTTTCCAAATCAGAGCTAATGGATCGTCTCAAAATGACTCCAATAGGCTCCTTGTCAAATTTTAGGTCAATCGAACATCAGTTGACCGCACATCAAAGCGCGACACCTTCCTCGCGACAAAATCAAGCCTACTGGCGACAGGACCCCACACGGCTTCAAAACTCAAGCAAAAGCCTATGGTTGGTCTTATTTATTGCTCAGGAGGCTTCACCTCAAATTTCAGGTCATTCCACATCGTTTGACACAGTTTCGGCTTCTGACAACAAATCAGCAGCTCTGGGCGACAAAGTCTTCGGCTTTCCCGGGAAATCGGAAACTTTGCACCCCAATATGCAAGGATTCTCATCAAGTTTTCTATAGGGAAATCAGGCCAATAAATGTCCAAAAATATCATGAAAAATACCGAAGAAGAAAGAATTAGAAAAGACGGAACGAAACGGCCAAAAATCGGCGACCAAAAGGATCCAAACCCCACGGTAGCCGCAACCATGGCCCATGGTCGCCGGCGACCCTGCCCCACGTTGCCGGCGACCCTGGAAATTAGGGTAGTTGGATTTCCACCAAAAGGGCGTTTTTCGACCCCTTTTCGCGTTTCGAGATTTTCGGCCCCTGTGGTTTTCCAAAATTCTGACTTTCGAGGCACCAAATCCATCGATCTTCATCAACATCACGGGTCCGTCTCCAAGAGTATCAAATCATCATTGATCGCCAATCGGTAAACCAAGAAAGTGCACTTTCTGTCCGATCGATCGAGAAATCGACAAGACAGGTGGCATCGGCCCTCTGTTAGCAATCAATGTCTGAGGTTGCATGGTCATCCGATGTCATCAACATGAAAATCCATCGATGATCATCGCCAGAAAAATTCGAAAAGATGCGGCACGGCCCACAACTCTTCGAGAAACTTGGCGAGCACTTAATGTTGTTAATTGACTCGTTTATGACAACTTATTGGAGTCATTAACTCGTTATTTTGGATGGCCCAATCAGAAGCAAGGAAAAAGGAGTAACAAGTCCAAGCAATCATTGCATTAAAACCATGAAACTCCTCCCATCATGGAGAATAAAGGCGATTAAAGGCTCTTCATTCTCCATCGGCCAATAAGAAGCCATGGAAAAGGAGTTACAAAATAAATGAATTAAAACTTGTAACTCCTCCCATTATGCGGCTTTAATGCATTAAATGCCCATAAACTCTCTTAAATGGCTACCAAAAGCCTATAAAAAGGGTGTCATTCCAAGAAATCCAGATCATCGCCAAAAAAAGCACAGAAAATCCCGAAATCCAGATAGACAGAATCCAGAAAAGAGAGAAAACTCTGCTGAAGTTCTGCACCGACCACCTCTACAAGGTGACAAAAGTGCCCCCCAAGGTCCTTGTCTTCTCTTTCTGCTTCCAATGGCTTAGACGTGGCTTTTCAGCCCGTCTACTTAGCTTTTCATTAGACATAGGACCTCCTCTTGTTCTTTATCCTCTAAAAATCTGAGGTTATAGCCGAGCCAAGCGAATTAAGAGCATCCTCTGTTCTCATCTTCATGGATGATGGCGAAGTCCACACATGGCTTGCGACCGTCAATCTGAACGAGTCCCCCATAATCTCCTGAGAAGTTAGATCCTCCTTTTCTTGTTTTTCATTGTAGTTTGTATTTTTCTAAAGACACAAAAAAATCACAACTCTTGCCTTTCACTATTTATAAGAATTGTAAATTGTTTATAAATGCCAAAAATTGCCTTTTACGGCAAACATTGCCTTTAACGGCAAAACAAATGAAATTGCCTCTTAGGGCATTTCAAAACCATGTCTCTTTTCTTAAATATATGTGCAATGAAAACTTGAAAGAAGTTGATTTCCTTTTCTACTTGTGAAGGTCGATCTCCGGATCACCATTTGTAATTCCAAGTAGAGTAGAAAATCCGGCACACCCACCCAAAAAGAAACATGTTGATGCTCGCTTTGCCCTCCAGGGCGCGAAAGGGCCGTACCCCACGCACTCTCACGTCCGCCGACCTCAGTAAGCGCCGAGCGGCAGAAGAGCGATCAATCAAGCTGGCACACCCGGTGGGACTTGTTCATTTGAGAACATGATGTTTAGAAATGGAATATTTGCATATCATATCTTTTGCTCTATGCTTATGCTTCCATTTCTTGATTCCTTGGCTCCTTTCTAGTTGGTGGCCTATTGTGGATTTCGCATCTAAAAAAAATGCGAGGGGATTTTTTTTTGGAAATTTATAATTCTATCTTTGAGTTTAATTCCATTCTTTCTCTTTCCTAAAAAAAATCAAATTTCTCAGTTTGGATTCAAAATTGAGAAACTTTGACCATTTCCATTTCATTCATGCGCTTACAGAAATGTTGAGTCGGTTCGAATTGTGGAATGGGCCATCGTTTCTTTTCGATGAGTTCATTAGGGATCTTTAAAAAAAATCGATTTCTCAGTTTGGATTCAAAATTGAGAAACTTTGATCCTTTCCATTTCATTCATGCGCTTGCAGAAATGTTGAGCCGGCTCGAATTATGGAATGGGCCATCGTTTCTCTTCAATGAGTTCATTAGGGATCTTAAAAAGAAAATCAGATTTCTCAGTTTGGATTCAGAATTGAGAAACTTTGATCCTTTCCATTTCATTCCCGCGCTTGCAGAAATGTTGAGTCGGTTCGAATTGTGGAATGGGCCATTGTTTCTCTTCGATGAGTTCATTAGGGATCTTAAAAAAATCAGATTTCTCAGTTTGGATTCAAAATTGAGAAACTTTGATCATTTCCATTTCGTTCATGCGCTTGTAGAAATGTTGAGCCGGTTCAAATTGTGGAATGGGCCATCGTTTCTCTTCGATGAGTTCATTAGGGATCTTCAAAATGAAAAAGAGACGAAGAACACTAACGTTGCACCAATTACGTTCTTTGATCACGATTGATTCAAGAAAAGCCTTGTCTAGAGTGTGGAGACAGCTTGACTATTCTAGGCAAGGGTCCTCCAAACGGTTCATTATGTAATCCTACCCTTACCTGGGGGGAATTCTATTAATTGAGGTTTCATAAGACCGGATTAGGACGCCTATGTGCACTCTTCCGTCTTTTGATCTTCTTTAAAAAAGATCTTAAAAAAAAACACTTCCGTCATCTTCGGGTTCAGATTTGAGAAATTTTGGTCTCTTCCCTTCTTAGCACCGGTGCTCGCAGAAATGTTGAGCTTGTGTTCGGATTGGAATACCATTTGCTCTCTCTGACGAATCCAATCTTGACCCTTCAAAAAAAAAAAAACTATCGTCACTTTTAGATTCAGATTCAAGAAATTGTGGTTCCTTCCCTTCCGGGTATCGGTGCTCGCAGAAATGTTGAGCCTATATTCGGATTAGAATACCATTTTCTCTCTTTGACGAATCCAGTCTTGACCTTTCAAAAAAGAGAATCCCATCTCATGTCCATCACATGGATGCGATTTCCAAGATTTGTGCCTAGCAGTACTAGTACGCCCTTTTTGGGTCTACTGTATTTGCGACCGACACTCTTGTTCTCTTCAACATTTGTGCCTAGTGGCACTGGTACGCCCTTTCAGGGTCTGCTGTATTTGCGACCGACATATTTGTACCTCCTACCTTGTATTCATCTTACCTCGAGCAAGCCCTGCTTCTCGATAAGTCCAATTTAGGTTTGCAATTGCTTCTAACAGTCACTGGAACACTCATTCTGAGCCCACCATACTTGCGATCAGAACAATTATACCTCCTATGGTTTTTTGCCTTCTTCATGTCGCTTGGGTCAGACCATGTCCCTCAAGCGATTTGAAAAGACAAAACCATAGATCATCATATTCTTGTGATTACTAATGGATGTGGTCTTGTTTCAGAAATTTTTTGAAACTAACAATGGCAGCTTCTTTAACCATTACTTTCGACAAGAACAAGCACCACCTCATACTTCAACAGAAGCAAAACATGCGCACTCACAAGCGCCATGTCAGCTGCCGAACTGTCACCTCTCTTGGTAACTCTGAACTCCGGGTCGACCTCGACTTCCCGGACTATCGTCTTAATTGGGACACTGGGACCATTCCCACTTCCCGAAGAAGAAACTACGCCTGCCAAAAAGCAGAAGATCGCCTCTCAACGTGTTACTACCATGACACCAAAGGAGAGCACCAAAAAGCTCTAAGCCAGCGGCACCCCCGTGAAGCCTCGACCCACAAACAACTAGGTCTACCCCAAGACTTGGTCCCCAAAACCTTCACAAAAAAAAAGAAGGTCCCAAACATCCACAAAAGTCAGTATACCTGGCCCCACTCAAGGAGAACCAGTTCTACCCTCTTGCCTACATGAAAGAGGAGAGACCCATCTCCCACTTTACAACCAAGTCAACCCAGTATGAACCGGCTTGTTCCTACAAGCCCAAAATCAAATCATGCATCAGGAGGCCTCTACAAGCACCTGCCAAGGCCTACAATCCTTCAGTTCGACCCTTCATGTCTACAGGGGCCGAACTCGAAAAGTTTAAAGCTTCGCTTCGACAGGCAAAGAACCGGTCTGGATCCTGTCCCTGCCTATCTTCAAAGAAGACAGGCTCGGCTGCTACGCCGGAGGGAGCACATCTTTCATTGTCAAAGCCCAGCCAGAGTTGACCGAAGCTCAAACTACTCGTCGTGCACGCCGCCGTGCCTCATATCGACAAAAAGGACTAGAGAAGCAAAGAACCCATCATCCTATACTTCTAGTCTCTCATAAATGGGTTGAAAAAGAAAGACCCAACCAAGTTGCTGCTATCCATATGGTTGGAAAAACCAGAAGACGCCAAAAGTCAGCAAACAAAATCCATGTCCGACATCCAGTGACTCGCAGCGTCTCCAGGACACGAAGACATTCAGGAGAAACCACTACTTCTTCAAGTCAAAGACAGTAGAGTGATCCTTCCTCAAGCTCTTCATCAAAAAGAATGAGCCCCAACTAGTCACGAAGACAATTTCTTCGTTCGAATCCCGAGGGATGAATGTCCTGGCTACAAATTCCGAGCCACCTCGCAATCCGCCTCAAGATGATGCGCTCACATGCATCCAGCAGTTGGAACAAGGCCGGCAAAGGATAAAAACTTGTTAGACCCTAAGTTGTTTGCAATTTGATGTCTTGCATTTGCATGATATTCATCTCCTTGCTTTCATTTTCATTTCACAAAGTTTCTTCTTGAAAATCATCTTTTGAATTAACCTACTCATGTTTCATTCAAACTCTTTTTGGTTGATATGAATCTTGATTTTAGTCATGTTTTTCTTGATGAAACAATTTATAAAAACACCTTTCAAATCTGAGTTTTCAAATGGTTTCAAAGTTTCACTCTTCAAAAAAACTTCAGATCCTCAGAAAATTAACCTGACCACACTGTCGGTCAGGTTGTCGGTTCGTATCGGCTAACCCACAAAAGGAACCAAGGTCAACCGATGGCTCTATCGGTTCCAATTCCAGAGAGCTACAATTTCAGACCTTTTCCATCGGTCAGCTCTTCGGCTCCTATCGGTCAACCGACAGTGCATAAATTGTAAGACCGAGAGCTCGTCGGTTCCAAAAACAGACAACGACTTTTTCATTATCTTTGTGCTATCGGTTCCTTGTCGGTCAACCGATAAATGACGGTCAACCGACAAGTGCATATGGGTCAGAAAAACTTTCAAAAATATGACCGTTGCATGTGACCGTTGAGCTATCGGTCGACCGACACCTAGTTGTCGGCTGACCGACAGGCATCCGTTGGACCACTTTTTCTATAAAAAGCAAGTTCATTCCAAAGAATGGGGGACAAAAAAAAGAGGCCATTTTGGTGTTTTTAGTGCCTAAGCGAAAGGAATGAACTAAGAAGCTTAATTGGTCCAAATGGAAATCTAAAGCTTGATTACAAGAAGTTATATTCTAGTATGCTTTAATTTCCTTGTTCATATGTTTCATGCTTTGTTTTAAACCTTTGTAAAATATTTTCTAGCATGTTAACTATGTTGTGTGGAATCCATATCGTATTTAATCTTTGATTCATGTGTTTTGGATTCCACCTCTTGATTCAAACCAAGCTATTTTTCAATCTTTGGTACTCATGCTTTTGAAAATCTTTGATTTCTTTTGTAGCATGTTGTATTAACTTGTTTGAATCCTACCTTGTTGTTTTCAATCATTTGAACTTTAGTTAAATCTTGTTCCTTGAAAACAACATTGGATTTGCATTACATGTTTAGTCATACCTTTTGATATAACTTGAATCCTTGATTTTCATATCTTCTTCAAGTTAGTTTTTATACATGTGATTAGCATCATCTTCAATCAAATCCTTGTGTCTTAACTTTCAATTGCTTTTAGCATACATTGATTAAACTTTCACTTTCAACTTGATTGAAGTCTTCACACACACACATCATGTCCATTCATCATTGCATCTCATTGAGTGTTGTGTGAGTTTATTTTCACTTTCATATTTGCCTAATTAAGAGGCACCTTATCAGAGCTTAATCTATTTCTCTTCTAGTGTGTAGACACCTTCTTGAGAAACAAAATTATTGTAGAGGTTATTGCTTAGCCTAAGAAAAGCATAGTGTAGAGGTTATTGCTTAGCCTAAGAAAAGCATAGTGTATAGGTTGTTGTTTAGCCTAGAAAAACAACTTTGTAAAGGTTATTGCTTAGCCTATTGCAAAAGCATAAATAGTGGAAATCCGGTGGGGTATTGAGCACAAGCCGGTAGTGGATGTAGGCATTGAGGCTGAACTACTATAAATCATTGTGTAATGGTGAATGGCTTGTGGTGATTGATTTGTTTATCTTTCGCACTTACTCACATAATCATCACTAGTTAAAAGTAAATTGGAAAGAAATAAAAATTGGCCATTAATTTGAAGATCACCTTATTCACCCCCCTCTAGGGTTAGGATCACTTGGACTTTCAAAACTCTGATGGAAAACCTTCTCCTCGCCATTCTTAATCAGGCAAACAATGAACCTCCTCCGAATCTTCAAGATGATAAGGTAAATGGAGAAGACAATGAGTCACACGCCCTTACCAAAAAGGACGTAGACAACATCCTCGCCAAAGCAAAAGAAGAGGATATACTCAAAAGCATGGGATCAAGCCACCATATCCTTTATGGATGGACTCAGTCTCGTTCCCCACAAAATTCAAGCATACTACTCTCCAAACATATACGGGGAAATGATCAGCCAGACATCTCGTCATCCACTTCAAAATCCTGACGAGAGCTATTGCAGATCAAGATGCCCTCAAGATCCGCCTCTTTGCAAGTACCCTAAAAGGTACGGCCTTTGATTGGTACTCCACTTTGCCGGAGGACTCCATCCAAAACTAGGTCATGCTAGAGACATGCTTCCTGACTCACTTCAAAGGTGAGGATCATCCCGCTACTATGGCTCAGCTTTGCAGCCTAAAACAGGGGGAGAATGAGTCAACAGACGACTTCATTCATAAGTCGATAGCAATGGCGTACAAATGCTCAGATGTACTGCCAAGCGTCGCTAGTCGACATCTGCAGAAACAACATGATAGCTAGGATCTGCTACATGATCATAGGCGATAAATCAAAAAACCTGAGAGAACTCCTAGAAGCTTCTATGGAGGCTGAAACGGTGATCAAAGACCTCAACAGTCAGAAATCATCAAGGAAGGAACCAACCGCCATTACAACCTCAAAACCAAAGAAAAAAGAGGTCCTCAATGTGCAAACCAAGTCAGCTCCTCAACCACCAAAGAAAGCTGAAAACAAAGCTGCAGGTAAGAGACATGAACTTTCAGATGCCTTCAAAGAACAAGTAGAAAAGAAATACCCATTCGATGAAGATGTTGATGAAATCTTCGGGGCTCTCGTGGCAAATGGCAAGCTCACCTTGCCTGAACCCAAAAGACCGGGAGATGTTAGCAAAACCAATGATCCTCGTTACTGTTCATAGCACCAAATGATCTCGCATCCTCTCAATAAATGCTTCATTGTAAGAGAAAAGATAAACAAGACGTGGAAAAACGGAGTCATCACCTTTGACAAAAACTATGGGTCTGCCTCCGTCAACATGGTGTCGGTGGACAAACACAAAAATCGCCAAATAAGAAGATCACTACTTCCTTCAAGGTGATAAAAAGAATTCAAGCGTCCGAAGTGCTGGTTCCTTATCCAACACCAGACGGACAACCCATATGGGTCCATCCTGATCTCATGGAAGATGAAAACTGGGAGGTTGTGAAAACAAAGGCGACAGTTCAACAGCGAAGGCAGGCTAGGAAACATCTCCTCAAGCTCAAACGGCAAGAGAAGACCCAGCTAAAATAAGAAGTCCATGAAAAGGCAGAGACCTCCTCTACCGCTTCACTGGAGGCAATAGAAGAGTCCCTTCCAAAGACTTCAAAAGTGGTAAAAAAGTTCACTCTCAGTGATTTCATGCCACCTCAATTCAAAAAAGAAGCCACGCAGGGGGCATTATACTCTTGCAATTCGGTAGTTGGATTCTCCATGAATGGATATGAGTCCAGTGACACCGACGAGTGGGAGGAATCACATGAAATAGGAGAATACCTCTCCGATGAAGAATGGGTTCCTGAAACTCTCCTTATGCCAGTAATCTGGTATAACCCCTTACAGCCACAAGGATCATGGTCTGATGATGAAGAAGACCAAGAGGTTGTTCAAGGAAATGCTGTTGACCCAGCACCCGTCATTGCTCCAGTGGAACCCAACCATGTTGAACCACAGGGAGTAGACGAAGAAGAAGATTTGGCACCCATGCCTGATCTTGAAGAATATGTGAGGATCTTGCAGCATCTTGCCCTAGAACAAGAGTAAGATCGCGTCAACGAGCTTCGTCGCGATCAAAATCCAGAACCGGAAGTCCTACCAGGTACCTCCTCCCTTAACTCCTGAAAATGGGGAAAACCACTGGATCGATGATCCTCTTACATCCGAGGATAAGTCTGACTCCCATCAATCCATTCTGGTGGCGTCTCCTATCAGAGCTGCCTGTAATGTGATAATTTGGGATTATAGCTCTTCTGAAACCTTGTCTGGTGAGATCACTTACTCTCTGACCACATCAGGCACCATATCTTCTGGAGCTACCTCGTCTCACGTGACTTTCACTGAAATAACGCCCTCTCAGGCTTCTTCTCCTGAGACTGTGACTTCAGAACTCACACTCTTTCCGACTGATCATCCTGAGGAAACCCCAGCTATTGATGCTTGGGATGATGAATTAGTCAACAAAGAAGAAAAGTTGCTGGATGCTACTCAGGGCTTGTTCCCGGAAAATGCTCCATGCAACACAATCACTGAGGATGGTAACTCTGCTGCAGACACATCCCTAGTAAATGAGTAACGACAGCCTCTTGATCCTGAAGACAATCTTCCAAATGAAGACCCTTCTTAAGAAGCTCTTGAAGTTGGTAGAGGCACCCGCTCTGGCCGGGACTACCACAAAAATTACAACCAATCTTCCTTTACTTATGTAAATCCTACGGGAAAAGATGTTGTAAACGCCCCTAGTGCCAACAATGATGAACATGCAAGCCCCAAGGAAGCTTTCAAGTATGACTTTATCGAACACTTGAAACACGTACCTGCACGACTGCACATCCTAGATTTGTTACGAATGTCTCCACGCACTAGTGATAATCTCATATCAGAATTACAATTGCTGAATGAGGATGTCGACAAACATGCCCCGCAAGTCCTCCAAATTGAAATGGAATACCGGGTCAAAAACTCCGAAATCTCCTCAAGGGAGAAAAGAAGAAACCTAAGGGATCTTGCATTGAATGCCTCTCGGTTCAAAATGCAACAAGTGCAACCATCGCCTTCACAAAGGAAGACCTCCTACTTGGCGAAACAAGGCACGACCGACCCCTATACTTCACAGGCTAATTCAAGGAAATGCCGACGCATAGAGTTTAGATCGACCCAGGTTCTGCACTCAACCTCATCTCCACTTCGGCTCTCGAAGAGTTGGGTATCCCACCCAGCAAGCTGAGCCACACATTTGTATCTATCTTTGGATACGATGGGACCACTCAATGGCCTTTCGGTAAAATCAGGTTTAAGTTGCAAATCGGTGATCTTATCTCAGAGGTCACCGTATATGTAATAAAAACCCATTCATGCTACAACATCCTTCTCAGACGCCCCTGGATACACGAGAATGGTGTTGTCCCTTCAACTCTACATCAGTGCATCAAGTTCATTGGCAACGACGGCATGATACATCAAGTCTTTGCGGACAGAAAACCCTTCAGAGGTAAAGAAGTCCACTTCGCAGACTCCCAGATCTATGAAGGTGAAAAAGAAAAAAGAGGAGAAGGAAATAACACCCTTTGCCGAAAATCTCCAGAAAGATAAAAGCAAGGCCCCTCTGTAATCACAGGAAGAAAACAAATGCTCCTGCAAATCCGAAGAGAGTAGTCAATCTCCATTCGTCATCTCCCTCAAACCTTCAAAGCCTTTGGTCATCACAACTAAAGTGAAGAAGGCAAAGCAAAAGTCTGGGAGCAAATTTGTTATCTCTTTTGTGTCTATCATACAAGACACGGATTCAGATTCAGAGCCAGAAGACGATGCATCGTCAAGCCAAGCTAACACTCAGCAAGTTCAGCCTGCTCTTACTCCAATGGAGACACCTACAGATGTAGAAGATCCTACGTCTGCTTCCTTCATTGTTCCGGCAACTTCAACAAAGGAAAGGCAGATCTTCTTCCATAGATCGGATGCTTCTTCATCAAACTACATGCTTGAACCTCTCCAAAATGAAGGTATACCTCAGCTATCCTTATATAGTCCTGTGGCACAAGCTATTATGAAGAAAATGGGCTATGAAGCTTAAAACCCAGTCGGTTTGGGAGAAGGCCATGATATTCTCACACCATTGGGCCCGCCTTGACCAAAAGCCAATTGGAAGATTGGAGACTCTACGGTCACGAAAGTCTTCGCATGGGTTAGGGTATGATCTCGACACTCCTCTGAGACAATTGACACAAAGGCTTAAAAGTTGACTTGCCGACCAAGCCTCAACATCTCATGTCCATGAAGACATCGATCTCCCTGGATATCTCTTTGAAGAGTCACTTGACAAAGATCTAGGAAGCTCATCCAATTGGTATGATTTCTCTGATGATGAAGAGGAATTGTCCGATAACATAGATGATGGACTGCGCGTTCGTTGCTCGGTGCTATCGAGGTCGGCGGATGTGGGAATCCATTGGGTACGACCCTTTCGCGCCCAGGGTGCAGAAGCGGGTATCAACATTTTTTTGTGTGGGTGTGCCAAATTTTCTATTTTACTTGGAATTATAGGTGGTGATCCGGAGGTCGACCTTCGCAAGTAAAAAGGAAATAAACTTCTTTCAAGTTTTCCATTGCACATATATTTAAGAAAAGAGACATTTTCTTGGTTTACCGTGAAAGGCGATTTTTTGGGCATTTATAGCCGATTTTTTCGCTTTTATAGCCGATTTACAATTCTTATCAATAATGAAAGACACGAGTTGTGATTTTTGTCTCTTTTGGAAAAATACAAACTACAATGAAAAGCAAGAAAAAGGAGGATCTAACTTCTCTGGAGATTGTGGGGGACTCGTTCAGATTGAGGGTCGCAAGCCATATGTGGACTTCGTCATCATTCATGCAGATGAGAATAGAGGATGCTCTTGATTCTCTTGGCCTGGCTATAACCTCAGATTTTAGAGGGTAAAGACCAAGAGGAGGTCTTATGTCAAATAAAAAATAAGTAGACGGGCTGAAAAGCCACGTCTAAGCCATTGGAGGCAGAAGGAGAAGGCAAGGACCTTGGGGGGGATAACCCCCAAGGGACTTTTGTCACATTGTAGCGGTGGCCGGTGCAGAATTTCAACAGAGTTTTCTCTCTTTCTGCCTATGGATTTTATGTGCTTTTTTCTGATTAGGGATCGTTGTTTGATTTTTTCGATCTTTTTTCGATCTAGATTTCTTTGGAGTGCTCTCCTATTTATAGGCTCTTGGTAGCCATTTAGGAGAGTTTATGGGCTTTAATTGTCATTAAGCCGCATAATGGGAGGAGTTACAGGATTTAATTCCTTTATTTTGTAACTCCTTTTTCTTGGCTTCTGATTGGCCGGAGGAGATTGAGGGCATTTAATCGCCTTTAACCGCCATGATGGGAGGAGTTTCATGGGTTAAATGCCATGAATCAATTGACTTGTAACTCCCGGATGCTTGCTTCTGATTGGGCCATCCAAAGAAATGAATTAATGACTGCAATAAAGCTAGTCAATCAATCACATTAAATGGTTGCCGAGCAGTTGAAGAGTCGCGGGCCGTGCCGCATCTTTTGGGATTCTTCTGGCGATGATCATCGATGGATCTTTATGTAGATTGACATTGGATGACCATGTAACTTCAGGTATTGGTTGCCAACAACAGGTCGGTGCCATCTGTTCTGTCGATTTCTCGATCGGTCGGGTAAAAAACACACTTTTTTGGTTGATCGGTTGGCAATCAATGTTGATTTTGATACTCTTGATGATTGACCCATGATTTTGACGGATGTCAAAGGATTTTTCACCTCAAAAGTATGAATTTTGGAAAATCCATGGAGTTGAAAGCTTTGAATCGCGAAAAACGGGCCTTTCGGGGCCACTGGTGTCCCTGGGGGGAATTTCCCCACTTTTGTCCCGTTTTGCGGCCGTTTTTGATGTTTTTTGATTCTTTTGTCTTCTGTATTTTTTTCTTGACATTTTTTATCATTTATTGGCCTGATTTTCCTGTAGAAAACTTGATGAGAATCCTTGCATTTTTTAGTGCAAAGTTTCAAATTTTTCGGGAAAGTCGAAGACTTTGTCGCGCAGAGTCGCCGATTTTTCGTCAGAAGCTGAAACTGGGTCAAATGATGTCGAAATGACCTGAAATTTTGGGTGAAGCCTCTTGAGCAATAAATAAGACCAACCATAGGCTTTTGTTTGAGTTTTGAAGCCGTTTAGGATCCTATCGCCAGTAGACTTGTTTTTGTCGCGATGAAGATGTCGCAGCTTGCTGTGCGGTCAACCGATGTCCGATTGACTTGAACTTTGACAGGGAACCTATTGGAGTCATTTTAAGATGATCCATAGGTTCTATCTTGGAAACCATGGTCCCGGGCAACTTCACTGCCGAGAGGCCTGATTTGGCTTCCGAGCGCCAAAGTATGATCAAATGTTGTCGAAATGACCTGAAATTTGACGTGTAGCCCTTTGTAAGCATTTTGAGGCCGTCCATGTGCTCTTTCTGATGAGTGATGGCCTCGGTGGTTCTCGCCGCCAAGAGGCTTGATTTAACTGTTCGAGGGTTGATGTAGGGTCAAACGTTGTCGGTTTGACTTAACACTTGACGTGGAGCCTTTTGGATATATTCTGAGACCATCCACGGCTCTGATAGAAGATTTGGTGTCTCCGATGTTGTCGCCTCCGGGAGCTCCTTTTCAGCTGCCGGAGAAGCGAAGTAGGCCAAATGATTTTGAAATGGCCTGAAACTTCTTGTGTACTCCTCTTTTGGCTGTCTTGAAGGATCTTGTAGTTTTTGTTTGATCTGACAAGATTTGATTTTTTCGAAGTAACATTGCTTATTTATGGCAGGTTGCGACTCCATGCAGCTTTTTGGATCTTGAAGAAGCAAAGTGACATTTTTGGTGTCAACAAATTCCCCCTCGAGGTGCAGCGACGAGTTGCTTAACTTTTGTGGTCGATGTGCCTCGAAGATATTTTTTGACTGAGAGCTTCTGACTTGACCAAGAGTCTTTGAGCAGTCTTTCTTTTGATATTTGTAGCCTTTTGAGCTTCGAGGGGAATTTTATGGTAGTGAAAAGGATCACGTACCATCTCGAGGCAAAGTTTTGAAGATGACATCAGGGATGTGGATTTAGGTTTTTGTTTTTGACCTTGTGACCTAACAAGATGTATGTGGCAGGTTAGGGGGTCGGGTTTGATTTTGACCATGTGACCTAACAAGCTCTATGTGGAATGTTAGGGGGTCGATTTTGGTTTTGATCTTGTGACCTAACATGCTGTATGTGGCAAGTTAGGGGATCATGTTTTGGTTTTTGGTTTTGGTCTTGCGACCTAACAAGTTGTATGTGGCAAGTTAAGGGACCAGGATTTGGTTTGGATTTTTGTGGAATGTCAATTTCAAGATTTTGGCTCAATTTGGTATATGGGGCTGGATGGTTTGATTTTTGGACTCTCATGGGGCTTGGAATTCTTTTTTGTATGTTCCAATCAACTCAAAAGAGGTATGGAATCATTTTTGCATGCTCTTGGTAAGAGGGATTTCACTTTGACTGAAAGCCGAATTTTTTATTTTTTTATTTTTTTAAGTGCCTAGGTGGTCAAACCTGGCTCATATGGGCTAACCCATGGGACCTTAAGCTTTTGAAATGGCTTAGATCTCATATGGTGTCATTTTTGTAAAGAATATCTAAAAATAACTCCTTTGGATAGAGAATATCTAAGAATATCTTTATTTGAAGAGAATCTCTCATGTTCACTTTATTTTGAGAGAAAATATCTCAAGATATCGTTCTTTGGAGAGAATATCTCAAATCTCCTATCTTTTGGGAGAAAATCTCTCATTGATTTCTTTTTGGGAGAGAATCCCTCAAGATATCATTCTTTTGGGAAAGAATCTTTCTAATTTCTTTCTTTTGGTAAGGTTACTAATTAGTAACGAAGTTTGGAGTTTCGAAGCTCGCAGCAATGTTGAGCCCACCTTCAAGCTTTCTATTTCTTTTGGGATATTTCCTTTTTCTTTGGAATTACCCCGAAGTCATGTCAAAATTTCGCCAGATTTCTTTTTTAGCTAAATTCTGTCATTTTGATTATTGATATTTTTCTTTTCCAACCTTCTCCTCCAGAACGAACAAGGGTAAAGAGCCTGCTACAAGCGTACCTTGTCGATCTGCTAGATCTTCTAATTCGGCTATTTAGCAGGCTTGGGAGAAGGTCTAGCATGTTGAAAGAAACCTGGAAGAGTGCGACTCCCTCAACAGAGATGAGATGAGGCAGCGACTGATCGCTCTCAAGGGAGAGGAATTTTATAAGATCATGGTAAGCAGTCGTCCATGGTTGATAGACGATTAGAGGGTTTTGCCCAAGCCTACCTTCTTCTATGGTGATGCAGTCCCAGATGACGTGACATACCAGAGGAGATGTTTTCAGTTCTCTTTCACAGCTGATGGTGAGAAGAAGACTGTTGCTACCCGGTCGACGTTTGATCGCACCATCTCGATCATGAGCCTTGCCCCCACGTGCTCTAAGAGGGAAGATCCTCCAAGCTGGGTGAGAAGGACGAATGTAATCAAGACCGGGGTTTTTGTTAGCGGTTCTCCTGGATATGCGGAGAAGTCGCCCGCTGACATGGACATGTTGATGCCGGCCAGCGGCTACCAGGGCTCTGATTATCCGTCGGTCGATTTAGGACCGATGGGCCTTTGCATTTTCAGCGGTGACGGCAGCAGTTGGGTGAAGCCTTTTCGACTTCGTGGCTGTTTCAGTGCTGACTCCGAGTGGAAGTCGTGGACTAATCGCATTGTGTTGATTGGTGGCGCCGTTTTGAAGGAAGTCGGGATTTTTTATGCAGTCCGCGCCTTTAGGGAGACCGTGATCTTTTCCGACGAGGCCTTCATGGCTATGTTGGAGTCATTCCTTCCACAAACCAATATGTTCGTTGTGACGAATGGTGAGATTGGTTTCTCTTTGAAGGAGCTGAGCGCCATTACTGGATTGCCCATGCTTGGCAGACTCTATGAAGAGTTTATGCAGATCGACAGCGTCCTTGAGGAGCAGTCTGAGGAGTTCAGGCTTTTGTACTTTCAGCTCGTCACCTTCTGTGATTTTCTGAAGGAAAAGGAGGGCTCAAAAGTAAGATCCAGCTGTTGGAAGACTTTTAGCTCTTCGTCTCCCAACTTTTTTGAAAGTGGGGAGCCTTCTGATAGCATGACCCGGGAAGACAAGGCTAAGGATCCGGGTTCGAAGAAGATTTCGGCTATGCAAGAAGAGTTAAAAAAAAATTTTGCGAGTACAAACGCCATATGTCCTAACATTGCACCGCGAAGAGATCTCGTTGTTTACCTCACTTATTGGTTAGGTGAGGCCATTTTTGCTGGAGGAGATGGAACGCACATCAGGCCGCATTGTATTTTTCCGACTTGTTAGATGGTGTTTGGTGAGCGGCTTGCTTTGGTGCCAGCTCTTTACTCCTACCTATGTACTGAACTGCAGGCTTCTGTTTTTTTGGTTCGGTTTGGGCTCCCTATGAATAGGGTATTTTTAGCCCATATCTTTTATTCGTGGTTTGTATACCACTGTCCTGACTTTCACCGGCTGGGTGCTGCACAGGATGATGATCCTCTCATGATTCGACTGGCTAAGGGCAAAGCCGTGTCTGAATCACTTTTGTTTGCCCGCATGAGGATCCGACGGTTCAAGGACGTCGAGATGGGGCAGTCTTCAGTGAAGCTTTTTCCGGAGTTGCGGAAGAAGGATTTTGATTTTGGTGCCTCCCGAGACTCTGCCAGGGCAGGGTCGGGAAGGCATTACTCCTTGACAAATGCAGAGAAGGAGTGGCTTTTCAGCATATGTGTCGGCACGATGGTGTACCGCAGACATCTTTTCGTCGACATCCAGCCATATGTACCTTCTCGCTTTGCTCTGCAGTTAGGCTTTTCTCAAGGCTTTATTGGAGCGACTTCAAGCATGGTGAAGTGCTTTGGAGGTTTGAAGGAAGGCAGAAACGCATGGGCTTTTTATAGTGCTGAAGACACTACTGCCGTGATTTCTTATCCTGTGTTGTCCACTTTTCGAACTGCCGGCTTTACGAAGTGGTTCTATGAGAGCTATTCGGAATATCGGGGGCTTCCCAAGAAGAAGCTTAATGTGAAGCTATCGTCTGGAAAAGGCCTTGGAAAGTCGGATGGCGTCCGGCGAGAGGAAGTTTGGGCCTTCCTTTCTGGAGAGAAGCACTAGATAGGCTTTCTCGATGACCAGGGCGTCATTGGTTCTTAAGCTATTCGAGAAATACATGATGAGGCTTTAGAGCAGCTAGAACAAGAGGAAGCTGAGCTTGATGCTTGGATGCAAGCGGCACAGAGGCAAGCTTCTGTGGAGTCTACTTACAAGGGAAGACCATCCAGTGAGGAGTCAAGGGAGGGAGGAGGAGGAAGAGGAGTCATCATCGCAGCAAGGGGCAACATGAGAATCTCCTGACATAGAAGTCCCTCTTACTATTAATGAGGAGGTGCCAGGGAATGCTGACGAGCCTCCAGAAAAGTGAAGCCGAGAAGAAGAGACCGTCGGTGAAGGTATGATTCTTCCTCTTTCTCTTTCCATTTCTTTTCATGGGATTTTTCCATGTTCTGATTTGCTTTCTCCCCCTGCTGCTTCTTTTTTTTTTAGTAGAGGAAGACTTGGCGATGCCTGAGGTTCCAACCGATGAGGTGGTGACGGATCCAGTTGCGGCACCAAAAGAAGAACTGAGGGACTCTGGAGTGGTTCCAGAATCTCCAACTAGTATAACTTCTTTTGCTTTCTCTTTTCTTTTTTTTTTGTCTGTGGCTTGGTTTGCTAACATTTTTTTTGCCAGCTGACTTGCCACAGGATTCCGATGACTTTGAACCATCGATGGAAGCAAATGTTGATGATGCTTCCGATGAGTTCATGGAGGAAGAGAGTGTCCCACCAGTCGTCGAAGAAGGTATTTTATAGTAATAACCCATGATAATGTTTTTTTTTAAACAGGATCAATTCATACCTTTTTGTATTTCTTTGGCAGGTTTTGAAGCGACAGAGGAGAATCCATTATTTCCTTCAGAACCAGAGCAAGGGATGCCAGAGGTTGATTCGGAGGTAGAGACTCCTGCAACCAATTCTGACACGGTGGAGGAGGTACCTCGTGCTGAGATTTCTTCCCCAGCGGCTCCAACTGGAAAGAGTTCTTTTGTTCCTCTTCGAACGGGGCATGACATGAGCAGCCGACCGACGGAGCGGGGCGAATCTTCAGCTGGGCCATCTCTTCTTTTTGTGAAGAAGGTGGTGGTGCGGGTTCTGATCTCTTGGATTGAGACTCTGCTTGCTAGACAGTTGGATGCCGGATTTGGCATGATCCAGCATGTGCAGGAGATTCTCGGTGATGCCGAAGAGGCTGGTCTGGATGTCACAGGTGCTAGGGCGATCGTTGATAGGATCATTGCACTAGGTGACAAGTGGTTTGAGACCATGGGTTTTGTTGACGACCAGTTCTTCAAGGAGATGTTCCTGGACCCTGCTGATAAGGCTAAGTCTGACTTGAATGAAGCTACACAAAGCAGGAAGCAGCTAGTCCGAGAGAAAAACTTAGAAGAGCTAGCTATCATTGGCCTGACACATGACCTTAACATCCTTGATAGGGAGGTCGATGAGGCCAGGACACGTCTTGAGCATTTGAAGGCACAAGTCGCTGCCAAGTGGGCTGCTATAATAGAGGCTTACGATAGGGAGAGTGCTCTGATTTGTCGGGTTACAGATGCTGGTCGAGTTCTTGAAAGGAAGTTTCAAGAGGATAAACAATGGCAAACTGCTCGGGATAAGCTTCCCGGTGTGAAAGAAGGGTTACAGCCTACCCTAACATCTCATGGCAAGTTCCTGAAGAAGCGTGCCCTGGAAACTCTGACGGCTGAGGACAAAAGTTTGCTTGAGGAGCTGAAATTTTGGCTGGAAACCATTTTTGGTTGAGCTCCTAATTTTTGTAGCAGAAACTATCCATCTTCTCTTTTTTTTTGGTACCACATGTATTTATTTTTGGTACTCTCTTTTTTATAGTGCTTGTGAACACTTTTTTTTTTGGTACCGCATGTATTTTTTTGTACTATTTTTTTTTTGTTTTTTTTGTTTTGTTTCCCTACGCTCACTTAAATCTTTTTGTTATGAAAGCAATTGCTAAATGGGATTTGATCAAAAGTTTATCATTTTGTGAAAATATTTTGTCAAATGATTGTTTTGGCATGGGAGGCAGTTTTTTTGTGGCATGGAAGCCGATTTTGGCATGAGAGCCAGTATTTTGTGGCATTTATAGCTGGTTTTTGTTTGTGGCATTGATAGCCGGTTTGTTTTGTGGCATTGATAGCCTGTTTTGGTGGCATTTATAGCCAGTTTTGGTGGCATTTATAGCCAGTTTGTTTTGTGGCATTGATAGCCGGTTTGTGGCATTTATAGCCGGTTTTGGTGGCATTTATAGCCGATTTGGTTTTCAAAAATGCAAGTATTGACTAAAAGTCGTCTCCCTGCTAAATGGTCTTGCAAGTATCGATGGAATGTTGCATCCTTTTTCATTCGGTTGCGAGTATCGATGGAATGTCGTATCCTCGCAGATTTGGGTGTAAGTATCGATGGAATGTCGCATCCTTGCTTTTCAAAAATTTTGGTTTTGCGAGTACTGACTTGATGTCGTTTCCCCACGATTTTTGAAATTTACGGTTTTCTCGAACATTTGGGTTATGGATATCAACTGTGATGTTGCATCTCCATGATTTCTTGGTTTTTTCGAACCTTTGAAATTTCGGTTATGGATATCAACTGAAATGTTGCGTCTCTACGATTTTTAGGTTTTTTCGAACCTTTGAAATTTGGGTTGTGGATATCAACTGAAATGTTGTGTGTCCACGGTTTTGGATTTTGCAAGTATCGATGAAATGTCGCTACCTTGCGATTTTGGAAGTGTCGAACGTGGTTTGTATGCCTCCGATTTGTGCGAGTATCGACTAAGCGTCGCTTCCCCGCGGTTTTTGGAAAAACCATTTTTTTTGTTTCATGACACGAGGGTCATAAGTTTTGACCTAAAACCATTTAGGCGGTAAAAGGTAGGGTGGACTTGGGTGGAAATCCCTGAATCCGGATTTTGTTTCAACCATGAATTTTGGGTTCAAGGGTTGAAAATTTTGGCCAAGTTAGGGAAAGGTTCCTTGATGGAACAACGCTTCTGCCTGGTTCTACCGGGGTCGGCAGACGTGGGAGTCCGTTGGGTCTGACCCTTTCGTAACCGGGGGGGGGGGGGGGGGGGGGCGGGCAGAGGCGTGCATCAACATTTTTTGTATGGGTGTGCCAGATTTTCTATTTTACTTGGAATTGCAAGTGGTGATCCGGAGATCGACCTTCGCAAGTAAAATGGAAATCAACTTTTTTCAAGTTTTCCATTGCACATATATTTAAAAAAAGAGACATTTTTCTTGGTTTGCCGTGAAAGGCGATTTTTTTTTGCATTTATAGCCGATTTTGGCGTTTATAGCCGGTTTTGGGCGTTTATAGCCAATTTTGGCATTTATAGCCGATTTACAATTCTTATCAATAATGAAAGACAAGAGTTGTGATTTTTGTCTCTTTTAGAAAAATACAAACTACAATGAAAAGCAAGAAAAGGAGGATCTAACTTCTCAGGAGATTGTGGGGGACTCGTTCAGATTGACGGTCGCAAGCCATGTGTGGACTTCGCCATCATCCATGCAGATGAGAATAGAGGATGCTCTTGATTCGCTTGACTTGGCTATAACCTCAGGTTTTTAGAGGACAAAGACCAAAAGGAGGTCCTCTATCTAATAAAAAACTAAGTAGACTGGCTGAAAAGCCACGTCTAAGCCATTGGAGGCAGAAGCAGAAGGCAAGGACCTTGGGGGGGTACCCCCCAAGGGACTTTTGTCACCTTGTAGCGGTGGTCGGTGTAGAACTTCCGCAGAGTTTTCTCTCTTTCTTTCTCTTAAATTTTTGATGCCTTTTTCTGTCTGAATTTTTGGATTTTTTGCAGTTTGTCGTGCTGTTTTTTCTTCTTGGAGTGCTCTCCTATTTATATGCTTTTTGGTGGCCATTTAGGAGGGTTTATGGGCTTTTATTGTCATTAAGCCACATAATGGGAGGAGTTACAGGATGTAATTCCTCTATTTTGTAACTCCTTTTTCTTGGCTTCTGATTGGCCGGAGGAGATTGAGGGCATTTAATTGCCTTTAATCGCCATGATGGGAGGAGTTTCATGGGTTAAATGCCATGAATCAATTGACTTGTAACTCCCAGATGCTTGATTCTGATTGGGCTGTCCAAAGAAATGGATTAATGACTGTAATAAAGCTAGTCAATTAATCGCATTAAGTGGTCGCCGAGCAGTTGAAGAGTCGCGGGCCGTGCCGTGTCTTTTGGGATTCTTTTGGTGATGATCATCGATGGATCTTCATGTAGATCGACATCAGATGACCATGTAACTTCAGGTATTGGTTGCCAACAGCGGATCGGTGCCATCTGTCCTGTCGATTTCTCGATCGGTCGGGTAGAAAGCACACTTTTTTGGTTGTCCGATTGGCGATCAATGTTGATTTTGATTTTTAAGATGATCCATAGGCTCTGTCTTGGAAACCATGGTCCCGGGGAGCTTCGCCTCCGAGAGGCCTGATTTGGCTTCCGAGCATCAAAGTCTGGTCAAATGTTGTCGAAATGACCTGAAATTTGACGTGTAGCCCTTTGTAAGCATTTTAAAGTCCTCCATGTGCTCTATCTGATGAGTGATGGCCTCGGAGGTTCTCACCACTGAGAGGCTTGATTTAGCTATTCGAGGGTTGATGTAGGGTCAAACGTTGTCGGTTTGACTCGGAACTTGACGTGGAGCCTTTTGTAAGTATTTTGAGACCATCCATCGGCTCTGATCGAAGATTTGGTGTCTCCGATGCTTTCGCCGCCGGGAGCTCCTTTTCAACTCTTGGAGAAGCGAAGTTAGGCCAAATGATTTTGAAATGGCCCGAAACTTCTTGTCTACTCCTCTTTTGGCTGTCTTAAAGCATCTTGCAGTTTTTTGTTTGATTCTGACAAGGTTTGATTTTTGGAAGTAGCATTGGCTACTTATGGCAGGTTATGACTTCAGGCAGTTTTTTGGATCTTGAAGAAGCAAAGTGACATTTTTGGTGTCAACAAATGCCCCTTCGAGGTGCAGCGATGGGTTGCTTAACGTTTGTAGTCGATGTACCTCGAAGAGATTTTGTGAAGGAGAGCTTGTGACTTGACCAAGAGTCTTTGAGCAGTCTTTCTTTTGGTATTTGTAGCCTTTTGAGCTTCCAAGGGAATTTTATGGTAGTGAAAGGGATCACGTACCATCTCGAGGCAAAGTTTTGAAGATGACATCAGGGATGTGGATTTGGGTTTTGACCTTGTGACCTAATAGGCTGTATATGGCAGGTTAGGGGGTCGGGTTTGGTTTTGACCGTGTGACCCAACAAGCTGTATGTGGAATGTTGGGGGGTCAATTTTGGTTTTGATCTTGTGACCCAACAGGCTGTATGTGGCAAGTGAGGGGATCAGGTTTTGGTTTTTGGTTTTGGTGTTGTGACCTAACAAACTGTATGTGGCAAGTTAGGGGAACAGGATTTGGTTTGGTTTTTTGCGGAATGTCAATTTCAAGATTTTGGCTCAATTTGGTAGATGAGGCTGGATGGTTTGATTTTTGGAAGCTCATGGGGCTTGGAATTCTTTTTTGTATGGTCCAATCAACTCAAAAGAGGCATGGAACCATTTTTGTATACTCTTGGTAGGAGGGATTTCTCTTTGACTAAAAGCCCAAATTTTTTTTTAGTGCCTAGGTGGTCAAACCTGGCTCATATGGGCTAACCCATGGGACCTTAAGCTTTTTGGAATGGCTTAGATCTCATATGGTGTCATTTTTGTAAAGAATATCCAAAAATATCTCCTTTGAATTGAGAATATCTAAGAATATCTTTATTTGGAGAGAATCTCTCATGTTCCCTTTATTTTGGGAGAGAATATCTCAAGATATCTTCCTTTGGGAGAGAATCTCTCATTGATCCTATATTTTGGGAGAAAATCTCTCATTGATTTCTTTTTGGGAGAGAATCCCTTATGATATCTTTCTTTTGGGAAATAATCTTTCTAATTTCTTTCTTCTGGTAAGGTTACTAATTAGTAACACTTACCTCTTTCTTCTTTCCTTCTTTGGTTTGCTCTCTTCTATAAAAGCAAGGAGGAGGTTGGATCTCTTGCTCTTATTGCTTTCTTTTGCAACAATCCCAAGAGGGCTTCAAGACCAAGAGTTCTTCTTCTTCAAGATCTTCAAGACTTCTTCTTCTTCCCTATCAATGGCTTCAAGTAAGTTCTCTTTTTCAAGAAAACTCCAATGTAGAAAAAAAAGTTCTTTCTTTTTTTTTGTTTCTTTATTTTATTTTATTTTCTTTTCCACGTGTTTTCCCTATTTTTTTTTACACATGTTTTCTTTTTTTTTCTCATGCTTTTTTTTTTCCGCACGTTTTTTTTTGTGTGTGGGCCGTACGGACAGATCCGTACGGATCTGGCTGTACGGCCACGTGGCTTGTGGGCCAATCCCCCCCCCCCCGTTTTTTTTGCTGATCCTTTCTTTTTGTTTTCTCTCTCCCCTTTATTTTTGAGAAAGTTTTCTTTTTGTTTCTTTTCTTTCTCCCCTATTTTTTTTAGAAAGTTTCTTTCTTTATTTTTTTTAATGCCCCCTTTTTTTGGCAAACCTAGATGTTCATGTTAGTTTTATGGACTCAATCCAGTAGATGATATAATAAATTGATTAATTTCTTTATTTATCAGTATATTCATGTTTACTTTTCATGAGATGAATGGTTATTTATTATATACTTGCACATAACCAATACGAATGACATGATGGTTCATGAGATGAACCGGGGTCCACAAGTATATTAGATGTAACACATGTGTATGGATGAGATCCACATACGGGAGACATGTATGACAAATCTTATGCTTAAAATATATTCACAACCAGTGATGAGACTGGACATCTCATGCTGACAAGGTTGCAGCACTTTGATCACTATGAGATAGTGTGATTTGTCTCGATCATCAGAATGGAAGATTCTGGATCATAGTGCTGGTACATTTGATGTATTGAAGGACCATGAGAAGCACCTTATAAACACTGTCTTTATTTTAAGGTCTGCTCTCATAATTCCCTAGCAATAGGCTCTCAATCCTGAGACATTAATGAACTCAAGTTTCTATCTATTCATTTGCTTTGAGTCACCAATGAGTGAGGCCAACTGTAGGTCAACACCTCGGTGATTTGGGCACGTGGTAGTAGAGCTGTGGGAACATTCAATGGTCAAGATGGAATCTATCTCTAATATCCCCTTGTGCCAATTAATGGATTTATCATTGGTAAGTGCGCACCCATTCCGATTAAGAGTTAATTGGAAAGGTACCTATTGATCATTATAATTAATTGGGACTCAAGGATAATAAGATATGGATCTATTTTGGAAGACAGGTCCAATTGATCCATGGATATTGATAGAAGGGTCTACTTGTGGTAATGTGGAAGTTTAGGGTCTTCTATGTAATATTCCTAAGACTGGAGTTCAATTGCATTTATATAGTGGAGTTATTTGCAATTAACTGTGGGCCCGGATTACACATGAGTTGTGGGGTCGCGTGTCCCAGTTGGAGCCAGCTTTCTATGGAATCCCTAGTGGTCCCCACGCTAGCCCAATTATTAGAAAGTATCTAATTCTAGTTGAACTCTAAAAGGAAAGTTACTATTTCTATTTGAAGTGAGACTTCTAATATTGGTAATAGTAGACTTACTAATTTTAGTAGAAGTGAGACTTCTATTTTAATTAGAAAGGAATTGGAAAGTTACTAATCATATTTGAAGTGAGACTTCTAATTATGATATGGTAAGTTACTAATTAATGGAAGTAAGACTTCTATTGTAATTAGTAAAGAAGAGGCGGCTTGCAAAAGCTATAAATAGAGGAGTGCAAGGCTTGGACGTCCCATGCATACATCCACCTAGGGATTCACGCCCAAGCCTCCCTAGTGCAAGTGTTGCACGAGTTCTTTCTCCTCTCCCTCTTCTAGTTCTCTTTCTAGTTCCTCCCTAGAGTTCCTAGTAGTTTTCTCTTGGAGATCCCACCATCTTCTTGAGAAAAGGAGAATCTAATACGGGTCATAGCGTGGAAGATCAAGAGGTCTTGGAGATCCCTATTTGATTAGTGAAAGCGTTTCATCATCAAAGAAAGACGCAACTCCTCCATTAGAGCACAACCGAGCTCCAAAGGTATAATCTACTTCCTTGCATGTTGTAGATTTATTTGTAGCTTATTTGTTGCTGGTTCTATCTTCTAGATAGATTGTATTTACTGATCATGATGACTGAGATTGAGGACATAGATCTTGGATTGGGTTTTCATAGCCTTATGGATAGTTGATCCGTGCGTCAAGTGGGTCAAAAGTTTTTGAAACCTATCCTAGAGGCCCACCCTATTTCCAACAGTTCATGCATGCATTCTATTGTAAATTGAATTTGTAGCATGATGTGATAGCATACCTGAAAGTTTTTGCAAATTTTGGAATTTGGAGCTCGCAGCGATGTTGAGCCCTTCCTGATTTTGCGGAGACTTTGAGGTTTCGAAAGTTTGGAGTTTCGGAGCTCGCAGCAATGTTGAGCCCATCTTCAAGCTTTCTATTTCTTTCGGGATAGTTCCTTTTCTTCGGAATTGCCCCGGAGTCATGTCAAAATTTCGCCAAATTTGTTTTAGCGAAATTCTGTCATTTTGATGATTGATCTTTTTCTTTTCCATCCTTTGCAGGTGGTTCCTCCAGAACGAACAGGGCAAAGTGCCTGCTACAAGCGTACCTCGTCGATCTGCTAGATCTTCTAACCGGACAGTTCAGCAGGACTGGGAGAAGGTTCAGTATGTTGAGAGAAACCTGGAAGAGTGTGACTCTCTCAATAAAGATGAGATGAGGCAGCAACCGATCGCTCTCAAAGGAGAGGAGTTTTATAAGATCATGGTAAGCAGTCATCCATGGGTGATGGAAGATTAGAGTGTTTTGCCCAAGCCTACCTTCTTCTTTGGTGATACAGTCCCTGATGACATGACATACCAGGGAAGATGTTTTCAGTTCTCTTTCACAGCAGATGGTGAGAAGAAGACTGTTGCTACCCTGTCGATGTTTGATCGCACCGTCTCGATCCTGAGCCTTGCCCCCACGTGCTCTAAGAGGGAAGATCCTCCAAGCTGGGTGAGAAGGACAAATGTAATCAAGAACGGGGATTTTGTTGGTGGTTCTCTTGGATATGCGGAGAAGTCGCCCACTGACATGGACATGTTGATGCCAGCCAGCGGCTACCAGGGCTCTGATTATCGGTCGGTCGATTTGAGACCAGTGGGCCTTGGCATTTTCAGCGGTGACGGCAGTAATTGGGTGAAGCCTTTTCGACTTCGTGGCCATTTCAGTGCTGACTCCGAGTGGAAGTCGTGGACTGATCGCGTCCTGCTGGTTGGTGGCGCCATTTTGAAGGAAGCCGGGATCTTTTCCAACGAGGCCTTCATGGCTATGTTGGAGTCATTCCTTCCACAAACCAATACCTTCGTTGTGATGAATAGTGAGATTGGTTTCTCTTTGAAGGAGCTGAGTGCCATTACTGGATAGCCTATCCTTGGGAAACTCTATGAAGAGTTTATGCTGATCGACAACGTCCTTGAGGAGCAGTCTGAGGAGTTTAGGCTTCTGTACTTTCAGCTCATTGCCTTCTATGATTTTTTGAAGGAGAAGGAAGGCTTGAAAGTTAGATCCAATAGTTGGAAGAGTTCTGGCTCTTCGTTCCCCAACTTTTTTTATAGCAGGGAGTCTTCTGATAGTGCGACCCGGGAAGCCAGGGCTCAGGATCCAAGTTCGAAGAAGATTTTGGCTATGCAAGAAGAGTTGAGAGATTTCTGTGCGAGTACAAACACCATATGTCATGACATTGCACTGCGGAGAGATCTCGCTGTTTACCTCACTTATTGGCTTGGTGAGGCCGTTTTTGCTGGAGGAGATGGAACGCACATCAGGTCGCATTGTATTTTTTCGGCTTGTCAGATGGCGTTTGGAGAGTATCTTGCTTTGGTGCCAGCTCTTTACTCCTACTTGTGTACCGAACTACAGGCTGCTGCTTTTTTGGTTCGGCTTGGGCTCCCTATGTATAGGGTATTTTCAGCCTACATCTTTTATTCGTGGTATGTGTACCACTGTCCTGGCTTCCACCGGCTGGGTGCTGCACAGGATGATGATCCTCTGATGATTCTACTGGCTAAGGGCAAAGCCCTGTCCGAATCACTTTTGCTTGTCTGCATGAGGATCCGACGATTTAGGGATGTCGAGATGGGGCAGTCTTCAATGAAGCTTTCTCCGGAGTTGCGGAAGAAGGCTTTTGATTTTGGTGCCTCCCAAGACTCTACCAGGGCGGGGTCGGGAAGGCATTACTCCTTGACAAACGCAGATAAGGAGTGGCTTTTCAGCATACGTGTCAGCACGATGGTGTACCGCAGACATCTTTTCGTCGACATCCAGCCGTATGTACCTTCTCGCTTTGCTCTGCAGTTGGGCTTTTCTCAAGGCGTTGTTGGAGCGCCTTCAAGCATGGTGAAGCGCTTTGGAGGTTTGCAGGATGGGAGAAATGCATGGGCTTTCTATAGTGCTGAAGACACTACTGCCATGATCTCTTATCCTGTGTTGTCGACTTCCCAGACTGCCGGCTTTGTGAAGTGGTTCGCGGATAGCTTTTTGGCATATCGGGGGCTTTTCAAGAAGGAGCTTGATGTGAAGTTTTCATCTAGAAAGGGCCTTGGAAAGTCAGATGGCATCCGGTGAGAGGAAGTTTGGTCCTTCCTTTCTGGAGAGAAGCACAAGATAGGCTTTCTCGGTGACCAGGGCGTCATTGGTTCTGAAGCTGTTCGAGAAATACCTGATGAGGCCTTAGAGCAGCTAGAACAGGAGGAAGCTGAACTTGATGCTTGGATGCAAGCGGCGCAGAGGCAAGCTTCTGTAGTGTCTACTGGCAAGAGTAGACCGTCCAGTGAGGAGTCAAGTGGGAAACCAGATTCTGACAGCAGGGCAGGCTCTTCTAAGAAGCGAACCCACAGAAGTAAGAGGAAGAGGGGTCATCATCGCAGCAAGGGGCAACATGAGGACTCTCCTGACTTAGAAGTCCCTCTTACTGTCAATGAGGAGGTACCAGAGAATGCCGACGAGCCTCCAGAAAAGAGAAGCCGAGAAGAAGAGACGTTGGTGAAGGTATGATTCTTCCTCTTTCTCTTTCCATTTCTTTTCATGGGATTTTTCCATGATGTGATTTGCTTCTTGTTTCTGCTTTTCTCCTTTTTTTTTCTAGCAGAGGAAGACTGGGCGATGCCTGAGGTTCCAACTGATGAGGTGGTGACGGATCCTGTCAGGGCACCTGAAGAAGAACCGAGGGACTCTGGAGTGAATCCAGAATCTCTAATTGGTATAACTTCTTTTGCTTTTTTTTTTTTGTGTCTGTGACTTGGATTGCTAACACATTTTTTTTTGTCAGCTGACTTGCCACAGGATTCCGATGACTTTGAACCATCGATGGACGCAAATGTTGACAATGCTTCCGATGAGTTCATGGAGGAAGAGAGTGTTTTGCCAGTCGTCGAAGAAGGTATTTTGTAGTAATAACCCTGATAATGATTTTCAAATAGGATCATATTCATACCTTTTTATGTTTCGTTGGCAGATATTGAACTGACAGAGGAGAGTCCGTCGCTTCTTTCTGAACCAGAGCAAGGGATGCCAAAGGTCGATCAAGAGGTAGAGGTTCCTGGGACCAGTTATGACACTATTGAGGAGATACCTCGTGCTGAGATTCCTTCTCCAGCAGCTCCGACTGGAAAGAGTTCTTTTGTTCCTCTTCCAACGGGGAATGACATGAGCAGCCGACTGATGGAGCGGGGTGAATCTTCAGCCAGGCCATCTCTTCTTTTTGCGAAGAAGGTGGTGGTGCGGGTTCTGAGCTCTTGGATTGAGACTCTCCTTTCTGGACACTTGGATGCAGGATTTGGCATGATCCAGCATGTGCAGGAGATTCTCAGTGATGCCGAAGAGGCTAGTCTAGATGTCACAGGTGCCAGGGCGACCGTTGATAGGATCATTGCACTGGATGACAAGTGGTTTGAGACCATGGGTTTTGCTGACGACCAATTCTTCAAGGAGATGTTCCTGGACCCTGCTGATTAGGCTAAGTCTGACCTGAATGAGGCTACACAAAGCAGGAAGCAGATAGTCCGAGAGAAGAACTTAGAAGAGCTAGCCATCATTGGGCTGACACATGACCTTAACATCCTTGATAGGGAGGTCGATAAGGCCAGGAAACGTCTTGAGCATCTGAAGGCACAAGTCGCTGCTAAGTGGGCTGCAATAATAGAGGCTCGCGACAGGGAGAGTGCTCTGATTCACCAGGTTGCAGATGCTGATCGAGTTCTTGAAAAGAAGTTTCAAGAGAACAAACAATGGCAAACTGCTTAGGATATGCTTCCCGGTGTGAAAGAAGGGTTACGGCCTTCTCCAGCATCTCATGGCAAGTTTCTGAAGAAGCGTGCCTTGGAAACTCTGATGGCTGAGGCCAAAAGTTTGCTTGAGGAGCTGAGATCTTGGCTGGGGACCATTTTTGGTTGAGCTCCTGATTTTTATAGCAAAAACTATCCTTCTTTTGTTTTTGGTACCACATGTATTTTTTTGGTACTCTTTTTATTTTTGTAGTATTTGTGAACACTTTCTTTTTTTTTGGTACCGCATGTATTTTTTTGGTACTTTTTTTTTGTTTTGTTTTCCCTACGCTCACTTAAATCCTTTTGTGATGAAAGCAATTGCTAAATGTGATGCTTTTTTTTTTGTTTTCCCTACGCTCGCTTAAATATTTTTGTGATGAAAGTAATTACTAAATGGGATGCTTCCTTTTTTTTTTTAATTTTCCCTACGCTCACTTAAATCTTTTTGTGATGAAAGTAATTGCTAAATGGGATTTGATCAAAAGCTTGTCATTTTGTGAAAATATTTTGTCAAATGATTGTTTTGGCATGGGAGCCAGATTTTGTTTGTGGCGTGGAAGCCGATTTTGCTTTGTGAAATGAGAGCCGAGTTTTTTTTTTTTTTTGTGGCATTGATAGCCGGTTTTGGTGGCGTCTATAACCAGTTTTGGTGGCATTGATAGCCGGGTTTTTTGAAAGACAAGTTTTTGGTTTGTGGCATTGATAGTCGGTTTTGTTTTGTGGCAATGATAGCCGGTTTGTTTTGTGGCATTTATAGTCGGTTTGGTTTTCAAAAATGCATGTATTGACTAAAAGTCGCCTCCTTGCTGAATGGTATTGCAAGTATCGATGAAATGTCACATCATTGCTCATTTGGTTGTGAGTATCGTTGGAATGTCGCATCCTCGCGGATTTGGGTGCAAGTATCGATGGAATGTCGCATCCCTGCTTTTCAAAAAATTTGGTTTTGCGGGTACTGACTTGATGTCGTTTCCCCATGATTTTTGAAATTTGCGGTTTTCTCGAACCTTTGGGTTGTGGATATCAACTGCAATGTTGCGGCCCCACGATTTCTTGGTTTTTTCGAACCTTTGAAATTTGGGTTGTGGATATCAACTGAAATGTTGCGTCTCCACGGTTTTTAGGTTTTTTCGAACCTTTGAAATTTGGGTTGTGGATATCAACTGAAACATTGAATCTCCATGGTTTTTTATTTTATAAGTATCGACGAAATGTTGCTTCCCTGCGATTCTGGAAGTGTCGAACGTGGTTCGCATGCTTCCGATTTATGCGAGTATCGACTAAGCGTCGCTTCCCCGCGGTTTTTGAAAAACCATTTTTTTTTATTTAAAGACACGAGGGTCATAAGTTTTGACCTAAAACTATTTTGGCGGTAAAAGGGCAGGGTGGACTAGGGTGGAAATCCCTGAATCCGGATTTTGTCTCAAACCATGAATTTTGGGTTCAAGGGTAGAAAATTTTGGTCAAGTTAGGGAAAGGTTCCTAAACTTGGATTTTTTTGAACAATGAAACGATGAAAGTAAGCATTATTTAAATTTCTAGAAATTTCAACATTTGATATGAAAATTCTAAAAAGATTGGGTTTGACGAGCGTGTACCTAGAAATCGGTTTTGGCCGTACAGGCATTGCTCTTACCCAGTTGGGTAAGTCTTCAAGGGTAGTACCGCTTTAAGAACTTACCGTTGATGGGCAACATACACCTGTCACCCTCCATGTTTAGGAGTGTGTATGCGCCATTGGAGAAAACCTTGTCGAAGACTGTAGGGTCCCTCCCCTTTTGGCTCAAATTTGCCTTTGGACTTGTGAGCGAAGACCATTGGTCTTTTTACTGCAAGAACCAAGTCACCCTTTTTGTAGGCGCATTGCCTGACCTTTTTATCGAAAGATCCTGCCATGCGTGCTTGGTAAAGTTCAATGCTTTGCCAAGCTTCGAGCCGTCTCTCATCGAGATTGTCCAGCTCATGGAGTCGCAATTTGACATTGCTTTCTTGAGTCATGTCATTTTGCAAGGACACCCTCAAAGAAGGAATTTGTACTTCCAAGGGTACGACAGCTTCGCATCCATAGACCAAGGAGAATGGTGTGCTATGGGTTGGTCCTCAAACGGTGGTTCGATAGGCCCACAAAGCTTCAGACAGTTTGTCGCTCCAGTCTCTTTTGTGACTAGAGACCATTTTTTGAGGATTTTGCAGAGTGTCTTGTTGAAAGCTTCCACTAATCCGTTTGCTGCCGAATTGTATGGAGTTGAAGGACAGCTTTGGATTTTGTATCTGTCGCAGAACCTGTAGATCGATGATCCCGGAATTGTGGCCCGTTATCATGGATGAATCTTTTGGATATGCCGAAACGACAAATAATGTTGGTGCGCAGGAATTGAAGGACTGATGAGGTCTTCATTTCGTTGAGCGCAAATGCTCTGACCACTTGGAGAAATAATCCGTAGCGGCGAAGATGAAGCGATGACCTTTGCTTGAAGGGGGAGAAATAGGACCTATGATGTCCATACCCCAGGCTTCGAAAGGCCATGAAATCGCTGTAGGATGTAGCCATTCTGGAGGCATGTGAATATAATCTCCATGAACTTGGCATTGTTGGCAGCGCTTAGCGAATTGCATTGCGTCAGCTACCATGGTAGGCCAGTAATAACCTAACCTTTTTATTTGATCATAGAGCTTGGTACCAGCCTGATGAGCTCCACAAAGACCAGCAGGAACTTCTTTGAGTGTTTCTTCAGCTTCTTGTTGTGACAAGCAGCGTAGAAGTACTCTATTGAAGGATTTCCTATAAAGGATTTTTGAAGGAATATCCAAATGAAAGCTTGGGGTTCGCCTTTGGATCTTACCCGTTCTTTTGTATCTTCGGGTAGGATTCCGAACATAGTGTAATCAATGAACGGATCCCTCCAGTCGCCTGATTGAAGTTTGAAGGATTGAAATCTGACTTCCAACCACTTGGTGGCATTCAGCAACTGCTTGGTGTGTGTTAAGAGGAGGAAGGGTTCTTCTTTCGCACACTATGATTTGCATGTTTTCCCCTTCCTGGATTGCCATAGATGCGGCAAGTCCAGCCAGGGCATCTGCACGTATGTTTTCACCTCTACGAATGTGGGTGATGTGACAGATCTCAAATTTTTGCAGAAGCGATTGTACCTTGTTGTAGTAAGGCAGCAGATCAGGCTTCCTGACTTCAAATTTCTGATTCATCTAGTTGACGATCAGTTGAGAGTCTCCAAAGACTTCCAGCATGGTGATACCAGATTCGATGGCGAGTTCCAATCCTAGGATCAGAGCTTGATATTTAGCTGCATTATTTGTGCATGGTTCCAGTAGCGAGAAAGCGTGTCGAATCATGTATTTGTCAGAGCTAACAAAGAGGATGCCAACTCCCGAGATCAGCTGTCTTTTTTCATTTGTCCTGGTTGCACCGTCAAAGTACATGTCCCAGGAAGCATTTTGTGAGAAAGTCTCCACATTGAAAACTGGTTCATCTGGGAGATCATCTCTGAGTGGAGAATCTTTAGGCAATAGATGCTCTGCGAGGAAGTCTGCTAGAGCTTGCCCTTTGATTGCTTTTTGTGGTACATACCTAATATCAAATTATGACAGATGGATGGACCATTTTGCCAGTCGGGCATTGAGAGAACCTACTTTTGTGACAAGGACTTTCAAGAGGTTGACCTTTGAGACCAGGTAGACTATGTTGGAAAACAAGTAGTGATGCAACTTTTGTATGGCGAACATCACTGCAAGACATTATTTTTCGACTGGAGAGTAGTGATGCTCTGCACCTACTAGCATGCAGCTGAGGTAATATGGAGCAGCTTCTTTTCTTTCATCATTTTCTTATGCAAGTAGAGCTCCCAGAGAGTGATCAAGTGCTCTTGTGTACAAGATGAATGGTTTTCCAGTGGTAGGATCAGCTAGCACTGGAGGTTTGGTCAGGTATGACTTGATATCTTGGAATGCAGCTTCACAATCAGCATCCCAGATAAAGTTTACACCTTTTTTTATCAACCGGGAGAATGGACGGCATTTCCCCGAAAGATTGGAGATGAACCGTCTGATGTAGGCCAATCTTCCTTGAAGCCCTTTGAGTTCTCTCAAGGTTCTTGGAGAGGGCATTTCTAGAATGGCTTTTACTTTTATGGGGTCAAGCCCAATTCCAGCTTTCCGAACTAAGAATCTGAGGAACTTACCCGACGAGATGCCGAAGAAGCATTTCAGAGGATTCATTCGCAATTTGTGTTTGCGAGGTCGGAGGAAGACTTCTCGAAGGTCTTCGAGATGATCTTCTTTTCTTTTGCTTTTGACGACGAGGTCATCAACGTAACATTCGACCGTCTTGTGCTTCATATCTTGGAATATTTTCATCATAGCCCTCTAATATGTGGCACCAGCATTTTTCAGACCAAATGGCATGACAGTGTAGCAATACACATGTATTTTCATTCGCTCGAATCCTCAGGTATTATCAATCATTACCTCTGGTATGGGGGCGGAAATTCATTTTTAGGGCATGCGCCATTCAGGTCCCTGATCTGCCGGTTTTTCTGTCATGGGGACAATGTTGGCCAACCATTCAGGATGTTGTTCCTCACAGATGAAGCCGACGCTTTTGAGTTTTTGAACTTCTTGTTCAATTTTATCTATCACATCTGGACGGAATCTTCTTTGGCCCTGCTTGACAAGCATGATGTCTTCTTGAAGATTGAGTTTGTGGACTGCTATTTTAGGGTCTAAGCCAGGCATTTCAGCGTAAGACCATGCAAAGCAATCAACGAACTCACGAAGAAAGGTGATATACTCGAGTAACTCATCATCCTTTATTATGAATACAGGACGTGGGTTATCTGGTGTTCCCAAGTCTATATTTTGAACATGATCTTCTATTGGAAGGTTCGAAGGTGGTTCCTCCACAATATTTTCAGAGGCTTCCAGCTCAACGAAACCTTCTGGGGTTTCAAGGGCATTTCCAGACCAAGGTTTTGTTCCTTTCCACGGGTCTTCTTGATCGGTAATTTTCTCAAGGCTTGCTATGAGATGATCCCAATCGCCTGTTGAAACCGGGTCGAAGTAAGGTACTTCTTTTGGAGACGAGGGTTCTTTTGGGTCAGAAGACCATACGTCTGTGCCATCGGACAACTCCTCTTCATTGTTAGAGAAATCATACCAATTGGATGAGCTTCCTGGATCTTTGTCAGGTGACTCATCAAAGAGATATCCAGGGAGATCGATGTCTTCATGGACTTGAGATGTTGAGGCTTGGTCAGTAAATCGACTTTTAAGCCTTTGTGTCAACCGTCTTAGGGGAGTGTCGGGATCATACCCTAACCGGTGTGAAGACTTTTCTACATGGCCGTAGAGTCTCCAATCTTCCAGCTGGCTTTTGGTCAAGACGGGCCCCAATGGCGTGAGAATACCGCGTCCTTCTCCCAAACCGACTAGGTTTTGAGTGTCATAGCCCATTTTCTTCATAATAACTTGTACCACAAGACTATATAAGGATAGTTGAGGCATACCTTCATTTTGGAAGGGTTCAACATGGAGTTTGATGAAGAAGCATCCGATCTATGGAAGAAGATCGGCCTTTCCTTTGCTAAAGTTGCTGGAACAATGAAGGAAGCTAACATAGGATCTTCTATGTGAGAAGTTGTCTCCATTGGAGTAAGAGCAGGTTGAACTTGCTGAGCATCAGCTTAGCTTGATGATGTGTCATCTTCGGGCTCTTAATCTGAATCCGTGTCTTGCATGATAGACACGAAAGAGACAACAAATTTGCCTCCAGACGTTTGTTTTGTCTTCTTCACTTTAGTTGTGAATACCAAAGGCCTTGAAGGTTTGAGGGAGATGATGAATGGAGTTTTGATGCTCTCTTCGGATTTACCGGATGGCTTGTTTTCTTCCGATGATTGTTGAGGAGCCTTGCCTTTATCTTTCTGGGGATTTTCGGCAAAGGGTGCTGTGTGTTTCTCCTCTTCTTCTTTTTCACCTTCATACATCTGTGAGTCTGCAAAGTGGACTTCTTTACCTTTAAAGGGATTTTTGTCCGCAAAGACTCGATATATCATGCCGTCGTTGCCAACAAACTTGATGCATTGATGCAGAGTTGAAGGGACTGTTGGGATTGGTTTATGCCCTAAAGCCCACTAGCTGCACTCTCATCTTTTGTTACTGGATATTTACTGGTTATATAATGGAATGACTCTTTCTCTTTAAACATGTGTATATGTATGGTTGTGTGTAAGGCCCATTGTTTCTAATAATTGAATCAGGTGTGAAGTGGCTTCACACAGATAGGTCTGATTCAAGGATATTGGAAACAAGAAATTAGTTCATAACTGAAAGATGGAGTTGGGTACTTCATCTTGGTATAAGTTATAATGAGATACTCTCCTATATAGGGTGACATACCTAAGTCACGGGAGGGCTTTCCCGGATCTATCTCATTAGTGCATGTGTCATGCATTGAACAGGATCATTGTAGGTGTGATCTCAAAAATAGTACTATCACAGAGAGAGATCAAGTCACCTCATGCTACTGAGTGACCGATGCTCTTAATCTTGAGCATTTGTGGATGAACTGACGAAGTCAAGTTCTTGTGCTTTAATTCACTATGGGTGAGATTCTTTTCATGGGTCAACAGCTCCGTGTTTTGGGTACTCGGACTTGATCAGTTGGGACGTGCAGATGCAATATAGAATCTATGCCATCTAATGATGGAATTATCGTCCCCTTAGAATTATCCGATTGATCATCAAAATCTAAGATCTTAGTATATGGATGTTCCATATGGATATTGAACTTGTGGGTCGCTCCCTGGATCAAGAGAATGATATCCGAATGATGATTATGTTAAGGATATGAAGTTCTAAGGTTTAGATGTAATCGGGAAGGTTGATAGTACATGTGATAACCTGACTCGATTATGGATGTTACATAGAGGGGCATTAAGGTCATTACGCTTAGTAGGTCGAAGACAACCGTCATTTTATGACGAGCTTATTATATTATATATTTGTCCTTGGAGTTCAATCATAACTCTTTAGTGGAATGAGTTAAGGTTAAAATGGTACTTTATGTTGCTATGGGTTTAGCATGCACATTTTGGTCATTTTGGGAGCCAATGGCAAATATGTCTTTTGGTCCCTTCTCTAGTCACTTTCCAAGATTGGCATGGTTTCCTAGAATGTTTAGATGACATATGGTTGAATTATTTTAGTGGAAAAATAATTTTGAGTTTAAATTCAAATAGGCCTTTGATGGCATACATGAATTTAATTCTAGATAAATTGTATGTGGGCCATGGTGTGCATTAAATGTGTGGGACGTCCATAATGGGATATCCATGGGTAAGGTTTCCTATTTTGAGTAGGTCTCCCTACTTGGAAAGTTGGACTCCTCTTTGGATTAGTATTCCCTTGAGAAAGTTTCCTTTTTGGATTAGAAACTTAAAATTAGTAAGTGTTCTACAACTAGGATTACTAATTGCATGGGAAGTTCCTTAAAGTTTCCTTTTCTAATTGAAGTGTTTCTAAAAGGAAATAAACCTTTGGATTATGCTTTCCTTTTAGGACATCTTTATGAATTAGGAGAGATAACTTTGTGGGAAAGCTACCTCAAAAGTTTCTATAAAAGAATTCACCTTCCCCCCTTGGACGTCCTACACTAGAATAGACCCATCCCACAAGTCCAGCCTTGGTTGTCTTTCTTCTTTATTGAAGAAAGTTGTAGGTCTGAGATTTTTCCTTGGAGAAATAGTTCTCAACTCCTAGATTAAGATCCCACCATCTTAGCCAATCAGATTTGGATTTGAGATAGAGAAGAAGATCAAAAGAGAACACAATTTCTGCAGCAGAATTCCAGCAACATACTTGCTGATTGCAGACCTGAGTTCACCCTTTTTGCATCAGTTTTTCAGAGGATTAAAGCTTCCAAAACATCAAGGTAATAGTCTTCTATCATCTCTATTAATTGGACACATGTTGATCATGATTTAATGGAGTTTCTATGCGATTCTTTATGGCTGATTTCCGCTGCGTAGTGCAGAAATCAGATTTTTTAAAATCTGTCATGCTTTGCATCAGCCATAGCAGTCTCTTTATGAGAAGTTTCAGATCTGAATCGCGGTTTCCTTCAGTGGTATCAGAGCCACTCCATGCGAAATCATGATCCCATGATGTGATTAATTAATCCTAGATTAGATGGGGCATGGTGGCACCCTGCTGAAATTTATTTCAGATTTGTATTAGTGCTGCAATCTTGTATGATGGTTACGTTCGGATTGCTGGAATTAATTTTTCCAGATCTGAATCATGTTGTACATTATGCACTAACCTATTTGGTTGCAGCCATTATTAGCATCCTTGATGGTTCGCATGTATGTTGTGTGGATTTGGATGTTTTTTAATTAGTTGGAAAGTGTACGATTGCGCGGTTAGCAATCATAGGAAGTTGTAAAGTTTCCTTAATTTTATTCCAACTAGTCTTGATGTAAGCTTTCTTGAAAAGCATAGGAATCTCCAATGTAATTTTGGTTTTGTTTTTCATGGGTTTGCATGTATAAATCTATTTATGGAAACAAGCAAGAAAAGGAAAGTTTCAATACAAGAAGGTTGCAAGAAATTGGAGTCCTTGGTGATGAAGGAGTCAAGACTTCTAGATGCATGAGGAGTCCTAATTTGATTAGGATTTGAAATCCTAAGAACAGGGAGCCATCAAGGAATGCATACTTTTATTTGCTTTTATATATTGAATGCATGGTTGAATGCTTTATATAATTGCTATAATTGTCACCTAGAAACATGGCCACCATTAGGTTCTAAAAATGGCTTCTTTCTAAAATTAGAATGTTTTTGTTTGGACAATTGGTTTTAAACGGGACTTAGACCAGCACCTTCTAATTATGTCTAAGGTTTAAAATTGGATAGGGTTGGCACCCTTGGTTTCCAAAAATAGACTAAACTAAAAAAATCTAATTAGATGCTACCTAAGGGTTCCCATAACCCAAGTTAGGTTTTTGATTCTTTTAAAGGTTTTTCTCAAATGTTTTAATGCAAAGGTTATTTACTTTCAAGTTGACTTGAGTCATTGAGTCATGAATTTAATTAACCAAGTTTGCTAGATTTAAAAAGAGCTTTTGAGAAAACGAAGTAAAGATCAAAGGAAAGTTTATAAACCCTAATGATAAATTATCAAGTGGGAGAGGGGTTTAGGAAAAACCCCACGACCTTCCATTCTCGGTTCATATTAATCTCATTAGAAGTGTTAGTGGGAGCGGCCATCCCTTCGGTGGAGTCCTTTACTAAAGATCACTTCGATGGGTTAGTGGGTGAATTAAAGTGAATGTTCGTAATGAGGTGTTAGTGGGAGCGGCCATCCCTTCGGTGGAGTTCTTTACTAAAGATCACTTCTATAGAATGTTGATGAAGTGTTGGTGGGAGCGGCCATCCCTTCGGTGGAGTTCTTTACCAAAGCTCACTTCTAGATTAGGACATTCTGGGAATTTTCAGAAGAGATGGTAACACACTTGACATAAGGCGGTAATAACCTCTCCTACCAGTTAAAGTTATTTATCTTATGAGGTCAAACCAATCAGTGATTGGTCTATCACTGGATATGTATCCAGACAGTGATAATCCAAATAAGAAGAGCTTAATTCAACGTTACTGTAGGCTCGGCCATCCTTTCGATGGAGGGTTTATGAGGAGGTTGAAACACTGATACATTATGTTTAGGGTTGAAATAATGTAAAAAGCTTTGTGCATGTTTTTCCTTTTATAACAAGCACCATATGCATGTTACATATATACTGCCTGTCTAATTATAAACCATTTTATATCCAGAGAGAGATGGGTAAAGATTCTTTTAGCCCGTTGATGAGTATTCTTCGTGAGAACAAGTTGACCGGCCCTAATTCCGTAGATTGGAAGAGAAATCTTGACATAGTACTCACTGCTGAGGAGTACAAGTATGTCTTGGTTGAAAATTGTCCTGAAATTAATGCCGATTCTACTGAAGACCAGTTAGAGGCTGAAAGGAAGTGGAAGAAAGCGAACAGCATGGCTAAATGCTACATGCTCGCTTCCATGTCCAACGTGTTGCAAACGCAGCACGAGCATATGGACACAGCCTACGAAATCATGATGTCCTTGTCAGAAATATTCGCAGACAAGAGCAGGCCAGCTAGACAAGCTGCTATAAGGACTATCATGAACACTAGAATGGCTGAAGGAACACCTGTCAGAGATCATATGCTCAAGATGATGGATTGTTTCAATGAAGCTGAGGTTCTAGGGGCTGAGATTGATGGAGTGAGTCAAACTGACATGATTCTAGAAACTCTGCCGGATTCTTTCAATCAGTTGAAGCTCAATTTCAATATGAGCAAGATGGACATGACCCTTTCGGAGTTAATGAAGGAACTCCAGGCGGCAGAGGCCAACATGAAGCCCAAGGCCCAAGCCCACTTTTTCCAGTCTTCCTCTCATCTGAGCCCGAAAGGGAGGAAGATGAAGAAGAAGAAGAACAAGGGAAAAGGACAGAAAAAGGGCAATACTGGTAATAGAAAGGACAAAGGTACAGATGATAAGCCCAAAGGGAAATGCTTCAGATGTGGCCTCAAAGGTCATTGGAAGAAAGATTGTCCCAAGCTCCAAGGCTCAGTTAATAAAGGTACATCTTTTTTTTATTTCATTGAAACTTGTTTAGTGGTTGATTCTACTGACTCGTGGATAGTAGACTCTGGAGCCACTAATCATATCTGCAATTCGTTGCAGGGGTTTCAGATAATGCAGAAAATTAAGAAAGGGGAGTTTGCCTTTAGAGTTGGAACTGGAGCTAAAGTCTGGGCGGTTGCAGTGGGAAATGTTTCTCTACATTTTTCTAATGATAGGATTTTAATTTTAAATAATGTTTTCTATGTTCCGGACATGAGGAAGAATTTAATTTCAGTCTCTAGAGTTATGGAATTTAATTTCTCAGTTTCTTTCCATTCTGGTGTTGATATCAGTAGAGATGGAAATATTATATGTTCCGGTAGAATACATGACAACTTATTTTATATATATCCTATTGCTCCCACACTGCATAATGTACAACAAGAAAGCTCAACTTCCCTTAAGAGAAAGGTATCTTCAATCAATGACACATATCTTTGGCACTTACGTTTGGGTCACATTAACCTAAAACGGATTCAGAGGTTGGTAGAGGATGGGCCCTTGAGCTCATTAGATTTCGAACCTTTTCCTCAGTGCGAATCATGTCTCAAGGGAAAAATGACCAAAAGGTCATTCTCTGGAAAGGGACTAAGGTCAAAGGAGTTGTTAGAATTGGTTCACACTGATGTGTATGGTCCTATGAACAAACTAGCAAGAGGAGGATATGAGTATTACATCACCTTCACCGATGATTACTCTAGGTATGGATATGTCTATTTGATGCGACGCAAGTCTGAGGCGTTTGATAAGTTCAAACAATTCAAGGCTCAGGCGGAGCTACAACTAGGGAAACATATCAAAGCCCTTCGATCTGATCGAGGTGGCGAGTACCTCCTAGGTGAGTTCAAGGAGTACCTCACACAACATGGGATTGTGTCTCAGTTGTCTGCACCGGGTACCCCCCAGCAAAATGGTGTAGCAGAGAGAAGAAACCGTACCCTTCTTGATATGGTAAGGTCCATGATGAGTCATGCAACCCTACCTATATCTTTTTGGGGATATGCCTTAGAAGCAGCAGCATACATTTTAAATCTGGTACCATCTAAGTCAGTACCTAGGACACCACAAGAAATGTGGACAGGTCGAAAACCTAGTTTAAATCATATCCACATTTGGGGTTGTCCAGCTTATGTACTGAATGATAAAGCTACCAAGCTGGAACCCAGATCAGAAATGTGCTACTTCATTGGGTATCCTAAGGGAACAAGAGGTGGCATCTTTTATCATCCAAAAGAGCAGAAAGTGCTCATCAGCACTCATGCTAGATACTTAGAGGATGATTGTATGATGCACCAAGAACTTAGTAGTACAGAAACCCTTGAGGAGATTCTTCTGAAATCCCCTATAACATCTGTACCATATCCTGAAACAGTAGATGGACCGGATATTCCTTTAAACACTCCGGAGCCTCGTCGTAGTGGGAGAATTCCTAGACAACCAGATAGATATCTAGGAGTGTCTTTAAAGACAGACTCTGTGGATATGGTTGAGGATCCTACTAGTTACGATGAAGCAGTAACGGATATAGATGCTGACATGTGGCAGCAAGCGATAAAATCTGAATTGCATTCTATGTATCTATATGATGCAACCAGAGGGATTCATTGCTAGTGGCCAAGATAACATGGTTTGTAAACTTAAGAAGTCCATTTATGGACTTAAGCAAGCATCTAAGGCATGGAACATCAAGGTTGATCAGGCAGTCAAATCCTTTGGCTTTGATCAAAACATTGATGAACCATGTGTGTATAAGAAAGGAAGTGGTAATGCAGTCATATTTTTGGTCCTATATGTAGATGACATATTGCTCATTGGAAATGATGTAGGTGCATTGTCATCCACAAAGGTTTGGTTATCATCTCAATTTCAGATGAAGGATTTGGGTGAGGCAAGCTACATCTTAGGGATCAAGCTCCTGCGAGATCGCAAGAATAAGATGTTAGCCTTATCCCAATCTTTGTATATTGAGAAGATATTGGTCAAGTTTAATACGCATGACTCCAAGAAGGGCATGCTACCTTCTAGACATGGAGTACCACTATCTCGAGATCAATGTCCAAAGACACCTGATGAGATAGAGAACATGAAGAGAGTTCCATATGCATCCGCTGTTGGAAGTCTCATGTATGCGATGTTATATACTAGACCAGAAATTTGCTTTGCCGTCGGCATGGTTAGCAGATATCAGTCAAACCCTAGACCTATGCATTGAACAGCTGTAAAGCATATATTCAAGTATCTTCGGAGAACGAAAGATTATATGTGAACTTTTTGGGCAGATGATTTAACGCCTTTGGCGTATACAGACTCAGATTTCCAATCAGATACGCATACCAGAAAGTCAACCTCAGGATATGTTTTTACTCTATCGGGAGGGGCTATTTCATGGAGGAGTGTCAAGCAATCATGTACTGCTGATTCTACCATGGAAGCAGAGTATGTGGCGGCAGCGGAAGCTGCAAAGGAAACAGTATGGCTCAGAAAAATTCCTAATGGAATTGGGAGTTGTTTCTGCAGTAGAAAACCCGATTGTCAATGTACTACGACAACTCTGGTGCCATAGCACAGTGCAGAGAGCCCCGGAATCACAAGAAAGGCAAGCTCATTCAGAGAAAAGTACCACTTGATCCGGGAATTCGTTCTGAATGGAGAAATAGTGGTGGAGCAGATTGCCTCAGCTAATAACTTAGCAGACCCTTTTACAAAGACTCTTACTGAGAATGTATTTACTTCTCATGTTGAGTCTATGGGAGTTAGGTTATGAAGTAGTGATCTTTAGTGCAAGTGGGAGTTTGTTGGGATTGGTTTATGCCCTAAAGCCCACTAGCTGCACTCTCATCTTTTGTTACTGGATATTTACTGGTTATATAATGGAATGACTCTTTCTCTTTAAACATGTGTCTATGTATGGTTGTGTGTAAGGCCCATTGTTTCTAATAATTGAATCAGGTGTGAAGTGGCTTCACACAGATAGGTCTGATTCATGGATATTGGAAACAACAAATTAGTTCATAACTGAAAGATGGAGTTGGGCACTTCATCTTGGTATAAGTTATAATGAGATACTCTCCTATATAGGGTGACATACCTAAGTCACGGGAGGGCTTTCCCGGATCTATCTCATTTGTGCATGTGTCATGCATTGAACAGGACCATTGTAGGTGTGATCTCAAAAATAGTACTATCACAGAGAGAGATCAAGTCACCTCATGCTACTGAGTGACTGATGCTCTTAATCTTGAGCGTTTGTGGATGAACTGACGAAGTCAAGTTCTTGTGCTTTAATTCACTATGGGTGAGATTCTTTTCATGGGTAACAGCTCTGTGTTTTGGGTACTCGGACTTGATCAGTTGGGACGTGCAGATGCAATATAGAATCTATGCCATCTAATGATGGAATTATCGTCCCCTTAGAATTATCCGATTGATCATCAAAATCTAAGATCTTAGTATATGGATGTTCCATATGGATATTGAACTTGTGGGTCGCTCCCTGGATTAAGAGAATGATATCCGAATGATGATTATGTTAAGGATATGAAGTTCTAAGGTTTAGATGTAATCGGGAAGGTTGATAGTACATGTGATAACCTGACTCGATTATGGATGTTACATAAAGGGGCATTAAGGTCATTACGCTTAGTAGGTCGAAGACAACCGTCATTTTATGACGAGCTTATTATATTATATATTTGTCCTTGGAGTTCAATCATAACTCTTTAGTGGAATGAGTTAAGGTTAAAATGGTCTTTATGTTGCTATGGGTTTAGCATGCACATTTTGGTCATTTTGGGAGCCAATGGCAAATATGTCTTTTGGTCCCTTCTCTAGTCACTTTCCAAGATTGGCATGGTTTCCTAGAATGTTTAGATGACATATGGTTGAATTATTTTAGTGGAAAAATAATTTTGAGTTTAAATTCAAATAGGCCTTTGATGACATACATGAATTTAATTCTAGATAAATTGTATGTGGGCCATGGTGTGCATTAAATGTGTGGGACGTCCATAATGGGATATCCATGGGTAAGGTTTCCTATTTTGAGTAGGTCTCCCTACTTGGAAAGTTGGACTCCTCTTTGGATTAGTATTCCCATGAGAAAGTTTCCTTTTTGGATTAGAAACTTAAAATTAGTAAGTGTTCTACAACTAGGATTACTAATTGCATGGGAAGTTCCTTAAAGTTTCCTTTTCTAATTGAAGTGTTTCTAAAAGGAAATAAACCTTTGGATTATGCTTTCCTTTTAGGACATCTTTAAGAATTAGGAGAGATAACTTTGTGGGAAAGCTACCTCAAAAGTTTCTATAAAAGAATGCACCTTCCCCCCTTGGACGTCCTACACTAGAATAGACCCATCCCACACGTCCAGCCTTGGTTGTCTTTCTTCTTCATTGAAAAAAGTTGTAGGTCTGAGATTTTTCCTTGGAGAAATAGTTCTCAACTCCTAGATTAAGATCCCACCATCTTAGCCAATCAGATTTGGATTTGAGATAGAGAAGAAGATCAAAAGAGAACACAATTTCTGCAGCAGAATTCCAGCAACATACTTGCTGATTGCAGACCTGAGTTCACCCTTCTTGCATCAGTTTTTCAGAGGATTAAAGCTTCCAAAACATCGAGGTAATAGTCTTCTATCATCTCTATTAATTGGACACATGTTGATCATGATTTAATGGAGTTTCTATGCGATTCTTTATGGCTGATTTCCGCTGCGTAGTGCAGAAATCAGATTTTTTAAAATCTGTCATGCTTTGCATCAGCCATAGTAGTCTCTTTATGAGAAGTTTCAGATCTGAATCGCGGTTTCCTTCAGTGGTATCAGAGCCACTCCATGCGAAATCATGATCCCATGATGTGATTAATTAATCCTAGATTAGATGGGGCATGGTGGCACCCTGCTGAAATTTCTTTCAGATTTGTGTTAGTGCTGTAATCTTGTATGATGGTTACGTTCGGATTGCTGGAATTAATTTTTCCAGATCTGAATCATGTTGTACATTATGCACTAACCTATTTGGTTGCAGCCATAATTAGCATCCTTGATGGTTCGCATGTATGTTGTGTGGATTTTGATGTTTTTTAATTAGTTGGAAAGTGTACGATTGCGCGGTTAGCAATCATAGGAAGTTGTAAAGTTTCCTTAATTTTATTCCAACTAGTCTTGATGTAAGCTTTCTTGAAAAGCATAGGAATCTCCAATGTAATTTTGGTTTTGTTTTTCATGGGTTTGCTTGTATAAATCTATTTATGGAAACAAGCAAGAAAAGGAAAGTTTCAAGACAAGAAGGTTGCAAGAAATTGGAGTCCTTGGAGATGAAGGAGTCAAGACTTCTAGATGCATGAGGAGTCCTAATTCGATTAGGATTTGAAATCCTAAGAACAGGGAGCCATCAAGGAATGCATACTTTTATTTGCTTTTATATATGGAATGCATGGTTGAATGCTTTATATAATTGCTATAATTGTCACCTAGAAACATGGCCACCATTAGGTTCTAAAAATGGCATCTTTCTAAAATTAGAATGTTTTTGTTTGGTCAATTGGTTTTAAACGGGACTTAGACCAGCACCTTCTAATTATGTCTAACGTTTAAAATTGGATAGGGTTGGCACCCTTGGTTTCCAAAAATAGACTAAACTAAAAAAATCTAATTAGATGCTACCTAAGGGTTCCCATAACCCAAGTTAGGTTTTTGATTCTTTTAAAGGTTTTTCTCAAATTTTTTAATGCAAAGGTTATTTACTTTCAAGATGACTTGAGTCATTGAGTCATGAATTTAATTAACCAAGTTTTCTAGATTTAAAAAGAGCTTTTGAGAAAACGAAGTAAAGATCAAAGGAAAGTTTATAAACCCTAGTGGTAAATTATCAAGTGGGAGAGGGGTTTAGGAAAAACCCCACGACCTTCCATTCTCGGTTCATATTAATCTCATTAGAAGTGTTAGTGGGAGCGGCCATCCCTTCGGTGGAGTTTTTTACTAAAGATCACTTCGATGGGTTAGTGGGTGAATTAAAGCGAATGTTCGTAATGAGGTGTTAGTGGGAGCGGCCATCCCTTCGGTGGAGTTCTTTACTAAAGATCACTTCTATAGAATGTCGATGAAGTGTTGGTGGGAGCGGCATCCCTTCGGTGGAGTTCTTTACCAAAGCTCACTTCTAGATTAGGACATTCTGGGAATTTTCATAAGAGATGGTAACACACTTGACATAAGGCGGTAATAACCTCTCCTACCAGTTAAAGTTATTTGTCTTATGAGGTCAAACCAATCAGTGATTGGACTATCACTGGATATGTATCCAGACAGTGATAATCCAAATAAGAAGAGCTTAATTCAACGTTACTGTAGGCTTGGCCATCCTTTCGATGGAGGGTTTATGAGGAAAGAGACAACAAATTTGCCTCCAGACGTTTGTTTTGTCTTCTTCACTTTAGTTGTGAATACGAAAGGCCTTGAAGGTTTGAGGGAGATGATGAATGGAGTTTTGATGCTCTCTTCGGATTTACCGGATGGTTTGTTTTCTTCCGATGATTGTTGAGGAGCCTTGCCTTTATCTTTCTGGGGATTTTCGGCAAATGGTGCTGTGTGTTTCTCCTCTTCTTCTTTTTCACCTTCATACATCTGTGAGTCTGCAAAGTGGACTTCTTTACCTTTGAAGGGATTTTTGTCCGCAAAGACTCGATATATCATGCCGTCGTTGCCAACAAACTTGATGCATTGATGCAGAGTTGAAGGGACAACACCATTCTCGTGGATCCAGGGGCGTCCGAGAAGGATGTTGTAGCATGAAGCAGTTTTTATTGCATATACAGTGACCTCAGAGATAAGATCACCGATTTGCAACTTGAATCTGATTTTGCCGATAGGCCTTTGAGTACTCCAATCGTATCGAAAGATAGATACAGATGTGTGGCTCAGTTTGCTGGGTGGGATGCGCAACTCTTTGAGAGCCAAAGTGGAGATGAGGTTGAGTGCAGAACCTGGGTCGATCTGAACTCTGTGCATAGGCATTTCCTTGATGTACCCTGTGAAGAACAAGGGTCGGTTGTGCCTTGTTTCGCCAAATAGGAGGTCGTCCTTAGTGAAGGCGATGGTTGCACTGGCTGCTTTTGGAACCGAGAGGCATTCGATGCATGATCCCTCAGTTTTCTTCTTTTATCCCTTTAAGGAAGTTTCTGAGTGTTTGACCCGATAGTCCATTTCAATTTGGAGGACTTGAGGGGCATGTTTGTCGACATCCTCATTCAGCTTTTGTAATTCTGAAATGAGATTATCACGAGTGTGCGGAGACATTCGAAATAAGTCTAGGATGTGCAGACGTGCAGGTATGTGCTTGAAATGTTCAATCAAGTCATACTTGAAAGCCTCCTTAGGGCCTGCATGTTCATCATTGTTACCACTAGGGGCGCTTACAACATCTTTTCCCGAAGGATTTACATATGTAAATGAAGTTTGGTTGTAATTTTTGTGGTAGTCCCGGCCAGAGCGGGTACCTCTACCAACTTCGAGAGCTTCTTGAGAAAGGGTCTTCGTTTGGAAGATTGTCTTTAGGATTAAGAGGCTGTCGTTTTTCATTTGATGAGTATGTATCTGCAGCAGAGTTGCCATCCTCAGTGATCGTGTTGCACGGAGCATTTTCCGGGAACAAGACCTGAACAGCATCTAGCAACCTTTCTTCTTCGTTGACCAATTCATCGTCCCAAGCATCAATAGCTGGGAATTATTCAGTCAGGAAGGGTGTGAGCTTTGAAGTCACAGTCTCAGGAGAAGAAACCTGAGAGGGTGTCGTCTCAGTGAAAGTCACGTGAGATGAGGTGGCTCCAGAGGATACATCGCTAGGCATCGTTGGAGTGTAAGTGATCTCGTCAGACGATGCTTCGGAAGAGCTATAATCCCGAATTATCACATTACAGGAAGCTCTAATAGGAGACGTTGTCTGATCGGAGTCAGATTCATCCTCGGATGTAAGAGGATCGTCTATACAGCAATTTGCTCCATTTTCAGGAGTTAAGGGAGGATGTACCTGATGGTCTTCAGGGACTTCAGCCTCTGGATTGCGAGGAAGCTCGTTGATGCGGTCTTGCTCTTGTTCTAGAGCGAGACGCTGTAAGATCCTTGTATATTCTTCAAGATCAGGCATGCGAGCCAAATCTTCTTTTTCATCAACTCTTTGTGGCTCAACATAGTTGATTTCCACTGGAGCAATGATGGGTGTTGGGTCAGTAACATTTTCTTGTACAGCCTCTTGGTCTTCTTCATCATCAGACCAGGATCCTTGTGGCTGTAGGGGGTTATACCAGATTACTGGCATAAGATGAGTCTCATGAACCCATTCTTCATCGGAGAGATATTCTCCTGTTTCAAGGGATTCCTCCCACTTATCGGTGTAGTTGGATTCGAATCCATCATCGGTGTTGCTGGACTCGTATCCCTCAATGGAGAATATTCCAACAACCGAATTGCAAGAGTATGATGCGCCCTGCGTGGCTTATTGAGGTGGCATGAAATCACTGAGAGTGAATTTTCTTACCCCCTTTGAAGTCTCTGGAAGGGACGTTTCTGTTGCCTCCAGTGAAGCGGTAGAGGAAGCCTCTGCCTTTTCTCGGACTTCTTGTTTTGGCTGGGTCTTCTCTTGTCGTTTGAGCTTGAGGACATGTTTCCTAGCCTGCTTTTACTGTTGAGCTGTAGGCTTTGTTTTCACGACCTCCCAGTTTTCATCTTCCAGGAGATCGGGATGTACCCATATGGGTTGTCCGTTTGGTGTCGGGTAAGGAACCAGTTCATCGGACGCTTGGATTGTGTTTATCACCTTGAAGGAAGTAGTGATCTCCTTCTTCGGTGATTTTGATGTTTATCCACATGTCACCATGTTGACGAAGGCAGACCCATAGTTTTTGTCAAAGGTGATGACTCCGTTTTTCCACATCTCGTTTATTTTCTCCCTCACAACGAAGCATTGATTGAGAGGACGCGAGATCATCTAATGGTATGGACAGTACCGAGAATCATTGGTTTTGCCAACATCACCTGATCTTTTGGGTTCAGGCAAAGTGAGCTTGCCGTTTGCCACGAAGGCCCCGAAGATTTCATCAACATCTTCATCGAACGGGTATTTCTTTTCTACTCGTTCTTTGAAGGCATCAGAGAGTTCAGGTCTTTACCAGCAGCTTTGTTTTCAGCTTTCTTTGGTGGCTGAGGAGCTGACTTGGTCTGCACATTGAGGACCTCTTTTTTCTTTAGTTTTGAGGTTGCAATGGCGGTTGGCTTTTTTCTCGATGATTTCTGACTGTTGAGGTCTTTGATCACCGTTTCGGCTTCCATGGAAGCTTCCACGGGTTCTCCCAGGTTCTTTGATTTATTGCCGATGATCATGGAGTGGATTCTAGCTCTCATGTTGTTTCGGCAGATGTCAACTAGCGACGCTTATGGCAATACATCAGAGCATTTGTATGCCATTGCTTTCCACTTGTGAATGAAGTCATATGTTGACTCATTCTCCCCCTGTTTTAGGCTGCACAGCTGAGCCATAGTAGCGAGATGATCCTCACATTTGAAGTGAGTCAGGAAGCGTGTCTCTAGCATGACCCAATTTTGGATGGAGTCCTCCGATAAAGTGGAGTACCAATCGAAGGCCGTACCTTTTAGGGTACTTGCAAAGAAGCGGATCTTGAGTGCATCTTGATCCGCGATAGCTCCCGTCAAGATCTTAAAGTGGATGACGTGCTGTCTGGCTGATCCTTTCCCCGTATATTTTTGGAGAGTAGGATGCTTGAATTTTGTAGGGAACGGGACCGAGTCCATCCATAAGGGATATTGTGGCTTGATCCCATGCTCCTTGAGTATATCCTCTTCTTTTGCTTTGGCGAGGATACTATCTACGTCCTTTTTGGTAAGGGCGCGTGACTCATTTTATTCTCCATTTACCTCATCGTCTTGATGATTTAGAGGACGTTCATTGTTCACTTGATTTTGGAAGGCAAGGAAAAGGTTTTCCATTAGACTTTCAATCCTCTGTTGGCCTTGTTCCAACTGCTGGATACGTGTGAGCGTATCATCTTGAGGTGGATTACGGGGTGGTGGCTCAGAATTTGTAGCCAGGATGTTCATCCCTCGAGATTCGAACGAAGAAACCGTCCTGGTGACTGAGCTGGGGCTCATTCTTTTTTATGAATAGCTTGTGGAAGGATCACTCTGCCTCTTTTGCTTGAAGGAGCAGGGGTTTCTTCTGAATGTCTTCTTGTCCTTGAGACGCCGCGGGTCACCGGACGTTGGACATGAATTTTTGTTGCTGACTTTTGGCGTCTTCTGGTTTTTCCAACCATATGGACAGCAGCAACTTGGTTGGGTCTTTCTTTTTCGACCCATTTGTGAGAGACTTGAAGCGTAGGAGGCTGGCACCTTTGCTTCTCTAGTCTCTTTTGTCGATACGACGCGCGGCGACGTATACGATGAGCAATTTGAGCTTCGGTCAGCTCTGGCCGGGCTTTGACAATGAAGGATGTGCTCCCTCAAGCGCAGCAGCCGAGCCTGTCTTCTTTGTAGCTAGGCAAGGACAGGATGCAGACCCGGTCCTTCGCCTGTTGCAGCGAAGCTTTGAACTTTTTGAGTTTGGCCCTTGTAGATATATAGGGTCGAACCGAAGGATTGTAGGCCTTAGCAGGTGCTTCCAAAGGCCTTGTGATGCATGATCTGATTTTGGGCTTGTAAGAACAAGCCGGCTCATGCTGGGTTGACTTGGGAGTCAGATTGGAGATGGGTCTCTCCTATTTCATGTAGGCAAGAGGGTACAACTGGTTCTCCTTGAGTCAGGCCAGGTATGCCGGCTTGGTGGATGTTTGGGACCTTCTTTGTTTTGGTGAAGGTCTTGGGGCCCAAGTCTTGGGATAGACTTGGTTGTTTACAGGTCGAGGCTTCGTGGGGGTGCCACGGGCTTCGGGCATTCTGGTGAGCCTTTGGTGTCACGGTAGTGACACGTTGAGAGGTGACCTTCTGCTTCTTGGAAGGAACAATTTGTTCTTCAGGAAGTGGGAATGGTCCCAGGGTCCCAAAGACGATAGTCCTGGGAGTCGAGGTCGTCCCGGAGTTCAGAGAGTTGCCGAGGGAGTTGATGCTTCGGCAGCTGATGGGGCGCTTGTAAGTGCATGTGGTTTGCTTCTGTTGAAGCATGAGCTGGTGCTTGTTTTCATCGAAAGTAATGGTAAGCGATGCTGCCATTATTAGTTTTTCGAAAAATTTCTGAAACAAGACCACATCCATTAGTAATCACAAGAATATAATGATCATAAATGGAAAGTTCTATGGTTTTATCTTTTCAAATCGCTCGAGGGAGATGACCCAAGCAATATGAGAAGGCAAAAGGCTATATAGGGTACAATTGCTCTGATAACAAGTATGGTAAGCCCAGAATGAGCGTCCCAGTGACTGCTAGAAGCAATTGTGAAGCTAAATTCGACTTATGAGAAGCAGAGCCTGCTCGATGTAAGAAGAATATAAGGTTGGAGTTACAAATGTACCGGTCGCGAATACAGTAGACCCTGAAAAGGCGTACTAGTACCACTAGACACAAATGTTTTGAGACCGCATCAATGAGATGAGATTCTCTGTTTTGAAAGGTCAAGATTAGATTCATCAAAGAGAGCAGATGGTATTCCGATCCAAATACGGTCTCAGCGATTTCCGCGAGCGCCAGTACCCAGAAGAGAAGGAACCATAATTTCTCGGATCTGAATCCAAAAATGACAAGTTTTTTTTTTTTGAAAGGCCAATATCGGGTTCATCAAAGAGAGCAAAAGGCTTTCCAATCTGAACACGGGCTCAACGATTACCGTGAGCGCCAGTGCTCAGAAAGGAGGAGACCAAAATTTCTCCAATCCGAACCCAAAAATGACGGAAGTTTTTTTTTTTAATATTGTTTTTTTTTAAAAAAATCCTTTTTAAAATTTTTTTTTATTTCTTATTTTTTTTAAGATTTTTTTTGAAAAATCTTTTTTTAAATTTTTTTTCTTAATTTTTATTTTTTATTTAAAATTTTTATTTAAAAGACGAGAGAGTACACATAGGCCTCCTAACCCGGTCTTACGAAATCTTGATTGATAGAATTGCCCCTAGGTAAGGGTAGGATTACTTAATGAACCCATTTGGAGGACCCATGCCTAGAACAGTAAAGCTGTCTCCACACTCTAGACAAGGCTTTTCTTGAATCAACTGTGATCAAAGAACGCAGTTGATTTAACCTTAGTGGTCTATGTCTTTTTTTGTTTTTTGTTTTTTAGATCTTTAATGAACTCATCGAAGAGAAACGATGGCCCAAAACCTTTGTCGAACAGGCTTAACATTTCTGCAAGCACGATGAACGATAGGAAAGGATCAAGTTTTCGCAATTTTGAATCCAAAATGAAAAATCTGTTTTTTTTTGTTTTTTATATTTTTTTTCTTTAATGAACTCATCGAAGAGAAACGATAGCCCAAAACCTTAGTCGAATAGGTTCAACATTTCTGTAAGCACGATGAACGATGGGAAAGGATCAAGGTTTCTCAATTTTGAATCCAAACTGAAAAATCTGATTGTTTTTATTATTTTTTTAGATCTTTAATGAACTCATCGAAGAGAAACGATGGCCCAAAACCTTAGTCGAATAGGCTCAACAATTCTGCAAGCACGATGAACGATAGGAAAGGATCAAGGTTTCTCAATTTTGAATCCAAACTGAAAAATCTGATTTTTTTAATTTTTATCTTAGATCTTTAATGAACTCATCGATGAGAAACGATGGCCCAAAACCTTAGTAGAACAGGCTCAACATTTCTGCAAGCACGATGAACGATAGGAAAGGATAAAGGTCTCTCAATTTTGAATCCAAAATGAAAAATCTGAATTTTTAATTTTTTTTTGAAAAGAGAAAGAGTGGAAATAAATTCGAAGAATTAGAAATTTCCAAAAAATCTCATCTCATTTTTTTTAGATGCGAAACTCAACTTAGGCCACCAATTAGAAAGTAGCCAAGGAATCCAGAAAAGAAATGTAAGCATAGAGCAAAAGATATGATATGCAAATATTCCATTTCTAGCATTGTGTTCTCAAATGAACGAGTCCCACCGGGTGTAGCCAGCTTGATGGACCGCGCATTTCATTGCCCGGTGGTACCGAGGCCTGCGGACGTGGGAGTCCATTGGGTACGACCCTTTCGCGCCCGTGTGGCAGATTTTTGGCGTTCCGGATTTTTTTTTTGTGGGTGTGCCAGATTTTCTATTTTACTTGGAATTGCAAGTGGTGATCCGGAGATCGACCTTCGTAAGTAAAAAGGAAATCAACTTCTTTCAAGTTTTCCATTGCATATATATTTAAGAAAAGAGACATTTTTCTTGATTTGCCGTGAAAGGTGATTTTTTTTGCATTTATAGCCGATTTTGGCGTCTATAGCCGATTTTGGCATTTATAGCCGATTTTTGGCGTTTATAGCTGATTTTGGCGTTTATAGCCGATTTACAATTCTTATGAATAATGAAAGACAAGACTTGTGATTTTTGTCTCTTTTAGAAAAATACAAACTATAATGAAAAGCAAGAAAAGGAGGATCTAACTTCTCAGGAGATTGTGGGGGACTCGTTCAGATTGACAGTCGCAAGCCATATGTGGAGTTCACCATCATCCATGTAGATGAGAATAGAGGATGCTCTTGATTCGCTTGGCTTGGCTATAACCTCAGATTTTTAGAAGACAAAGACCAAGAGGAGGTCCTATGTCCAATAAAAAGCTAAGTAGACGGGCAGAAAAGCCACGTCTAAGCCCTTGGAGGCAGAAGGAGAAGGCAAGGACCTTGGGGGGGGGGGGCACCCCCAAGGGACTTTTGTCACCTTGTAGCGGTGGCCAGTGCAGAACTTCAGCAGAGTTTTCTCTATTTCTTTCTCTTAGGTTTCTGATGCCTTTTTTTGTCTGGATTTCCGGATTGTCTGAAGTTTATCCGTGATTTTTCCGATCTGGATTTCTTTGGAGTGCTCTCCTATTTATAGGCTCTTGGTAGCCATTTAGGAGGGTTTATGGGCCTTTATTGTCATTAAGCCGTATAATGGGAGGAGTTACAGGGTTTAATTCCTTTATTTTGTAACCCTTTTTCTTGGCTTCTGATTGGCTGGTGGAGATTGAGGGCATTTAATCGCCATGATGGGAGGAGTTTCATGGGTTAAATGCCATGAATTAATTGACTTGTAACTCCCATTTGCTTGCTTTTGATTGGGCCATCCAAAGAAATGAATTAATCACTGCAATAAAGCTAGTCAATTAATCGCATTAAGTGGTCACCGAGCAGTTGAAGAGTCACGGGCCATGCCGCGTCTTTTGGGATTCTTCTAGCGATGATCATCGATGGATCTTTATGTAGATCGACATTGGATGACCATGTAACTTCAGGTATTGGATGCCAACAATGGGTCGGTGCCATATGTCCTGTCGATTTCTCGATTGGTCGGGTAGAAAGTACACTTTTTTGGTTTACCGGTTGGTGATCAATGTTGATTTTGATACTCTTGATGATTGACCCGTGATTTTGACGGATGTCAAAGGTTTTGGCACCTCAAAAGTATGAATTTTGGAAAATCCCAAGAGTTGGAAGCTTCGAATAGCGAAAAACGATGAAAAACGGGCCTTCCGGGGCCAACCCGGCGATTCTGGGCTCCATGGTCGCAGGCGACCCTGGGGGGAATTTCCCCCCTTTTGTCCCGTTTTACGGTCGTTTTTTATGTTTTTCGATTCTTTTGTGTTCTATACTTTTTCTTGACATTTTTTTATCATTTATTGGCCTGATTTCCCTGTAGAAAACTTGATGAGAATCCTTGCATTTTTTAGCGCAAAGTTTCCAATATTCCGGGAAAGCCATAGACTTTGGCGCGTAGAGTTGCCGATTTTCCGTCAGAAGCTGAAACTGGGTCAAACGATGTCGAAATGACCTAAAATTTGAGGTTAAGCCTCCTGAGCAATAAATAAGACCAACCATAGGCTTTTGTTTGAGTTTTGAAGCCGTTTGGGGTCCTATCGCCAGTAGACTTATTTTTGTCGCGATGAAGATATCGCGGCTTGAAGTGCAGTCAACCGATGTCCGATTGACTTGAAATTTGATAGGGAACCTATTGGAGTCATTTTAAGATGATCCATAGGCTCTGTCTTGGAAACCACGGTCCCGAGAGGCCTAATTTGGCTTCCGAGCATCAATGTATGGTCAAATGTTGTCGAAATGACCTGAAACTTGACGTGTAGCCCTTTGTAACCATTTCGAAGATGCCATGTGCTCTTTTTGATGAGTGATGGCCTCGGTGGTTCTCGCCGCCGAAAGGCTTGATTTAGCTGTTCGAGGGTTGATGTAGGGTTAAACGTTGTCGGTTTGACTCGGAACTTGACGTGGAGCCTTTTGGATGTATTTTAATACCATCCACAGGCTCTGATCGAAGATTTGGTGTCTCTGATGCTTTCGCCACTGGGAGCTCATTTTCAGCTATCGAAGAAGCGAAGTTGGGCCAAATGATTTTGAAATGGGCCGAAACTTCTTGTGTACTCCTCTTTTGGCTGTCTTGAAGGATCTTGCAGTTTTTGTTTGATTCTAACAAGATTTGATTTTTTGGAAGTAGCATTGCCTATTTATGGCAGGTTACGACTTCATGCAGCTTTTTGGATCTTGAAGAAGCAAAGTGACATTTTTGGTGTCAAATGTCGCCTTTTATGATTTTTTGAAGGAGAAGGAGGGCTCAAAAGTAAGATCCAGCAGTTGGAAGAGTTTTAGCTCTTCGTCTCCTAACTTCTTTGAAAGTGGGGAACCTTCTGATAGCATGACTCGGGAAGACAGGGTTAAGGATCCGGGTTCGAAGAAGATTTCGGCTATGCAAGAAGCGTTAAGAAATTTCTGTGCGAGTACAAATGCCATATGTCCTGATATTGGTATAACTTCTTTTGCTTCTTTTTTTTATGTCTATGACTTGGTTTGCTAACATTTTTCTTTTGTCAGCTGAGTTGCCACAGGATTCCGATGACTTTGAACCATTGATGGACGCAAATGTTGATGATGCTTCTGATGAGTTCATGGTGTTAGTTTTATGGACTCAATCCAGTAGATGATATAATAAATTGATTAATTTCTTTATTTATCATTATATTCATGCTTTCCTTTCATGAGATGAATGGTGATTTATTATATACATGCACATAACCAATACAAATGATATGATGGTTCATGAGATGAACCGGGGTCCACAAGTATATTAGATGTAATACATGTGTATGGATGAGATCCACATACGGGAGACATGTGTGACAAATCTTATACTTAAAATATCTTCACAACCAGTGATGAGACTGGACATCTCATACTGACAAGGTTGCAGCATTTTGATCACTATAAGATAGTGTGATTTATCTCGATCAACAGAATGGAAGATTCTGGATCATAGTGCTGGTACATTGGATGTATTGAAGGACCATGAGAAGCACCTTATAAACACTGTCTTTATTTTAAGGTCTGCTCTCATAATTCCCTAGCAATAGGCTCTCAATCCCGAGACATTAATGAACTCAAGTTTCTATCTATTCATTTGCTTTGAGTCACCAATGAGTGAGGCCAACTGTAGGTCAACACCTCGGTGATTTGGGTACATGGTAGTAGAGCTGTGGGAGCATTCAATGGTCAAGATGGAATCTATCTCTAATATCCCCTTATGCCAATTAATGGATTTATCATTGGTAAGTGCGCACCCATTCCGATTAAGAGTTAATTGGAAAGGTACCTATTGATCATTATAATTAATTGGGGCTCAAGGATAATAAGATATGGATCTAGTTTGGAAGACATGTCAAATTGATCCATGGATATTGATAGAGGGGTCTACTTATGGTAATGTGGAAGTTTAGGGTCTTCTATGTAATATTCCTAAGACTGGAGTTCAATTGCATTTATATAGTGGAGTTATTTGCAATTAACTATAGGCCCGGATTACACATGAGATGTGGGGTCGCGTGTCCCAGTTGGAGCCAGCTTTCTAAGGAATCCCTAGTGGTCCCCACGCTAGCCCAATTATTAGAAAGTATCTAATTCTAGTTGAACTCTAAAAGGAAAGTTACTATTTCTATTTGAAGTGAGACTTCTAATAGTGGTAATAGTGGACTTACTAATTTTAGTAGAAGTGAGACTTCTATTTTAATTAGAAAGGAATTAGAAAGTTACTAATTCTATTTGAAGTGAGACTTCTAATTATGATATAGTAAGTTACTAATTAATGGAAGTAAGACTTCTATTGTAATTAGTAAAGAGGAGGCAGCTTGCAAAAGCTATAAATAAGAGGAGAGGAGGCCTTGGACGTCCATGCACTTTCCTAGCATTGGGATTCACGCCCAAGGTCCTTTTGTGCAATAGTTGCACATGGTCTTTCTCCTCTCCCTCTTCTAGTTCTCTTTCTAGTTCCTCCCTAGAGTTCCTAGTAGTTTTCTCTTAGAAATCCCACCATCTTCTTGAGAAAAAGGAGAATCTAATACGGGTCATAGCGTGGAAGATCAAGAGGTCTTGGAGATCCCTATTTGATTAGTGAAAGTGTTTCATCATCATAGAAAGACGCAACTCCTCCATTAGAGAACAACCGAGCTCCAAAGGTATAATCCACTTCCTTGCATGTTGTAGATTATCATGGATGCTTGTTAGTTGCTGTTTTTATCTTCTAGATAGATTGTCATACTGATCATGATGGCTGAGATTGAGGACATAGATCTTGGATTGGGTTTTATAGCCTTCTGGATAGTTGATCCCTGCGTCAAGTAGGTTAAAAGTTTTTGAAACCTATCCTGGAGGCCCACCCTATTTCCAACACATGGAGGAAGAGAGTGTTCCACCAGTCGTCGAAGAAGGTATTTTGTAGTAATAACCCTGATAATGATTTTCAAACAGGATCATATTCATACCTTTTTGTGTTTCTTTGGCAGGTTTTGAAGTGACAGAGGAGAGTCCATCACTTCTTTCAAAATCGGAGCAAGGGATGCCAGAGGTTGATCCGGAGGTAGAGACTCCTGCAACCAATTCTGACACGGTGGAGGAGGTACTTCGTGCTGACACTTCTTCCCCAGCAGCTCCGACTGGAAAGAGTTCTTTTGTTCCTTTTCCAACGGGGCATGACATGAGCAGCCGACCGGAGGAGCGGGGAGAATCTTCAGCTGGGCCATCTCTTCTTTTTGTGAAAAAGGTGGTGGTGCGGGTTCTGAGCTCTTGGATTGAGACTCTCTTTGCTGGACACTTGGATGCCGGATTTGGCATGATCCAGCATGCCGAGGAGATTCTCGGTGATGCCAAAGAGGCTGGTCTGGATGTCACAGGTGCCAGGGCGATCGTTGATTGGATCATTGCACTAGGTGACAAGTGGCTTGAGACCATTGGCTTTGCTGACGACCAGTTCTTCAAGGAGATGTTCCTGGACCCTACTGATAAGGCTATGTCTGACCTGAATGAGGCTACACAAAGCAGGAAGCAACTAGTCCGAGAGAAGAACTTAGAAGGGCTAGCCATCATTGGGCTGACACATGAACTTAACATCCTCGATAGGGAGGTCGATGAGGCCAGGAAACATCTTGAGCATTTAAAGGCACAAGTCGCTGCCAAGTGGGCTTCAATAACAGAGGCTCGTGATAGGGAGAGTGCTCTAATTCACCGGGTTGCAGATGCTGATCGAGTTCTTAAAAGGAAGTTTCAAGAGGATAAACAATGGCAAACTGCTCGGGATAAGCTTCCCGGTGTGAAAGAAGGGTTGCAGCCTTCTCCAGCATCTCATGACAAGTTCCTGAAGACGCGTGCCTTGGAAACTCTGACGGCTGAGGCCAAAAGTTTGCTTGAGGAGCTGAAATTTTGGCTGGAGACCATTTTTTGTTGAGCTCCTGATTTTTGTAGCAGAAACTGTCCTTCTTTTTTTTTGGTACCACATGTATTTTTTTTGGTACTCTTTCTTTTTTGTAGTGCTTGTGGACACTTTCTTTTTTGGTACCGCATGTATTTTTTTTTGGTACTCTCTTTTTTGTTTTGTTTTCCCTACGCTCACTTAAAATGATTGTGATGAAAGCAATTGCTAAACGGGATGCTTTTTTTTTTGTTTTCCCTACGCTCACTTAAATCTTTTTGTGATGAAAGCAATTGCAAAATGGGATGCTTTTTTTTTTTTTCCTTATGCTTACTTAAATCTTTTGTGATGAAAGCAATTGCTAGATGGGATGCTTTTTTTTGTTTTCCCTACGCTCACTTAAATCTTTTTGTGATGAAAGCAATTGCTAAATGGGATTTGATCAAAAGCTTGTCATTTTGTGAAAATCTTTTGTCAAATGATTGTTTTGGCATGGGAGCTAGATTTTTTTGTGGCATGGAAGCATATTTTTTTTTTGTGGCATTGATAGCCGGTTTCTGGCATTTATAGCCTGGTTTTTTGAAAGCCAAGTTTTTGGTTTGTGGCATTGATAGCCAATTTTATTTTGTGGCATTGATAGCCGGTTTGTTTTGTGGCATTGATAGCCGGTTTGTGGCATTTATAGCCTGTTTTGGTGGCATTTATAGCCTGTTTTAGTGGTATTTGTAGCTTGTTTTGGTTTCAAAAATGCAAGTATCGACTAAAAGTCACCTCCCTTCTGAATGGTCTAGCAAGTATCGATGGAATGTCGCATCCTTGCTCATTTGATTGTGAGTATCGATGGAATGTCGCATCCTCGCGGATTTGGGTGCAAGATCGATGTAATGTCGCATCCTTGCTTTTTAAAAATTTTGGTTTTGCGGGTACTGACTTGATGTCGTTTCCCCATGATTTTTGAAATTTTCGGTTTTCTTGAACCTTTGGGTTATGGATATCAACTACAATGTTGCATCTCCATAATTTCTTGGTTTTTTCGGACCTTTGTAATTTGGGTTGTGGATATCAACTGAAATGTTATGTCTCCACGGTTTTGGATTTTGCAAGTATCGATGAAATGTCGCTTCCCTGCGATTTTGGAAGTGTCGAACGTGGTTCGCATGTTTCCAATTTGTGCGAGTATCGACTAAGCGTCGCTTCCCTGCGGTTTTTTGAAAAACCATTTTTTTGTTTAAAGACACGAGGGTCATAAGTTCTGACCTAAAACCATTTAGGCGGTAAAAGGTCGAGTGGACTTGGGTTGAAATCCCTGAATCCGGATTTTGTTTCAAACCATGAATTTTGGGTTCAAAGGTTGGAAATTTTGGTCAAGTTAGGGAGAGGCTCCTAAACTTGGATTTTTGAACAATGAAACGATGAAAGTAAGCATTGTTTGAATTTCTAGAAATTTCAACATTTGATATGAAAATTCTAAAAAGAGTGGGTTTAGCGAGCGTGTACCTGGAAATCGGTTTTTAGCCGTACAGGCATTGCTCTTACCCAGTTGGGTAAGTCTTCAGGGGTAGTACCGCTTTAAGAACTTGGCATTGAAGGGCAGCATACATTTGTCACCTTCCATGTTTAGGAGTGCGTATGCGCCGTTGGAGAAGACCTTGTCGATGACGTAAGGTCCCTCCCATTTTGGCTCAAACTTGCCTTTGGACTTGTGAGCGAAGACCATTGGTCTTTTTACCGCAAGAAACAAGTCACCCTTTTTGTAGGCGCGTTGCCTAACGTTTTTGTAGAAAGATCCTGCCATGCATGCTTGGTAAAGTTCAATGCTTTGTCGAGGTTCGAGCCGTCTCTCATCGAGATTGTCCAACTTATGGAGTCTCAATTTGACATTACTTTCTTGAGTCATGTCATTTTGCAAGGATACCCTCAAGGAAGGAATTTTTACTTCCAAGGGTACGACAGCTTCGCATCCATAAACCAAGGAGAATGGTGTGCTATGGGTTGGTCCTCGAACGATGGTTCGATAGGCCCACAAAGCTTCAGACATTTTGTCGCTCCAGTCTCTTTTATGACTAGAGACCATTTTCTTGAGGATTTTGCATAGTGTCTTGTTGAAAGTTTTTGTTAATCCGTTTGCTGCCGGATTGTATGGAGTTGAAGGACAGCTTTGGATTTTGTATTTGTCGCAGAACTTGTAGAATCGATGATCCCAGAATTGTGGTCCGTTATCATGGACGAATCTATTGGGTATGCCAAAACGACAAATGTGTTAGAGTGTTTTATTTTGTTGCAATTTGATTGGATGCATTCATTGTCTCATCTTGATCTCTTTCTCATTCATGTTCTCCTTCTTAGGTTTCTCTTGCATATCTTTCTTTCATAAGCCTTGTTTTTACTTGGAAAAATCTTCAGGTCTTTATGTTTTCTACTTGCACATTCTGTCGGTCCATCTGTCGGCTCTTATCGGTCAGCCGACACTAGAACCGAGCCCAGCCGATAAACTGTCGGTTCCAGTTCCAGAGAGCTTCCACTTTCAGATCTTCTCTGTCGGTCAGATCCTCGGCTCCTATCGGTCAACCGATAGTGCTTAAAACTCTGGACCGAGAGTTCATCGGTCCCAATATCAGAAAGCTTCATTGTTGGACTTTTTGCTCTATCGGTTCCCAAGTCGGTTCCAAGGTCGGTCGACCGATGCTGTCGGTCAAACCGACAGGTGTTTCTTGGTCAGCAATTTTTTTAAAAATATAGCCGTTGCGTATGACCGTTAGGCTATCGGTTGACCGACACCAAGTTCTCGGCGAGCCGATAGCTATCCGTTAGGAACACTTTTTCTATAAAAAGTGACCTTCTCTTTGGGAAAGTTTGCTGAATTTTTGAGATCATTTGAGCCCAAAGGAGAGGAACCTTACAAGAGCTTTTCAAAAAGGATCATGGAAGCATTTTCAACCTTTCAATCTTTGATCCTTAAAAAGGGTGTGCTTTCTAAATCTCTATCTCTTTTTCATGCTTAGATTTCTAATCTTTGTTTTCTTTTGAGCATGATCAAAGTGTTAGTCCTTTTCTAAAGATGTTGTTTCTTTTCATAACATGCCTTGATCTTTGAAAAGTATTTGCATTATGAAATCAACATAAGTCTTCTCATTCACATGTGTTTTTGAACATTAACTTTCAAAACTAATGGTTTTAAGTTTGAACTTTTGACAAACCATGTGTTGAGTAATACAACTCTTTCTCTTACATTTGATCATCATCCTTTGCATTAATTGAAGTTAAAATCCTTTTTAAAAGAGAAAGTGAACTTTCTAGTCATGCATTAGTCATAAACATTATCATTGTCCATTCAGCCTATCTAGAGGCAAACCACTGTGTTTTATTTGTTCTCTTACCCATGCACAAATAGGCATTTCACTTAAGAGAAAAATCAATGTTGTAAAGGTTGGTGCTTAGCCTTGAAAAGCACATATAGTGTTGTAAAGGTTCATGCTTAACCTTGAAAAGCATAATGATGTGGTTGTAAGGTTTGAGGTGATCCTAAACCTTGAATTGATTAGTGAAATCCGGTAAGGTTACCGGGAGTGGATGTAGGCAACTTGGCCGAACCACTATATTTGATTGTGTTATGGTGATTTGTGTTTACTTTCCTTTTTATGAATGTTGAACTCTCAATTGGGTATGAGTTTGATTAAAAGATGTATTTGTCTTTTGAATGTGTATGATTGACTCAAAAACTCTCTCTCTCATGAAGCTAGCTTACTATGATCAAAGCATAAGTCACCTAAAAATCAAAATGTTCAGAAGTAGTTTAAATTTTTAATAGCATCCTATTCACCCCCCCCCCTCTAGGATTCGATCTTGGTCTTTCAATTGGTATCAGAGCCAAGTTGCTATGGTGTTAGGTCTTACAGCCTAGAGTTGAATCCTAGTGAGTGTGTTTCTTTTGTTGCCATCATGCAATCTCATCTGGGTGAGGGCAATGCCACCAATAGACCACCTCTGTTTAATGGAACACATTATAGGTATTGGAAAATAAGGATGCAAGTGTTCCTGGAATCCCAAAGTTTAGATGTGTGGAACATCATTGAAGAAGGTTATCATCTACCCACTGCCACAGAAAAGGATTCTGAAGGCAATATTATATCCTTAACTCTCAAACCTAAAAGTGCTTGGACTCAAGGGGAAAAGGATAGAGCTAATCTTAATGCTAAAGCAAAAAACTCTTTATATTGTGCCCTATCTCAAGAGGAATTCAATAGAGTTGTCAATTGCAATACTGCTAAGGAAGTGTGGGACACCCTAGAGACCACCCATGAAGGTACAGATCAGGTCAAGATAGCCAAAATTCAAATGTTGACCTCCAAGCTAGAAGATATTAAAATGCTAGAAGAGGAAACTTTTGATGAGTTCTACACAAAGATTATGGAATTAGTCAACTCTCTCATAGGACTAGGAGAAAAGATGGATGAATCTAAAATTGTAAGAAAAATTTTAAGGTCTCTTCCTAAAAGATTCAAACCAAAGATTATTGCCATAACTGAGAGTAAAAATGTGGATCAAATTAAAATTGAAGAACTAAGAGGAAATCTTCTCACATATGAACTAGATTTTGAAGTTAAAGATAAAAAGAAAGGAGTTGCCTTTACCTCTCAGACTAATGAAAATGAAAGTGAAGATGATAGTGATGATGACAATGCTCTTCTTGTCAAGAACTTTAAGAAATTCTTTAAGAATAACAAAAACATTAGAAAATCTGATGAAAGCAGCAAAAGCTCTAGATTTCAAAGAAGTTCCAAAAGTTCTTTTATAAAAAAGGATGTGCAATGTTATAATTGCAAGGGGTTTGGACATATTGCTCAAAATTGCTCCACTCCTAAAGAATTTGAAAGAGGGGATAAGAAAGCAAAGAAAGCATTGAACATAACTTGGGATGAGGAAGATGAAGATAGTGACAAAAATGAATCCCAGAATGATGAAGATGAAAATCCTCCTAATTGGCTTCTTATTGCCTCTATTGAAGAGGTAAATGATCATAACACATTAATAGATCACACATTAGGGGAAGAGGAAGCTCATGAAGAAGATGATGAATTTGAGATCCAACAAGCTTACAATGATCTATATGAAAATTCTGAGATCTTAATTAAGAAAAATAAAATGTTAAAAGAAGAATCCAAAAAACTGGTCAATGAAGTAAATGTTCTAAAAGATGAATTGAAACTAACCATAAATGACAAAGTCAATTTGGAACATAAATTCATCACCCTGACTAAAGAACTAGCTCTTGCTCAAAATCACATTCATAGCTTACAATCCAAGCTTGAGTCTAGTCAACTTGAAACAAACTCCTTACAATTAAAACTCAATAAAGGAAAATTCATTGTTGAAAAACTCACCTTGGGAAATGACAAGTTTTATCAAATGTTAGGCATGCATAAAATCTATGGTGACAAGAGTGGTATAGGTTTTGAAGGCTCCCCTAGCAGCATGAAGGACAGCTCTCAAATACTTACTAAGAGTGTCCGCAAACCTATAGTTGAGAAAAGTTTTACCACTAGATGGACTTGTCATTTTTGCAATCATAGAGGTCATTTGGTTCCTAATTGTCCTTATAAAATTAGGTTATCTCTCAACAATCCCTCTAAAGTATCTTTCAAATTTGTCCCCAAGACCATTCCCTATAAATCTCCTCTGTCTAGATGGATGGTTAAACAAACAAACCTTGAGAGTCTCATAGTGCAAACCGCTTTAAAAGCAAAAGAAAATCCTACTTGGTTTTTAGATAGTGGTTGTTCTAAACACATGACAGGAGACCGATCTAGATTCAGCTCTATAGTGGAATATGATGGAGGAAATGTCTCTTTTGGAGACAATAGTAAAGCTCAAATCATTGGCAAGGGAAGTGTGAAGGGAGATCAAATACCAACTCTGAATGATGTATTTCTTGTGGAAGGATTGAAGCATAATCTCCTTAGCATTAGCCAATTGTGTGACAAGGGAAACAAAGTTGTCTTTGACAGTCTTTCATACAAAGTAGTAAATGATAGAGCCAACCAAGTTATCCTTACTGGGTCAAGGACAAAAGGGAATATTTACATTATAGAAGAATGTGATGACAATGAATCTAGGTGCTTGATAACCAGAGATCAAGAGAATTACTTATGGCACCAAAGGATGGGTCACATAAACTTTAAATTGATGAAAATCCTATCCAAGAATGAAATTGTGAAAGGAATTCCTAAGTTGTCTGCTGAAAAGTCTGAAATCTGTAAGGCATGCCAACTGGGTAAACAAATAAAGAAGAGCTTCAAAGGTTTAAAGGATATATCGTCGTCTCGTCCTCTAGAATTAATTCATATGGACTTGATTGGACCTGCACCAGTGCAAAGTATTGGAGGAAAGAAATTTATTCTGGTTATGGTAGACGATTATTCTCGTTTTGGTTGGGTTGCCTTTCTCCATGCTAAATCAGATGCTGTAGACAATATCATTAGAATTTGCAACAAGATACAAGTTGAAAAAGATGGAAAAATTCAAAAGATCAGGAAGTGATCATGGAGGAGAATTTGAGAATGAAAAATTTGCCAAATTTTGTGAAAATCATGGGATCAATCATCAATATTCAGCTCCTAAAACTCCTCAACAAAATGGAGTAGCAGAAAGAAGAAATAGAGTGATTCAAGAAATGGCGAGGACCATGCTCAATGAAAAGAATCTTCCTCGTAATCTATGGGCTGAAGCAGTGAATACTGCCTGCTATATTATAAATAGAGTCTATCTCACCAAGAATACCAACAAGACCCCGTATGAGCTTTATTTTGAAAGAAAACCTAATTTAGGGTATTTGAAAGTGTTCGGAAGCAAATGTTATATTCTAAGAGATAGGGAGCAGTTGGAGAAATTCGAGCCTAAATCTGATGAAGGAATCTTCCTAGGCTATTCTGAAAGGAGCAAAGCTTACAGAGTGTTTAATCATAGAACTATGACCATAATGGAGTCAGCTCATGTTGTCATCGATGATATGAATCAAATTGGAAGAACTCTTGAAGATGATGAGGAAGTTGAACATGTTATTGATCAACCAACTCCTAAAGACAAAAATGATATCATCCCATCCAAAGCTACAATTCCAACCAAACTCATGAAAGATCATACATTGGAGAATATTATTGGAGATATCAGTAGTGGGGTCATGACCCGGAGACAAGTTCATAACTTATGTGCACATTACTCTTTTGTCTCTCAAATTGAGCCCAAGAATTTTTCTGAAGCTGAATCAAAAGCAGAATGGATGGAAGCTATGCAAGAAGAATTGAATCAATTTAAGAAAAATAATGTTTGGGATGTTGTTCCATTACCTACAGAGAAAAATCCAATTGGTACTAAGTGGATATACAAGAACAAATCAGATGAATCTGGTAATATTGTAAGAAACTGTTGGAATTTGAGATGCATTGAGTTGAATCTTGAAGCATTGGTGTGTTTGGTGTCTCAAGCATCAAATTGTATTGGAATTATTGTCAACACTATGTCTCAATCATGTGTTGAAAGAGTGGAAGTGATAGAGCTCAAGAAGAATGAAAAAGGAAAACAGTGAAGAAAATCAGTTTTTCCTGGTGCAGTGTACCCGGTCGACCGAGCTCCCTGGCCGGTCGACCGAGCATGAAGAAAGTGCAAAATCAGAGCTTACAGTTATTTTTTGACACAGAGGTCATCCGGTCGACCCAGCTCCTGGTGCGGTCGACCGAGCATGCACGAGGTCGACCGAGGCTTCCAGGATGTCGACCGAGCTCGGTTCCAGAATTTGACAACTTACAACTTTTTTAAAGTTCGTCAGGCGCCCAGTTCACCCGGTCGACCGAGGTCCCCAGCCGGTCGACCGAGCACACACAGACAGCAAGTATTGCAGAATTAGAAGTCTTTTGCTAAAAGTTAGGAATTTTTGGTAATTCGTTTGGGACTCTTTCTAAACGAATTGTAGCCTATTTTGGACACTCTTTGGGGTTGCTAAAACCTATATAAACACTCCTAATCTCGTTTATAATAACAAGCATCAAAGAAAGAAGAGTTTGAGAGAGTTTTGGAGAAAAGAGTGCTTGGAGAAGAAGGTGCTTGTGTCTTGCTGTTGTGGAGCAACTTTCTACAGCAAGTGTGGACGAATTTGAAGCCTCATGAAGATGGTATTTTCGTTCATAAGATAAGTCTCTCTTTTATGCTTTAGATTTCTATTTGTAAGGGATTGAGAGAGAGAGAATTGTAGAGGGGAAAGGGCTGTAGATCAGTTTATCTTCTTTGCTGTAATCATCAAGTTGGTGCTTGGTGTTTTGGGGTTTGGTGATCCTGTCTGTGGGTGCAGACAAATTGTAAAGGGAGTTGTAGCTTCCTAGATAGTTGGTGCTATCTGAAACCTAAGGGAGTCGGTGCTTCCTAGATAGTTGGTGCTATCTGAATTTAAGGGTTGGTGCTCTTTGTCGTCGGTGCGACTAAATAAGATTCAGACCTGTACCGGATTGTTGTTCGGACGGGATTGAACCGTGGACGTAGCCTTTTGGTGAACCACGTAAAATCTGGTGTCAATTGTGTGGTTTGATTTGAATTGTTGTTAGCAAGGACCTGTTTAAAAGAGATCACTGATTCACCCCCCCCCTCTCAGTGATCGCGAGATCTAACAATTGGTATCAGAGCGTAAGGTTTCCCTTGATAAGCTTAACACGCTAAGGGTGATCTTTGTCAAATCACATGGCAACCAGCACAGCGAATATGAAAGCACCGTTGTTTGATGGTTCTAATTACACCTTTTGGAAGATTAGGATGCAAGCCTTCATCAAATCTCTTGGCTATGATGTCTGGGAGACTGTCAGAGTCGGTTACAATTCTGCCATTGTACCCACTGATGCTGCAACGAAGAAGTTAGCAGACAACGACTCTAAGGCGCAGAATGCACTCTTTAGCGGCCTTGTTGACAGCGAGCTGATCAAAGTTATAGCATGCAAGACAGCCAAGGAAATCTGGGATAAGCTGAAAAGCATCCATGAAGGAGATGAGAAGATCAAAGAAGCGAAATTGCAAACTCATCGCTCCCAATTTGAGTCTCTTCGCATGGAGGATAGCGAGAATGTTGATTCTTACATGCAACGGGTGAATGAAGTCACGAATGACATTCGTGGACTAGGAGAGGAGATTAAAGAACCAGTCATCGTCAAAAAGGTTCTAAGATCTCTCCTTCCCCGGTTTGATTCTAAAGTCTCAGCCATAGAAGAAGCCAAAGATCTGAACGAGTTTTCAATGGATGAGCTGCATGGTTCTCTCACTGCCTATGAGATGCGCATAGGTAAGACGTCTTCATCGGATAGAGAAGCGGCCTTCAAAGTTCAGAAAAAGGCAAAAGAGATTGCTGGTCATGATTCTGATGATGATGAGCTTGAGGCTCAATTTATTAGAAGGCTGAAGAAAGGAAGCAATGGCAAGTATAAAGGGAAGCTACCCTTTAAATGCTTCAATTGTGGCGGTGTTGGCCACTTTGCTGCGAAGTGCCCGCTGAAAGAAGACAATGATAATGACTCTTATGTTGATAAGAGTAAATGGAAGAAGAATTTCAGAAAGAAGGGCAAAGCAAAGAGCTTCATCAGTCAGCATAATGACAGCACGTCTGAATCTTCGGACGATGATGAATCAGTCGAGGCGACTGAAGCACTCTTCATGGTTACTATTGAAGAAGACGATGAGCAAGAGCTGGAAAACGAAGAGGAGGCTGAAGTGAATCTTGAAGAAGAGCTCATTGCTGCACTTGAGGAGCTTAGCAAGGAGCGAAGATCAAGTAAGAAAAATCTGAAACTTCTTCATGAATCTGAAATTTCAGTTATTGCTTTGAAAACTGAATTAGAAGAGTATAAAAGAATGGTAGATGTCCTAGAAATACAAATCTGTACCAAAACTGAGGAAGTGATGAAACTTGAGAATGAAATCCTTGGAGCAAGGACTGAAAATATGCAAATGAAACAAAAGCTCAAGGAGTTTCAAGCTATCAATGGTACATTGAAGCTGAATGAAATTTTGAAAGTTCAAAGACCCCCTCACTTCAGATTTGGAATAGGATTTGAGAATGGAGAATCTTCTAAGGTTACACCTTCTGTAGAGACGGTGTTTGTAAAGCAAGTTGCTACACCTTCCAATTCTGTGAAGCCCACACTGCCTAGAAAAGAGCCCATTCAAGTGAGAAAGGACATGAAGCCTAACCAGCCATATAAAAGATACAAATTTTATGGCTATTGTTATCATTGCAATAGGTATGGACATAAAAGGGCAGATTGTAAATTCTATGTGAGAAACAGCCCAGTTGTGAGAAGGAACCCTTTCTCAATCCTAAATAGCCACAATATTGAGTGCTACAAGTGTCATAATTTTGGACACATGGCTAGGGATTGTAGGCTGCCTACTGCTAAACCAATTCAGGTTGAAAAGAAACCCAAGTTAGTCAAAACTTGGAGGGCAAAGAAAAGTGCAGAAAAAGGCAAGAAATCTCTCATTGTGCAAACCGCTTTCAATGCACAAAAGAAGACAGCACCATGGGTCCTTGATAGTGGCTGTTCGAGTCATATGACTGGTGATAAAGAAAAATTCATCAAGTTACAGCACTATGAAGGTGGTTCGGTAAAGTTTGGTAACAATGATGGTGCCAAAATTGTTGGAAAAGGTGTTGTTCAGCTGATGGCAAACAAGATCAGATCTGAAGAGGTCTTATATGTGTCTGGATTGAGACACAATCTGTTGAGTGTGAGCCAGATCTGTGATAAGGGCCACGAAATTGTTTTTACAAAGAATGGGTTTGCTATCAAGAAGAGTAGCAACGGCAAAACAGTGGCTACTGGGTCAAGGACAGCTGGAAATCTTTACACCTTGTCAGATGGAGCTGAAAAGACATGCTTATTGAGTCGGTCAGAAGAGAGTTGGTTGTGGCACAAACGCCTTGGGCATCTAAACTTTGGCAACATGTCAAAGATTTGCAATTCAAAGGCTGTTAGAGGTATGGCTACAGTTGAAAAGCCTTCAAACCCCATTTGTGACTCTTGTCAAAAGGGAAAGCAAACGAGGGTAATGTTCAAGACGAAGGAGCATCATACGAAGAAACCTCTTGAGCTGGTACACACTGATCTCTGTGGACCGATGCGGACTCAAAGCACCAATGGAGATAAGTATTTTATGCTTTGCATTGATGATTTTACTCGCATGACATGGGTATTATTTCTTAAGCATAAACATCAAGCACTTGATCGGTTCAAAGTGTTTAAAGCACAGGTTGAAAACATGCTAGGGAAGCAGATCAAGACGCTAAGGTCTGATCGTGGAGGCGAATTCACATCTGATGAATTCACTAAGTATTGTGAACATCATGGCATCTAAAGACAATACTCAGCCCCTAGAACTCCACAGCAGAATGGAGTTGTTGAGCGCAAGAACCGCACTGTGCAAGAAATGGCACGCACCATGCTGGTTGAAAGTAAGATGGCTGATAAGTATTGGAAAGAGGCGATTCATACGGCTGTTTATATTCAGAATCGTTGCTTGATCAGGCCACATGAAGATAAAACACCTTATGAGCTATGGTTTGGAAGAAAAGCTACAGTCAAGCACTTCAGAGTCTTCAGTAGCAAGTGTTACATCAAGCGGCTCGAACAAAATCCGGGCAAATTTGCAGAAAGAGCCGATGAAGGTATTTTTCTGGGTTACTCATCCTCTAGTAAAGCTTACAGATGCCTTAACAAAAGGACCAGAAAAATTATTGAAAGTGCTGATGTTAGAATTGATGAAAACCATGAGTCAAAGAAGGTAACTCATAATGACAGTCCAGTGTATGAGGACTCGAGTGAGATTGATGATGAAGTGGCTGAACCTGATTCTGAAAAGGCAAAAGATGATTCAGAGGATACTTCTCCTAGAAAGAAAAGTACTTGGGTAGAGCAACACCCTAAGGATCAAATCATTGGAGATCCTGAGGCCGGTGTAAAAACTAGACAAAGTGTAGTTAGCAATTACTCACTTGTGTCCACCATTGAGCCCAAGACAGTAGCTGAAGCTAGTCTAGATGAAAGCTGGTTAAAAGCTATGCATGAGGAGTTGGAGCAGATTGAGAAAAACTCCACATGGGAACTAGTCCTAGACCTACTGATAAGAATGTGATTGGTACAAAATGGGTCTTTCGGAACAAGCTGAATGAAGATGGTCAGGTCATACGAAACAAGGCAAGGTTGGTTTGTAAAGGCTATGCACAAGTTGAAGGCATAGATTTTGAAGAGACCTTTGCACCGGTGGCTCGTCTGGAAGCCATTCGTATGTTTCTTGCATTGGCTGCCTATAAAACCTTCAAGGTATTTCAGATGGATGTTAAGTCAGCTTTCTTGAATGGTTTACTTGAAGAAGAGGTCTACATTGAGCAACCTGATGGCTTTCTAATTAGCAAAAATTCAGACTTAGTTTGCAAGCTGAAGAAGGCTCTATATGGACTGAAACAGGCGCCAAGGGCATGGTATGCAAGGCTGGATCTTTATCTTCGCAAGATTGGTTTTGGAAAAGGACTAGTTGATAGCAATCTGTATGTCAAATCTGATTCAAGCAAACAGCTGGTGGTTATTGTTTATGTTGATGACATAATATTTGGAGGCAATGATGAGAATATGTGCAGGATTTTTGCTGAAGATATGACGAAAGAATTTGAGATGTCTATGCTTGGAGAGCTAAAGTTCTTCCTAGGATTACAAGTTCAGCAGCTGAAAAATGGTATTTTTATATCTCAGATGAAATATATAAAGGAAATGCTGAAGCGTTTTAACATGGAAGACAGCAAGCCCGTGAGCACGCCAATGACAACGAACACGAAACTTAGCAAAGATGATAAGGCTTCGTCCGTTGATCACACCACCTATCGTTCTATGATAGGAAGCTTGCTTTACTTGACTGCTACAAGACCAGATCTTCTACAAGCAGTATGTATGGTGGCTCGATTTCAAGCATCACCAACTGAGACGCACCTTACAGCAGTGAAAAGGATATTTCGATATCTAAAAGGTACTATGGAGCTTGGAATATGGTATCCTAAAGGTAAATCCTTTACTCTTGTCGCATACTCAGACGCCGATTGGGCTGGTTGCGTAGATGATCGCAAGAGTACAAGTGGTGGTGCATTCTATCTTGGTGATAGATTGGTAGCTTGGCACAGCAAGAAGCAAGACTCCGTCTCACTTTCGACAGCGGAAGCAGAATATATTGCAGCGGCAACTTGTTGTACGCAAGTGTTATGGATGCGGCAAATGCTCTCTGATTTAGGAGTTCCAACAACAGATCCTACGCCGATCCGCTGTGATAACACTAGTGCAATTCATATCTCCAAGAATCCAGTTCAGCATTCAAGGACTAAGCATGTTGCAATCCGCTATCACTTTCTCAAGGATAAAGTTGCAGATGGTGAGGTAAAGTTGGAATACGTTCCTACTACTGAGCAAGTGGCTGATATCTTCACAAAACCTTTGCCAAAGGAAGTCTTCGAGTATCTCCGAAAGAAATTAGGAGTTACTCATTCTCCTACACCTTAGGAGATGTGCCAGAAAGGGGGAGCAATGAATTCGTTGAATATCTTATTTGCTCCTAGATTGGTCCCTTTGGAATTATTGTCAAAGGGGGAGAAGATTATGCATGGAAAGGTTGATATGCATGTCATCTTGAGAAGGTTATCTGGAGATTGGTATCAAGTTATGCTGAGAAGATTATGCAAGGAAAGACTATATGCATGTTGAAGTTAGTCTTATGCTAAGAAGATGGAAATATGATAGCATGAGGAAGATGGAAGATTGGAATGAAAATTGGTATCAAGATAGTGAATGAGAAGATCATGTTCCAAGGGGAGTTTATTGTTCTAAAAAGGCTCTATGATGTCAACATGTTCCAAGTGTCTGTGTTGAAGTTCCAAGTGTTGCCAACAATTCCAAAGGGGGAGATTGTTGGAATTTGAGATGCATTGAGTTGAATCTTGAAGCATTGGTGTGTTTGGTGTCTCAAGCATCAAATTGTATTGGAATTATTGTCAACACTATGTCTCAATCATGTGTTGAAAGAGTGGAAGTGATAGAGCTCAAGAAGAATGAAAAAGGAAAACAGTGAAGAAAATCAGTTTTTCCTGGTGCAGTGTACCCGGTCGACCGAGCTCCCTGGCCGGTCGACCGAGCATGAAGAAAGTGCAAAATCAGAGCTTACAGTTATTTTTTGACACAGAGGTCATCCGGTCGACCCAGCTCCTGGTGCGGTCGACCGAGCATGCACGAGGTCGACCGAGGCTTCCAGGATGTCGACCGAGCTCGGTTCCAGAATTTGACAACTTACAACTTTTTTAAAGTTCGTCAGGCGCCCAGTTCACCCGGTCGACCGAGGTCCCCAGCCGGTCGACCGAGCACACACAGACAGCAAGTAACTGCAGAATTAGAAGTCTTTTGCTAAAAGTTAGGAATTTTTTGTAATTCGTTTGGGACTCTTTCTAAACGAATTGTAGCCTATTTTGGACACTCTTTGGGGTTGCTAAAACCTATATAAACACTCCTAATCTCGTTTTCAATAACAAGCATCAAAGAAAGAAGAGTTTGAGAGAGTTTTGGAGAGAAGAGTGCTTGGAGAAGAAGGTGCTTGTGTCTTGCTGTTGTGGAGCAACTTTCTACAGCAAGTGTGGACGAATTTGAAGCCTCATGAAGATGGTATTTTCGTTCATAAGATAAGTCTCTCTTTTATGCTTTAGATTTCTATTTGTAAGGGATTGAGAGAGAGAGAATTGTAGAGGGGAAAGGGCTGTAGATCAGTTTATCTTCTTTGCTGTAATCATCAAGTTGGTGCTTGGTGTTTTGGGGTTTGGTGATCCTGTCTGTGGGTGCAGACAAATTGTAAAGGGAGTTGTAGCTTCCTAGATAGTCGGTGCTATCTGAACCTAAGGAGGTGCTCCTATCTGAAACCTAAGGAGTCGGTGCTTCCTAGATAGTTGTGCTATCTGAAACCTAAGGGAGGCGTGCTTCCTAGATAGTGGTGGCTAATGAAATATCAAGGGTTGGTGCTCTTTGTCGTCGGTCGACTAAATAAGAGTTCACCATGTACCAGGATTGTTGTTCGGACGGGATTTGAACCGTGGACGTAAGCCGTTTTTTGGTGAACCACGAAAACTGGTGTCATTGTGTGGTTTGGATTTGAATTGTTGTTAGCAAGGACCTTTTAAAAGAGATCACTGATTTAACCCCCCCGCTCAGTGATCCAACGAGATCTAACATACTAAGAATGGATATACGAAGAACAAATCAGATGATCTGTAATGTGTGAGAAACAAGGCAAGACTAGTAGCAAAAGGATATGCCCAAATAGAAGGAATTGATTTTGAAGAAACCTTTGCTCCTGTAGCCCGTTTGGAGTCTATAAGGATCCTATTGAGTTATGCGAGTAGCATGAGAATTAAACTATTTCAGATGGATGTTCAAAAGTGCCTTCCTGAATGGAGAAATTGAAGAGGATGTTTTATGTTACCCAACCATAAGGCTTTGAGGACCCTCATCATCCTGAGTATGTCTACAAACTCAAGAAAGCTCTTTATGGATTAAAACAAGCACCAAGGGCTTGGTATGAAAAGCTCACAACTCATCTGATTGAAAATGATTTTAATTGTGGGAAGGTTGATAAGACCTTGTTTATCAAGAAGATTGATCAAGACATTCTTGTAGCTCAAGTCTATGTTGATGACATAGTGTTTGGATCCACATCAGACAAATTGGCTCAAGGATTCTCAGAGTTAATGAGCTCCACCTTTGAGATGAGTCTAGTCGGTCCCCTGCAGTTCTTCTTAGGTCTCCAGGTCAACCAAACCGAGCGAGGAATTTTTCTTAGCCAATCCAAATTTGCCTTACAAATTATTAAGAAGTTTGGTCTAGAAACCTCCAAGCCTAATAGCAACCCCATGGGATCTACTTCAAAACTGTCTAGTGACCTCAAAGGCACCAAAGTAGACCAAAAACTCTATCGTAGTATGATAGGAAGCCTTCTCTATCTTACTGCTAGTAGACCTGATCTCTCTTTCAGTGTTGGAATCTGTGCCAGATATCAATCGGATCCTCGTGAATCCCATCTGAAAGCTGTTAAACGTATCTTTAAATATATCAATGGGACATCACATTATGGCATCTGGTATCCTTGTGACTTATCTTTACAATTAATTGGATATAGTGATGCTGATTGGGCGGGATCAATAGATGATAGGAAAAGCACCAGTGGATGTTGCTACTTCATAGGAAATTGCTTAGTAGCTTGGCATAGCAAAAAGCAAAATTCAGTATCCTTGTCTACTGCAGAAGCTGAATACATAGCTGCAGGTAACTGTTGTGCTCAATTGTTGTGGATGAAACAAACCTTGTTAGATTATAATGTCCCACAACATTGTATGCCTATCATGTGTGATAACTCAAGTGCCATTAGCATATCTAAAAATCCTGTTCAGCATTCTCGCACTAAACACATTGACATTCGCTATCACTTTTTGCGTGATCATGCTGATCAAGGCTCTATTGAGTTACTTTTTGTTCCAACTGATTCTCAATTGGCTGACCTGTTTACTAAACCCCTTGGGAATGAAAGATTTATTAAACTAAGACATCATTTGGGCATTGGCCCTTGCCCTGAAATCTGAAATCTTGTTGTCTAATCACCTGTTATTTCTTCTTCACTTTATTATAACTTTTATAAACAGGTGCTACTGACAAGGTTTGTGTCTTCTTGTAGATGGGCGAAATCCTTTGCAATTAGATGTCAAAGGGGGAGAGAATGATATGTAAAGTGGTCTCAATTTGAGGGGGAGTAGAATCAAGGTCTATCAAATTGAGGGGGAGAAGCTTTGTCTAGTTGCTCCCAAAACGAAAATCCAAAGCTCCAGAATATCCAAAATCCCAAAGCATCCAAAGCTCCTTAAATGTCCAAAGAAGTTGGTGGTTGAGTTCGTGGCATATGAGGAAGTGTCAAGCTTAGAGTTGCCATCAAATTGCAAAGGGGGAGATTGTTAGAGTGTTTTATTTTGTTGCAATTTGATTGGATGCATTCATTGTCTCATCTTGATCTCTTTCTCATTCATGTTCTCCTTCTTAGGTTTCTCTTGCATATCTTTCTTTCATAAGCCTTGTTTTTACTTGGAAAAATCTTCAGGTCTTTATGTTTTCTACTTGCACATTCTGTCGGTCCATCTGTCGGCTCTTATCGGTCAGCCGACACTAGAACCGAGCCCAGCCGATAAACTGTCGGTTCCAGTTCCAGAGAGCTTCCACTTTCCGATCTTCTCTGTCGGTCAGATCCTCGGCTCCTATCGGTCAACCGATAGTGCTTAAAACTCTGGACCGAGAGTTCATCGGTCCCAATATCAGAAAGCTTCATTGTTGGACTTTTTGCTCTATCGGTTCCCAAGTCGGTTCCAAGGTCGGTCGACCGATGCTGTCGGTCAAACCGACAGGTGTTTCTTGGTCAGCAATTTTTTCAAAAATATAGCCGTTGCGTATGACCGTTAGGCTATCGGTTGACCGACACCAAGTTCTCGGCGAGCCGATAGCTATCCGTTAGGAACACTTTTTCTATAAAAAGTGACCTTCTCTTTGGGAAAGTTTGCTGAATTTTTGAGATCATTTGAGCCCAAAGGAGAGGAACCTTACAAGAGCTTTTCAAAAAGGATCATGGAAGCATTTTCAACCTTTCAATCTTTGATCCTTAAAAAGGGTGTGCTTTCTAAATCTCTATCTCTTTTTCATGCTTAGATTTCTAATCTTTGTTTTCTTTTGAGCATGATCAAAGTGTTAGTCCTTTTCTAAAGATGTTGTTTCTTTTCATAACATGCCTTGATCTTTGAAAAGTATTTGCATTATGAAATCAACATAAGTCTTCTCATTCACATGTGTTTTTGAACATTAACTTTCAAAACTAATGGTTTTAAGTTTGAACTTTTGACAAACCATGTGTTGAGTAAGACAACTCTTTCTCTTACATTTGATCATCATCCTTTGCATTAATTGAAGTTAAAATCCTTTTTAAAAGAGAAAGTGAACTTTCTAGTCATGCATTAGTCATAAACATTATCATTGTCCATTCAGCCTATCTAGAGGCAAACCACTGTGTTTTATTTGTTCTCTTACCCATGCACAAATAGGCATTTCACTTAAGAGAAAAATCAATGTTGTAAAGGTTGGTGCTTAGCCTTGAAAAGCACATATAGTGTTGTAAAGGTTCATGCTTAACCTTGAAAAGCATAATGATGTGGTTGTAAGGTTTGAGGTGATCCTAAACCTTGAATTGATTAGTGAAATCCGGTAAGGTTACCGGGAGTGGATGTAGGCAACTTGGCCGAACCACTATATTTGATTGTGTTATGGTGATTTGTGTTTACTTTCCTTTTTATGAATGTTGAACTCTCAATTGGGTATGAGTTTGATTAAAAGATGTATTTGTCTTTTGAATGTGTATGATTGACTCAAAAACTCTCTCTCTCATGAAGCTAGCTTACTATGATCAAAGCATAAGTCACCTAAAAATCAAAATGTTCAGAAGTAGTTTAAATTTTTAATAGCATCCTATTCACCCCCCCCCCTCTAGGATTCGATCTTGGTCTTTCAAAATGATGTTGGTGCGCAGGAAGTGAAGCACTGATGAGGTCTTCATTTCGTTAAGCGCAAATGCTTCTGACCACTTGGAGAAAATAATCCGTAGCGGCGAAGATGAAGCGATGACCTTTGCTCGAAGGGGGAGAAATAGGACCTATGATGTCCATACCACAGGCTTTGAAAGGCCATGAGATCGCTGTAGGATGTAGCCATTCTAGAGGCATGTGAACATAATCTCCGTGAACTTGGCATTGTTGGCAGCACTTAGCAAATTACATTGCGTCAGCTACCATGGTAGGCCAGTAATAACCTAACCTTTTTATCTGATCATAGAGCTTTGGACCAGTCTGATGAGCTCCACAAAGACCAGCATGAACTTCTTTAAGTGTTTCTTCAGCCTCTTGTTGTGACAAGCAGCGTAGAAGTACTCCATTGAAGGATTTCCTATAAAGAATTTTTGAAGGAATATCCAAATGAAAGCTTGGAGTTAACCTTTGGATGCTTACCCGTTCTTTTGGATCTTCAGGCAGGATTCCGAACATAGTGTAATCAATGAACGGATCCCTCTAGTCACCGATTGAAGGCTGAAGGATAGAGATCCGACTTCCAACCACTCGGTGGCATTCAACCATTGCTTGGTGTGTGTTAAGAGGAGGAAGGATTCTTCTTACTCACACTGTGATTTGCATGTTTTCCCCTTCCTGGATTGCCATAGATGCGGCAAGTCCAGCCAGGGCATCTGCACGTATGTTTTCACCTCTACGAATGTGGGTGATGTGACAGATGTCAAACTTTTGCAGAAACGATTGTGCCTTGTTGTAGTAAGGCAGCAGATCAGGCATCCTGACTTCAAATTTCTTATTCATCTGGTTGACAATCAGTTGAGAGTCTCCAAAGACTTCCAGCATGGTGATACCGGATTCGATGGCGAGTTCCAATCCTAGGATCAGAGCTTGATATTCAGCTGCATTGTTTGTGCATGGTTCAAGTAGCGAGAAAGCGTGTGGAATCATGTATTTGTCGGGGCTAACAAAGAGGATGCCAACTCCCGAGATCAGCTGTATTTTTTCATTTGTCTTGGTTGACTATCAAAGTACATGTCCCAGGAGGCATTTTATGAGAAAGTCTCCACATTATAGACTGGTTCGTCTAGGAGATCATCTCTGAGTGGAGAATCTTTAGGCAATGGATGATCTGCGAGAAAGTCCGCTAGAGCTTGCCCTTTGATTGCCTTTTGTGGTACATACCTAATATGAAATGGTGACAGAAGGATGGACCGTTTTGCCAGTCAGGCATTGAGAGAACCTGCTTTTGTGACGAGGACCTTCAAGAGGTTGATCCTCGAGACCAGGTAGACTTTGTTGGAAAGCAAGTAGTGACGCAGCTTTTGTATGGCGAACATCACTGCAAGGCATTCCTTTTCGACTGGAGAGTAACGATGCTCTGCACCTACTAGCATGCGGCTGAGGTAGTATAGAGCAGCTTCTTTTCTTTCTTCATTTTCTTGTGCAAGCAGAGCGCCCAGAGAGTGATCAAGGGCACTTGTGTACAAGATGAATAGTTTTCCAGTGGTAGGAGCAGCGAACACTGGAGGTTTGGTTAGGTATGACTTGATATCTTGGAATGCAGCTTCACAGTCAGCATCCCAGACAAAGTTTACACCTTTTTTCATCAATCGGGAGAATGGACGGCATTTCCCCGAAAGATTGGAGATGAACCGTCTGATGTAGGCCAATATCCCTTGAAGCCCTTTGAGTTCTCTCAAGGTTCTTGGAGAGGGCATTTCCAGAATGGCTTTGACTTTTATGGGGTCAAGCTCTATTCCAGCTTTCCGAACTAAGAATCCGAGGAACTTACCCGATGAGACGCCGAAGAAGCATTTCAGAGGATTCATTCGCAGTTTGTGTTTGCGAAGTCGGAGGAAGACTTCTCGAAGGTCTTTGAGATGATCTTCCTTTCTTTTGCTTTTGACGGCGAGGTCATCAACGTAACATTCGACCGTCTTGTTCTGCATATCTTGGAATATCTTCATCATAGCTCTCTGATATGTGGCACCAGCATTTTTCAGACCAAATGGCATGACAGTCTAGCAATACACGCCAAATGGGGTCTGAAAGGATGTATGTTTTTCATCTTCAGGATGCATCTTTATCTTATTGTAGCCAGAGAAACCATCCATGAATGTCATTCGCTCGAATCCACAGGAATTATCAATCATTACCTCTGGTATGGGGAGCAAAAACTCATCTTTAGGGCATGAGCCATTCAGGTCTCTATAGTCAATATAGACCCTGATCTGCCCGTTTTTCTTTGTTACGGGGACAATGTTGGGCAACCATTCAGGACGTTGTTCCTCACGGATGAAGTTGACGCTTTTGAGTTTTTGAACTTCTTGTTCAATTTTATCCATCACATCTGGACGGAATCTTCTCTGGCCCTGTTTGACAGGCTTGATGTCTTCTTGAAGATTGAGTTTGTTGACTGCTATTTTGGGGTCTAAACCAAGCATTTCAGCGTAAGACCATGCAAAGCAATCAACGAACTCACGAAGAAAGGCTATATACTCGGGTAACTCATCATCCTTTATATTCTTGCTTATGAATACAGGAAGTGGGTTATCTGGTGTTCCCAAGTCTATCTTTTGAACAGGATCTTCTGTTGGAAGGTTCGAAGTTGGTTCCTCCGTAATATTTTCGGAGTCTTCCAGTTCTACGAAACCTTCTGGGTTTCAAGGGCATTTCCAGACCAAGTTTTTGTTCCTTTGCACGGGTCTTCTTGATCGGCAATTTTCCCAAGGCTTGCTATGAGATGATCCCAATCGCCTGTTGAAATCGTGTCGAAGTAGGGTACTTCTTTTGGAGATGAGGGTTCTTCTGGGTCAGAAGACTTGTGCCATCGGATAACTCCTCTTCATTATCAGAGAAATCGTACCAATTGGATGAGCTTCCTGGATCTTTGTCAGGTGACTCATCGAAGAGATATCCAGGGAGATCGATGTCTTCATGGACTTGAGATGTTGAGGCTTGGTCAGTAAATTGACTTTTAAGCCTTTGTGTCAACTGTCTCAGTGGAGTGTCTGGATCATACCCTAACCCGTGTGAAGACTTTTCTACATAGCCGTAGAGTCTCCAATCTTCCAGCTGGCTTTTGGTCAAGGCGGGCCCCAATGGTGTGAGAATACCGCGTCCTTCTCCCAAATCGACTAGGTTTTGAGCGTCAAAGCCCATTTTCATCATAATAGCTTGTGCCACAGGACTATATAAGGATAGTTGAGGCATACCTTCATTTTGGAAGGGTTCAAGCATGGAGTTTGATGAAGAAGCATCCGATCTATGGAAGAAGATCGGCTTTTCCTTTGCTGAAGTTGCTGGAAAAAACAACGAAGGAAGCTGACGTATGATCTTCTATGTCAAAAGTTGTCTCCATTGGAGTAAGAGCAGGCTGAACTTGCTGAGTGTCAGCTTGGCTTGACGATGTGTCGTCTTCTGGCTCTGAATCCGAATCCGTGTCTTGCATGATAGACATGAAAGAGACAACAAATTTGCCCACTGACTTTTGCTTTGCCTTCTTCACTTCAGTTGTGACGACCAAACGCTTTGAAGGTTTGAGGGAGATGATGAAGGGAGTTTGAATGCTCTCTTCAGATTTACCGGATGGTTTGTTTTCTTCCGGTGATTGTTGAGGTGCCTTGCCTTTATCATTCTGGAGATTTTCGGCCAAGGGTGCTGTGTGCTTCCCCTCTTCTTCTTTCTCACCTGCATACATCTATGAGTCTGCAAAGTGGACTTCTTTACCTTTGAATGGTTTTCTGTCCACAAAGACTTGGTATATCATGCCGTCGTCGCCAATAAACTTGATGCATTGATGTAGAGTTGGAGGGACAACACCATTCTCGTGGATCCAGAGGCGTCCGAGAAGGATGTTGTAGCATGAAGGGGTTTTCATTGCATATACAGTGACCTCAGAGCTAAGATCACTGATTTGCAACTTGAATCTGATTTTGCCGATAGGCCTTTGAGTACTCCCATTGTATCGAAAGACAGATACAGATGTGTGGCTCAGTTTGCTGGGTGGGATGCCCAACTCTTTGAGAGCCGAAGTGGAGATGAGGTTGAGTGCAGAACCTGGGGCGATCTGAACTCTGTGCATAGGCATTTCCTTGATGTACCCTGTGAAGTACAGGGGTCGGTTGTGCCTTGTTTCGCCAAGTAGCAGGTCGTCCTTAGTGAAGGCGATGGTTGCACTGGCTGCTTTTTGGACCAAGAGGCATTCAATGCATGATCCCTCAGTTTTCTTCTTTCCTCCCTTTGAAGAGGCTTCTGAGTTTTTGACCCGATAGTCCATTTCAATTTGGAGGACTTGTGGGGCATGTTTGTCTACAACCTCATTCAGCTTTTGTAATTCTAAAATGAGATTACAACGAGTGTGCGGAGACATTCACAATAAGTCTAGGATGTGCAGACGTGCAGGTATGTGCTTGAAATGTTCAATCAAGTCATACTTGAAAGCCTCCTCAGGGCCTGCATGTTCATCATTGTTGCCACTAGGGGCACTTACAACATCTTTTCCCGAAGGATTTACATATGTAAAGGAAGATTGGTTGTAATTTTTATGGTAGTCCCGGCCAGAGCGGGTGCCTCTACTAACTTCGAGAGCTTCTTGAGAAGGGTCTTCGTTTGGAAGATTGTCTTCAGGATAAAGGGGCTGCAGTTTTTCATTTGATGAGGATGTATCTGTAGCAGAGTTACCATCCTCAATGATTGTATTGCACGGAGCATCCAGCAACCTTTCTTCTTCTTTGACCAATTCATCGTCCCAAGCATCAATAGTTGGGGATTCTTCAGTCAGGAAGGGTCTGTGCTTTGAAGTCACAGTCTCAGGAGAAGAAACCTGAGAGGGTGTCGTCTCAGTGAAAGTCACGTGATACGAGGTGGCTCCAGAGGATATATTGCTAGGCGTGTTTGGAGTGTAAGTGATCTCATCAGACGATGCTTTGGAACAGCTATAATCCCGAATTATCACATTATAGGAAGCTCTAACAGGAGATGTTGCCTGATCGGAGTCAGACTCATCCTCGGATATAAGAGGATCGTCTATCCAGCAATTTTCTCCATTTTCAGGAGTTAAGGGAGGATTACCTGATGGTCTTCAGGGACTTCCGGCTCTGGATTGCGAGGAGGCTCGTTAATGCAGTCTTGCTCTTGTTCTAGAGCGAGATGCTGCAAGATCCTTGCATATTCTTCAAGATCAGGCATGGGAGCCAAATATTCTTCTTCATTAGCACTTTGTGGCTCAACATAGTTGATTTCCACTGGAGCAATAATGGGTTCTGGTTCAACAGCATTTTCTTGTACAGCCTCTTGGTCTTCTTCATCATCAGACCAGGATCCTTGTGGTTGTAGGGGGTTATACCAGATTACTGGCATAAGATTGGGTCTCAGGAACCCATTCTTCATTGGAGAGATATTCTCCTGTTTCAAGGGACTCCTCCCACTCGTCGGTGTAGTTGGATTCGAATCCATCATCGGTGTCGCTAGACTCGTATCCATCAATAGAGAATCCAACTACGGAATTGCAAGAGTATGATGCCTCCTGTGTTGCTTCTTTGAATTGAGGTGGCATGAAATCACTGAGAGTGAATTTTCTTACCCCCTTTGAAGTCTCTGGAAGCAACGTTTTTGTTACCTCCAGTGAAGCGGTAGAGGAAGCCTCTGCCTTTTCTTCGACTTTATGTTTTGGCTGGGTCTTCTCTTGTCGTTTGAGCTTGAGGAGATGTTTCCTAGCCTGCCATGGCTGTTGAGCTGTAGGCTTTGTTTTCACGACCTCCCAATTTTCATCTTCTAGGAGATCGGGATGTACCCATATGGGTTGTCCGTCTGGTGTCAGGTAAGGAACTAGTTCCTCGGACGCTTAAATTGAGTTTATCACCTTAAAGGAAGTAGTTATCTTCTTTTTCAGTGATTTTGATGTTTGTCCACGTGACACCATGTTGACGGAGGCAGACCCATAGTTTTTGTTGAAGGTGATGACTCCGTTTTTTCACATCTCATTTATTTTCTCCCTCACAACGAAGCATTGATTGAAAGGATCCAAGATCATCTGGTGGTATGGATAGTACCGAGTATCGTTGGTTTTGCCAACATCACCCGGTCTTTTGGGTTCAGGCAAAGTGAGCTTGCCGTTTGCAACGAGAGCCCCGAAGATTTCATCAACATCTTCATCGAATGGGTATTTCTTTTATACTCATTCTTTGAAGGCATTAGAGAGTTCGGTTCTCTTACCAGCAGATTTGTTTTCAGGTTTCTTTGGTGGCTGAGGAGCTGACTTGGTTTGCACATTGAGGACCTCTTTTTTCTTTGTTTTAGAGGTTGCAATGGTGGTTGGCTCTTTTCTTGATGATTTCTGACTGTTGAGGTCTTTAATCACCGTTTCAGCTTCCATGGAAGCTTCTAGGAGTTCTCCTAGGTTCTTTGATTTGTTGCCGATGATCATGGAGCGGATTCTAGCTCTCATGTTGTTTCGGCAGATGTCGACTAGCGACGCTTTTGGCAATACATCAGAGCATTTGTATGCAATTGCTTTCCACTTGTGAATGAAGTCATATGTTGACTCATTCTCCCCCATTTTTTGGCTGCACAGCTGAGCCATAGTAGCGGGATGATCGTCACCTTTGAAGTGAGTCAGGAAGCGTGTCTCTAGCATGGCCCAATTTTGGATGGAGTCCTCCGGCAAAGTTGAGTACCAATCGAAGGCCGTACCTTTTAGGGTACTTGCAAAGTAGTGGATCTTGAGTGCATCTTGATCCGCGATAGCTCCCGTCAAGATCTTAAAGTGGATGACGTGCTGTCTGGCTGATCCTTTCCCAGTATATGTTTAGAGAGTAGGATGCTTGAATTTTGTAGGGAACGGGACCGAGTCCATCCATAAGGGATATGGTGGCTTGATCCCATGCTCCTTGAGTATCTCCTCTTCATTTGCTTTGGCAAGGATACTGTCTACGTCCTTTTTGGTAAGGGCGCGTGACTCATTTTTTTCATTTACCTCATTGTCTTGATGATTCGGAGGAGGTTCATTGTTCGCCTGATTTTGGAAGGCGAGGAGAAGGTTTTCCATCAGAGTTTCAATCCTCTGCTGGCCTTGTTCCAACCGTTGGGTGCGTGTGATCGCATCATCTTGAGGTGGATTACGTGGTGGTGGCTCAGAATTTGTAGCTAGGACGTTCATCCCTCGAGATTCGAACGAAGAAACTATCCTGGTGACTGAGCTGGGGCTCATTCTTTTTGATGAAGAGCTTGAGGAATGATCACTCTGCCGTCCTTTGCTTGAAGGAGCAGGGGATTCTTCTGAATGTCTTCTTGTCCTGGAGACGCTATGGGTCACCAGACGTCAGACATCGATTTTTGTTGCTAACTTTTGGCGTCTTCTGGTTTTTCCAACCATATGGACAGCCGCAATTTGGTTGGGTCTTTCTTTTTCGACCCATTTGGGAGAGGTTTGAAGTGTAGGAGGCTGGGTCCTTTGCTTCTCTAGTCTCTTTTGTCGATATGACGCACGTCGACATATACGACGAGCAATTTGAGCTTCGGTCAGCTCTGGCTGGGCTTTGACAATGAAGGATGTGCCCCCTCGAGCGCAGCAGCCGAGCCTGTTGTCTTTGTAGCTAGGCAAGGATAGGATGCGAACCCGGTCCTTCGCCTGTTGCAGTGAAGCTTTGAATTTTTCGAGTTCGGCCCCTTGTGATGCATGATCTGATTTTGGGCTTGTAAGAACAAGCCGGCTCATGCTAGGTTGACTTGGGAGTCAGGTTGGAGATGGGTCTCTCCTCTTTCATGTAGGCAAGAGGGTAGAACTGGTTCTCCTTGAGTGGGGCCAGGTATGCTAGCTTGGTGGATGTTTGGGACCTTCTTTATTTTGGTGAAGGTCTTGGGGACCAAGTCTTGGGATAGACCTGGTCGTTTGCGGGTCGAGGCTTCGCGGGGGTGCCACGGGCTTCGGGCCTTTTGGTGCTCGCCTTTGGTGTCACGGTAGTGACACATTGAGACGAGCTTCTGCTTCTTGGAAGGAGCAGTTTGTTCTTCGGGAAGTGGGAATGGTCCTAGCGTCCCAAAGACGATAGTCCTGGGAGTCGAGGTTGACTCGGAGTTCAGAGAGTTACCGAGGGAGTTGACGCTTCGGCAGCTGATAGGGCGCTTGTAGGTGCGCGTGGTTTGCTTCTGTTGATGCATGAGTTGGTGCTTGCTCTCATCAAAAGTAATGGTTAGCGAATCTGCCATTGTTAGTTTTTCGAAAAATTTCTGAAACAAGACAACATCCATTAGTAATCACAAGAATATAATGATCATAAATGGAAAGTTCTATGGCTTTGTCTTTTCAAATCGCTCGAGGGATATGACCCAAGCAATATGAAGAAGGCAAAAGGCCATAGAGGGTACAATTGTTCTGATCGCAGGTATGGTAAGCCCAGAATGAGCGTCCCAGTGACTGCTAGAAGCAATTGTGAACCTAAATTCGACTAATCGAGAAGCAGAGCTTGCTCGACGTAAGAAGAAATAAGGTTGGAGTTACAAATGTGCCTGTAAGACCCCGACCCGAGAGACCTCGTTTAGAGTTGATTAAGTTGTGTTTTAGTTTTAAGTGTGTTTAGTAGTTTTTGGATTAGTTGGGGATTAGAATAGCTTTTATGATAGCTTTGGGGAATTTGGAGAGCCTTTTGATGTGTGGGACCCTTTGGGGGTTCTTATTACGAATTTTGTGAGATTGGGGGTTTACCGATGATTTCCAAGAATCGTGTTTTTTAAACCCATTGGATTTATCTTGTTAATCCCTACAATTTTCATGTTGACATCGTTTTCATTCGAGGACCTTAAACCCGATTTTTCACTAATTAAGGGCAAAATGGTCTTTTTACCCAAAATCTGGACACCGATTTCAATGTCACCAAAATGTGCAAAATATATACTTTTTGGAAACTAGAAATTTTACCGATCAACTTTGTCTTCTTCGCCGAATTCGTTTGAAGCCCCGAGGACCATGTTTTGAGCCCGAGAAGTTCTTTAAGTTGTGGGCCCCATCCTCACTTACTATATATAGAAAGTTTCTTCTTCTTTTTCCCATTTCTGGCAAAAACCCTAGAGGAGAAGAAAAACCCCAGCCCTAAGGGTTTTCCTTTACCTTTTCTTGCCTCTTCATCTTCAATCCCCCACTAAGCTAGTGCTAATGGAAAATTAGTTGCTATAATCTTCTTCCTCATCTCAAGGCCTTCGTCTTGACACCATTTTTGAAGAAAACCGCCCACTCCAAAACTTGCTTTGGACAACACCTTGCTTTTTGAAGAACTTCCTTGTAAGTGATCTTCCTAAAAGTTTTATAATCTTGTTTGTTAGGCCCTAGGGTAGCTCTATTTCAATTATTGGAAGATTCCGTTTTGTTTTAATTAGTTTTGTTAATCTAGGGTTTGGACTTGGGGGTTTTGTGTATAGGTGTTTGATTTTGGCCTAAGAGGTGATTAGAGCTCAATTGATTTGCAATTGGACCCAACGCAAGTGGATGAAATGATTCTCATGTGTTTTATCATGTTTTATGCAAAATCTTGATTTGTCTTCATTAATGGTTTTAATGAATTATCATGTTTGATGATTTAGTCTTATTGATTTTGAATGATGATTTGATGAGATAATGAGGTCAAGGAATAGCCCAATTGTTTGTGAAGATATGTATGGAAGAAGCGGAAAGAAAGGAAATGGATTGGAGTTGGACAAGAGAAGGATTCAACCAAATGGGTTCAGATTCGCTACAGGACCGATCGATCGCCCATCAGGTCCGATCGATCGGACTGTAAATAACTGAGAGGGTTCTCAGGACCGATCGATCGCCCGTCAGGTCCGATCGATCGGACTGTAAATAACTGAGAGGGTTCTCAGGACCGATCGATCGCCCACCAGGTCCGATCGATCGGACTGTAAATAACTGGAAGCAATTCACGACCGATCGATCGGCCAAGGAGCCCGATCGATCGGACTGAAATGAGATGAATTGTAAATTAAGAGAGTTGTGGGACTATCTTCCAGATTCATTCCAAGCCCATACTCAAGTCCAATTCAGCTCTATCCCTTATCTTCTTATCTGGAGGCATTGAACCTGTATTGATGCATTCAAACCCATGAAAGATTGGGGTAAATTGTGAGGGGCTGTAGTGTGGAAGTATCGTTTGGAGCCCCAATGTTATTCAAGGATGGGTAAGGTATTGTATGAAGTCCGAAGGAAGGAGGAAACCTCATCAGGAAGATTCCATGAGATTGTATAGATTGACCAATGTGGATAAGGACCCGGAATGTCCCTAACTCTTAAAGAGTACCAAAATTTCATCATAACTGACATACGGGACCCTATTCACACTGATTCAATTCTAGAAACCCCATTGTTAGCCTATAAAGGTGGGAAAACTATTTGTATTCGATTTTCAACTAAACTCTTATTTTGGGATTTCAAACCAACTTGATATAACTAGACTGTCCCATGAGTACTAGAAGTGATGTGTTTAGCTTTTGCTAACTTGTATATGGCGACTTGAGATGGATGTGTATTGGTGTCTATGGCACCCGTTCTTGTATTATGCATATGATTTGATTTATCGTATTTGACCTCTGAGTCGGCACCACTGAGCTTGGACGACCTCGTCGGTTTGATCTACCGACTTGGGGTTCCTTCCCCTCCTGATAGTCAGCTGCAGTCTGGAATGTGCAGAGTTTTTACCCGGTTCGCTACCGTGGTTCCGCAGAGTATATATATGTATATTATAATAATTATCGTTGTTCCTCCTCACCTCGTGTGACTGAGGTCAATGATCCTGTTAGGGTATGCGCTCTCTTCACTTCGGTGAAGGGAGGATCTAGCTTGTGGGGTTGCCATCTTGACAGTTTCCGAATCCTTGTTACCTTACATGATTTATTGCATATGTGCCTCTTTTAAAATGATATATCATCTTTTATGAAGTTCATTATTTACTCACAAGTTTCTAAACTTTTGCAAAGTATTATTGTTTTATTATTACATATCTTTTCACCCATCTGCCAGACCGTCGTGTCTGATCCATTTATTTTGGTACTCAGGTCCCGAGCTCTTTGCCGTTGAGGAGGAGCCAGAGGAGGCGGTCGGTGAACCGCAGCGAGTGATTGAGTGGCAAGCCGATGATGTCATGTAGACATTCGGCCTTGTCTTGAGAACGATACACTTGGGAACTTATTATATCTTTGTTTTAGGATTCATTTGATTGTACGGTCTTTGTTGATTGTTATTTTGGGGGGGCTTTAATTAACTGATACTTTGTAATTATACTTAACTTTACTTTTGGGGAAAAACATGCTTGATCATTGCTCATCCTGATATCTTATCATGTTAACCATAAATCAGCCTTGTTTATGGATTTGAATGGTATTAATATGGTTTACTACATGCTTCCGCAATTATGAGAATGTGTTTGATATGGTTGCATGTGAGATGAGGTGTAAAGATAATCCTCACCGTGGAACCCTGTGGGAAATCACGTGCACGGATAAATGTTCTTTTAATTCCGTGTGCGTTTTAGCCAAAGAGATGCACGTGGCGCGGCATCACCCCACCACGGTCCCGACTCCCGGACTCGGATCCTTCCCCTAGTTTCTCGGTCCGGGGTCGCGACAGGACTGGTATCAGAGCGGGACATGTTTCAGGCAATTAAAAGAAACTAGAAATCTTAAGTACGTGGAGAGGATTCGTTAGATAGAACCGTGTGAGCAATGTGTGACCACCCTGTACTTGGTTTATATGTGCTAACAATTTGTTTTGCAGCGTTATGCCACCTCGCAAAAGAGCAGCAAGCAGTAACCACATTGCCAGTAACAGTGAGAGTGCAGGGCTTAGTGTAGAGGAACCTCAGGACAACAATATGCAGAATCAATTCCAGCAGATGATGCAGGCTATGCTAGACCAACAACGTCAAGCAAATGAAAATCAGGCTAGACTCCAAGCACAAGCTCATGAGACGCAGACCAGATTGCAAGAACAGATGCTTAAGAAAGATGAGGATCATGCTAGGGAGATAGCTCAAATGCAGGCACAGTTGTTGGGAATATTGGAGAGGAGACCGGAACCAATCCCAGTTGCACCACCTGGTCCGGTAAACATTAGAGGGAATGATCCTAATGTATTGTATGAGCGGTTCAGGAAGAGAGGACCGAAAGAATTTTTGGGGACTGAGGATCCAATGGCAGCAGATGATTGGCTTGAACACACCGAAAACATATTTGAGATATTCATATGTACCGGTGTAGAACGTGTGCAACTTGCAGCCTCTATGTTTGTGGGTTTAGCAGATATTTGGTGGAAGACCGTCAGGGCAGAATACAGGACAATGGCTGATGCAGAAGCTTGGGCTAGCTTCAAGAGACAGTTTGGAGAGAAATATGTACCTACACATGTCAAGAGGCAAAAAGCAGTAGAATTTCAGTAACTTGTGCAAGGAAACATGTCAGTCCTTGAATACCTCACCAAATTTGAGAGATTGTCAAGGTATGCACCGGAGTTAGTAGACACAGAGGAGAAGAAGATAACCAAGTTCCTTGAGGGACTTCACCCGATTATTGAGAGGGATGCTACCGGGGTTGTACCACCCGTTACCTTTGAAGAAGCTGTCAAGAGAGCATACAAATTTGAGAACTTCCACAACAAGATCACCAAGAACCAAGGAAAGGGTCAAGGCCAACAGCAGAACTATCAACAAAGGAACAATCAGAATAAGAGGCCAAGACAAGAGCAAAATGTGCAAGATCCGGGTGCTTGTATCCATTGTGGGAAACATCATGGGAATGCCCAATGTCGTTCTATCACGGGAGCATGTTTTAGATGTGGTTCATTGGACCACCAAATGAGGGATTGCCCAAGGCCAGATAGACAAAATAGACAGCAACAAGGAGTACAGCGTCAGGCACCACCTCAGAATGCATTGGTAGTTCAGAATCAAGCAAGGCCACTACAACAACAGGCACCTCAGCAACAGTTTAGGCCACTACAACAACAACAACAACCGGCCCGTCAGCAAGGGCAGAATCAAAATCAGAATCAGCGTCCTCAGAATCAGAATAGGAATGCACCACAAGGCAGGCAACAGCAAGGGCAGAACAGGCCACCACAAAGGGCACAACTCTATGCTGTCAATAGAGCTGATGCGGAGGCTGAAGGCAATGTAGTGGAAGGTACACTTCTCGTTTGTGGTTTTGATGCTAAGGTTTTGTTTGACCCTGGCTCTACTCACTCATTCCTATCTCCAAAATTTGCTATGTTGATTGATATACATGCTAGAGAATTGAGTTTCATTTTGACTGTGACTACCCCTTTAGGTAAGGAAGTTATTTGTAGAACTTTTTACCCTAGTTGTCCAGTCATGATAGGAGAAGTAGTATTACCGGCAGATCTCATTTTATTGGAGATGCAGGATTTTGATGTCATCCTAGGGATGGATTGGTTAGCAGGATACCATGCTACTATGGATTGTTTCCATAAGACCCTAACTTTTAAGTTAGAGAAGACCCAAGCAGGGGTGTTGTTTCAGGGAGAGAGGAGTAATTCTGGTGCAGGGTTTATTTCAGCGTTGAAGGCTGGTAGGCTTCTAAAAAGTGGTTGTGAGGGTTATATGGCGTTTATCACGGAGGATAAACGGTCCCAAGGGGTGGAGGAGATTCCAATTGTTTGTGAGTTTCCGGATGTTTTCCCGGAGGAGATACCAGGATTGCCACCCATTAGAGAGATAGACTTCACTATTGAGTTGTTACCGGGGACCGCTCCGATATCTATCGCACCTTACAGAATGGCCCCGGCAGAATTGGAAGAGTTGAAGATGCAATTGCAAGAACTTTTGAACAAAGGTTTTGTGAGACCTAGTGTGTCACCGTGGGGAGCACCAGTTTTGTTTGTGAAGAAGAAGGATGGTTCTATGAGAATGTGTATTGACTATAGAAGATTGAACCAAGTGACCATCAAAAACAAATATCCGTTGCCAAGGATAGATGATCTGTTTGATCAGTTGCAAGGAGCTGCTTACTTTTCGAAGATTGATTTGAGGTCAGGTTACCATCAGTTGAGAGTTAGAGACTCAGATGTACCAAAAACAGCCTTTTGGACAAGATATGGACAATATGAGTTTCTAGTAATGCCATTTGGTTTGACTAATGCACCGGCAGTTTTCATGGCATTGATGAACAAAATATTTACGGAGTATTTGGATCAGTTTACAGTGGTGTTTATTGATGATATTTTGGTATATTCCAAGACCAAAGGAGAACACGAAGAACATTTGAGGATAGCACTCCAGCTATTGAGGGAGAATCAGTTGTTTGCAAAACTTAGTAAGTGTGAATTTTGGTTGGACCAAGTCACATTTTTGGGCCATATCATCTCTAAGGAAGGATTATCAGTGGACCCGTCCAAGATTGAGGCAGTCATGAATTGGGATAGACCGAAGAATGCATCAGAGATCAGGAGTTTTCTTGGATTGGCAGGATATTATCGGAGGTTTGTGCAAGGATTTTCGTCGATTGCGTCACCTTTGACGAAGCTGACAAGGAAGAATGCACCATATGTTTGGACAGACAAGTGTGAGGCTAGTTTCCAAGAGCTGAAGAAGAGATTGACTACAGCTCCAGTCCTTACTTTGCCATCGGGGAGCGGCGGTTTTACCATTTTTACCGATGCTTCCAGTGTTGGACTGGGATGCGTGTTAATGCAAGATGGGAAGGTAGTTGCATATGGGTCACGGCAGTTGAAAGATCATGAGAAGAACTATGCAACGCATGATCTCGAGTTAGCCGCAGTTGTTTTAGCTTTGAAGATGTGGAGACACTACCTCTATGGAGAGAAGTTTGAGGTTCACTCCGATCACCGTAGCCTACAGTACTTGTTTTCTCAGAAGGAGTTGAACATGAGGCAGAGGAGATGGATGGAATATATCAAGGATTACGATTTTCCAATCAAGTATCACCCGGGGAAAGCGAATGTAGTTGCAGATGCCTTGAGCAGAAAGTCAGTGAGCATGGCAAGTCTTCGTGGAACTTATGTGGTACAGCAGTTAGAAGAGTTGGGTGTAGATTTTCATCCACTAAGAGAGGGTGTCATGTTAGCAAACATGTCAGTGTCAGAACCTTCGTTCATTCAGAAGATCAAAGAAAATCAGTTGCAAGACCCAGAGTTGGCTAAGATTTTTGAGCATATAGCAGATCGTCCGGATTTTCGTGTTGTGGATGGAGTTTTGTATTACCGAGACCGTCTGTGTGTGCCTAACTTGGAGGACTTGAGGAATGATATCATGTCTGATGCTCACAATACCAAGTATTCCATACATCCGGGCAGTACGAAGATGTACCAGAATTTAAAGGGCAGATTTTGGTGGAATAACATGAAGAGAGAGATAGCAGCTTTCGTCTCTCGTTGTATGACATGTCAATTGATCAAGGCTGAACATCAGAAACCTCCAGGATTACTACGACCATTAGAGATTCCGGAATGGAAATGGGAGCATATTACCATGGACTTCATATCGGGTTTACCGAAGACTAGTAAGGGCAATGATGCTATTTGGGTCATAGTGGACCGTCTCACCAAGTCAGCTCATTTCCTACCGATGAAGACTGGGAAGAAAATGCATATGTTACCTTTGGCACAGTTGTTTGTCACAGAAATTGTCAGTCGTCATGGACAGCCAGTTTCCATCACATCAGATAGAGACAGTAGATTTGTCTCAAGATTTTGGAAGACATTACATGAGTCTATGGGTACGAAGTTACAGTTCAGCACAGCCTATCACCCACAGACCGATGGCCAGTCAGAAAGGACAATTTAGACACTTGAGGATATGCTTCGAGCTTGTGTGTTAGATTTCAAGACTCAATGGGATGAAGCCTTACCGTTGTGTGAGTTCGCTTACAACAACAGTTTCCACTCTAGTATCGGTATGGCACCTTTTGAGGCTTTGTATGGCAGAAGGTGTAGAACACCTGTTTGTTGGGAAGAAGTTGGTACTCGCAGTTTCCATGGACCGACCATTGTTAGTGAGACAAGCGACAAGGTCAAGTTGATCCAAGAACGTCTGAAAGTGGCTCAGAGTAGACAGAAGAGTTATGCAGATTCTCACAGAAGGGATTTACAGTTCAAAGAAGGAGATAAGGTTTTCTTGAAAGTGTCACCCACTCGTGGAACTTTGAGGTTTGGACAGAAGGGCAAACTGTCTAGGAGGTACATTGGACCGTATGACATTGTGAGTAGGATTGGTGATGTGGCTTATAGGTTAGCCTTACCACCTGAACTCTCCGGCGTACACAATGTTTTCCATGTGTCTATGTTGAAGAAGTACGTTCCCGACAGGCTACACATACTCCGTTATGAGCCGTTAGAAATTCGAGAAGATGCGACCTATGTTGAGAAGCCTAAGCAGATCATTGACACCAAGGAACAAGAATTGAGAACCCGGACTATTCAGTGGGTCAAGGTACTTTGGGAGAATCATGGACCGGAAGAAGCAACTTGGGAATTACGGGATCAAGTTCAGAAGAAGTACCCACATCTACTACCGGAGGTGAGTTTTAATTTCCATTTGGAGGACCAAATGTCCTAAGGGGTGGAGGATGTAAGACCCCGACCCGAGAGACCTCGTTTAGAGTTGATTAAGTTGTGTTTTAGTTTTAAGTGTGTTTAGTAGTTTTTGGATTAGTTGGGGATTAGAATAGCTTTTATGATAGCTTTGGGGAATTTGGAGAGCCTTTTGATGTGTGGGACCCTTGGGGGTTCTTATTACGAATTTTGTGAGATTGGGGGTTTACCGATGATTTCCAAGAATCGTGTTTTTTAAACCCATTGGATTTATCTTGTTAATCCCTACAATTTTCATGTTGACATCGTTTTCATTCGAGGACCTTAAACCCGATTTTTCACTAATTAAGGGCAAAATGGTCTTTTTACCCAAAATCTGGACACCGATTTCAATGTCACCAAAATGTGCAAAATATATACTTTTTGGAAACTAGAAATTTTACCGATCAACTTTGTCTTCTTCGCCGAATTCGTTTGAAGCCCCGAGGACCATGTTTTGAGCCCGAGAAGTTATTTAAGTTGTGGGCCCCATCCTCACTTACTATATATAGAAAGTTTCTTCTTCTTTTTCCCATTTCTGGCAAAAACCCTAGAGGAGAAGAAAAACCCCAGCCCTAAGGGTTTTCCTTTACCTTTTCTTGCCTCTTCATCTTCAATCCCCCACTAAGCTAGTGCTAATGGAAAATTAGTTGCTATAATCTTCTTCCTCATCTCAAGGCCTTCGTCTTGACACCATTTTTGAAGAAAACCGCCCACTCCAAAACTTGCTTTGGACAACAACCTTGCTTTTTGAAGAACTTCCTTGTAAGTGATCTTCCTAAAAGTTTTATAATCTTGTTTGTTAGGCCCTAGGGTAGCTCTATTTCAATTATTGGAAGATTCCGTTTTGTTTTAATTAGTTTTGTTAATCTAGGGTTTGGATTTGGGGGTTTTGTGTATAGGTGTTTGATTTTGGCCTAAGAGGTGATTAGAGCTCAATTGATTTGCAATTGGACCCAAGGCAAGTGGATGAAATGATTCTCATGTGTTTTATCATGTTTTATGCAAAATCTTGATTTGTCTTCATTAATGGTTTTAATGAATTATCATGTTTGATGATTTAGTCTTATTGATTTTGAATGATGATTTGATGAGATAATGAGGTCAAGGAATTGCCCAATTATTTCTGAAGATATGTATGGAAGAAGGGGAAAGAAAGGAAATGGATTGGAGTTGGACAAGAGAAGGATTCAACCAAATGGGTTGAGATTCGCTACAGGACCGATCGATCGCCCATCAGGTCCGATCGATCGGACTGTAAATAACTGAGAGGGTTCTCAGGACCGATCGATCGCCCGTCAGGTCCGATCGATCGGACTGTAAATAACTGAGAGGGTTCTCAGGACCGATCGATCGCCCACCAGGTCCGATCGATCGGACTGTAAATAACTGGAAGCAATTCACGACCGATCGATCGGCCAAGGAGCCCGATCGATCGGACTGAAATGAGATGAATTGTAAATTAAGAGAGTTGTGGGACTATCTTCCAGATTCATTCCAAGCCCATACTCAAGTCCAATTCAGCTCTATCCCTTATCTTCTTATCTGGAGGCATTGAACCTGTATTGATGCATTCAAAGCCATGAAAGATTGGGGTAAATTGTGAGGGGCTGTAGTGTGGAAGTATCGTTTGGAGCCCCAATGTTATTCAAGGATGGGTAAGGTATTGTATGAAGTCCGAAGGAAGGAGGAAACCTCATCAGGAAGATTCCATGAGATTGTATAGATTGACCAATGTGGATAAGGACCCGGAATGTCCCTAACTCTTAAAGAGTACCAAAATTTCATCATAACTGACATACGGGACCCTATTCACACTGATTCAATTCTAGAAACCCCATTGTTAGCCTATAAAGGTGGGAAGACTATTTGTATTCGATTTTCAACTAAACTCTTATTTTGGGATTTCAAACCAACTTGATATAACTAGACTGTCCCATGAGTACTAGAAGTGATGTGTTTACCTTTTGCTAACTTGTATATGGCGACTTGAGATGGATGTGTATTGGTGTCTATGGCACCCGTTCTTGTATTATGCATATGATTTGATTTATCGTATTTGACCTCTGAGTCGGCACCACTGAGCTTGGACGACCTCGTCGGTTTGATCTACCGACTTGGGGTTCCTTCCCCTCCTGATAGTCAGCTGCAGTCTGGAATGTGCAGAGTTTTTACCCGGTTCGCTACCGTGGTCCCGCAGAGTATATATATGTATATTATAATAATTATCGTTGTTCCTCCTCACCTCGTGTGACTGAGGTCAATGATCCTGTTAGGGTATGCGCTCTCTTCACTTCGGTGAAGGGAGGATCTAGCTTGTGGGGTTGCCATCTTGACAGTTTTCGAATCCTTGTTACCTCACATGATTTATTGCATATGTGCCTCTTTTAAAATGATATATCATCTTTTATGAAGTTCATTATTTACTCACAAGTTTCTAAACTTTTGCAAAGTATTATTGTTTTATTATTACATATCTTTTCACCCATCTGCCAGACCGTCGTGTCTGATCCATTTATTTTGGTACTCAGGTCCCGAGCTCTTTGCCGTTGAGGAGGAGCCAGAGGAGGCGGTCGGTGAACCGCAGCGAGTGATTGAGTGGCAAGCCGATGATGTCATGTAGACATTCGGCCTTGTCTTGAGAACGATACACTTGGGAACTTATTATATCTTTGTTTTAGGATTCATTTGATTGTACGGTCTTTGTTGACTGTTATTTTGGGGGGGCTTTAATTAACTGATACTTTGTAATTATACTTAACTTTACTTTTGGGGAAAAACATGCTTGATCATTGCTCATCCTGATATCTTGTCATGTTAACCATAAATCAGCCTTGTTTATGGATTTGAATGGTATTAATATGGTTTACTACACGCTTCCGCAATTATGAGAATGTGTTTGATATGGTTGCATGTGAGATGAGGTGTAAAGATAATCCTCACCGCGGAACCCTGTGGGAAATCACGTGCACGGATAAATGTTCTTTTAATTCCGTGTGCGTTTTAGCCAAAGAGATGCACGTGGCGCGGCATCACCCCACCACGGTCCCGACTCCCGGACTCGGATCCTTCCCCTAGTTTCTCGGTCCGGGGTCGCGACAGTGCCGGTCACGAATACAGTAGACCCTGAAAGGGCGTACTAGTACTACTAGACACAAATGTTTTGAGACCGCATCCAAGAGATGAGATTCTCTATTTTGAAAGGTCAAGATTGGATTCATCAAAGAGAGCAGATGTTATTTCAATCCAAATGCGGTCTCAGCGATTTCCGCGAGCGCCAGTACTCAGAAGGAAATGAAGCGCCAGTGCTCAGAAAGGAGGAGACCAAAATTCCTACGATTTGAACCCAAAAATGACGGAAAAAGTTTTTTTTTTTTTTTGAAGATTTTTTTAAATACTTTTTTTTTTTAAGATTTTTTTTTTTGAAAAATCTTTTTTTTTTTTAATTTTTTTTCTTAAAAAAAAATTATTTTGAAAACTTTTTATTTAAAAGACGAGAGAGTACACATAGGCCTCCGAACCCGGTCTTATAAAATCTTGATTAATAGAATTGCCCTCAGGTAAGGGTAGGATTACTTAATGAACCCGTTTGGAGGACCCTTGCCTAGAACAGTCAAGCTGTCTCCACACTCTGGACAAGGATTTTCTTGAATCAACCGTGATCAAAGAACGCAATTGGTTTAATCTTAGTGGTCTATGTCTTTTTTCTTTTTTTTTAGATCCCAAATAGATTCATCGAAGAGAAACGGTGGCCCAAATCCTTAGTCGAACAGGCTCAATATTTCTGCAAGCACGATAAATGATAGGAAGGGATCAAGGTTTCTCAATTTTGAATCCAAACTGAAAAATATGATTTTTTTTTAGATCTTTAATGAACTCATCGAAGAGAAATAATGGCCCAAAACCTTAGCCGAATAGGCTCAACATTTCTGCAAGCACGATGAACGATAGGAAAGGATCAAAGTTTCTCAATTTTGAATCCAAAATGAAAAATCCAAATTTTTTTGTTTTTTTAATTTTTCTTTTAGATCTTTAATGAACTCATCGAAGAGAAATGATGGCCCAAAACCTTAGTCGAATAGGCTCAACATTTCTACAAGCACGATGAACAATAGGAAAGGATCAAGGTTTCTCAATTTTGAATCCAAAATGAAAAATCCAAATTTTTTTTTTTTTAGATCTTTAATGAACTCATCGAAGAGAAACAATGGCCCAAAACCTTAGTCGAACAGGCTCAACATTTCTGCAAGCACGATAAACGATAGGAAAGGATCAAGGTTTCTCAATTTTATATCCAAACTGAAAAATCTGATTTTTTTTTTGTTTTGAGATCTTTAATGAACTCATCGAAGAGAAACGATGGCCCAAAAAATTAGTCGAACAGGCTCAACATTTCTGCAAGCACGATGAATGATAGGAAAGGATCAAGGTTTCTCAATTTCGAATCCAAACTGAAAAATCTGATTTTTTTTTTGTTTATTTTTTAGAACTTTAATGAACTCATCGAAGATAAACGATGGACCAAAACCTTAGTCAAACAGGCTCAACATTTCTGCAAGCACGATGAACGATAGGAAAGGATTAAGGTTTCTCAATTTCGAATCCAAACAGAAAAATCTGATATTTTTTTATTTTTTATTTTTTGAAAAGAGAAAGAGTGGAAATAAATTCAAAGAATTAGAAATTTCCAAAAAATCTCATCTCATTTTTTTTAGATGCGGAATCCAACATAGGCCACCAATTAGAAAGTAGCCAAGGAATCGAGAAAAGAAGTATAAGCATAGAGCAAAAGATATGATATGCAAATATTTCATTTCTAGCATCGTGCTCTCAAATGAACGAGTCCTACCGGGTGTGCCAGCTTGATAGACCGCACGTTCGTTGCTCGGTGCTACCGAGGTCGGCGGACGTGTGAGTCCGTTGGGTATGACCCTTTCGCGCCGGGGGGGCAGAAGCGGGTATCAACATTTTTTTGTGTGGGTGTGCCAGATTTTCTATTTTACTTGGAATTGTAGGTGGTGATCCGGAGATCGACCTTCGCAAGTAAAATGGAAATCAACTTCTTTCAAGTTTTCCATTGCACATATATTTAAGAAAAGAGATATTTTCTTGGTTTGCCGTGAAAGGCGATTTTTTGGGCATTTATAGCCGATTTTGGCGTTTATAGCCGATTTCTTGGCGTTTATAGCAGATTTACAATTCTTATCAATAATGAAAGACAAGAGTTGTGATTTTTGTCTCTTTTGAAAAAATACAAACTACAATGAAAAGCAAGAAAAGGAGGATCTAACTTCTCAGGAGATTGTGGGGGACTCGTTCAGATTGACGGTCGCCAGCCATATGTGGACTTCGCCATCATCCATGCAGATGAGAATAGAGGATGCTCTTGATTCGCTTGGCTTCGCTATAACCTCATATTTTTAGAGGGCAAAGACCAAGAGGAGGTCTTATGTCCAATAAAAAACTAAGTAGACGGGCTGAAAAGCCACGTCTAAGCCATTGGAGGCAGAAAGAGAAGGCAAGGACCTTGGGGGGGATACCCCCCAAGGGACTTTTGTCACTTTGCTTCTTCAAGATCCAAAAAACTGCATGAAGTCGCAACCTGCCATAAATAGGCAATGCTACTTCTAAAAAATCAAATCTTGTCGGAATCAAACAAAAACTGCAAGATCCTTCATGACAGCCAAGAGAGGAGTACAGAAGAAGTTTCGGGCCATTTAAAAATCATTTGGCTTAACTTTGCTTCTCCGGTAGCTGAAAAGGAGCTCCCGGCGTCGAAAGCATCGGAGACACCAAATCTTCGTTCACAGCCGATGGATGGTCTCAAAATACATCCAAAAGGCTCCACGTCAAGTTCCGAGTCAAACCGACAACGTTTGACCCTACATCAACCCTTGACCAGCTAAATCAAGCCTCTCGGCGGTGAGAAGCTCCGAGGCCATCACTCATCAGATAGAGCACATGGACGGCTTCAAAATGCTTACAAAGGGCTACACGTCAAATTTAAGGTCATTTCGACAACATTTGACCATACTTTAACGCTCGGAAGCCAAATCAGGCCTCTCAGCAGGGAAGCTCCTCGGGACCATGGTTTCCAAGACAGAGCCTGTGGATCATCTTAAAATGACTCCAATAGGTTCCCTGTCAAATTTCAAGTCAATCGGACATTGGTTGACTGCACATCAAGCCGCGACATCTTCATCGCTACAAAAGCAAGTCTACTAGAGATAAAACCCCAAACAGCTTCAAAACTCAAACAAAAGCCTATGGTTGGTCTTATTTATTACTCAGGAGGCTTCACCCCAAATTTCAGGTCATTCCGACATTGTTTGACCCAATTTCAGTTTCTGACGGAAAATTGGCAGCTCTGAGCGACAAAGTCTTCGGCTTTCTCGGAAAATTAGAAACTTTGCAAACCGAAATGCAAGGATTCTCATCAGGTTTTCCATAGGGAAATCAGGCCAATAAATTATCAAAAATGTCAAGGAAAAATACAGAAGAAAAAAGAATCGAAAAATAACAAAAATGGACGTTAAACGAGACAAAAAGGGGGAAAACCCCTCCAAGGTCGCCGGCGACCCTGGAGCCCGGGATCGCCGGGTGGGCCCCGAAAACTCCATTTTTCGCCGTTTTTTCGCGATTCGAAGCGTCTGACCTCTGGTATTTTCCAAAATTCATACTTTTGAGACACCAAATCGTCTGACATCTGTCAAAATCACGGGTCAATCATCAAGAGTATCGAAATCAACATTGATCGCTAACCGGTCAACCAAAAAAGTGTGTTTTCTACCCGACCGATCGAGAAATCGACAAGACAGATGGCACCGATCCGCTGTTGACAACCAATACCTGAAGTTACGTTGTCATCCGATGTCGATCTACATGAAAATCCATCGTTGATCATCGCCAGAAGAATCCCAAAAGACGCGGCACGGTCCGCGACTCTTCAACTGCTCGGCGACCACTTAATGCGATTAATTGACTAGCTTTATTACAATCATTAATCCATTTCTTTGGATGGCCCAATCAGAAGTAAGCATCCGGGAGTTACAAGTCAATTGATTCATGGCATTCAACCCATGAAACTCCTCCCATCATGGCGATTAAAGGCGATTAAATGCCCTCAATCTCCTCTGGCCAATCAGAAGCCAAGAAAAAGGAGTTACAAAATAAAGGAATTAAATCTTGTAACTCCTTCCATTATGCGGCTTAATGACAATAAAAGCCCATAAACCCTCCTAAATGGCTACCAAAAAGCCTATAAATAGGAGAGCACTCCAAGAGAACAAAAACAGCACGACAGACTGCAGAAAATCCAGAAATTCAGACTGAAAAAGGATCAGAAATCTAAGAGAAAGAAAAAGATAAAACTCTGCGGAAGTTCTACACCGACCACCGCTACAAAGTGACAAAAGTCCCTTGGGGGGTACCTCCCCAAGGTCCTTGGCTTCTCCTTCTGCCTCCAATGGCTTAGACATGGCTTTTCAGCCCGTCTACTCAGTTTTTTATTGGACATCGGACCTCCTTTTGGTCTTTGTCCTCTAAAAAAACCTGAGGTTATAGCCAAGCCAAGCGAATCAATAGTATCCTATGTTCTCAACTGCATGGATGATAGCGAAGTCCACATATGGCTTGCGACCTCAATCTGAACGAGTCCCCCACAATCTCCTGAGAAGTTAAATCCTCCTTTTCTTGCTTTTCATTGTAGTTTGTATTTTTTTAGAAGAGACAAAAATCATAACTCTTGTCTTTCATTATTGATAGGAATTGTAAATCGGCTATAAATGCCAAAATCGACTATAAATGCCAAAATCGGCTATAAATGCCAAAAATTGGCTATAAACACCAAAATCGGCTATAAATGCCAAAAAAATCGCCTTTCCCGGCAAATCAAGAAAAATGTCTCTTTTCTTAAATATATGTGCAATGGAAAACTTGAAAGAAATTGATTTCCTTTTTACTTGCGAAGGTCGATCTCCGGATCACCACTTGTAATTCCAAGTAAAATAGAAAATCTGGCACACCCACACAAAAAATGTTGATGCACGCCTTTGCCCCCCGGTTACGAAAGGGTTGTACCCAAACGGACTCCCACGTCCGCCGACCCCGGTAGAACCGGGCAGAATGCGCTGTTCCATCAAGCTGGCACACCCGGTAGGACTCGTTCATTTGAGAACATGATGCTAGAAATGAAATATTTGCATATCATATCTTTTGCTCAATGCTTATATTTCTTTTCTCGATTCCTTGGCTACGTTTTAATTGGTGGCCTATGTTGGATTCCACATCTAAAAAAAATGAGATGAGATTTTTTGGAAATTTCTAATTCTTTGAGTTTATTTCCACTTTTTCTCTTTAAAAAAAATCAGATTTCTTAGTTTGGACTCAAAATTGAGAAACTTTGATCCTTTTCGTTTCGTCTCTGTGCTCGCGGAAATCGTTGAGCCGGTTCGAATTGTGGAAATGGCCATTGTTTTTCTTCGATGAGTTCATTAGAAATTAAAAAAAACAAAAAAACCAGATTTCTCATTTTGGATTCAAAATTGAGAAAATTTGATCCTCTCCCTTCTGGGCACTGGCGCTCGCGGGAATCGCTGAGACCGTGTTCGGATCGGGGATTGGGCCATTGTTTCTCTTCGATGAGTCTATTGGAGATCTAAAAAAAAAGACATAGACCACTAAGGTTAAACCAACTGCGTTCTTTGATCACGGTTGATTCAAGAAAAGCCTTGTCTAGAGTGTGGAGACAGCTTGACTGTTCTAGGCAAGGGCCCTCCAAACGGGTTTATTAAGTAATCCTACCCTTACTTGGGGGCAATTCTATCAATCGAGATTTCATAAGACCGGGTTAGGAGGCCTATGTGTACTCACTTGTCTTTTAAATAATTAAATAAAAATTAATAAAAATTTTTAAAATAAAAAAATATGTTCAAAAAAAATTTTTTTATAAAAAAATATAAAAAATCTTTAAAAAAATATTTAAAAAATTTTTTTTTAACAAAAAAGATTAAAAAAAATCTTTTAAATTTTTTTTAAAAAAAAAAATTTCTAAAAAAAAAAAAACTTCCGTCATTTTGGGTTTAGATTAGGGAAATTTTGGTCTCCTCCTTTCTGAGCACTGGCGCTCGCGGAAATCGCTGAGACCGTATTTGGATCGGAATACCATCTGCTCTCTTTGATGAATCCAATCTTGACCTTTCAAAATAGAGAATCTCATCTCATGGATGCGGTCTCAAAACATTTGTGTCTAGCGGTACTAGTACGCCCTTTCAGGGTCTACTGTATTCGCGACCGGCACATTTGTAACTCCAACTTTTTATTCTTCTTACCTCGAGCAAGCTCTGCTTCTCGATAAGTCGAATTTAAGTTCACAATTGCTTATAGCAGTCACTGGGATGCTCATTCTGGGCTTACCATACCTGCGATCAGAACAATTGTACCATCTATGGCGTTTTGCCTTCTTCATATTCCTTGGGTTATCTCCCTCGACGATTTGATAAGACAAAACCATAGAACTTCCCATTTATGATCATTATATTCTTGTGATTACTAATGGATGTGGTCTTGTTTCAGAAACTTTTCAAAAACTAACAATGGCAGCTTCACTAACCATTACCTTCGACGAGAACAAGCACCAGCTCATGCTTCAACAGAAGCAAACCACGCGCACCTACAAGCGCCCCATCAGCTGCCGAAGCGTCAACTCCCTCGCCAACTCTCTGAACTCCGGATCGACCTCGACTCCCCGGACTATCGTCTTCGGGACGTTGGGACCATTCCCACTTCCCGAAGAACAAACTACTCCTTCCAAGAAGCAGAAGGTCACCTCTCAACGTGTCACTACCGTGACACCAAAGGCGAGCACCAGCAGGCCCGAAGCCCGTGGCACCCCCCATGCCTCGACCCGCAAACGACCAGGTCTATCCCAAGACTTGGTCCCCAAGACCTTCACTAAAACAAAGAAGGTCTCAAACATCTACCTAGCCAGCATACCTGGCCCCACTCAAGGAGAACCAGTTCTAGCCTCTTGCTTACATGAAAGAGGAGAGACCCATCTCCAACCTAACTCCCAAGTCAACCCAGCATGAGCCGGCTTGTTCCTACAAGCCCTAAATCAAGTCAAGCATCACAAGGCCTCTGCAAGCACTTACTAAGGCCTACAAACCTGCAGTTCGACCCTTCATCTCTATAGGGGCCGAACTCTAAAAATTCAAAGATTCACTGCAACAGGCGAAGGACCGGGTTCGCATCCTGTCCTTGCCCAGCTACAAAGAAGACAGGCTCGGCTGCTGCGCCCGAGGGAGCACATCCTTCGTTGTCAAAGCCCGGCCAGAGCTGACCGAAGCTCAAATTGCTCGTCGCATACGCCGCCGCACGTTGTATCGACAAAAGAGATTAGAGAAGCAAAGGACCCAGCCTCCTACACTTCAAGTCTCTCCTAAATGGGTCAAAAAAGAAAGACCCAACCAAGTTGCTGCCGTCCATATGGTTGGAAAAACCAGAAGACGCCAAAAGTTAGCAACAAAAATCCATGTCCGACGTCCGGTGACCCGCAGCGTCTTCAGGACAAGAAGACATTCAGAAGAATCCCTTGCTCCTTCAAGCGAAGGACGGTAGAGTGATCCTTCCTCAAGCTCTTCATAAAAAAGAATGAGCCCCAGCTCAGTCACCAGGACAGTTTCTTCATTCGAATCTCGAGGGATGAACGTCCTGGCTACAAATTTTGAGCCACCACCCCGCAATCCACCTCAAGATGATGCGCTCACACGCATCCAGCAGTTGGAACAAGGCCAACAGAGGATTGAAACTCTGATGGAAAACCTTCTCCTCGCCTTCCAAAATCAGGCGAGCAATGAACCTCCTCTGAATCATCACGACGATGAGGTAAATGGAGAAGAAAATGAGTCACGCGCCCTTACCAAAAAGGACATAGAGAGTATCCTCGCCAAAGCAAAAGAGGAGGATATATTCATGGGGCATGGGATCAAGCCACCATATCCCTTATGGATGGACTCGGTCCCGTTCCCTACAAAATTCAAGCATCCTACTCTCTAAACATATACTGGGAAAGGATCAGCCAGACAGCACGTCATCCACTTTAAGATCTTGACGGGAGCTATCGCGGATCAAGATGCACTCAAGATCCGCTTCTTTGCAAGTACCCTAAAAGGTACGGCCTTCGATTGGTACTCCACTTTGCCGGAGGACTCCATCCAAAATTGGGCCATGCTAGAGACACGCTTCCTGACTCACTTCAAAGGTGAGGATCATCCCGCTACTATGGCTCAGCTGTGCAGCGTAAAACGGGGCGAGAATGAGTCAACATATGACTTCATTCACAAGTGGAAAGCAATGGCATACAAATGCTCTGATGTATTGCCACAAGCGTCGCTAGTCGACATTTGCCGAAACAACATGAGAGCCAGACTCCGCTCCATGATCATCGGCAACAAATCAAAAAACCTGGGAGAACTCCTAGAAGCTTCCATGGAAGCTGAAACGGTGATTAAAGACCTCAACAGTCAGAAATCATCAAGAAAAGAGCCAACCGCCATTGCAACCTCAAAACCAAAGAAAAAAGAGGTCCTCAATGTGCAGACCAAGTCAGCTCCTCAGCCACCAAAGAAAGCTGAAAACAAAGCTGCTGGTAAGAGACCTGAACTCTCAGATGCCTTCAAAGAACGAGTAGAGAAGAAATACCCATTTGATGAAGATGTTGATGAAATCTTTGGGGCTCTTGTGGCAAATGGCAAGCTCACCTTGCCTGAACCCAAAAGACCAGGTGATGTTGGCAAAACGAACGATCCTCGGTACTGTCGATACCACCAGATGATTTCGCATCCTCTCAATCAATGCTTCGTTGTGAGAGAGAAAATAAACGAGATGTGGGAAAACGGAGTCATCAACTTTGACAAAAACTATGGGTCTGCCTCCGTCATCATGGTGACATGTGGACAAACATCAAAATCACCGAAGAAGAAGATCACTACTTCCTTCAAGCTGATAAACACAATCCAAGCGTCCGAGGAACTGGTTCCTTACCCGACACCAGACGGACAACCCATATGGGTACATCCCAATGAAAATTGGGAGGTCATGAAAACAAAGCCTACAGCTCAACAGCGAAGGCAGGCTAGGAAATATCTCCTCAAGCTCAAACGGCAAGAGAAGATTCAGCCAAAACAAGAAGTCCAAGAAAAGGCAGAGGCTTCCTCTACCGCTTCACTGGAGGCAACAAAAACGTCCCTTCCAGAGACTTCAAAGGGTGTAAGAAAATTCACTCTCAGTGATTTCATGCCACCTCAATTCAAAGAAGCCACGCAGGAGGCATCATACTCTTGCAATTCGGTAGTTGGATTCTCCATTGATGAATACGAGTCAAGCGACACCGATGTTGGATTCGAATCCAACCACACCGACGAGTGGGAGGAGTCCCTTGAAACAGGAGAATATCTCTCCGATGAAGAATGGGTTCCTGAGACTCATCTTATGCCAGTAATCTGGTATAGCCCCTACGGCCGCAAGGATCCTGGTATGATGATGAAGAAGACCAAGAGGCTGTATAAGAAAATGTTGTTGAACCAGCACCCATCATTGCTCCAGTGGAAATCAACCATGTTGAGCCACAAAGTGTAGATGAAGAAGAAGAGTTGGCTCCCATACCTGATCTTGAAGAATATGCAAGGATCTTGCAGCGTCTCGCTTTAGAACAAGAGCAAGACCGCGTCAACGAGCTTCCTCACAATCCAGAGCCTGAAGTCCCTGAAGACCATCAGGTACATCCTCCCTTAACTCCTGAAAATGGAGAACATTGCTGGATAGACGATCCTCTTACATTCGAGGATGAGTCTGACTCCGATCAGGCAATGTCTCCTGTCAGAGCTTCCTATAATGTGATAATTCGGGATTATAGTTCTTCCGAAGCATCGTCTGATGAGATCACTTACACTCTGGCGACGCCTAGCAATGTATCTTCTGGAGCCACCTCATCTCACGTGACTTTCACTGAGACGACACCCTCTCAGGTTTCTTCTCCTGAGACTATGACCTCAAAGTTCACACCCTTCCTGACTGAAGAATCCCCAGCTAATGTGCTTGGGATGATGAATTGGTCAATGAAGAAGAAAGGTTGCTGGATGCTGTTCAGGACTTGTTCCCGGAAAATGCTCCATGCAACACAATCACTGAGGATGGCAACTCTGCTGCAGATACATCCTCAGCGAATGAAAAACGACAGCCTCTTGATCCTGAAGACAATCTTCCAAACGAAGACCCTTCTCAAGAAGCTCTCGAAGTTGGTAGAGGCACCCGCTCTGGCCGGGCTACCACAAAAATTCCAACCAATCTTCCTTTACATATGTAAATCCTTCGGGAAAAGATGTTGTAAGCGCTCCTAGTGGCAACAATGATGAACACGCAGGCCCTAAGGAGGCATTCAAGTATGACTTGATTGAACACTTCAAGCACATACCTGCACGTCTGCACATCCTAGATTTATTGAGAATTGATGGACCGCACTTCTGCCTGGTTCTACCGAGGTCGGCGAACGTGGGAGTCCGTTGGGTCCGACCCTTTCATAACCGGGGGGGAAAGGCGTGCATCAACATTTCTTTTGTGTGGGTGTGCCGGATTTTCTATTTTTTACTTGGAATTGCAAGTGGTGGTCCGGAGATCAACATTCGCAAGTAAAAAAAGAAATCAGCTTCTTTCAAGTTTTCCATTGTACATATATTTAAGAAAAGAGACATTTTCTTGATTTGCCGTGAAAGGCGATTTTTTTGGCATTTATAGCCGATTTTGGCGTTTATAGCCGATTTTTGGCGTTTATAGCCGATTTTGGCGTTTATAGCCGATTTACAATCCTTATCAATAATGAAAGACAAGAGTTGTGATTTTTGTCTCTTTTAAAAAAATACAAACTACAATGAAAAGCAAGAAAAGGAGGATCTAACTTCTCAAGAGATTGTGGAGGACCTGTTCAGATTGACGGTCGCAAGCCATATGTGGACTTCGCCATCATCCATGCAGATGAAAAAAGAGGATGCTATTGATTCGCTTGGCTTGGCTATAACCTCAGGTTTTTAGAGGACAAAGACCAAAAGGAGGTCCTATGTCCAATAAAAAGCCAAGTAGACGGGCTGAAAAGCCACGTCTAAGCCATTGGAGGTAGAAGGAGAAGGCAAGGATCTTGGGGGGGTACCCCTCAAGGGACTTTTGTCACCTTGTAGCGGTGGTCGGTGTAGAACTTCCGCAGAGTTTTCTCTCTTTCTTTCTCTGGATTTCTGTGCCCTTTTTTTCTGATCTGGGATCTGTCTTCTTTTTCCGATGATCTTTGTGTTTTTTCCGATCTGGAATTCTTTGGAATTCTCTCCTATTTATAGGATTTTAGGTAGCCATTTAGGAGGGTTTATGAGCCTTAATTGTCATAAAGCTACATAAAGGGAGGAGTTACAAGATAGAATTCTTTATTTTATAACTCCTTTTTCTTGGCTTCTGATTGGCCGGAGGAGATTAAGGGCATTTAATCGCCTTTAATCGCCATGATGTGAGGAGTTTCATGGGTTAAATGCCATGAATCTCTTGACTTGTAACTCCCGGATGCTTGCTTCTGATTGGTCCGTCCAATGTAATGGATTAATGACTGTAATAAAGCTAGTCAATTAATCGCATTAAGTGGTCGCCGAGCCATTGAAGAGTCGCGGGCCATGCCACGTCTTTTGGGGTTCTTCTGGCGATGATCATCGTTGGATCTTCATGTAGATCGACATTGGATGACCATGTAACTTCAGGTGTTGGTTGCCAACAGCGGGTCGGTGCCATCTGTCCTGTCGATTTCTCGATCGATCGGGTAGAAAACACACTTTTTTTTTGGTTGACCAGTTGGCGATCAATGTTGATTTCGATACTCTTGATGATTAACCCGTGTTTTTGACGGATGTCAGAGGATTTGGTATCTCAAAAGTATGAATTTTGAAAAATACCAGAGGCCGGATGCTTCGAATCGCGAAAAAACAGCGAAAAACGGGGTTTCCGGGGCCCACCGGGAGATCCCGGGCCCCAGGGTCGCCGGCGACCCGGGGGGGGGGGGGTTTCCCCCTTTTGTCCCGTTTTGTGTCCGTTTTTGCTGTTTTTCGATTATTTTTTCTTCTGTATTTTTCCTTGACATTTTTGATCATTTATTGGCCTGATTTCCCTGTAGAAAATATGATAAGAATCCTTGGATTTTACTTTGCAAAGTTTCCAATTTCCTGAGAAAGCCGAAGACTTTGTTGTGCAGAGCTGCCGATTTTCCGTCAGAAGTTGAAACTGGGTCAAACGACGTCGGAATGACCTGAAATTTGGGGTGAAGCCTGCTGAGTAATAAATAAGACCAGCCATCGGCTTTTGTTTGAGTTTTAAAGCCGTTTGGGGCCCTATCACCAGTAGACTTGCTTTTGTCGCGATGAAGATGTCGCGGGTTGATGTGCGGTCAACCGATGTGCGATTGACTTGAAATTTGACAGGGAACCTACTGGAGTCATTTTAAGATGATCCATAGGCTCTGTCTTGGAAACCATGGTCCCAGGGAGCTTCGCCGCTGAGAGGCCTGATTTGGCTTCCGAGCGTCAAACTATGGTCAAATGTTGTCGAAATGACCTGAATTTGACGTGTAGCCCTTTGTAAGCATTTTGAAGCCGTCCATGTGCTCTTTCTGATGATTGATGGCCTCGGTGGTTATCACCGCCGAGAGGCTTGATTTAGCTGTTCGAGGGTTGATGTAGGGTCAAACGTTGTCGGTTTGACTCGGAACTTGACGTGGAGCCTTTTGGATGTATTTTGAGACCATCCATCGGCTCTGATCGAAGATTTGGTGTCTCCGATGCTTTCGCCGCCGGGAGCTCCTTTTCAGCTGCCGGAGAAGCGAAGTTAGGCCAAATGATTTTGAAATGGCCCGAAACTTCTTGTGTACTCCTCTTTTGGCTGTCTTGAAGGATCTTACAGTTTTTGTTTGATTCTGAAAAGATTTGATTTTTTAGAAGTAGCATTGCCTATTTATGGCAGGTTGCGACTTCATGTAGCTCTTTGGATCTTGAAGAGGCAAAGTGACATTTTTGGTGTCAACAAATGCCCCCTTGAGGTACAGCGACGAGTTGCTTAACTTTTGTAGTCGATGTGCCTCGAAGAGATTTTTGAAGGAGAGCCTGTGACTGGACCAAGAGTCTTTAAGTAGTCTTTCTTTTTGGTATTTGTAGCCTTTTGAGCTTCCAGGGGAATTTATGGTAGTGAAATGGGATCACGTACCATCTTGAGGCAAAGTTTTGAAGACGACATCAGGGATGTGGATTTGGGTTTTGACCTTGTGACCTAACAGGCTGTATGTGGCAGGTTAGGGGGTCTGGTATGGTTTTGACCGAGTGACCCAACAAGCTGTATGTGGAATGTTGGGGGATCAATTTGGATTTTTATCTTGTGACTTAACAAGCTGTATGTGGCAAGTTAGGGGATCAGGTTTTGGTTTTGATCTTGTGACCTAACAGGCTGTATGTGGCAAGTTAGGGGATCAGGTTTTGGTTTTTGGTTTTGGTCGTGTGACCTAACAAGCTGTATGTGGCAAGTTAGGGGACCAGGATTTGGTTTGGATTTTTGTGGAATGTCAATTTCTAGATTTTGGCTCAATTTGGTATATGAGGCTGGATGGTTTGATTTTTGGAAGCCCCTGGGGCTTGGAATTCTTTTTTGTATGGTCCAATCAACTCAAAAGAGGCATGGAACCATTTTTGAATGCTCTTGGTAAGAGGGATTTCTCTTTGACTAAAAGCCCTTTTTTTTTAGTGCCTAGGTGGTCAAACCTGGCTCATACGGGCTAACCCATGGGACCTTAAGCTTTTGAAATGACTTAAATCTCATATGCTGTCATTTTTGTAAAGAATATCTAAAAATATCTCCTTTGGATAGAGAATATCTAAGAATATCTTTATTTGGAGAGAATCTCTCATGTTCCCTTTATTTTGGGAGAGAATATCTCAAGATATCTTCCTTTGGGAGAGAATCTCTCATTGATCCTATCTTTTGGGAGAGAATCTCTCATTATTTTATTTTTGGGAGAGAATCCCTCAAGATATCTTTCTTTTGGGAAAGAATCTTTCTAATTTCTTTCTTTTGGTAAGGTTACTAATTAGTAACACTTACCTCTTTCTTCTTTCCTTCTTTGGTTTGCTTTCTTCTATAAAAGCAAGGAGGAAGTTGGGTCTCTTTCTCTTATTACTTTCTTTTGCAACAATCCCAAGAGGGCTTCAAGACCAAGAGTTCTTCTTCTTCAAGATCTTCAAGACTTTTCTTCTTCTTCTCCATCAATGGCTTCAAGTAAGTTCCCTTTTTCAAGAAAACCCCATTGTAGAAAAAAAAAGGTTCTATCTTTTTTTTTTCTTTCTTTTCTTTTCTTCTTTTTTTTTCCACGTGTTTGCTTCTTTTTCTTTTTTTTCGCGTGCTTTTTTTTGCTTTCTTTTTCTTTTTCTTTTTTTACATTTTTTTGTGGGCCGTACGGACAGATCCGTACGGATTTGGCCGTACGGCCACGTGGCCTGTGGGCCAGTCCCCTCTTCTTTTTTTTATTTTTTTATTTTTTGTTTTTCTTTCCCCCTTTTTTTTGAGAAAGTTTCGTTCTTGCTTTTTCTCTTTTTTTTTGCTCATCATGATAATGCATTTTTTTCGCAAACCAAGATGTTCATGCATGTATATTTTTTTTTTGAAAATTGAATTGTAGCATGATGTGATAGCATACCTGAAAGTTTTCGCAAATTTGGGAATTTGGAGCTCACAGCGATGTTGAGCCCTTCCTAATTTTACGGAGACTTTGAGGTTTTGAAAGTTTCGAGTTTCGGAGCTCGCAGCAATGTTGAGCCCATCTTCAGGCTTTCTATTTTTTTCGGGATAGTTCATTTTCTTCGGAATTGCCCCGTCATCATGTCAAAATTTCGCCAGATTTTTTTTAGCGAGATTCTTTCATTTTGATGTTTGATCTTTTTCTTTTCCATCCTTTTCAGGTGGTTCTTCCAGAATGAACAAGGGTAAAGAGCATGCTACAAGCGCACCTCGTCGATCTGCTAGATCTTCTAATCCGGCCGTTCAACAGGCCTTTGAGAAGGTCCAGTATGTTGAGAGAAATCTGGAAGAATGCGACTCCCTCAACAGAGATGAGATGAGGCAGCGACTGATCACTCTCAAGGGAGAGGAATTCTATAAGATCATGGTAAGCAAGTCGTCCATGGGTGATGGGAGATCAGAGTGTTTTACCCAAGCCTACCTTCTTCTTTGGTGATGCCGTCCCTGATGACATGACATACCAGAGGAGATGTTTTCAGTTCTCTTTCACAGCAGATGGTGAGAAAAAGACTGTTGCTACCCGGTCGACGTTTGATCGCACCGTCTCGATCATGAGCCTTGCCCCCACGTGCTCTAAGAGGGAAGATCCTCCAAGCTGGGTGAGAAGGACAAATGTAATGAAGACCGGGGTTTTTGTTGGCGGTTCTCCTGGATATACGGAGAGGTCGCCTGCTGACATGGACCTGTTGATGCCATTCAGCGGCTACCAGGGCTCTGATTATCCATCGGTCGATTTGAGACCGGTGGGCCTTGGTATTTTCAGCGGTGACGGCAGCAATTGGATAAAGCCTTTTCGACTTCGTGTCCGTTTCGATGCTGACTCCGAGTGGAAGTCGTGGACTGATCGCGTCCTGCTGATTGGTGGCGCCGTTTTGAAGGAAGCCGGGATTTTTGGTGCGGTCCGTGCCTTTAGGGAGACCGTGATCTTTTCCTACGAGGCCTTCATGGCTATGCTGGAGTCATTCCTCCCACAAACCAATACCTTCGTTGTGACGAATGGTGAGATTGGTTTCTCTTTGAAGGAGCTGAGCAGCATTACTGGATTGCCCATCCTTGGCAAACTCTATGAGGAGTTTATGCCGATTGACAGCTTCCTGGAGGGGCAGTCTGAGGAGTTCAGGCTTCTGTACTTTCAGCTCGTCGCCTTCTATGATTTTTTGAAGGAGAAGGAGGGTTTGAAAGTTAGATCCAGCAGTTGGAAGAGTTCTAGCTCTTCGTTCCCCAACTTTTTTGATAGCAGGGAGTCTTCTGATAGTGTGACCCAGGAAGCCCGGGCTCAGGATCCAAGTTCGAAGAAGATCTTGGCTATGCAAGAAGAGTTGAGATATTTCTGTGCGAGTACAAACCCCATATGTCCTGACATTGCACTGCGGATAGATCTCGCTGTTTACCTCACTTATTGGCTTGGTGAGGTATTTTTGCTGGAGGAGATGGAACGCACATCAGGCCGCATTGTATTTTTCTGGCTTGTCAGATGGCATTTGGAGAGCAGCTTGCTTTGGTGCCAGCTCTTTACTCCTACCTGTGTACCGAATTGCAGGCTGCTGTTTTTTTGGTTCGGCTTGGGCTTCCCATGAATAGGGTATTTTCGGCCCACATCTTTTATTCGTGGAACGTGTACCACTGTCCTGGCTTCCACCGGCTGGGTGCCGCACAGGATGATGATCCTCTGATGATTCGGCTGGCTAAGGGCAAAGCCGTGTCCGAATCACTTTTGTTTGCCCGTATGAGGATCCGACAGTTCAGGGACGTCGAGATGGGGTAATCTTCAGTGAAGCTTTCTCCAGAGTTGCGGAAGAAGGCTTTTGATTTTGGTGCCTCCCGAGATTCTACCAGGGTGGAGTCAGGAAGGCATTACTCCTTGACGAACGCAGAGAAGGAGTGGCTTTTCAGCATACGTGTCGGCACGATGGTGTACCGCGGACATCTTTTCATCGACATCCAGCCGTATGTACCCTATCTCTTTGCTTTGCAGCTGGGCTTTTCTCAAGGCGTTGTTGGAGCGCCTTCAAGCATGGTGAAGCGCTTTGGAGGTTTACAGGACGAGAGAAATGTATGGGCTTTCTATAGTGATGAAGACACTACAGCCATGATCTCTTATCCTGTGTTGTTGACTTCCCGGACTGCCGACTTTGCGAAGTGGTTCGCGGAGAGCTTTTCGGCATATCGGGGGCTTTCCAAGAAGGAGCTTGATGTGAAGCTGGCATCTGGAATGGGCCTTGGAAAGTCGGATGGTGTCCGACGATAGGAAGTTTGCGCCTTCCTTTATGGAGAGAAGCACAATATAGGCTTTCTCGGTGACCAGGGCGTCAGTGGTTCTGAAGCTGTTCGAGAAATACCTGATGAGGCTTTAGAGCAGCTAGAACAGGAGGAAGCCGAACTTGGTGCTTGGATGCAAGCGGCACAGAGGCAAGCTTCCGTGGAGTCTACTGGCAAGAGTAGACCATCCAGTGAGGAGTCAACTGGGAAACCTGACTCTGACAGCGGGGCAGGTTCCTTTAAGAAGCGAGCCCGCAGGAGTAAGAGGAGGAGGAGTCATCATCGCAGCAAGGGGCAGCATGAGGACTCTCCTGACTTGGAAGTTCCTGTTACTATCAATGAGGATGTGCCAGTGGATGCTGACGAGCCTCCAGAGAAGAGAAGCCGAGAAGAAGAGACCGTCAGTGAAGGTATGATTCTTCCTTTTTCTCTTTCCATTTCTTTTCATGGGAATTTTCCATGTTCTGATTTGCTTATTGTTTCTCTTTTCTTTTTCTTTTTTTAGCAGAGGAAGACTTGGTGATGCCTGAGGTTCCAACCGATGAGGTGGTGACGGATCCTGTCGGGGCACCTGAAGAAGAACCGAGGGACTCTGGAGTGAATCCAGAATCTCCAATTGGTATGACTTCTTTTGCTTTCTTTTTTTTTGTGTCTGTGACTTGGTTTGCTAACATTTTTCTCGCCAGCTGACTTGCCACAGGATTCCGATGACTTTGAACCATCGATGGATGCAAATGTTGATGATGCTTCCGATGAGTTCATGGAGGAAGAGAGTCTTCCACCAGTCGTCGAAGAAGGTATTTTGTAGTAATAACCCTGATAATGATTTTCAAAAGGGATTATATTCATACCTTTTTGTGTTTCTTTGGCAGGTTTTGAGGTGATAGAGGAGATTTCGTTACTTCCTTCAGAACCAGAGCAAGGGATGCCAGAGGTTGATCCAGAGGTAGAGACTCCTGGGACCAGTTCTGACACTGTTGAGGAGATACATCGTGCTGAGATTCCTTCCCGAGCAGGAGCAGCTTTAACTGGAAAGAGTTCTTTTGTTACTCTTCCAACGGGTGATGACATGAGCAGCCGACCAACGGAGTTGGGCGAATCTTCAGCTGGGCCATCTCTTCTTTTTGGGAAGAAGGTGGTGGTGCGGGTTCTGAGCTCTTGGATTGAGACTCTGCTTTCTGGGCACTTAGATGCCGGATTTGGGATGATCCAGCATGTGCGTGAGATTCTCGGTGATGCCGAAGAGGCTGGTCTGGATGTCACAAGTGCCAGGGCGATCGTTGATAGGATCATTGAGCTGGGTGACAGGTGGTTTGAGACCATGGGTTTTCCTAACGACCAGTTCTTCAAGGAGATGTTCCTGGACCCTATAGATAAGGCTCAGTCTAACTTGGATGAGGCTACACAAAGCAGGAAGCAAATAGTCTGAGAGAAGAAGTTAGAATAGCTAGCCATCATTGGGCTGACACATGACCTTAACGTCCTTGATAGGGAGGTTGATGAGGCCAGGAAACGTCTTGAGCATCTGCAGGCACAAGTCGCTGCCAAGTGGACTGCAATAACAGAGGCTCGTGACAGGGAGAGTGCTTTGATTCGCTGGGTTGCAGATGCCGATCGAGTTCTTAAAAGGAAGTCTGAAGAGAACAAACAATGGCAAACTGCTCGGGATAAGCTTCCCGGTGCGAAAGAAGGGTTACAGCCCACCCCAGAATCTCATGGCAAGTTCCTAAAGAAGCGTGCCTTGGAATCCCTGACGGCTGAGGCCAAAAGTTTGCTTGAGGAGCTGAACTCTTGGCTGGAGACCATTTTTGATTGAGCTCCTGTTTTTTTTTTTTTTTTAACAAAAACCATCCTTTTTTTTTTAAGTACCACTTGTATTTTTTTTGGTATTTTTCTTTTTTTTGTAGTGCTTGTGAACAGTTTCTTCTTTTTTTCTTTTTTGGTACCACATGTATATTTTTTTTGGTACTTTTTTTTGTTTTCCCTACGCTCACTTAAATCCTTTTGTGATGAAAGTAATTGCTAAATGGGATGCCTCTTTTTTTTTGTTTCCCTATGCTTACTTAAATCTTTTTGTGATAAAAGTAATTGCTAAATGGGATTTGATCAATAGTTTATCATTCTGTGAAAATCTTTTGTCAAATGATTGTTTTCGCATGGAAGCCAGATTTTTGTTTGTGACATGGAAGCCGATTTTTGGCATGAGAGCCGGTTTTGGTGGCATCTATAGTCGGTTTTGGCATTGATAGCCGGGTTTTGGTGGCATTGATAGCCGAGTTTGTGGCATTGATAGCCGGGTTTTTTGAAAGCCAATTTTTTTTTTGATAGGCGGTTTGTTTTGGTGGCATCTATAGCCATTTTGTGGCATTTATAACCGGTTTGGTTTTCAAAAATGTAAGTATCGACTAAAAGTCGCCTCCCTGCTGAATGTTCTTGCAAGTTTCGATGGAATGTCGCATCCTTGCTCATTCGGTTGCGAGTATCGATGGAATGTCACATCCTCGCGGATTTGGGTGCAAGTATCGATGGAATGTCTATCCTTGCTTTTGAAAAATTTTGGTTTTGCGGGTACTGACTTGATGTCGTTTCCCCATGATTTTTGAAATATGTGGTTTTCTCGAACCTTTGGGTTATGGATATCAACTGAAATGTTGCGTCTCCATGGTTTTTTAGGTTTTTTCGAACCTTTGAAATTTGGGTTGTGGATATCAACTGAAATGTTGCATCTCCACGGTTTTTAGGTTTTTTTTTAACCTTTGAAATCTGGGTTGTGGATATCAACTGAAATGTTGCATCTCCACGGTTTTGGATTTTGCAAGTATCGATGAAATGTCGCTTCCCTGCAATTTTGGAAGTGTCGAACGTGGTTCGTATGCTTCCGATTTGTGCGAGTATCAACTAAGCGTCGCTTCCTCGCGGTTTTTTGAAAAACCATTTTTTTTTTGTTTAAAGACACGAGGGTCATAAGTTTTGACCTAAAACCATTTTGGCGGTAAAAGGCAGGGTGGACTAGGGTGGAAATCCCTGAATCCGGATTTTGTTTCAAACCATGAATTTTGGGTTCAAGGGTTGAAAATTTTGGTCAAGTTAGGGAAAGGTTCCTAAACTTGGATTTTTGAACAATGAAACGATGAAAGTAAGCATTGTTTAAATTTCTAGAGATTTCAACATTTGATATGAAAATTCTAAAAAAAGGTGGGTTTAGCGAGCGTGTACCTGGAAACCGGTTTTGGCCGTACAGGCATTGCTCTTACCCAGTTGGGTAAGTCTTCAAGGGTAGTACCGCTTTAAGAACTTGCCGTTGATGGGCAGCATACATCTGTCACCTTCCATGTTTAGGAGTGCGTATGCGCCGTTGGAGAAAACCTTGTCGATGACGTAGGGTCCCTCCCATTTTGGCTCAAATTTGCCTTTGGACTTGTGAGCGAAGACCATTGGTCTTTTTACCGCAAGGACCAAGTCACCCTTTTTGTAGGCGCGTTGCCTGACCGTTTTGTCGAAAGATCCTGCCATGCGTACATGGTAAAGTTCAATGCTTTGTTGAGCTTCGAGCTGTCTCTCATCGAGATTGTCCAGCTCATTGAGTCGCAATTTGACATTGCTTTCTTGAGTCATGTCATTTTGCAAGGATACCCTCAAGGAAGGAATTTGTACTTCCAAGGGCACGACAGCTTCGCATCCATAGACTAAGGAGAATGGTGTGCTATGGGTTGGTCCTCGAACGGTGGTTTGATAGGCCCACAAAGCTTCAGACATTTTGTCGCTCCAGTCTCTTTTGTGACTAGAGACCATTTTTTTGAGGATTTTGTAGAGTGTCTTGTTGAAAGCTTCTGCTAATCCGTTTGCTGCCGGATTGTATGGAGTCGAAGGACAGCTTTGGATTTTGTATTTATCGTAGAACCTGTAGAATCGATGATCCCGGAATTGTGGTCCGTTATCATGGACGATTCTTTTGGGTATGCCGAAATGACAAATGATGTTGGTGCGCAGGAACTGAAGGACTGATGAGGTCTTCATTTCGTTGAACGCAAATGCTTCTGACCACTTGGAGAAATAATTCGTAGCGGCGAAGATGAAGCGATGACCTTTGCTCGAAGGGGGAGAAATAGGACCTATGATGTCCATACCCCAGGCTTTGAAAGGCCATGAAATCGCTGTAGGATGCAGCCATTCTGGAGGCATGTGAATGTAATCTCCCTGAACTTGGCATTGTTGGCAGCGCTTAGCAAATTGCATTGCGTCAGCTACCATGATAGGCCAGTAATAACCTAACCTTTTTATCTGATCATAGAGCTTGGGACCAGCCTGATGAGCTCCGCAAAGACTAGCATGAATTTCTTTGAGTGTTTCTTCAGCCTCTTGTTGTGACAAGCAGCGTAAAAGTACTCCGTTGAAGGATTTCCTGTAAAGGATTTTTGAAGGAATATCCAAATGAAAGCTTGGGGTTCACCTTTGGATGCTTACCCGCTCTTTTGGATCTTCAGGTAGGATTCCGAACATAATGTAATCAATGAACGGATCCCTCCAGTCGCCGATTGAAGTTTGAAGGATGGAAGTTTGAAAGCTTGGGGTTCCAACCACTTGGAGGCATTCAGAAACTGCTTGGTGTGTGTTAAGAGGAGGAAGGATTCTTCTTTCGCACACTGTGATTTGCATGTTTTCCCCTTCCTGGATTGCCATAGATGAGGCAAGTCCAGCTAGGGCATCCGCACGTATGTTTTCACCTCTACGAATGTGGGTGATGTGACAGATGTCAAACTTTTGCAGAAGCGATTGTGCTTTGTTGTAGTAAGGCAGCAAATCTGGCTTCCTGACTTCAAATTTCTGATTCATCTGGTTGACGATCAGTTGAGAGTCTCCAAAGACTTCCAGCATGGTGATACCGGATTCGATGGCGAGTTCCAATCCTTGGATCAGAGCTTGATATTCAGCTGCGTTGTTTGTGCATGGTTCCAGTAGCGATAAAGCGTGTGGAATCATGTATTTGTTGGGGCTAACAAAGAGGATGCCAACACCCGAGATCAGCTGTGTTTTTTCATTTGTCCTGGTTGCACCGTCAAAGTACGTGTCCCAGGAGGCACTTTGTGAGAAAGTCTCCACATTGTAGACTGGTTCGTCTGGGAGATCATCTCTGAGCGGAGAATCTTTAGGCAATGGATGTTCTGCGAGGAAGTCCGCTAGAGCTTGCCCTTTGATTGCCTTTTGTGGTACATACCTAATATCAAATTGTGACAGAAGGATGGACCATTTTGCCAGTCGAGCGTTGAGAGAACCTGCCTTTGTGATGAGGACCTTCAAGGGGTTGACCCTCGAGACCAGGTTGACTGTGTTGGAAAGCAAGTAGTGACGCAACTTTTGTACAGCGAACAACACTGCAAGACATTCTTTTTCGACTGGAGAGTAGCGATGCTTTGCACCTACTGGCATGCGACTCAGGTAATATAGAGCAGCTTCTTTTCTTTGATCATTTTCTTGCGCAAGCAGCGCTCCCAAAGAGTGATCAAGGGCTCTTGTGTACAAGATGAATGGTTTTCCAGTGGTAGGAGCAGCTAACACTGGAGGTTTTGTCAGGTATGACTTGATGTCTTGGAAAGCAGCTTCACAGTCAGCATCCCAGACAAAGTTTACACCTTTTTTCATCAACTGGGAGAATGGACGGCATTTCTCCGAAAGATTGGAGATGAACCGTCTGATGTAGGCCAATCTCCCTTAAAGCCCTTTGAGTTCTCTCAAGGTTCTTGGAGAGGGCATTTCTAGAATGGCTTTGACTTTTATGGGGTCAAGCTCTATTCCAACTTTCCGAACTAAGAATCCGAGGAATTTACCCGACGAGACGCCGAAGAAGCATTTCAAAGGATTCATTCGCAGTTTGTGTTTGTGAAGCCGGAGGAAGACTTCTCGAAGGTCTTTGAGATGATCTTCTTTTCTTTTGCTTTTGACGGCGAGGTCATCAACGTAACATTCAACCGTCTTGTGCTGCATATCTTGGAATATTTTCATCATAGCCCTCTGATATGTGGCACCAGCGTTTTTCAGACCAAATGGCATGACAGTGTAACAATACACGCCAAATGGGGTCCGAAAAGATGTATGTTTTTCATCTTCAGGATGCATCTTTATCTAATTGTAGCCAGAGAAACCATCCATGAATGTCATTCACTCGAATCCACAGGTATTATCAATCATTACCTCTGGTATGGGGAGCGGAAATTCATCTTTTGGGCATGCGCCATTCAGGTCTCTATAGTCAATACCGACCCTGATCTGCCCGTTTTTCTTTGTCACAGGGACAATGTTGGCCAACCATTTAGGACGTTGTTCCTCACGGATGAAGCCAACGCTTTTGAGTTTTTGAAATTCTTGTTCAATTTTATCCATCACATTTGGACGGAATCTTCTTTGGCCTTGCTTGATAGGCTTGATGTCTTGTTGAAGATTGAGTTTGTGAACCGCTATTTTGGGGTCTAAGCCAGGCATTTCAGCGTAAGACCATGCAAAGCAATCAACGAACTCACGAAGAAAGGCGATATACTCGGGTAACTCATCATCCTTAATATTCTTGCTTATGAATACAGGACGTGGGTTATCTGGTGTTCCCAAGTCTATCTTTTGAACATGATCTTATGTTGGAAGGTTTGAAGGTAGTTCCTCCACAATATTTTCGGAGGCTTGCATCTCAACGAAACCTTCATGGGTTTCAAGGGCATTTCCAGACCAAGGTTTTCTTCCTTTCCACGGGTCTTCTTGATCGGTAATTTTCCCAAGGCTTGCTATGAGATGATCCCAATCGCCTGTTGAAACCGGGTCGAAGTAGGCTACTTCGTTTGGAGATGAGGGTTCTTCTGGGTCAGAAGACCATACGTCTGTGCCATCGGACAACTCCTCTTCATTCTCAGATAAATCGTGCCAATTGGATGAGCTTCCTAGATCTTTGTCAGGTGACTCATCGAAGAGATATCCAGGGAGATCGATGTCTTCATGGACTTGAGATGTTGAGGCTTGGTCAGTATATTGACTTTTAAGCCTTTGTGTCAACTGTCTTAGGGGAGTGTCGGGATCATACCCTAACCCGTGTGAAGACTTTTCTACATAGCCGTAGAGTCTCCAATCTTCCAGCTGGCTTTTGGTCAGGACGGGCCCCAATGGTGTGAGAATACCGCGTCCTTCTCCTAAACCGACTGGGGTTTGAGCGTCATAGCTCATTTTCTTCATAATAGATTGTGCCACAGAACTATATAAGGATAGTTGAGGCATACCTTCATTTTGGAAAGGTTCAAGCATAGAGTTTGATGAAGAAGCATCCGATCTATGGAAGAAGATCGTCTTTTCCTTTGTTGAAGTTGCTGGAACAACGAAGGAAACTGACGTAGGATCTTCTATGTCAGAAGTTGTCTCCATTAGAGTAAGAGCAGGCTGAACTTGCTGAGTGTCAGCTTGGCTTGACGATGTGTCGTCTTCTGGCTCTGAATTCGAATCCGTATCTTGCATGATAGACACGAAAGAGACAACAAATTTGCCCCCAGACTTTTGCTTTGCCTTCTTCACTTTAGTTGTGATGACCAAAGGCTTTGTAGGTTTGAGGGAGATGATGAAGGGAGTTTGAATGCTCTCTTCGGATTTACCAAATGATTTGTTTTCTTCCGGCGATTGTTGAGGAGCCTAATGGACCGCGCTCCCGGGATGCCCGGGTTCCTACCGAGGTCGGCGGACGTGGGAGTCCGTTTGGTTCCGACCCTTTCGTAACCAGGGGGCGAGGGGGGCGTGCATCAACATTTCTTTTTTGTGGGTGTGCCAGATTTTCTATTTTTACTTGGAATTGCAAGTGGTGATCCGGAGATCAACCTTCGCAAGTAAAAAGGAAATCAACTTCTTTCAAGTTTTCCATTGCACATATATTTAAGAAAAGAGACATTTTTCTTGGTTTGCCGTGAAAGGCGATTTTTTTTTGGCATTTATAGCCTATTTTGGCGTTTATAGCCGATTTTTGGCGTTTATAGCCGATTTTGGCGTTTATAGCCGATTTACAATCCTTATCAACAATGAAAGACAAGAATTGTGATTTTTGTCTCTTTTAAAAAAATACAAACTACAATGAAAAGCAAGAAAAGGAGGATCTAACTTCTCAGGAGATTGTGGGGGACCCGTTTAGATTGACGGTCGCAAGCCATATGTGGGCTTCGCCATCATCCATGCAGATGAGAACAGAGGATGCTATTGATTCGCTTGGCTTGGCTATAATCTCGGGTTTTTAGAAGACAAAGACCAAAAGGAGGTCCTATATCCAATAAAAAGCCGAGTAGACGGGCTGAAAAGCCACATCTAAGCCATTGGAGGCAGGAGGAGAAGGCAAGGACCTTGGGGGGGGGGGGGTACCCCCCAAGGGACTTTTGTCACCTTGTTGTGGTGGCCGGTGTAGAACTTCCGCAGAGTTTTCTCTCTTTTTCCTTTCTCTGGATTTCTGATTTTTCTGATTTTTCTGTCTGCTGTCGATGATGATCTCTCTTCTTGGAGAGCCCTCCTATTTATAGGCCTTTAGGTAGCCTTTTAGGTGGGTTTATGGGCTTTTATTGTCATTAAGCCGCATAATGGGAGGAGTTACAAAATTGAATTGTTTATTTTGTAACTCCTTTTTCTTGGCTTCTGATTGGCCGGAGGAGATTGAGGGCATTTAATCGCCTTTAATCGCCATGATGGGAGGAGTTTCATGGGTTAAATGCCATGAATCTCTTGACTTGTAACTCCCGAATGCTTGCTTCTGATTGGGCCGTCCAAAGAAATGGATTAATGACTGTAATAAAGTTAGTCAATTAATCGCATTAAGTGGTCGCCGAGCAGCTGAAGAGTCGCGGGCCGTGCCACGTCTTTTGGAATTCTTCTGTCGATGATCATCGATGGATCTTCATGTAGATCGACATCAGATGACCATATAATTTCAGGTGTTTGTTGCCAACAGCGGGTCGGTGCCATCTGTCCTGTCGATTTTTCGATCGGTCGGGTAGAAAGCACACTTTTTTTTGGTTGACCGGGTGGCGATCAATATTATTTTCGATACTTTTGATGATTGACCCGTGTTTTGGACGGATGTCAGAGGACTTGGTGTCTCAAAAGCATGAATTTTGGAAAGTACCAGAGGCTGGGCTCTTCGAATCGCGAAAAAACGACGAAAACCGGGGTTTCCGGGGCTTTCCCGGCGACCCCGGGTTCCAAGGTCGCCGGCGACCCTGGCCCAGGGTCGCAGGGGTCTGCGACCCTGGGGGGGTTTTCCCCCTTTCGTGTCCCGTTTTGCGTCCGTTTTTGCTATTTTTTGATTCTTTTTTCTTCTGTTCTTTTCCTTGACATTTTGACCATTTATTGGCCTGATTTCTTTGTAGGAAACCTGATGAGAATCCTTGCATTTTATTTTGCAAAGTTTCCAATTTCCTGAGAAAGCCGAAGACTTTGTCGCGCAGAGCTGCCGATTTTCCGTCAGAAGCTGAAACTGGGTCAAACGATGTCGGAATGACCTGAAATTTGGTGTGAAGCCTCCTGAGCAATAAATAAGACCAACCATAGGCTTTTGTTTGAGTTTTCAAGCCGTTTGGGGTCCTATCACCTGTAGACTTGCTTTTTGTCGCGATGAAGATGTCGCGGTTTGATGTGCGGTCAACCGATGTCCGATTGACTTGAAATTTGACAGGGAACCTATTGGAGTCATTTTAAGATGATCCATAGGCTCTGTCTTGGGAACCACGGTCCCGGAGAGCTTTTGCCGCCGAGAGCTCCTTTTCGGCTGTCGGAGGAGCGAAGTTAGGCCAAATGATTTTGAAATGGCCCGAAACTTCTTGTGTACTCCTCTTTTGGCTGTCTGGAAGAATCTTGCAGTTTTTGTTTGATTCTGACAAGATTTGATTTTTGGAAGCAGCATTGCCTATTTATGGCAGGTTGTGACTTCATGTAGCTCTTTGGATCTTGAAAAGGCAAAGTGACATTTTTGGTGTCAACAAATGCCCCCTCGAGGTACAGCGGCGAGCTGCTTAACTTTTGTAGTCGATGTGCCTCGAAGAGATTTTTGAAGGAGAGCCTGTGACTTGACCAAGAGTCTTTGAGCAGTCTTTCTTTTTGGTATTTGTAGCCTTTTGAGCTTCCAGGGGAATTTTATGGCAGTGAAAGGGATCACGTACCATCTCGAGGCAAAGTTTTGAAGATGACATCAGGGATGTGGATTTGGGTTTTGACCTTGTGACCTAACAGGCTATATGTGGCAGGTTAGGGGGTCGGGTTTGGTTTTGATCGTGTGACCCAACAAGCTGTATGTGGAATGTTGGGGGATCAATTTTGGTTTTGATCTTGTGACCTAACAGGCTGTATGTGGCAAGTTAGGGGATCAGGTTTTGGTTTTTGGTTTTGGTCTTGTGACCTAACAGGCTGTATGTGGCAAGTTAGGGGTCCAGGATTTGGTTTGATTTTTTTGTGGAATGTCAATTTCAAGATTTTGGCTCAATTTGGTAGATGAGGCTGGATGGTTTGATTTTTGGAAGCTCATGGGGCTTGGAATTTTCTTTTGTATGGTCCAATCAACTCAAAAGAGGCATGGAACCATTTTTGTATGCTCTTGGTAAGAGGGATTTCTCTTTGACTAAAAGCCCAAAAAATTTTCTTTTTTTTTTTTTTTTTTTTGTGTGCCTAGGTGGTCAAACCTGGCTCATATGGGCTAACCCATGGGACCTTAAGCTTTTGAAATGGCTTAGATCTCATATGGTGTCATTTTTGTAAAGAATATCCAAAAATATCTCATTTGGATAGAGAATATCTAAGAATATCTTTACTTGGAGAGAATCTCTCAGGATCCCTTTATTTTGGGATAGAATATCTCAAGATATCTTTCTTTTGGGAAAGAATCCGTCATAGATTGATTTTTGGGAGAAAATCCTTCAAGATATCTTTCTTTTGGGAAAGAATCTTTCTAATCTCTTTCTTTTGGTAAGGTTACTAATTAGTAACACTTACCTCTTTCTTCTTTCCTTCTTTGGTTTGCTCTCCTCTATAAAAGCAAGGAGTAGGTTGGATCTCTTGCTCTTATTACTTTCTTTTGCAATAATCTCAAGAGGGCTTCAAGACCAAGAGTTCTTCTTCTTCAAGATCTTCAAGACTTTTCTTCTTCTTCTCCATCAATGGCTTCAAGTAAGTTCTCCCTTTTTTTCAAGAAAACTCCATTGTAGGAAAAATAAAGTTCTTTCTTTTTTCTTTTCTTCTCTTTTTTTTTTCTTTTCCACGTGTTTGCCTTTTTTTTTCCACACGGGTTTTTTTTGCTTTTTTTTCTTTTTTTTTTTCATGTTTTTTTTTTTGTGTGGGCCGTACGGACAGATCCGTACGGATCTGGCCGTACGGCCACGTGGCCTGTGGGCCAGCCCTCATTTTTTTTTTCTTCTTTTTTTTTCTTTCCCTCCCCCTTTTTTTTTGAGAGAGTTTCTTTTCTTTCTTTTTTTGTTTTCTTTCCCCTCTTTTTTTTAGAGAAAGTTTCTTTTTTTTTTTTTTACTTCCCCTTTTTTTTTTGAGAAAGTTTCTTTTCTTTTTTTTTCTTTTTGCTCATCATGATAATGCATTTTTTTTCGCAAACCAAGATGTTCATGCATGCATTCAATTTGTAAATTAAATTTGTAGCATGATGTGATAGCATACCTGAAAGTTTTCGCAAATTTGGGAATTTGGAGCTCGCAGTAATGTTGAGCCCTTCCTGATTTTGCGGAGACTTTGAGGTTTCGAAAGTTTGGAGTTTCGGAGCTCGCAGCGATGTTGAGCCCATCTTCAAGCTTTCTTATTTCTTTCGGGATAGTTCCTTTTCTTCGGAATTGCCCCGTCATCATGTCAAAATTTCGCCAGATTTTTTTAGCGAGATTCTGTCATTTTGATGTTTGATCTTTTTCTTTTCCATCCTTTTCAGGTGGTTCCTCCAGAGCGAACAAGGGTAAAGAGCCTGCTACAAGCGTACCTCGTCGATCTTCTAGATCTTCTAATCCGGCCGTTCAGCAGGCTTTTGAGAAGGTCCAGTATGTTGAGAGAAATTTGGAAGAGTGCGACTCCCTCAACAGAGATGAGATGAGGCAGCGACTGATCACTCTCAAGGGAGAGGAATTCTATAAGATCATGGTAAGCAGTCGTCCATGGGTGATGGAAGATCAGAGCGTTTTGCCCAAGCCTACCTTCTTCTTTGGTGATGCAGTCCCTGATGACATGACATACCAGAGGAGATGTTTTCAGTTTTCCTTCACAGCAGATGGTGAGAAGAAGACTGTTGCTACCCCGGTCGACGTTTGATCGCACCGTCTCGATTCTGAGCCTTGCCCCCACGTGCCCTAAGAGGGAAGATCCTCCAAGTTGGGTGAGAAGGACAAATGTAATCAAGACCGGGGTTTTTGTTGGCGGTTCTCCTGGATATACGGAGAGGTCGCCTGTTGACATGGACCTGTTGATGCCCTCCAGCGGCTACCAGGGCTCTGATTATCCGTCGGTCGATTTGAGACCGGTGGGCCTTGGTATTTTCAGTGGTGACGGCAGCAATTGGATCAAGCCTTTCTGACTTCGTGGCCGCTTCAATGCTGACTCTGAGTGGAAGTCGTGGACTGATCGCGTCCTGCTGATTGGTGGCGCCGTTTTGAAGGAAGCCGGGATTTTTGATGCGGTCCGCGCCTTTAGGGAGACCGTGATCTTTTCCGACGAGGCCTTCATGGCTATGCTGGAGTCATTCCTCCCACAAACCAATACCTTCGTTGTGACGAATGGTGAGATTGGTTTTTCTTTGAAGGAGCTGAGCGCTATTACCGGATTGCCCATCCTCGGCAAGCTCTATGAGGAGTTTATGCCGATTGACAGCGTCCTCGAGGGGCAGTCTGAGGAGTTCAGGCTTCTATACTTTCAGCTCGTCGCCTTCTATGATTTTTTGAAGGAGAAGGAGGGTTTGAAAGTTAGATCCAGCAGCTGGAAGAGTTTTAGCTCTTCATTCCCCAACTTTTTTTATAGTAGGGAGTCTTCTGATAGCATGACCCAGGAAGCCGGAGCTCAGGATCCAAGTTCAAGGAAGATCTTGGCCATGCAAGAAGAGTTGAGAGATTTCTGTGCAAGTACAAACGCCATATGTCCTGGCATTGCACTGAGGAGAGATCTCGCTGTTTACCTCACTTATTGGCTTGGTGAGGCTGTTTTTGCTGGAGGAGATGGAACGCACATCAGGCCGCATTGTATTTTTCCGGCTTGTCAGATGGCATTTGGAGAGCAGCTTGCTTTGGTGCCAGCTCTTTACTCCTACTTGTGTACCGAACTGCAGGCTGCTGCTTTTTTGGTTCGGCTTGGGCTTCCCATGAATAGGGTATTTTCAGCCCATATCTTTTATTCGTGGTATGTATACCACTGTCCTAGCTTCCATCGGCTGGGTGCTGCACAGGATGATGATCCTCTGATGATTCGACTGGCTAAGGGCAAAGCCGTGTCCGAATCACTTTTGTTTGCCCGCATGAGGATCCGACGGTTCAGGGACGTCGAGATGGGGCAGTCTTCAGTGAAGCTTTCTCCGGAGTTGCGGAAGAAGGCTTTTGATTTTGGTGCCTCCCGAGACTCTACCAGGGTGGGGTCGGGAAGGCATTATTCCTTGACAAATGCAGAGAGAGAGTGGCTTTTCAGCATACGTGTCGGCACGATGGTGTACCATAGACATCTTTTCGTCGACATCCAGCCGTATGTACCTTCTCGCTTTGCTTTGCAGCTGGGCTTTTCTCAAGGCGTTGTTGGAGCGCCTTCAAGTATGGTGAAGCGCTTTGGAGGCTTACAGGATGGGAGAAATGCATGGGCTTTTTATAGTGCTGAAGACACTACAGCCATGATTTCTTATCCTGTGTTGCTGACTTCCCGGCTGCCGGCTTTGCGAAGTGGTTCGCGGAGAGCTTTTCGGCATATCGGGGGCTTTCCAAGAAGGAGCTTGATGTGAAGCTGGCATCTGGAAAGGGCCTTGGAAAGTCGGATGGCGTCCGGCGAGAGGAAGTTTGGGCTTTCCTTTCTGGAGAGAAGCACAAGATAGGCTTTCTCGGTGACCAGGGCGTCATTGGTTCTGAAGCTGTTCGAGAAATACCTGATGAGGCTTTGGAGCAGCTAGAACAGGAGGAAGCCGAACTTGGTGCTTGGATGCAATCGGCATACAGGCAAGCTTCCGTGGAGTCTACTGGCAAGAGCAGACCATCCAGTGATGAGTCAAGTGGGAAACCTGACTCTGACAGCGGGGCAGGTTCCTCTAAGAAGCGAGCCCGCAGAGGTAAGAGGAGGAGGAGTCATCATCGCAGCAAGGGGCAGCATGAGGACTCTCCTATCTTGGAAGTTCCTCTTACTATCAATGAGGATGTGCTAGTGGATGCTGACGAGCCTCCAGAGAAGAGAAGCCGAGAAGAAGAGACCGTCGGTGAAGGTATGATTCTTCCTTTTTCTCTTTCCATTTCTTTTCATGGGATTTTTCCCATGTTATGATTTGCTTCTTGTTTTCTGCTTTTCTTCTCTTTTTTTAGCAGAGGAAGACTTGGTGATGCCTGAGGTCCCAACCGATGACGTGGTGATGGATCCTGTTGAGGCACCTGAAGAAGAACCGAGGGACTCTGGAGTAAATCCAGAATCTCCAATTGGTACGACTTCTTTTGCTCCCTTTTTTTTTTTTTTTGTTTGTGACTCGGTTTGCTAACACATTTTTTTTGTCAGCTGACTTGCCACAGGGTTCTGATGACTTTGAACCATCGATGGACGCAAATGTTGATGATGCTTCCGATGAGTTCATGGAGGAAGAAAGTGTTCCGCCAGTCGTCGAAGAAGGTATTTTGTAATTATAACCCTGATATTGATTTTCAAACAGGGTCATATTCATACCTTTTTGTGTTTCTTTTGCAGGTTTTGAAGTGGCAGAGGAGGGTCCGTCGCTTCCAGAGCAAGAGATGCCAGAGGTTAATCCAGAGGTAGAGATTCCTGGGGACCAGCTCTGACAATATTGAGGAGATTCCTCGCGCTGAGATTCCTTCCCGAGCAGGAGCAGGTTCAGCTGGAAAGAGTTCTTTTGCTACTCTTCCAACAGATGATGATATGAGTAGCCGACCAACGGAGTTGGGCGAATCCTCAGCTGGGCCATCTCTTCTTTTTGCGAAGAAGGTGGTGATGCGAGTTCTGAGCTCTTGGATTGAGACTCTCTTTTCTGGGCACTTGGAAGCCGGATTTGGCATGATCCAGTATGTGCAGGAGATTCTCAGTGATGCTGGAGAGGCTGGTCTGGATGTCACAGGTGCCAGGGCGATCGTTGATAGGATCATTGCACTGGGTGACAAGTGGTTTGAGACCGTGAGTTTGGCTGATGACCAGTTCTTCAAGGAGATGTTCCTGGACCCTGCTAATAAGGCTAAGTCTGACCTGGATGAGGCTACAGAAAGCAAGAAGCAGGCAGTCCAAAAGAGGAACTTAGAAGAGATAGCCATCATCAGGCTGACACATGACCTTAACATCCTTGACAGGGAGGTCGATGAGGCCAGGAAACGTCTTGAGCATTTGCAGGCACAAGTCGCTGCCAAGTGGACTGCCATAATAGAGGCTCGCGACAGGGAGAGTGCTCTGATTCACCAGGTTGCAGATGCCGAATGGGTTCTCAAAAGGAAGTCTGATGAGGAGGAACAATGGCAAACTGCTCGAGGTAAGCTTCCTGGTGTGAAAGAAGGGGTACAGCCCACTCCAGCATCTCATGGCAGGTTCCTGAAGAAGCGTGCCTTGGAATCCTTGACGGCTGAGGCTAAAAGTTTGCTTGGGGAGCTGAACTCTTGGCTGGAGACCATTTTTGATTGAGCTCCTGTATATTTTTTTTTTACAAAAACCATCCTTCTCTCTTTTCTTTTTTTGGTACCACTTGTAATTTTTTGGTACTTTTTTCTCTTTTTTTTTGTTATCCCTACGCTCACTTGAATCTTTTTGTGATAAAAGTAATTGCTAAATGGGATTTGATCAAAAGGTTGTCATTTTGTGAAAATCTTTTGTCAAGTGATTGTTTTGGCATGAAAGCCAGGTTTTTTGTTTGTGGCATGGAAGCCAATTTTGGCATGAGAGCCAGCTTTTCTTGTGGCATTGATAGCCGAGTTTTTTTTTGTGGCATCTATAGCCAATTTTGGTGGCATTGATAGCCGGTTTTGTTTTGGTGGCATTGATAGCCGGATTTTGTTTTGGTGGCATTGATAGCCGGGTTTTTTTTGAAATCCAAGTTTTTTTTTTTTGTTTGTGGCATTGATAGCCGGTTTTGTTTTGGTGGCATTGATAGCCGGGTTGTGGCATTTATAGCCTGTTTGTGGCATTTATAGCCTGTTTTGATGGCATTTATAGCCGGTTTGGTTTTCAAAAAAATGCAAGTATCGACTAAAAGTCGCCTCCCTGCTGAATGTTCTTGCAAGTATCGATGGAATGTCGCATCCTTGCTCATTCGGTTGCGAGTATCGATGGAATGTCGCATCCTCGCGGATTTGGGTGCAAGTATCGATGGAATGTCGCATCCTTGCTTTTCAAAAATTTTGTTTTTGCGGGTACTGACTTGATGTCGTTTCCCCACGATTTTTTGAAATTTGTGGTTTTCTCGAACCTTTGGGTTATGGATATCAACTGAAATGTTGCGTCTCCACAGTTTTTTTTTGTTTTTTTTTTTTTTTTTTTTAGGTTTTTTCGAACCTTTGAAATTTGGGTTGTGGATATCAACTGAAATGTTGCATCTCCACAGTTTTGGATTTTGCAAGTACCGACGAAATGTCGCTTCCCTGCGATTTTGGAAGTGTCGAACGTGGTTCGCTTGCTTCCGATTTGTGCGAGTATCGACTAAGCGTCGCTTCCTCGCGGTTTTTGAAAAACCAATTTTTTTTTTGTTTAAAGACACGAGGGTCATAAGTTTTGACCTAAAACCATTTTGGCGGTAAAAGGCATGGTGGACTAGGGTGGAAATCCCTGAATCCGGATTTTGTTTCAAACCATGAATTTTGAGTTCAAGGGTTGAAAATTTTGGTCAAGTTAGGGAAAGGTTCCTAAACTTGGATATTTTTTTTTTTGAACAATGAAACGATGAAAGTAAGCATTGTTTTAGATTTCTAGAAATTTCAACATTTGATATGAAAATTCTAAGAAAAGGGTGGGTTTAGCGAGCGTGTACCTGGAAACCGGTTTTGGCCGTACAGGCATTGCTCTTACCCAGTTGGGTAAGTCTTCAAGGGTAGTACCGCTTTAAGAACTTGCCGTTGATGGGCAGCATACATCTGTCACCTTCCATGTTTAGGAGTGCGTATGCGCCGTTAGAGAAAACCTTGTCGATGACGTAGGGTCCCTCCCATTTTGGCTCAAATTTGCCTTTGGACTTGTGAGCGAAGACCATTGGTCTTTTTAACCGCAAGAACCAAGTCACTCTTTTTGTAGGCGCGTTGCCTGACCTTTTTATCGAAAGATCCTGCCATATGTGCTTGGTAAAGTTCAATGCTTTGTTGAGCTTCGAGTCGTCTCTCATCGAGATTGTCTAGCTCATGGAGCCGCAATTTGACATTGCTTTCTTGAGTCATGTCATTTTGCAAGGATACCCTCAAGGAAGGAATTTGTACTTCCAAGGGCACGACAGCTTCGCATCCATAGACCAAGGAGAATGGTGTGCTATGGGTTGGTCCTCGAACAGTGGTTGATAGGCCCACAAAGCTTCGGACATTTTGTCGCTCCAGTCTCTTTTGTGACTAGAGACCATTTTTTTGAGGATTTTGCAGAGTCTCTTGTTGAAAGCTTCTGCTAACCCGTTTGCTGCCGGATTGTATGGAGTCGAAGGACAGCTTTGGATTTTGTATTTGTCGCAGAACCTGTAGAATCGATGATCCCGGAACTGTGGTCCGTTATCATGGACGAATCTTTTGGGTATGCCGAAACGACAAATGATGTTGGTGCACAGGAACTGAAGGACTGATGAGGTCTTCATTTCGTTAAACGCAAATGCTTCTGACCACTTGGAGAAGTAATCCGTAGCGGCGAAGATGAAGCGATGACCTTTGCTTGAAGGGGGAGAAATAGGACCTATGATGTCCATACCCCAGGCTTCGAAAGGCCATGAGATCGCTGTAGGATGCAGCCATTCTGGAGGCATGTGAATGTAATCTCCATGAACTTGGCATTGTTGGCAGCGCTTAGCAAATTGCATTGCGTCAGCTACCATGGTAGGCCAGTAATATCCTAACCTTTTATCTGATCATAGAGCTTAGGTCCAGCCTGATGAGCTCCACAAAGACCAGCATGAACTTCTTTGAGTGTTTCTTCAGCCTCTTGTTGTGACAAGCAGCGTAGAAGTACTCCGTTGAAGGATTTCCTGTAAAGGATTTTTGAAGGAATATCCAAATGGAAGCTTGGGGTTCGCCTTTGGATGCTTACCCGTTCTTTTGGATCTTCAGGTAGGATTCCGAACATAATGTAATCAATGAACGGATCCCTCCAGTCGCCAATTGAAGTTTGAAGGATTGAAATCCGACTTCCGACCACTTGGTGGCATTCAGCAACTGCTTGGTGTGTGTTAAGAGGAGGAATGATTCTCCTTTCGCACACTATGATTTGCATGTTTTCCCCTTCCTGGATTGCCATGGATGCGGCAAGTCCGGCTAGGGCATCTGCACGTATGTTTTCACCTCTGCGAATGTGGGTGATGTGACAGATGTCAAACTTTTGCAGAAGTGATTGTGCCTTGTTGTAGTAGGGCAGCAAATCTGGCTTCCTGACTTCAAATTTCTGATTCATCTGGTTGACGATCAGTTGAGAGTCTCCAAAGACTTCCAGCATGGTGATACCGGATTCGATGGCGAGTTCCAATCCTAAGATCAGAGCTTGATATTCAGCTGCATTGTTTGTGCATGGTTCCAGTAGCGAGAAAGCGTGTGGAATCATGTATTTGTCGGGGCTAACAAAGAGGATGCCAACTCCCGAGATCAGCTGTCTTTTTTCATTTGTCCTGGTTGCACCGTCAAAGTACATGTCCCAGGAGGCACTTTGTGAGAAAGTCTCCACATTGTAGACTGGTTCGTCTGGGAGATCATCTCTGAGTGGAAGTCCGCTAGAGCTTGCCCTTTGATTGCTTTTTGTGGTACAACATGGTTGATTCCCACTGGAGTAATGAGAGGTGCTGGGTCAGCAGCATTTTCTTGTACAGCTTCTTAGTCTTCTTCATCATCAGACCAGGATCCTTGTGGTTGTAGGGGGTTATACCAGATTACTGGCATAAGATGAGACTCAGGAACCCATTCTTCATCGGAGAGATATTCTCCTGTTTCAAGGGACTCTTCCCACTCATCTGTGTAGTTGGATTCGGATCCATTATCGGTGTCGCTGGACTCGTATCCATCAATGGAGAATCCAACTACCGAATTGCAAGAGTATGATGCCTCCTGCATGGCTTCTTTAAACTGAGGTGGCATGAAATCACTGAGAGTGAATTTCCTTACCCCCTTTGAAGTCTCTGGAAGGGATGTTTTTGTTACCTCCAGTGAAGCGGTAGAGGAAGCCTCTGCCTTTTCTTTGACCTCTAGTTTTGGCTGGGTCTTCTCTTGTCGTTTGAGCTTGAGGAGATGTTTCCTAGCCTGCCTTCGCTGTTGAGCTGTAGGCTTTGTTTTCACGACCTCCCAACTTTCATCTTCCAGGAGATCGGGATGTACCCATATCGGTTGTCCGTCTGGTGTCGGGTAAGGAACCAGTTCCTCGGACGCTTCGATTGAGTTTATCACCTTGAAGGAAGTAGTGATCTTCTTCTTTGGTGATCTTGATGTTTGTCCACATGTCACCATGTTGACGGAGGCAGACCCATAGTTTTTGTTAAAGGTGATGACTCCGTTTTTCCACATCTCATTTATTTTCTCTCTCACAACGAAGCATTGATTGAGAGGATGCGAGATCATCTGGTGGTATGGACAGTACCGAGGATCGTTGGTTTTGCCAACATCACCCGGTCTTTTTGGTTCAGGCAAGGTGAGCTTGCCGTTTGCCACAAGAGCCCCGAAGATTTCATCAACATCTTCATCGAACGGGTATTTCTTTTCTACTCGTTCTTTGAAGGCGTCTGAGAGTTCAGGTCTCTTACCAACAGCTTTGTTTTCAGCTTTCTTTGGTGGCTGAGGAGCTGACTTGGTCTGCACATTGAGGACCTCTTTCTTCTTTGGTTTTGAGGTTGTAATGGCAGTTGGCTCTTTTCTTGATGATTTCTGACTGTTGAGGTCCTTAATCACCGTTTCAGCTTCCATGGAAGCTTCTAGGAGTTCTCCTAGGTTTTTTGATTTGTTGCCGATGATCATGGAGCGGATTCTGGCTCTCATGTTGTTTCGGCAGATGTCGACTAGCGACGCTTGTGGCAATACATCAGAGCATTTGTATGCCATTGCTTTCCACTTGTGAATGAAGTCATATGTTGATTCATTCTCCCCCTGTTTTAGGCTGCACAGCTGAGTCATAGTAGCGGGATGATCTTTACCTTTGAAGTGAGTCAGGAAGCGTGTCTCTAGCATGGCCCAGTTTTGGATTGAGTCCTCCGGCAGAGTGGAGTACCAATCGAAGGCCGTACCTTTTAGGGTACTTGCAAAGAGGCGGATCTTGAGTGCATCTTGATCTGCGATAGCTCCCGTCAGGATCTTGAAGTGGATGACGTGCTGTCTGGCTGATCCTTTCCCCGTATATGTTTGGAGGGTAGGATGCTTGAATTTGGTGGGGAACGGGACCGAGTCCATCCATAAGGGATATGGTGGCTTGATCCCATGCTCCTTGAGTGTATCCTCTTCTTTTGCTTTGGCGAGGATACCGTCTACGTCCTTTTTGGTAAGGGCGCGTGACTCATTTTCTTCTCTATTTACCTCGTCGTCTTGATGATTCGGAGGAGGTTCATTGTTCGCCTGATTTTGGAAGGCGAGGAGAAGGTTTTCCATCAGAGTTTCAATCCTCTGCTGGCCCTGTTCCAACTGCTGGATGCGGGTGATCGCATCTTCTAGAGGTGGATTGCGGGGTGGTGGCTCAGAATCTGTAGCCAAGACATTCATCCTTCGTGATTCGAACGAAGAAACTGTCCTGGTGACTGAGCTGGAGCTCATTCTTTTTTAAGAAGAGCTTGAGGAAGGATCACTCTGCTGTCCTTTGCTTGAAGGAGCAGGGGATTCTTCTGAATGTCTTCTTGTCCTTGAGACGCTGCGGGTCATCGGACGTCGGACATGGATTTTTGTTGCTGATTTTTGGCGCCTTCTGGTTTTTTCCAACCATATGGACGGCAGCAACTTGGTTGGGTCTTTCTTTTTCGACCCATTTGGGAGAGACTTGAAGTGTAGGAGGCTGGGTCCTTTGCTTCTCTAGTCTCTTTTGTCTATACGACGCGCGGCGGCGTATACGACGAGCAATTTGAGCTTCGGTCAGCTCTGACTGGGCTTTGACGATGAAGGATGTGCTCCCTCGGGCGCAGCAGCCGAGCCTGTCTTCTTTGTAGCTGGGCAAGGACAGGATGCGAACCCTATCCTTCGCCTGTTGCAGCGAAGCTTTGAATTTTTGATGTTCGGCCCCTGTAGATATGAAGGGTCGAACTGCAGGTTTGTAGGCCTTAGCAGGTGCTTGTAGAGGCCTTGTGATGCATGACTTGATTTTGGGCTTGTAGGAACAAGCCGGCTCATGCTGGGATGACTTGGGAGTCAGGTTTGAGATGGGTCTCTCCTCTTTCATGTAAGCAAGAGGGTAGAACTGGTTCTCTTTGAGTGGGGCCAGGTATGCTGGCTTGGTGGATGTTTGGGACCTTCTCTGTTTTGGTGAAGGTTTTGGGGACCAAGTCTTGGAGTAGACCTGGTTGTTTGCAGGTTGAGGCTTCGTGGGGCTGCCACGGGCTTCAGGCCTTCTGGTGCTCGCCTTTGGTGTCATGGTAGTGACACGTTGAGAGGCGAGTTTCTGCTTCTTGGAGGGAGCAGTTTGTTCCTCAGGAAGTGGGAATGGTCCCAGCGTCCCAAAGACGATAGTCCGGGGAGTCGAGGTCGACCCGGAGTTCAGAGAGTTGCCGAGGGAGTTGACACTTCGGCAGCTGATGGGGCGCTTGTAGGTGCGCGTGGTTTGCTTCTGTTGAAGCATGAGTTGGTGCTTGTTTTCGTCGAAAGTAATGGTTAGGGAAGCTGCCATTGTTAGTTTTCGAAAATTTCTGAAACAAGACCACATCCATTAGTAATCACAAGAATATAATGATCATAAATGGGAAGTTCTATGGTTTCGTCTTTTCAAATTGCTCGAGGTAGATGACCCAAGCAATATGAGGAAGGCAAAATGCCATAGAAGGTACAATTGTTCTGATCGCAGGTATGGTAAGCCCAGAATGGGCATCCCAGTGACTGCTAGAAGCAATCGTGAACTTAAATTCGACTTATCGAGAAGCAGAGCTTGCTCGAGGTAAGAAGAATATAAAGTTGGAGTTACAGATGTGCCGGTCGCAATACAGTAGACCATGAAAGGGCGTACTAGTACCGCTAGACACAAATGTTTTGAGACCGCATCCATGAGATGAGATTCTCTGTTTTGAAAGGTCAAGATTGGATTCATCAAAGAGAGCAGATGGTATTCCGATCTGAACACGAGCTCAGCGATTTCCGCGAGCGCCAGTGCTCAGAAAGAAATGAACCATAATTTCTCGGATCTGAATCTAAAGATGACGAGTTTTATTTTTTTTTTTTTTTTGAAAAGTCAATATCGGGTTCATCAAAGAGAGCAAAAGGCACTCCAATCTGAACACGGGCTCAGCGATTTCCGCGAGCGCCAGTGCTCAGAAAGGAGAAGACCAAGATTTCTCTAATCTAAACCCAAAATGACGGAAGTTTTTTTTTTTTTTGAAGATTTTGAAGATTTTTTTTTTTTTTTTTTAAAAAATAAATCCCTTTTTTTTATTTTATTATTATTTTTTATTTATTTTTTTTTTTATTTTTTTTTTAAGATTTTTTTTTTGAAATTTTTTTTTTTTTTTTTTTATTTTTAAAAATTTTATTTTTGAAAAAAATTTATTTAAAAGACGAGAGAGTACACATAGGCCTCCTAACCCGGTCTTATGAAATCTTGATTGATAGAATTGCCCCCAGGTAAGGGTAGGATTACTTAATGAACCCGTTTGGAGGACCCTTGCCTAGAACAGTCAGGCTGTCGCCACACTCTGGACAAGGCTTTTCTTTGAATCAACCATGATCAAAGAACACAGTTGGTTTAACCTTAGTGGTCTATGTCTTCTTTTTTTTTATATTTTTTTTTATTTTATGAATTCATCGAAGAGAAACAATGGCCCAAAACCTTAGTCGAACAGGCTCAACATTTCTGCAAGCGCGATGAACGATAGGAACGGATCAAGGTTTCTCAATTTTGAATCCAAATTGAGAAATCTAAAATTTTTTTATACTTTTTATATATATATATTTTTTTTAGATTTTTAATGAACTCATCGAAGAGAAACAATGGCCCAACCCCCGATCCGAACACGGTCTCAGCGATTTCCGCGAGCGCCAGTGCCCAGAAGGGAAAGGATCAAAGTTTCTCAATTTTGAATCCAAAAATGAAAAATCTGATTTTTTTTTTGTTTTTTTGTTTTTTTTGAAAAGAGAAAGAGTGGAAATAAATTCAAAGAATTAGAAATTTCCAAACAAAAAATCTCATCTCATTTTTTTTTTTGCGGAATTCAACACAGGCCACCAATTATAAAGTAGCCAAGGAATCGAGAAAAGAAATATAAGCATAGAGCAAAATATATGATATGCAAATATTTCATTTCTAGCATCGTGTTCTCAAATAAACGGGTCCCACCGGGTGTGCCAGCTTGATGGACCGCGCTCCCGGGATGCCCGGGTTCCTACCGAGGTCGGCGGACGTGGGAGTCCGTTTGGTTCCGACCCTTTCGTAACTAGGGGGCGAGGGGGGCGTGCATCAACATTTCTTTTTTGTGGGTGTGCCAGATTTTCTATTTTTACTTGGAATTGCAAGTGGTGATCCGGAGATCAACCTTCGCAAGTAAAAAGGAAATCAACTTCTTTCAAGTTTTCCATTGCACATATATTTAAGAAAAGAGACATTTTTCTTGGTTTGCCGTGAAAGGCGATTTTTTTTTGGCATTTATAGCCTATTTTGGCGTTTATAGCCGATTTTTGGCGTTTATAGCCGATTTTGGCGTTTATAGCCGATTTACAATCCTTATCAACAATGAAAGACAAGAATTGTGATTTTTGTCTCTTTTAAAAAAATACAAACTACAATGAAAAGCAAGAAAATGAGGATCTAACTTCTCAGGAGATTGTGGGGGACCCGTTTAGATTGACGGTACGCAAGCCATATGTGGGCTTCGCCATCATCCATGCAGATGAGAACAGAGGATGCTATTGATTCGCTTGGCTTGGCTATAACCTCGGGTTTTTAGAAGACAAAGACCAAAAGGAGGTCCTATATCCAATAAAAAGCCGAGTAGACGGGCTGAAAAGCCATATCTAAGCCATTGGAGGCAGGAGGAGAAGGCAAGGACCTTGGGGGGGGGGGGTACCCCCCAAGGGACTTTTGTCACCTTGTTGTGGTGGCCGGTGTAGAACTTCCGCAGAGTTTTCTCTCTTTTTCCTTTCTCTGGATTTCTGATTTTTCTGATTTTTCTGTCTGCTGGCGATGATGATCTCTCTTCTTGGAGAGCCCTCCTATTTATAGGCTTTTAGGTAGCCTTTTAGGTGGGTTTATGGGCTTTTATTGTCATTAAGCCGCATAATGGGAGGAGTTACAAAATTGAATTGTTTATTTTGTAACTCCTTTTTCTTGGCTTCTGATTGGCCGGAGGAGATTGAGGGCATTTAATCGCCTTTAATCGCCATGATGGGAGGAGTTTCATGGGTTAAATGCCATGAATCTCTTGACTTGTAACTCCCGAATGCTTGCTTCTGATTGGGCCGTCCAAAGAAATGGATTAATGACTGTAATAAAGTTAGTCAATTAATCGCATTAAGTGGTCGCCGAGCAGCTGAAGAGTCGCGGGCCGTGCCACGTCTTTTGGAATTCTTCTGTCGATGATCATCGATGGATCTTCATGTAGATCGACATCAGTTGACCATATAATTTCAGGTGTTTGTTGCCAACAGCGGGTCGGTGCCATCTGTCCTGTCGATTTCTCGATCGGTCGGGTAGAAAGCACACTTTTTTTTGGTTGACCGGGTGGCGATCAATATTGTTTTCGATACTTTTGATGATTGACCCGTGTTTTGGACGGATGTCAGAGGACTTGGTGTCTCAAAAGCATGAATTTTGGAAAGTACCAGAGGCTGGGCTCTTCGAATCGCGAAAAAAACGACGAAAACCGGGGTTTCCGGGGCTTTCCCGGCGACCCCGGGTTCCAAGGTCGCCGGCGACCCTGGCCCAGGGTCGCAGGGGTCTGCGACCCTGGGGGGGTTTTCCCCCTTTCGTGTCCCGTTTTGCGTCCGTTTTTGCTGTTTTTCGATTCTTTTTTCTTCTGTACTTTTCCTTGACATTTTGACCATTTATTGGCCTGATTTATTTGTAGGAAACCTGATGAGAATCCTTGCATTTTATTTTGCAAAGTTTCCAATTTCCTGAGAAAGCCGAAGACTTTGTCGCGCAGAGCTGCCGATTTTCCGTCAGAAGCTGAAACTGGGTCAAACGATGTCGGAATGACCTGAAATTTGGTGTGAAGCCTCCTGAGCAATAAATAAGACCAACCATAGGCTTTTGTTTGAGTTTTGAAGCCGTTTGGGGTCCTATCACCTGTAGACTTGCTTTTTGTCGCGATGAAGATGTCGCGGTTTGATGTGCGGTCAACCGATGTCCGATTGACTTGAAATTTGACAGGGAACCTATTGGAGTCATTTTAAGATGATCCATAGGCTCTGTCTTGGGAACCATGGTCCCGGAGAGCTTTTGCCGCTGAGAGCTCCTTTTCGGCTGTCGGAGGAGCGAAGTTAGGCCAAATGATTTTGAAATGGCCCGAAACTTCTTGTGTACTCCTCTTTTGGCTGTTCGGAAGAATCTTGCAGTTTTTGTTTGATTCTGACAAGATTTGATTTTTGGAAGCAGCATTGCCTATTTATGGCAGGTTGCGACTTCATGTAGCTCTTTGGATCTTGAAAAGGCAAAGTAACATTTTTGGTGTCAACAGAGCCTTGCCTTTATCTTTCTAGGGATTTTCGGCAAAGGGTGCTGTGTGCTTCTCGTCTTCTTCTTTTTCACCTTCATACATTTGTGAGTCTGCAAAGTGGACTTCTTTACCTTTGAAGGGTTTTCTGTCCGCAAAGACTCGATGTATCATGCCGTCATCGCCAACAAACTTGATGCATTGATGTAGAGTTGAAAGGACAACACCATTCTCGTGGATCCAAGGGCGTCCGAGAAGGTTGTTGTAGCATGAAGGGGTTTTTATTGCATACACAGTGACCTCAGAAATAAGATCACCGATCTGTAACTTGAACCTGATTTTGCCGATAGGCCTTTGAGTACTCCCATCGTATCCAAAGATAGATACAGATGTGTGGCTCAGTTTGCTGGGTGGGATGCCCAACTCTTCGAGAGCCGATGTGGAGATGAGGTTGAGTGCAGAACCTGGGTCGATCTGAAGTCTGTGCATAGGCATTTCCTTGATGTACCCTGTGAAGTACAGGGGTCGGTTATGCGTTGTTTTGCTAAGTAGGAGGTCGTCCTTTGTGAAGCCGATGGTTGCACTGGCTGCTTTTTTAATCGAGAGGCATTCAATGCATTATCCTTCAGTTTTCTTCCTTTCTCCCTTTGAGAAGGCTTCTGAGTTTTTGACCCGGTAATCCATTTCAATTTGGAGGACTTGCGGGGCATGTTTGTCGACATCCTCATTCAGCTTTTGTAATTCTGAAATGGGATTATCACGAGTGTGCGGAGACATTCGCAATAAATCCAGGATGTGCAGACGTGCAGGTATGTGCTTGAAGTGTTCAATCAAGTCATACTTGAAAGCCTCCTTAGGGCCAGCATGTTCATCATTGTTGCCACTAGGGGCGCTTACAACATCTTTTCCCAAAGGATTTACATATGTCAAGGAAGATTGGTTGTAATTTTTGTGCTAGTCCCGGCCAGAGCGGGTGCCTCTACCAACTTTGAGAGCTTCTTGAGAAGGGTCTTCGTTTGGAAGATTGTCTTCAGGATAAAGAGGCTGTCGTTTTTCATTTGCTGAGGATGTATCAGCAGCGGAGTTGCCATCCTCAGTGATTGTGTTGCACGGAGCATTTTTCGGGACCAAGTCCTGAACAGCATCCAGCAACCTTTCTTCTTCGTTTACCAATTCATCATCCCAAGCATCAATAGCTGAGAATTCTTTAGTCAGGAAGGGTGTGAACTTTGAAGCCACAGTCTCAGGAGAAGAAACCTGAGAGGGTGTCATCTCAGTGAAAGTCACGTGAGATGAGGTGGTTCCCGAAGATACATTGCTAGGCGTCGCCGGAGTGTAAGTGCTCTCATCAAACGATGCTTCGGAAGAGCAATAATCCCGAATTATCACATTACAGGAAGCTCTGACAGGAGACGTTGCCTGATCGGAGTCAGACTCATCCTTGGATGTAAGAGGATCGTCTATCCAGCAATTTTCTCCATTTTCAGGAGTTAAGGGAGGATGTACCTGATGGTCTTCAGGGACTTCAAGCTCTGGATTGCGAGGAGGCTCATTGACGCGGTCTTGCTCTTGTTCTAGAGTGAGACGCTGCAAGATCCTTGCATATTCTTCAAGATCAGGCATGGGTGCCAAAACTTCTTCTTCATCAACTCTTTGTGGCTCAACACTGTTGATTTCCACTAGAGCAATGAGGGGTGCTGGTTCAACAACATTTTCTTGCACAGTCTCTTGGTCTTCTTCATCGTCAGACCAGGATCCTTGTGGCTGTAGGGGGTTATACCAGATTACTGGCATAAGATGATTCTCAGGAACCCACTCTTCATCGGAGAGATATTCTCCTGTTTCAAAGGACTCCTCCCACTCGTCTGTGTAGTTGGATTCGAATCCTTCATCGGTGTCGCTAGACTCGTATCCATTAATGGAGAATCCAATTACCGAATTGCAAGAGTATGATACCTCCTGCATGGCTTCTTTGAATTGAGGTGGCATGAAATCACTGAGAGTGAATTTTCTTACCCCCTTTGAAGTCTCTGGAAAGGATGTTTTTGTTGCCTCCAGTGAAGCGGTAGAGGAAGCCTCTGCCTTTTCTTTGACTTCTTGTTTTGGCTGGGTCTTCTCTTGCCGTTTGAGCTTAAGGAGATATTTCCTAGCCTGCCTTCGCTGTTGAGCTGTAGGCTTTGTTTTCACGACCTCCCAATTTTCATCTTCCAGGAGATCGGGATGTACCCATATGGGTTGTCCGTCTGGTGTCGGGTAAGGAACCAGTTCCTCGGACGCTTGGATTGAGTTTATCACCTTGACGGAAGTAGTGATCTTCTTCAGTGATTTTGATGTTTGTCCACATGTCACCATGTTGACAGAGGCAGACCCATAGTTTTTGTCAAAGGTGATGACTCCGTTTTTCCACATCTCGTTTATTTTCTCTCTCACAACAAAGCATTGATTGAGAGGATGCGAGATCATCTGGTGGTATGGACAGTACCGAGGATCGTTGGTTTTGCCAACATCACCCTGTCTTTTTAGTCCAGGCAAGGTGAGCTTGCCGTTTGCCACAAGAGCCCCGAAGATTTCATCAACATCTTCATCAAACATGTATTTCTTCTCTACTCATTCTTTGAAGGCATCAGAGAGTTCAGGTCTCTTACCAGCAGCTTTGTTTTCAGCTTTCTTTGGTGGCTGAGGAGCTGACTTGGTCTGCACATTGAGGACCTCTTTTTTCTTTGGTTTTGAGGTTGCAATGGCGGTTGGCTCTTTTCTTGATGATTTCTGACTGTTGAGGTCTTTAATCACCATTTCAGCTTCCATGGAAGCTTCTAGGAGTTCTCCCACGTTTTTTGATTTGTTGCCGATGATCATGGAGCGGATTCTGGCTCTCATGTTGTTTCGGCAAATGTCGACTAGCGACGCTTGTGGCAATACATCAGAGCATTTGTATGCGATTGCTTTCCACTTGTGAATGAAGTCATATGTTAACTCATTCTCCCCCTGTTTTAGGCTGCACAGCTGAGCCATAGTAGCGGGATGATCCTCACCTTTGAAGTGAGTTAGGAAGCGTGTCTCTAGCATGGCCCAATTTTGGATGGAGTCCTCCGGCAGAGTGGAGTACCAATCGAAGGCCGTACCTTTTAGGGTACTTGCAAAGAGGCGGATCTTGTGTGCATCTTGATTCTCGATAGCTCCCGTCAAGATCTTGAAGTGGATGTTGTGCTGTCTGGCTGATCCTTTCCCCATATATGTTTGGAGAGTAGGATGCTTGAATTTGGTGGGGAACGGGACCGAGTCCATCCATAAAGGATATGGTGGCTTGATCTCATGCTCCTTGAGTATATCCTCTTCTTTTGCTTTGGCTAGGATACTGTCTACGTCCTTTTTGGTAAGGGCGCGTGACTCATTTTCTTCTCCATTTACCTCATCGTCTTGATGATTCGGAGGAGGTTCATTGTTCGCCTGATTTTGGAAGGTGAGAAGAAGGTTTTCCATCAGAGTTTCAATCCTCTGCTGGCCTTGTTCCAACTGCTGGATGTGGGTGATCGCATCATCTTGAGGTGGATTGCGGGGTGGTGGCTTAGAATTTGTAGCCAAGACGTTCATCCTTCATGATTCAAACGAAGAAACTGTCCTGGTGACTGAGCTGGGGCTCATTCTTTTTGATGAAGAGCTTGAGGAAGGATCACTCTGCCGTCCTTTGCTTGAAGGAGCAGAGGATTCTTCTGAATGTCTTCTTGTCCTGGAGACGCTGCGGGTCATTGGACGTCGGACATAGATTTTTGTTGCTGGCCTTTGGTGTCTTCTGGTTTTTCCAACCTTATGGACGGCAGCAACTTGTTTGGGTCTATCTTTTTCAACCCATTTGGGAGAGACTTGAAGTGTAGGAGGCTGGGTCCTTTGCTTCTCTAGTCTTTTTTGCCTAAACGACGCGCGGCGGCGTATACGACAAGCAACTTGAGCTTCGGTTAGCTCTGGCTGGGCTTTGACGATGAAGGATGTGCTCCCTCGGGCGCATGCAGCCGAGCCTGTCTTCTTTGTAGCTGGGCAAGGACAGGATGAGAACCCTGTCCTTCGCCTGTTGCAGCGAAGCTTTGAATTTTTGGAGTTCAGCCCCTGTAGAGATGAAGGGTCGAACCACAGGTTTGTAGGCCTTAGCAGGTGCTTGCAGAGGCCTTGTGATGCATGACTTGATTTTGGGCTTGTAGGAACAAGCCGGCTCATGCTGGGTTGACTTGGGAGTCAGGTTGGAGATGGGTTCCTCCTCTTTCATGTAAGCAAGAGGGTAGAACTGGTTCTCTTTGAGTGGGGCCAGTAATGCTGGGCTGGTAGATGTTTGGGACCTTCTCTGTTTTGGTGAAGGTCTTGGGGACTAAGTCTTGGGATAGACCTGGTCGTTTGCTGGTCAAGGCTTCGTGGGGCTGCCATGGGCTTCGGGCCATCTGGTGCTCGCCTTTGGTGTCACGGTAGTGACACGTTGAGAGGCGAGTTTCTGCTTCTTGGAAGGAGCAGTTTCTTCCTCGGGAAGTGGGAATGGTCCCAGCGTCCCAAAGACAATAGTCCGGGGAGTCGAGGTCGACCCGGAGCTCAGAGAGTTGCCTAGGGAGTTGACGCTTCGGCAGCTGATGGGGCGCTTGTAGGTGTGCGTAGTTTTCTTCTGTTGAAGCATGACTTGGTGCTTGCTTTCATCGAAAGTAATGGAAAGCGATGCTGCCATTGTTAGTTTTTTTCGAAAATTTCTGAAACAAGACCACATCCATTAGTAATCACAAGAATATAATGATCATAAATGGGAAGTTCTATGATTTTGTCTTTTCAAATGGCTCGAGGAAGATGAACCAAGCAATATGAAGAAGGCAAAACGCCATAGAGGGTACAATTGTTCTGATCGCAGGTATGGTAAGCCCAGAATGAGCATCCCAGTGACTGCTAGAAGCAATTGTGAACTTAAATTCGACTTATCGAGAAGCAGAGCTTGCTCGAGGTAAGAAGAATATAAAGTTGGAGTTACAAATGTGCCGGTCGCAATACAGTAGACCCTGAAAGGGCGTACTAGTACCGCTAGACACAAACGTTTTGAGACCGCATCCATGAGATGAGATTCTCTGTTTTGAAAGGTCAAGATTGGATTCATCAAATAGAGCAGATGGTATTCCGGTCTGAACACAGGCTCAGTGATTTCCGCGAGCGCCAGTGCTCAGAAAGAAATGAACCATAATTTCTCGGATCTGAATCCAAAAATGACGAGTTTTTTTTTTGAAAGGCCAATATCGGGTTCATCAAAGAGAGCAAAAGGCACTCCAATCAAAACACAGGCTCAGCAATTTCCGCGAGCGCCAGTGCTCAGAAAGGATAAGACACAGATTTCTCCAATCTAAACCCAAAATGACAGAAGATTTTTTTTTGAAGATCTTTTTTTTAATCTATTTTTTTAATTAATTTATTTATTTTTTTAATTTTTTTTAAAGAATTTTTTTGAAATTTTTTTTTATTTTTTATTTTTTATTTTAAAATTTTTATTTTTAAAATTTTTATTTTTGAAAAAATTTATTTAAAATACGAGAGAGTACACATAGGCCTCCTAACCTGGTCTTATGAAATCTCGATTGATAGAATTGCCCCCAAGTAAGGGTAGGATTACTTAATGAACCCGTTTGGAGGACCCTTGCCTAGAACAGTCAAGCTGTCTCCACAATCTGGACAAGGCTTTTCTTGAATCAACAATGATCAAAGAACGCAGTTGGTTTAACCTTAGTGGTCTATGTCTTTTTTTTATATATTTTTTTTTTATTTTTTGATTTTTAATGAACTCATTGAAGAGAAACGATGGCCCAAAACCTTAGTCGAACAGGCTCAACATTTCTGCAAGCACGATGAATGATAGGAAAGGATCAAGGTTTCTCAATTTTGAATTCAAACTGAGAAAATCTGATTTTTTTTTGTTTTTTTGTTTGTTTTTTTAGATCTTTAATGAACTCATCGAAGAAAAACGATGGCCCAAAACCTTAGTCGAACAGGCTCAACATTTCTGCAAGCACGATGAACGATAGGAAAGGATCAAGGTTTCTCAATTTTGAATTCAAACCGAGAAATCTAATTTTTTTTGTTTTTTTTTTTGTTTTTTTTTAGATCTTTAATGAACTCATCGAAGAGAAACGATGGCCCAAAACCTTAGTCGAACAGGCTCAACATTTCTACAAGCACGATGAACGATAGGGAAGGATCAAGGTTTCTCAATTTTGAATTTAAACCGAGAAATCTATTTTTTTCCGGTTTTTTTTTCTAGATCTTTAATGAACTCATCGAAGAGAAACGATGGCCCAAAACCTTAGTCGAACAGGCTCAACATTTCTGCAAGCACGATGAACGATAGGGAAGGATCAAGGTTTCTCAATTTTGAATTCAAAATGAAAAATCTGATTTTTTTTTTATTTTTTTTTTATTTTTTTTAAAGAGAAAGAGTGGAAATAAATTCAAAGAATTAGAAATTTCCAAAAAATCTCACCTCTTTTTTTTAGATGCGGAATCCAACATAGGCCACCAATTAGAAAGTAGCCAAGGAATTGAGGAAAAGAAATATAAGCATAGAGCAAAAGATATGATATGCAAATATTTCATTTCTAGCATCGTGTTTTCAAAAGAACGGGTCCCACCGGGTGGGCCAGCTTGATGGACCACGCTTTTGCCTTGTTCTACCAAGGTTGGTGGATGTGGGAATTCGTTGGGTCCGACCCTTTCGTAACCGGGGGGCAAAGGCGTGCATCAACATTTATTTTGTGTGGGTGTGCCAGATTTTCTATTTTTTACTTGGAATTGCAAGTGGTGATCCGGAGATCAACCTTCGCAAGTGAAAAAGAAATCAACTTCTTTCAAGTTTTTCATTGCACGTATATTTAAGAAAAGAGACATTTTCTTGATTTACCGTGAAAGGCGATTTTTTTGGCATTTATAGCCGATTTTGGCGTTTATAGCTGATTTTTGGCGTTTATAGCCGATTTTGGCGCTTATAGCCGATTTACAATCCGTATCAATAATGAAAGACAAGAGTTGTGATTTTTATCTCTTTTAAAAAGTTACAAACTATAATGAAAAGCAAGAAAAGGAGGATCTAACTTCTCAAGAGATTGTGGAGGACCCGTTCAGATTGACGGTCGTAAGCCATATGTGGACTTCGCCATCATCCATGCAGATGAGAACGGAGGATGCTATTGATTCGCTTGGCATGGCTATAACCTCAGGTTTTTAGAGGACAAAGACGAAAAGGAGGTCCTATGTCCAATAAAAAGCCAAGTAGACGGGCTGAAAAGCCACGTCTAAGCCATTGGAGGCAGAAGGAGAAGGCAAGGACCTTGGGGGGTACCCCCCAAGGGACTTTTGTCACCTTATAGCGGTGGTCGGTGTAGAACTTTCGCAGAGTTTTCTCTCTTTCTTTCTCTAGATTTCTGTGCCCTTTATTTCTGATCTGGGATCTGTCTTCTTTTTCCGATGATCTCTGTGTTTTTTCCGATCTGGAATTCTTTGGAATGCTCTCCTATTTATAGGCTTTTAGGTAGCCATTTAGGAGGGTTTATGAGCCTTAATTGTCATAAAGCTACATAAAGGGAGGAGTTACAAGATTGAATTCTTTATTTTGTAACTCATTTTTCTTGGCTTCTGATTGGCCGGAGGAGATTAAGGGCATTTAATCGCCTTTAATCGCCATGATGGGAGGAGTTTCATGGGTTAAATGCCATGAATCTCTTGACTTGTAACTCCCGGATGCTTGCTTCTAATTGGTCCGTCCAAAGAAATGGATTAATGACTGTAATAAAGCTCGTCAATTAATCTCATTAAGTGGTCGCCGAGCAGTTGAAGAGTTGCGGGCCGTGCCGCGTCTTTTGGGACTCTTCTGGCGATGATCATCGATGGATCTTCATGTAGATCGACATTGGATGACCATGTAACTTCAGGTGTTGGTTGCCAACAGCGGGTCGGTGCCATCTGTCCTGTCGATTTCTCGATCGGTCGGGTAGAAAGCACACTTTTTTTTTGGTTGACCAGTTGGCGATCAATGTTTATTTCGATACTCTTGATGATTAACCCATGTTTTTGACGGATGTCAGAGGATTTGGTGTCTCAAAAGTATGAATTTTGGAAAATACCAGAGGCCGGACGCTTTGAATCGCGAAAAAACGGCGAAAAACGGGGTTTCCGGGGCCCACCGGGCGATCCCGGGCCCCATGGTTGCCGGCGACCCGGGGGGGGGGGGGTTCCCCCTTTTGTCCCGTTTTGTGTCCGTTTTTACTGTTTTTCGATTCTTTTTTCTTCTATATTTTTCCTTCACTTTTTTGATCATTTATTGGCCTGATTTCCTTGCAGAAAATCTGATGAGAATCCTTGCATTTCATTTTGCAAAGTTTCCAATTTCCTGAGAAAGCCGAAGACTTTGTTGCGCAGAGCTGCCGATTTTCCGTCAGAAGCTGAAACTGGGCCAAACGATGTCGGAATGACCTGAAATTTGGGGTGAAGCCTGCTGAGCAATAAATAAGACCAACCATTGGCTTGAGTTTTGAAGCCGTTTGGGGCCCTATTACCAGTAGACTTGCTTTTGTCGCGATGAAGATGTCGCGGCTTGATGTGCGGTCAACCGATGTCCGATTGACTTGAAATTTGGCAGGGAACCTATTGGAGTCATTTTAAGATGATCCATAGGCTCTGTCTTGGAAACCATGGTCCCGGGGAGCTTCACCGCCGAGAGGCCTACTTTGGCTTCCGAGCATCAAAGTATGGTCAAATGTTGTCGAAATGACCTGAAATTTGACGTGTAGCCCTTTGTAAGCATTTTGAAGCCGTCCATGTGCTCTATCTGATGAGTGATGGCCTCGGTGGTTCTCGCCGCCGAGAGGCTTGATTTAGCTGTTCGAGGGTTGATGTAGGGTCAAACGTTGTCGGTTTGACTCGGAACTTGACGTGGAGCCTTTTGGAAGTATTTTGAGACCATCCATCGGCTCTGATCGAAGATTTGGTGTCTCCGATGCTTTCACCGCCGGGAGCTCCTTTTCAGCTGTCGGAGAAGCGAAGTTAGGCCAAATGATTTTGAAATGGCCCGAAACTTCTTGTGTACTCCTCTTTTGGCCATCTTGAAGGATCTTGCAGTTTTTGTTTGATTCTGACAAGATTTGATTTTTTGGAAGTAGCATTGCCTATTTATGGCAGGTTGCGACTTCATGTAGCTTTTTGGATCTTGAAGAGGCAAAGTGACATTTTTGGTGTCAACAAGAATGTCTCCACACACTTGTGATAATCTCATTTCAGAATTACAAAAGCTGAATGAGGATGTCGACAAACATGCCCCGTAAGTCCTCCAAATTGAAATGTATTACCGGGCCAAAAACTCAGAAGCTTCCTCAAAGGGATAAAAGAAGAAAACTGAGGGATCATGCATTGAATGCCTCTCGGTTAAAATAGCAGCCAGTGCAACCATCGCCTTCACAAAGGACGACCTCCTACTTGGCAAAACAAGGCACAACCGACCCCTGTACTTCACAGAGTACATCATGGAAATGCCGATGCACAGAGTTCAGATCGACCTAGGTTCTGCACTCAACCTCATCTCCACTTCGGCTCTCGAAGAGTTGGGCATCCCACCTAACAAACTGAGCCACACATCTGTATCTATCTTTGGATACGATGGGAGTACTCAAAGGCCCATCGGCAAAATTAGGTTTAAGTTGTAGAATGGTGATCTTATCTCTAAGGTCACTGTGTATGTAATAAAAACCCCTTCATGCTACAACATCCTTCTCGGACACCCATGGATCCACGAGAATGGTGTTGTCCCTTCAACTCTACATCATTGCATTAAGTTTGTTGGCGACGACGGCATGATACATCGAGTCTTTGCAGATAGAAAACCCTTCAAAGGTAAAGAAGCCCACTTCGCAGACTCACAAATGTATGAAGGTGAAAAAGAAGAAGAGGAGAAGCACACAGCACCCTTTGCTGAAAATCTCCAGAAAGATAAAGGCAAGGCTCCTCAACAATCACCGGAAGAAAACAAACCATCCGGTAAATCCGAAGAGAGCATTCAAACTCCCTTCATCATCTCCCTCAAACCTTCAAAGCCTTTGGTCATCACAACTAAAGTGAAGAAGGCAAAGCAAAAGTCTGGGGGCAAATTTGTTGTCTCTTTCGTGTCTATCATGCAAGACACGGATTCGGATTCAGACCCAGAAGACGACACATCGTCAAGCCAAGCTGACACTCAGCAAGTTCAGCCTGCTCTTACTCCAATGGAGACAACTTCTGACATAGAAGATCCTACGTCAGCTTCCTTTGTTGTTCCAGCAACTTCAGGAAAGGAAAAAACCGATCTTCTTCCATAGATCGGATGCTTCTTCATCAAACTCCATGCTTGAACCTTTCCAAAATAAAGGTATGCCTCAACTATCCTTATATAGTCCTGTGGCACAAGCTATTATGAAGAAAATGGGCTATGACGCTCAAAACCTAGTCGGTTTGGGAGAAGGACGTGGTATTCTCACACCATTGGGGCCCGTCTTGACCAAAAGCCAGCTGGAAGATTGGAGACTCGATGGCTATCTAGAAAAGTCTTCACACGGGCTAGGGTACGATCCCGACACTCCTCTAAGACAGTTGACACAAAGGCTTAAAAATCAATTTACTGACCAAGCCTCAACATCTCAAATCCATGAAGACAAAGAACCAAGAAGCTCATCCAATTGGTACGATTTCTCAGACAATGAAGAGGAGTTGTCCGATGGCACAGACGTGTGGTCTTCTGACCCAGAAGAACCCTCGTTTCCAAAAGAAGTAGCCTACTTCGACCCCGTTTCAACAGGCGATTGGGATCATCTCATTGCAAGCCTTGGGAAAATTCCAGTTCAAGAAGACCCGTGGAAAGGAACAAAACCTTGGTCTGGAAATGCCCTTGAAACCCCATAAGATTTCGTTCAGCTGGAAGCCTCCGAAAATATTGTGGAGGAACCACCTTCGAATCTTCCAACAGAAGATCCTGTTCAAAAGATAGACTTGGGAACACCAGATAACCCACGTCCTGTATTCATAAGCAAGAATATAAAGGATGATGTGTTACCCGAGTATATCGCCTTTCTTCGTGAGTTTGTTGATTGCTTTGCATGGTCTTACGCTGAAATGTCTAGTTTAGACCCCAAAATAGCAGTCCACAGACTCAATCTTCAAGAAGACATCAAGCCTGTCAAGCAGGGTCAAAGAAGATTCCGTCCAAATGTGATGGATAAAATTGAACAAGAAGTTCAAAAACTCAAAAGCGTCGGCTTCATCCGTGAGGAACAACATCCTGAATGGTTGGCCAATATTGTCCTCGTGACAAAGAAAAACGGGCAGATCAGGGTCTGTATTGACTATAGAGACCTGAATGGTGCACGCCCAAAAGATGAATTTCTGCTTCCCATACCAGAGGTAATGATTGATAATACATGTGGATTCGAGCGAATGACATTCATGGATGGTTTCTCTGGCTACAATCAGATAAAGATGCATCCTGAAGATGAAAAACATACATCCTTTCAGACACCATTTGGCATGTATTGCTACACTGTCATGCCATTTCATCTGAAAAATGCTGGTGCCACATATCAGTGGGCTATGATGAAGATATTCCAAGATATGCAGCACAAGACGGTTGAATGTTACATTGACGACCTCGCCGTCAAAAGCAAAAGAAAAGAAGATCATTTCGAAGACCTTCGAGAAGTCTTCCTCCGGCTTCGCAAACACAAACTGCGAATGAATCCTCTGAAATGCTTCTTCGGCGTTTCGTCAAGTAAGTTCCTCAGATTTTTTGTTCGGAAAGCTGGAATAGAGCTTGACCCCATAAAAGTCAAAGCCATTCTAGAAATGCCCTCTCCAAGAACCTTAAGAGAACTCAAAGGGCTTCAAGAGGGATTGGCCTACATCAGACGATTCATCTCCAATCTTTCGGGGAAATGCCGTCCATTCTCTCGGTTGATGAAAAAAGGTGTAAACTTTGTCTGGGATACTGACTGTGAAGCTGCATTCCAAGATATCAAGTCATACCTATCCAAACCTCCAGTGTTAGCTGCTCCTACCACTGGAAAACCATTCATCTTGTACACAAGAGCCCTTGATCACTCTCTGGGAGCTCTGCATGCACAAGAAAATGATGAAAGAAAAGAAGTTGCTCTATATTACCTCAGCCGCATGCTACTAGGTGCAGAGCATCGCTACTCTCCAGTCGAAAAAGAATGCCTTCAGTGATGTTCGCCGTACAAAAGCTGCGTCACTACTTGCTTTCCAACACAGTCTACCTGGTCTCGAGGATCAACCTCTTGAAGGTCCTTGTCACAAAAGCAGGTTCTCTCAATGCACAACTGGTAAAATGGTCCATCCTTCTGTCACAATTTGATATTAGGTATGTACCACAAAAGGCAATCAAAGGGCAAGCTCTAGCGGACTTCCTCGTAGAGCATCCATTGCCTAAAGATTCTCCACTCAGAGATGATCTCCCAGACGAACCAATCTACAATGTGGAGACTTTCTCACAAAATGCTTCCTGGCACATGTACTTTGACGGTGCAACCAGGACAAATGAAAAAAGACAGCTGATCTCGGGAGTTGGCATCCTCTTTGTTAGCCCCGACAAATACATGATTCCACACGCTTTTTCACTACTGGAACCATGTTCAAACAATGCAGCTGAATATCAAGCTCTTATCCTATGATTGGAACTCGCCATCGAATCCGATATCACCATGGTGGAAGTCTTTGGAGACTCTCAACTGATCGTCAACCAGATGAATCAGAAATTTGAAGTCAGGAAGCCTGATCTGCTGCCTTACTACAACAAGGCACAATCGCTTCTGCAAAAGTTTGACATCTGTCACATCACCCACATTCGTAGAGGTGAAAACATACGTGCAGATGCCCTGGCTGGAGTTGCCGCATCTATGGCAATCCAGGAAGGGAAAAACATGCAAATCACAGTGTGCGAAAGAAGAATCCTTCCTCCTCTTAACACACATAGCAGTTGCTGAATGCCACCAAGTGGTTGGAAGTCGAATGTCAATCCTTCAAACTTCAATCAGCGACTGGAGGGATCCGTTCATTGATTACACTATGTTCGGAATCCTACCTGAAGATCCAAGAGAACGGGTAAGCATCCAAAGGCGAACCCCAAGCTTTCATTTGGATATTCCTTCAAAAATCCTTTACAGGAAATCCCTCAACGGAGTACTTCTACGCTGCTTGTCACAACAAGAGGCTGAAGAAACACTCAAAGAAGTTCATGTTGGCCTTTGCGGAGCTCATCAGGCTGGTCCTAATCTCTATGATCAGATAAAAAGGTTAGGTTATTAATGGCCTACCATGGTAGCTGACGCAATGCAATTTGCTAAGCGCTGCTAACAATGCCAAGTTCATGGACATTACATTCACATGCCTCCAGAATGGCTGCATCCTACAGCGATGTCATGGCCTTTCGAAGCCTGGGGTGTGGACATCATAGGTCCTATTTCTCCCCCTTCGAGCAAAGGTCATCGCTTCATCTTCGCCGCTACGGATTATTTCTCCAAGTGGTCAGAAGCATTTGCGCTCAACGAAATGAAGACCTCATTAGTCCTTCAATTCCTGCGCACCAACATTATTTGTCGTTTCGGCATACCCAAAAGATTCGTCCATGATAACGGACCACAATTCCGGGATCATCGATTCTATAAGTTCTGCGACAAATATCAAATCCAAAGCCGTCCTTCGACTCCATACAATCCTGCAGTAAATGGATTAGCAGAAGCTTTCAACAAAACACTCTGCAAAATCCTCAAGAAAATGGTCTCTAGTCACAAAAGAGACTGGAGAGACAAAATGTCTGAAGCTTTGTGGGCCTATCGAACCATCGTTTGAGGACCAACCCATAGCACACCATTCTCCTTCGTCTATGGATGCGAAGCTGTCGTGCCCTTGGAGGTACAAATTCCTTCCTTGAGGGTATCTTTGCAAAATGACATGACTCAAGAAAGCAATGTCAAATTGCGACTCCATGAGCTGGACAATCTCGATGAGAGATGGCTCGAAGCTTGACAAAGCATTGAACTTTACCAAGCACGCATGGCAGGATCTTTCAACAAAAAGGTCAGACAACGTGGTTCTTGCGGTAAAAAGACCAATGGTCTTCGCTCACAAGTCCAAAGGCAAATTTGAGCCAAAATGGGAGGGACCCTACGTCATCGACAAGGTTTTCTCCAACGGCGCATACGCACTCCTAAGCATGGAGGGTGACAGATGTATGCTGCCCATCAACGACAAGTTCTTAAAGCGGTACTACCCTTAAAGACTTACCCAACTGGGTAAGAGCAATGCCTGTACGGCCAAAACCTGTTTCCAAGTACACGCTCGCTAAACCCACTCTTTTTAGAATTTTCATATCAAATGTTGAAATTTCTAGAAATTTAAACAATCCTTGCTTTCATCGTTTCATTGTTCAAAAAAAAATTTTCCATGCTTAGGAACCTTTCCTAACTTGACCAAAATTTTCAACCCTTGACCCAAAATTCATGGTTTGAAACAAAATCTGGATTCAGGGATTTCCACCCTAGTCCACCCTGCCTTTTACCACCAAAATGGTTTTAGGTCAAAACTTATGACCCTCGTGTCCTTAAACAAAAAAAAAAGGTTTTTCAAAAAGCCGCGGGGAAGCGACGCTTAGTCGATACTCGCACAAATTGGAAACATGCGAACCACGTTCGACACTTCCAAAAGAGCAGGGAAGCGACATTTCGTCGATACTTGCAAAATCCAAAACCATGGAGATGCAGCATTTCAGTTGATATCCGCAACCCAAATTTCAAAAGGTTCGAAAAAAGCAAGAAATCGTGGAGATGCAACATTGCAGTTGATATCCACAACCCAAAGGTTCGAGAAAACCGCAAGTTTAAAAAATCATGGGGAAAAGACATCAAGTCAGTACCCGCAAAACTAAAATTTTTTGAAAAGCAAGGATGCGACATTCCATCGATACTTGCATCCAAATCCGCGAGGATGCGACATTCCATCGATACTTGTAAGACCATTCAGCAGGGAGGCGACTTTGAGTCGATACTTGCATTTTTGAAAACCAAACCCGCTATAAATGCCACCAAAACAGGCTATAAATGCCACCAAAACCGGCTATCAATGCCACAAAACAAAACCGGCTATCAATGACACAAACCAAAAATTGGTTTTCAAAAAACAAAAAACTCCGGCTGTCAAACCCACAAAACGGCTATCAATGCCACCAAAACAGGCTATAGATGCCACAAACCCGGCTATCAATGCCAAAAAAAAAAAAAACTGGCTATAAATGCCACCAAAGAGGCTATCAATGCCACAAAACAAAACCGGCTTCCATGGCACAAACAAAATCTGGCTCCCATGCCAAAACAATCATTTGACAAAATATTTTCACAAAATGAAAAGCTTTTGATCAAATCCCATTTAGCAATTACTTTCATCACAAAAAGATTTAAGTGAGCGTAGGGAAAACAAAAAAAAAGTAAAAAAAAAATGCATGTGGTACCAAAAAAAAAGGAAAGTGTTCACAAGCACTACAAAAAAAATAAACAAAAAAAAAGAGTACCAAAAAAAATACATGCGGTACCAAAAAAAAAGAAAGTGTTCATAAGTACTACAAAAAAAAGTACGAAAACAATACATGTTGTACCAAAAAAAAGGGGGAAAAAGGATAGTTTCTACTACAAAAATCAGGAGCTCAACCAAAAATGGTCCCCAGCAAAGATTTCAGCTCCTCAAGCAAACTTTTGGCCTCAGCCGTTAGGGATTCCAGGGCACGCTTCTTCAGGAACTTGCCATGAGATGCTGGAGAAGGCTGCAACCCTTCTTTCACACCGGGAAACTTATCCCGAGCAGTTTGCCATTGTTTGTTCTCTTGAAACTTCCTTTCAAGAACTCGATCAGCATCTGCAACCGGCGAATCAGAGCACTCTCCCTATCGCGAGCCTCTGTTATTGCAGCCCACTTAGCAGCAACTTGTGCCTTCAGATGCTCAAGACGTTTCCTGGCCTCAACGACCTCCCTATCAAGGATGTTAAGGTCATGTGTTAGCCCAATGATGGCTAGCTCTTCTAAGTTCTTCTCTCGGACTATCTACTTCCTACTTTGTGTAGCCTCATTCAGGTCAGACTTAGCCTTATCAGCAGGGTCCAGGAACATCTCCTTGAAGAACTGGTCGTCAGCAAAACCCATGGTCTCAAACCACTTGTCACCCAGTGCAATGATCCTATCAACGATCGCTCTGGCACCTGTGACATCCAGACCAGCCTCTTCGGCATCATCGAGAATCTCCTGCACATGCTGGATCATGCCAAATCTGGCATCCAAGTGTCCAGCAAGGAGAGTCTCAATCCAAGAGCTCAGAACCCGCACCACCACCTTCTTCGTAAAAAGAAGAGATGGCCCGACTGAAGATTCGCCCCACTCCGTCGGTCGGCTGCTCATGTCATGCCCCGTTGGAAGAGGAACAAAAGAACTCTTTCCAGTCGGAGCTGCTGGAGAAGGAATCTCAGCACGATGTATCTCTTCGACAGTGTTAGAACTGGTCCCAGGAGCCGCTACCTTTGGATCGACCTCTGGCATCCCTTGCTCTGGTTCAGAAAGAGGCAATGGACTCTCCTCTGTCACTTCAATACCTGCCAAAGAAACAAAAAAAGGTAAAAATATGATCCTGCTTGAAAATCATTATCAGGATTATTACTATGAAATACCTTCTTCGACGACCGGCGGAACACTCTCTTCCTCCATGAACTCATCGGAAGCATCGTCAACATTTACATCCATCGATGGTTCAAAGTCATCGGAATCCTGTGGCAAGTCAGATGACAAGAAAAATGTTAGCAAACCAAGTCACAGACAAAAAAAAAAAGAAAGCAAAAGAAGTTATACCAATTGGAGATTCTGGATTCACTCCAGAGTCCCTCGGTTCTTCTTCTGGTGCCGCAACCGGATCCGTCACCACCTCATCGGTTGGAACCTCAGGCATCGCCAATTCTTCCTCTGCTAAAAAAAAGAAAAGCAGAAACAAGAAGCAAATGAGAACATGGAAAAATCCCATGAAAAGAAATAGAAAGAGAAACATGAAGAATCATACCTTCATTGATAGTCTCTTCTTCTCGGCTTCTCTTCTCTGGAAGCTCGTCAGCATTCACTGGCACCTCCTTATTGATAGTAAGAGGGACTTCTAAGTCAGGAGAGTCCTCATGTTACCCCTTGCTGCGATGATGACCCCTCTTCCTCTTACTTCTGTGGGCTCGCTTCTTAGAAGAACATGCCCCGCTGTCAGAGTCAGGTTTCCCACTTGACTCCTCACTGGATGGTCTACTCTTGCCAGTAGACTCCATGGAAGCTTGCCTCTGTGCCGCTTGCATCCAAGCATCAAGTTTAGCTTTCCTGTTCTAGCTGCTCTAAAGCCTCATCAGGTATTTCTCGAACAGCTTCAGAACCAATGACGCCCTGGTCACTGAGAAAGCCTATCTAGTGCTTCTCCCTAGAAAGGAAGGCCCAAACTTCCTCTCGCCGGACGCCATCCAACTTTCCAAGGCCCTTTCCAGATGACAGCTTCACATCAACCTCCTTCTTGGAAAGCCCCCGATATGCCGAAAAGCTCTCCGCGAACCACTTCGCAAAGCCGGCAGTCCGGGAAGTCGACAACACAGGATAAGAGATCATGGCAGTAGTGTCTTCAGCACTATAGAAAGCCCATGCGTTTCTCCCATCCTTCAAACCTCCAAAGCGCTTCACCATGCTTGAAGGCACTCCAACAACGCCTTGAGAAAAGCCCAACTGCAGAGCAAACAGAGAAGGTACATACGACTGGATGTCGACAAAAAGATGTCTGCGGTACACCATTGTGCCGACACGTATGCTGCAAAGCCACTCCTTCTCTGCGTTTGTCAAGGAGTAATGCCTTCCCGACCCCACCCCGGTAGAGTCTCGAGAGGCACAAAAATCAAAGGCCTTCTTCCGCAAGTCCGGAGAAAGCTTCACTGAAGACTATCCCATCTCGACGTCCCTGAACCGTCAGATCCTCATACGGGCAAACAAAAGTGATTCGGACACGGATTTGCGCTTAGCCAGCCGAATCATCAGAGGATCGTCATCCTGTGCAGCACCCAGCTAGTGGAAGCCAGGACAGTGGTACACGTACCATGAATAAAAGATGTGGGCTGAAAATAACCTGTTCATGGGAAGCCCAAGCCGAACCCAAAAAGCAGCAGCCTGCAATTCGGTACACGGGTAGGAGTAAAGAGCTGGCACCAAAGCAAGCTGCTCTCTAAATGCCATCTGACAAGCCAAAAAAATACAATGCGGCCTGATGTGCGTTCCATCTCCTCCAGCAAAAATGGCCTCACCAATCCAATAAGTGAGGTATACAGCGAGATCTCTCCACAGTGCAATGTCAGGACATATGGCGTTTGTACTCGCACAGAAATCTCTCAACTCTTCTTGAATAGCCAAAATCTTCTTCGAACTTCAATCTTGAGCCCTGGCTTCCCGGGTCGCACAATTAGAAGACTCCATGCTATCAAAAAAGTTGGGGAACGAAGAGCCAGAACTCTTCCAACTGCTGGATCTAACTTTCAAGCCCTCCTTCTCCTTAAAAAAAATCATAGAAGGCGATGAGCTGAAAGTACAGAAGCCTGAACTCCTCAGACTGCTCCTCAAGGACGCTGTCGATCGGTATAAACTCTTCATAGAGTTTGCCAAGGATGGGCAATCCAGTAATGGCACTCAGCTCCTTCAAAGAGAAACCAATCTCACCATTCGTCACAACGAAGGTATTGGTTTGTGGAAGGAATGACTCCAACATAGCCATGAAGGCCTCGTCGGAAAAGATCACCAATCAGCAGGACGCGATCAGTCCACGACTTCCACTCGGAGTCAGCACTGAAACGGCCACGAAGTCGAAAAGGCTTCACCCAATTACTGCCGTCACCGCTGAAAATGCCTAGGCCCACCGGTCTCAAATCGACCGACGGATAATCAGAGCCCTGGTAGCCGCTGGTTGGCATCAACATGTCCATGTCAGTAGGGGATTTCTCCGCATATCCAGGAGAACCGCCAACAAAAACCCCGGTCTTGATTACATTTGTCCTTCTCACCCAGCTTGGAGGATCTTCCCTTTTAAAGCACGTGGGGGCAAGGCTCATGATCGAGACGATGCGATCAAACGTCGACCGGGTAGCAACAGTCTTCTTCTCACCATCTGCAGTGCAAAAGAACTGAAAACATCTCCTCTGGTATGTCATGTCATCAGGGACGGCATCACCAAAGAAGTAGGTAGGCTTGGATAAAACACTCGGATCTTCCATCACCCATGGACGACTGCTTACCATGATCTTATAAAATTCCTCTCCCTTGAGAGCGATCAGTCGTTGCCTCATCTCATCTCTGTTGAGGGAGTCGCACTCTTCCAGGTTTCTCTCAACATACTAGACCTTCTCCCAGGCTTGCTGAACGGCCGGATTAGAAGATCTAGTAGATCGACGAGGTATGCTGGTAGCAGGCTCTTTGTCCTTGTTCGTTCTGGAGGAACCACCTGCAAAGGATGGAAAAGAAAAAGATCAATCATCAAAATGACAGAATTTTGCTAAAAAAAACATCTGGCGAAATTTTGACATGACTCCGGGGTAATTCCAAAGAAAAAGGAAATATCCCGAAAGAAATAGAAAGCTTGAAGATGGGCTCAACATTGCTACGAGCTCCGAAATCCAAACATTCGAAACCTCAAAATCTCCGCAAAATCAGGAAGCGGTCAACATCGCTTCGAGCTCCAAATTCCAAAATTTGCAAAAACTTTCAGGTATGCTATCACATCATGCTACAAATTCAATTTACAATAGAATGCATGCATGAACATCTAGGTTTGCCAAAAAAAAAAAAAGCATTATCATGATGAGCAAAAAACAAAAGAAAAGAAAGAAACTTTCTCAAAAAAAAAAGAGAGAAAAAAAATAAGAAAAAGAAAACTTTCTCAAAAGAAAAAAAGAGGAAAATCGAAAAAAAAAAAGGATCAGCAAAAAAAAGGGTGCTGGCCCACAGGCCACGTGGCCGTACGGCTAGATCCGTATGGATTTGTCCGTACGGTCCACAAAAGAAACAAAAAAAAAACGTGAAAAAAAAGAGAAAACACGTGAAAAAAAAGAGAAAAAAACATATGGAAAAGAAAAAGAAAAGAAAAAAAAGAAAGAAATAAAAAACAAGAGAAAGAACCTTTTTTTTTCTACAATGGGGTTTTCTTGAAAAAGGTAACTTACTTGAAGCCATTGATGGAGAAGAAGAAGAAAAGTCTTGAAGATCTTGAAGAATAAGAACTCTTAGTCTTGAAGCCCTCTTGAGATTGTTGCAAAAGAAAGCAATAAGAGTAAGAGATCCAACCTCCTCCTTGCTTTTATAGAAGAGAGCAAACCAAAGAAGGAAATAAGAAAGAGGTAAGTGTTACTAATTAGTAACCTTACCAAAAGAAAGAAATTAGAAATATTCTTTCCCAAAAGAAAGATATCTTGAGGGATTCTCTCCCAAAAAGAAAATAATGAGAGATTTTCTCCCAAAAGATAGGATCAATGAGAGGTTCTCTCCCAAAGGAAGATATCTTGAGATATTCTCTCCCAAAATAAAGGGAACATGAGAGATTCTCTCCAAATAAAGATATTCTTAGATATTCTCTATCCAGAGGAGATATTTTTAGATATTCTTTACAAAAATGACACCATATGAGATTTAAGTCATTTCAAAAGCTTAAGGTCCCATGGGTTAGCCCGTATGAGCCAGGTTTGACCACCTAGGCACTAAAAAAAAAGGGCTTTTAGTCAAAGAGAAATCCCTCTTACCAAGAGCATACAAAAATGGTTCCATGCCTCTTTTGAGTTGATTGGACCATACAAAAAAGAATTCCAAGCCCCATGAGCTTCCAAAAATCAAACCATCCAGCCTCATCTACAAAATTGAGCCAAAATCTTGAAATTGACATTCCGCAAAAAACCAAACCAAATCCTGGTCCCCTAACTTGCCACATACAGCTTGTTAAGTCACAAGACCAAAACGAAAAACCAAAACCTGACCCCCTAACTTGCCACATACAGCCTATTAGGTCACAAGATCAAAACCAAAATTGACCCCCCAACATTCCACATAGAGCTTGTTGGGTCACACGGTCAAAACCAAACCCGAGCCCCTAACCTGCCACATACAGGCTGTTAGGTCACAAGGTCAAAACCCAAATCCACATCCCTGATGTCATCTTCAAAACTTTGCCTCGAGATGGTACGAGATCCCTTTCACTACCATAAAATTCCCCTGGAAGCTCAAAAGGCTACAAATATCAAAAGAAAGACTGCTCAAAGACTCTTCGTCAAGTCACAAGCTCTCCTTCACAAAATCTCTTTGAGGCACATCGACTACAAAAGTTAAGCAACTCGTCACTGCACCTCGAGGGGGCATTTGTTGACACCAAAAATGTCACTTTGCCTCTTCAAGATCCAAATAGCTACATGAAGTCGCAACCTGCCATAAATAGGCAATGCTACTTCCAAAAAATCAAATCTTGTCAGAATCAAACAAAAACTGCAAGATCCTTCAAGACAGCCAAAAGAGGAGTACACAAGAAGTTTCGGACCATTTCAAAATCATTTGGGCTAACTTCGTTTCTCCGGCAACTGAAAAGGAGCTCCCGGCGGCGAAAGTATCGAAGACACTAAATCTTCGATCAGAGCCGATGGATGGTCTCAAAATACATCCAAAAGGCTCCACGTCAAGTTCCGAGTCAAACCGACAACGTTTGACCCTACATCAACCCTCGAACAGCTAAATCAAGCCTCTCAACGGTGACAACCACCGAGGCCATCACTCATCAGATAGAGCACATGGACGGCTTCAAAATGCTTACAAAGGGCTGCACGTCAAATTTCAGGTCATTTCGACAACATTTGACCATACTTTGACGCTCGGAAGCCAAAGCAGGCCTCTCGGCGGTGAAGCTCCCCGGGACCATGATTTCAAAGACAGAGCCTGTGGATCATGTTAAAATGACTCCAATAGGTTCCCTGTCAAATTTCAAGTCAATCGGAGATCGGTTGACCGCACATCAAGCCGCGACATCTTCATCACGACAAAAGCAAGTCTACTAGTGATAGGACCCCAAACGGCTTCAAAACTCAAACAAAAGCCTATGGTTGGTCTTATTTATTGCTCATCAGGCTTCAAACCAAATTTCAGGTCATTCCGACATCGTTTGACCCAGTTTCAGCTTCTGACGGAAAATCGGCAGCTCTGCGCGACAAAGTCTTCGGCTTTCTCAGAAAATTAGAAACTTTGCAAAACAAAATGAAAGGATTCTCATCAGGTTTTCTACAGGGAAATCAGGCCAATAAATGATAAAAAATGTCAAGGAAAAATACAGAAGAAAAAAGAATAAAAAAACAGCAAAAACGGACACAAAACGGGACAAAAGGGGGAAAAACCCCCCCAGGGTCGCAGGCCCCTGCGACCCTGGGGCCCGGGATCGCCCGGTGTGCCCCGGAAACCCCATTTTTCGCCCTTTTTTTGCGATTCGAAGCGTCTGGCCTTGGTATTTTCCAAAATTCATACTTTTGAGACACCAAATCCTCTGACATCCGTCAAAAACACGGGTTAATCATCAAGAGTATCGAAATCAACATTGATCGTCAACTGGTCAACCAAAAAAAGTGTGCTTTCTACCCGACCGATCCAGAAATCGACAGGACAGATGGCACCGACCCGCTATTGGCAACCAACACCTGAAGTTACATGGTCATCCGATGTCGATCTATATGAAGATCCATCGATGATCATCGCCAGAAGAATCCCAAAAGACGCGGCACGGCCCGCGACTCTTCAACTGCTCGGCGACCACTTGATGCGATTAATTGACTAGCTTTATTGCAGTCATTAATCCATTTCTTTGGACGGCCCAATCAGAAGCAGGCATCCGGGAGTTACAAGTCAAGAGATTCATGGCATTTAACCCATGAAACTCCTCCCATCATGGCGATTAAAGGCGATTAAATGCCCTCAATCTCCTCCGGCCAATCAGAAGCCAAGAAAAAGGACTTACAAAATAAAGGAATTAAATCCTGTAACTCCTCCCATTATGCAGCTTAATGACAATAAAAGCCCATAAACCCTCCTAATTGCCTATCAAAAAGCCTATATATAGGAGAGCACTCCAAGAGAACAAAAACAACAAGACAAGTAGCAGAAAATCCGGAAATTTAGACAGAAAAAGGCATCAGAAATCTAAGAGAAAGAAAGAGAGAAAACTCTGCAAAATTTCTACACCGACCACCACTACAAGGTAAAGTCCCTTGGGGGGTAACCCCCCCCCCCAAGGTCCTTGCCTTCTCCTTCTGCCTCCAATGGCTTAGACATGGTTTTTCAGCCCGTCTACTCAGTTTTTTATTGGACATAGGACCTCCTTTTAGTCTTTGTCCTCTAAAAAAACCTGAGGTTATAGCCAAGCCAAGCGAATCAATAGCATCCTCTATTCTCATATGCATGGATGATGGCGAAGTCCACATATGGCTTGCGACCGTCAATCTGAATGAGTCCCCCACAATCTCCTGAGAAGTTAGATCCTCCTTTTCTTGCTTTTCATTGTAGTTTGTATTTTTTTAAAAGAGACAAAAATCACAACTCTTGTCTTTCATTATTGATAAGAATTGTAAATCCGCTATAAATGCCAAAATCGGCTATAAATGCCAAAATCGGCTATAAGCGCCAAAAATCGGCTAGAAACGCCAAAATCGGCTATAAATGCCAAAAAAATCTCCTTTCACGACAAATAAAGAAAATTGTCTCTTTTATTAAATATATGTGCAATGGAAAACATGAAAGAAGTTGATTTCGTTTTTACTTGCGAAGGTCGATCTCAGGATCACCACTTGTAATTCCAAGTAAAATAGAAAATCTGGTACACCCACATAAAAAATGTTGATGCACGCCTCTGCCCCCTGGTTACGAAAGGGTCGTACCCAAACGAACTCCCACGACCGCCTGCCCCGGTAGAACCGGGTACAATGCGCTGTTCCATCACTTGTAGCGGTGGCTGGTGCAGAATTTCAGCAGTGTTTTCTCTCTTTCTTTCTCTGGATTTTCTGTGCTTTTTTCTGATCAGGGATCTCTGTTTGATTTTTCCGATCTTTTTCCGTTCTAGATTTCTTTGGAGTGCACTCCTATTTATAGGCTCTTGGTAGCCATTTAGGAGAGTTTATGGGCTTTAATTGTCATTAAGCCGCATAATGGGAGGAGTTACAGGATTTAATTCCCTTATTTTGTAACTCCTTTTTCTTTGCTTCTGATTGGCAATTCTATCAATCGAGATTTCATAAGACCGGGTTAGGAGGCCTATGTGTACTCTCTTGTCTTTTAAATAATTTTTTTTTTCAAAAATAAAATTTTAAAAAATAAAAATTTTAAAATAAAAAATAAAAAATAAAAAAACTTTCAAAAAAATCTTTAAAAAAAATTTTAAAAAAAGATTTTAAAAAAAAATCTTGAAAACAAATTAAAAAAAAGATTTTAAAAAAAAATCTTGAAAAAAAAATTCTTCAAAAAAAAAAAAACTTCCGTCATTTTTGGGTTTAGATTGGAGAAATCTTTGTCTTCTCCTTTCTGAGCACTGGCGCTTGCGGAAATCGCTGAGCCCGTGTTCAGATTGGAGTGCCTTCTGTTCTCTTTAATGAACCCGATATTGGCCTTTCAAAAAAAAAACAAAAAAATTCGTCATTTTTTTTATTCAGATCCGAGAAATTATGGTTCATTTCTTTATGAGCACTGGCGCTCGCAGAAATTGCTGAGCCCGTGTTCAGATCGGAATACCATCTGCTCTCTTTGATGAATCCAATCTTGACCTTTCAAAACAGAGAATCTCATCTCATGGATGCGGTCTCAAAACATTTGAGTCTAGCGGTACTAGTACGCCCTTTTAGGGTCTACTGTATTGCGACCGGCACATTTGTAACTCCAACTTTATATTCTTCTTACCTCGAGCAAGCTCTGCTTCTCGATAAGTTGAATTTAAGTTCACAATTGCTTCTAGCAGTCACTGGGACGCTCATTCTGGGCTTACCATACCTGCGATCAGAACAATTGTACCCTCTATGGCGTTTTGCCTTCTTCATATTGCTTGGGTCATCTCCCTTGAGCGATTTGAAAAGACAAAACCATAGAACTTCCCATTTATGATCATTATATTCTTGTGATTACTAATGGATGTGGTCTTCTTTCAGAAATATTTTGAAAAAAACTAACAATGGCAGCATCGCTTACCATTATTTTCGACGAGAACAAGCACCAACTCATGCTTCAACAGAAGCAAACTACGTGCACCTACAAGCGCCCCATCAGCTGCCGAAGCGTCAACTCCCTCGGCAACTCTCTGAACTCCGGGTCGACCTCGACTCCTCGGACTATCGTCTTTGGGACGCTAGGACCATTCCCACTTCCTGAGGAACAAACTGTTCCTTCCAAGAAGCAGAAACTCGCCTCTCAACGTGTCACTACCGTGACACCAAAGGCGAGCACCAAAAGGCCCGAAGCCCGTGGCAGCCCCACGAAGTCTCGACCAGCAAACGACCAGGTCTATCCTAAGACTTGGTCCCCAAGACCTTCACCAAAACAGAGAAGGTCCCTAACATCTACCAAGCCAGCATTCCCGGCCCCACTCAAGGAGAACCAGTTCTACCCTCTTGCCTACATGAAAGAGGAGAGACCCATCTCCAATCTTACTCTCAAGTCAACCCAGCATGAGCCGGCTTGTTCTTACAATCCCAAAATCAAGTCATGCATCACAAGGCCTCTGCAAGCACCTGCTAAGGCCTACAAACCTGCAGTTCGACCCTTCATCTCTACAGGGGCCGAACTCCAAAAATTCAAAGCTTCGCTACAACAGGCGAAGGACGGGTTCGCATCCAATCCTTGCCCAGCTACAAAGAAGACAGGCTCGGCTGCTGCACCCGGGGGAGCACATCCTTCGTTGTAAAAGCCCAGCCAGAGCTGACCGAAGTGCAAATTGCTCGTCGTATACGCCGCCACGCGTCGTATAGGCAAAAGAAAATAGAAAAGCAAAGGACCCAGCCTCCTACACTTCAAGTCTCTCCCAAATGGGTCGAAAAAGATAGACCCAACCAAGTTGTTGCCGTCCATATGGTTGGAAAAACCAGAAGGCGCCAAAAGTCAGCAACAAAAATCCATGTCCGACGTCCGATGACCCGCTGCGTCTCCAGGACAAGAAGACATTCAGAAGAATCCCCTGATCCTTCAAGCAAAGGACGACAGAGTGATCCTTCCTCAAGCTTTTCTTCAAAAAGAATGAGCCCTAGCTCAGTCACCAGGATAGTTTCTTCGTTCGAATCACGAAGGATGAATGTCTTGGCTACAAATTCTGAGCCACCACGCCGTAATCCACCTCAAGATGATGCGATCACCCGTATCCAGCAGTTGGAACAAGGCCAACAGAGGATTGAAACTCTGATGGAAAACCTTCTCCTCGCCTTCCAAAATAAGGTGAACAATGAACCTCCTCCGAATCATCAAGAGGATGAGGTAAATGGAGAAGAAAATGAGTCACGCGCCCTTACCAAAAAGGACGTAGACAGTATCCTCGCCAAAGAAAAAGAAGAGGATATACTCAAAGAGCATGGGATCAAGCCACCATATCCCTTATGGATGGACTCGGTCCCGTTCCCTACAAAATTCAAGCATCCTACTCTCCATACATATACGGGGAAAGGATCAGCCAGACAACACGTCATCCACTTCAAGATCCTGACGGGAGCTATCGCGGATCAAGATGCACTCAAGATCCGCCTCTTTGCAAGTACCCTAAAAGGTACGGCCTTTGATTGGTACTCCACTTTGCCGGAGGACTCCATCCAAAATTGGGCCATGCTAGAGACACCCTTCCTGACTCACTTCAAAGGTGAGGATCATCCCGCTACTATGGCTCAGCTGTGCAGCCTAAAACAGGGGGAGAATGAGTCAACATACGACTTCATTCACTAGTGGAAATCAATGGCATACAAATGCTCTGATGTATTGCCACAAGCGTCGCTAGTCGACATCTGCCGAAACAACATGAGAGCTAGAATCCGCTCTATGATCATCGGCAACAAATCAAAAAACCTGGGAGAACTCCTAGAAGCTTCCATGGAAGCTGAAACGGTGATTAAAGACCTCAACAGTCAGAAATCATTAAGAAAAGAGCCACCTGCCATTGCAACCTCAAAACCAAAGAAGAAAGTGGTCCTTAATGTGCAGACCAAGTCAGCTCCTCAGCCACCAAAGAAAGCTGAAAACAAAGCTGCTGGTAAGAGACCTGAACTCTTAGATGCCTTCAAAGAATGAGTAGAGAAGAAATACCCATTTGATGAAGATGTTGATGAAATCTTCGGGGCTCTTGTGGCAAACGGCAAGCTCACCTTGCCTGAACCAAAAAGACCGGGTGATGTTGGCAAAACCAACGATCCTCGGTACTGTCCATACCACCAGATGATCTCGCATCCTCTCAATCAATGCTTCGTTGTGAGGGAGAAAATAAACGAGATGTAGAAAAACAGGAGTCATCACCATTGACAAAACTATGGGTCTGCCTCCGTCAACATGGTGACATGTGGACAAACATCGAAATCACTGAAAAAGAAGATCACTACTTCCTTCAAGGTGATAAACCCAATCCAAGCATCCGAGAAACTGGTTCCTTACCCGACACCAGACGGACAACCCATATGGGTACATCCTGATCTCCTGGAAGATGAAAATTGGGAGGTCGTGAAAACAAAGCCTACAGCTCAACAGCGAAGGCAGGGTAGGAAACATCTCCTCAAGATCAAACGGCAAGAGAAGACCCAGCCAAAACAAGAAGTCAAAGAAAAGGCAGAGGCTTCCTCTACCGCTTCACTGGAGGCAACAAAAACATCCCTTCCAGAGACTTCAAAAGGGGTAAGAAAATTCACTTTTATTGATTTCATGCCACCTCAATTCAAAGAAGCCACGTAGGAGGCATCATACACTTGCAATTTGGTAGTTGGATTCTCCATTGATGGATATGAGTCCAGTGACACCGATGATGGATTCGAATCCAACTACACAGACGAGTGGGAGGAGTCCCTTGAAACAGGAGAATATCTCTCCGATGAAGAATGGGTTCCTGAGACTCATCTTATGCCAGTAATCTGGTATAACCCCCTATAGCCACAAGGATCCTGGTCTGATGATGAAGAAGACCAAGAGGCTGTACAAGAAAATGCTGTTAGACCAGCACCCCTCATTGCTCCAGTGGAAATCAACAATCTTGAGCCACAATGAGTTGATGAAGAAGAAGATTTGGCTCCCATGCCTGATCTTGAAGAATACGCAAGGATCTTGCAGCGTCTCGCTCTAGAACAAGAGCAAGACTGCGTCAACGAGCCTCCTCGTAATCCAGAGCCTGAAGTCCCTGAAGACCATCAGGTACATCCTCCCTTAACTCCTAAAAATGGAGAAAATTGCTGGATAGACAATCCTCTTACATCCGAGGATGAGTCTGACTCCGATCAGGCAACGTCTCCCGTCAGAGCTTCTTGTAATGTGATAATTCGGGATTATAGCTCTTCTGAAGCATCGTCTGATGAGAGCACTTGCACTCCGGTGACGCCTAGCAATGTATCTTCTGGAGCCACCTCGTCTCACGTGACTTTCACTGAGAGGACACCCTCTCAGGTTTCTTCTCCTGAGACTGTGACCTCAAAGTTCACACCCTTCCTGGCTGAAGAATTCCCAGCTATTGATGCCTGGGATGATGAATTGGTCAACGAAGAAGAAAGGTTGCTGGATGCTGTTCAGGACTTGTTCCCGAAAAATGCTCCGTGCAACACAATCACTGAGGATGGCAACTCCGCTGCTGATACGTCCTCAGTAAATGAAAATCGACAGCCTCTTGATCCTGAAGACAATCTTCCAAACGAAGACCCTTCTCAAGAAGCTCTTGAAGTTGGTAGAGGCACCCGCTCTGGCCGGGACTACCACAAAAATTACAACCAATCTTCCTTTACATAGTAAATCCTTCGGGAAAAGATGTTGTAAGCGCCCCTAGTGGCAACAATGATGAACATGCAGGCCCTAAGGAGGCTTTCAAGTATGACTTGATTGAACACTTCAAGCACATACCTACACGTCTGCACATCCTAGATTTGTTGCGAATGTCTCCGCACACTCGTGATAATCTCATCTCAGAATTACAAAAGCTGAATGAGGATGTCGACAAACATTCCCCGCAAGTCCTCCAAATTGAAATAAATTATCGGGTCAAAAACTCAGAAGCTTCCTCAAAGGGAGAAAAGAAGAAAACTGAGGGATCATGCATTGAATGCCTCTCGGTTAAAAAAGAAGCCAATGCAACCATCGCCATCACAAAGGACGACCTCCTACTTGGTGAAACCAGGCACAACCGACCCCTGTACTTCACAGGGTATATCAAGGAAATGCCTATGCACAGAGTTCAGATCGACCCAGGTTCTGCACTCAACCTCATCTCCACATCGGCCCTCGAAGAGTTGGGCATCCCACCCAGCAAGCTGAGCCACACATCTGTATCTATCTTTGGATACGATGGGAGTACTCAAAGGCCTATCGGCAAAATCCGGTTCAAGTTGCAGATCGGTGATCTTATCTCTGAGGTCACAGTGTATGCAATAAAAACCCCTTCATTCTACAACATCCTTCTCAGACGCCCCTGGATCCATGAGAATGGTGTTGTCCCTTCAATTCTACATCAATGCATCAAGTTTGTTGGCGACGACGGCATGATACATTGAGTCTTGCGGACAGAAAACCCTTCAAAGGTAAAGAAGTCCACTTTGCAGACTCACAAATGTATGAAGGTGAAAAAGAAGAAGTGGAGAAGCATACAGCATCCTTTGCCGAAAATCTTCAGAAAGATAAAGGCAAACCTCCTCAACAATCACTGGAAGAAAACAAATCGTCCGGTAAATCCAAAGAGAGCATTCAAAATCCCTTCATCATCTCCCTGAAACCTTCAAAGCCTTTGGTCATCACAACTAAAGTGAAGAAGGTAAAGCAAAAGCCTGGGGGCAAATTTGTTGTCTCTTTCGTGTCTATCATGCAAGACACGGATTAGGATTCAGAGCCAGAAGACGACACATCGTCAAGCCAAGCTGACACTCAGCAAGTTCAGCCTGCTCTTACTCCAATGGAGACAACTTCTGACATAGAAGATCCTACGTCAGCTTCCTTCGTTGTTCCAGGAACTTCAGTAAAGGAAAAGCCGATCTTCTTCCATAGATCGGATGCTTCTTCATCAAACTCCATGCTTGAACCTTTCCAAAATGAAGGTATGCCTCAACTATCCTTATATAGTTCTATGGCACAAGCTATTATGAAGAAAATGGGCTATGACGCTCAAAACCCAGTCGGTTTGGGAGAAGGACGCGGTATTCTCACGCCATTGGGGCCCGTCTTGACCGAAAGCAAGCTGGAAGATTGGAGACTCTTCGGCTATGTAGAAAAGTCTTCACACGGGTTAGGGTATGATCCCGACACTCCCCTGAGACAGTTGACACAAAGGCTTAAAAGTCAATATACCTGACCAAGCCTCAACATCTCAAGTCCATGAAGACATCGATCTCCCTGGGTATCTCTTTGAGGAGTCAACTGACAAAGATCCAGGAAGCTCATCCAATTGGCAGATTTCTCTGAGAATGAAGAGGAGTTGTCCGATGGTATAGACGTATGGTCTTCTGACCCAGAAGAACCCTCATCTCCAAAAGAAGTAGCCTACTTCGACCCGGTTTCAACAGGCGATTGGGATCATCTCATAGCAAGCCTTGGGAAAATTACCGATCAAGAAGACCCGTGGAAAGGAACAAAACCTTGGTCTAGAAATGCCCTTGAAACCCCAGAAGGTTTCGTTGAGCTGGAAGCCTCCGAAAGTATTGTGGAGGAACCACCTTCGAACCTTCCAACATAAGATCCTATTCAAAAGATAGTCTTGAGGGTCAACCTCTTGAAGGTCCTCGTCACAAAGGCAGGTTCCCTCAATGCTCGACTTGCAAAATGGTCCATCCTTCTGTCACAATTTGATATTAGGTATGTACCACAAAAGGCAATCAAAGGGCAAGCTCTAGCGGACTTCCTCGCTGAGCATCAATTGCCGAAAGATTCTCCACTCAAAGATGATCTCCCAGACGAACCAATCTACAATGTGGAGACTTTCTCACAAAGTGCCTCCTGGGACATGTACTTTGACGGTGCAACCAGGACAAATGAAAAAAGACAACTGATCTCGGGAGTTGGCATCCTCTTTGTTAGCCCCGACAAATACATGATTCCACACGCTTTCTCGCTACTGGAATCATGCATAAACAATGCAGCTGAATATCAAGCTCTGACCCTAGGATTGAAACTCGTCATTGAATCTGGTATCACCATGCTAGAAGTCTTTGGAGACTCTCAACTGATCGTCAACCAGATGAATCAGAAATTTGAAGTCAGGAAGCCAGATTTGCTGCCTTACTACAACAAAGCACAATCACTTCTGCAAAAGTTTGACATCTGTCACATCACCCACATTCGTAGAGGTGAAAACATACGTGCTGATGCCCTAGCTGGACTTGCCACATCTATGGCAATCCAGGAAGGGGAAAACATGCAAATCACAATGTGCGAAAGAAGAATCCTTCCTCCTCTTAACACACACCAAGCAGTTGCTGAATGCCACCAAATGGTTGGAAGTCGGATTTCAATCCTTCAAACTTCAATCGGCGACTGGAGGGATCCGTTCATTGATTACATTATGTTCGAAATCCTACCTGAATATCCAAAAGAACGGGTAAGCATCCAAAGGCGAACCCCAAGCTTTCATTTGGATATTCCTTCAAAAATCCTTTACAGGAAATCCTTCAACGGAGTACTTCTACGCTGTTTGTCACAACAAGAGGCTGAAGAAACACTCAAAGAAGTTCATGCTGGTCTTTGCGGAGCTCATCAGGCTGGTCCCAAGCTCTATGATCAGATAAAAAGGTTAGGTTATTACTGGCCTACCATGGTAGCTGACGCAATGCAATTTGCTTAGCGCTGCCAACAATGCCAAGTTCATGGGGATTACATTCACATGCCTCCAGAATGGCTGCATCCTATAGCGATTTCATGGCCTTTCGAAGCCTGGGGTATGGACATCATAGGTCCTATTTCTCCCCCTTCGAGCAAAGGTCATCGCTTCATCTTCGCCGCGACGGATTATTTCTCCAAGTGGTCAGAAGCATTTGCGTTCAACGAAATGAAGACCTCATCAGTCCTTCAGTTCCTGCGCACCAACATCATTTGTCGTTTTGGCATACCCAAAAGGTTCGTCCATGATAACGGACCACAATTCCGGGATCATGGATTCTACAGGTTCTGCGACAAATACAAAATCCAAAGCTGTCCTTCGACTCCATACAATCCGGCAGCAAACGGATTAACAGAAGCTTTCAACAAGACACTCTGCAAAATCCTCAAAAAAATGGTCTCTAGTCACAAAAGAGACTGGAGCGATAAAATGTCTGAAGCTTTGTGGGCCTATTGAACCACCGTTCGAGGACCAACCCATAGCACACCATTCTCCTTGGTCTATGGATGCGAAGCTGTCGTGCCCTTGGAAGTACAAATTCCTTCCTTGAGGGTATCTTTGCAAAATGACATGACTCAAGAAAGCAATGTCAAATTGGGACTCCATGAGCTGGACAATCTCGATGAGCGACGGCTCGAAGCTCAACAAAGCATTGAACTTTACCAAGCACGTATGGCTGGATCTTTTGACAAAAAGGTCAGGCAACGCGCCTACAAAAAGGGTGACTTGGTTCTTGTGGTAAAAAGACCAATGGTCTTCGCTCACAAGTCCAAAGGCAAATTTGAGCCAAAATGGGAGGGACCCTACATCATCGATAACGTTTTCTCCAGCGGCGCATACGCACTCCTAAACATGGAACGTGACAGATGTATGCTGCCCATCAATGGCAAGTTCTTAAAGCAGTACTACCCTTGAAGACTTACCCAACTGGGTAAGAGCAATGCCTGTACGGCCAAAACCGGTTTCCAGGTACACGCTCGTCAAACCCATCCTTTTTAGAATTTTCATATTAAATGTGGAAATTTTTAGAAATTTAAATAATGCTTACTTTCATCGTTTCATTGTTAAAAAAAAGCCCAAGTTTAGGAACCTTTCCCTAACTTGACCAAAATTTTCAACCCTGGAACTCAAAATTCATGGTTTTAAACAAAATCCGGATTCAGGGATTTCCACCCTAGTCCACCCTACGTTTTACTGCCTAAATGGTTTTAGGTCAAAACTTATGACCCTCGTGTCTTTAAACAAAAAAAATGGCTTTTCAAAAAGCCACGGGGAAGCGACGTTTAGTCGATACTCGCACAAATCGGAAGCATGCGAACCACGTTTGACACTTCAAAAATCGCAGGGAAGCGACATTTCGTCGATACTTGCAAAACCTAAAAACCGTGGAGACGCAACATTTCAGTTGATATCCACAACCCAAATTTCAAAGGTTCGAAAAAACCTAAAAAACTATGGAGACGCAACATTTTAGTTGATATCAATAACCCAAAGGTTCGAGAAAACCACAAATTTAAAAAATCATGGGGAAACGACAACAAGTCAGTACCCGCAAAACCAAAATTTTTGGAAAGCAAGGATGCAACATTCCATCGATACTCGCAACCGAATGAGCAAGGATGCGACATTCCATCGATACTTGCAAGAACATTCAGCAAGGAGGCGACTTTTAGTCGATACTCTCATTTTTTAAACCAAACCGGCTTTAAATGCCACAAAACAAAACCGGCTATCAATGCCACAAAACAAAACTGGCTATCAATGCCACAAAATAAAAAAAATTGGCTTTCAAAAAGCCCGGCTATCAATGCCACAAACTCGGCTATCAATGCCACCAAAACCGGCTATAGATGCCACCAAAACCGGCTATCAATGCCACAAAATCGGCTACCATGCCACAAACAAAATCTGGCTCCCATGCCAAAACAATCATTTGACAAAAGATTTTCACAAAGTGATAAACTTTTGATCACATCCCATGTAGCAATTACTTTTATCACAAAAAGATTTAAGTAAGCGTAGGGAAAACAAATAAAGGCATCCTATTTAGCAATTCCTTTCATCATAAAAAGATTTAAGTGAGCGTAGGGAAAACAAAAAAGAAAGAGTACCAAAAAATACATGTGGTACCAAAAAAAAAAGAAGAAAGTGTTCACAAGCACTACAAAAAAAAGAGTACAAAAAAAATACAAGTGGTACCAAAAAAAAAGAGAAGGATAGTTTCTGCTACAAAAATCAGGAGCTCAGCCAAAAATGGTCTCCAGCCAAGAGTTCAGCTCCTCAAGCAAACTTTTGGCCTCAGCCGTCAGGGATTCCAAGGCACGCTTCTTCAGGAACTTGCCATGAGATGCTGGGTGGGCTGTAACCCTTCTTTCGCACCGGGAAGCTTATCTCGAGCAGTTCGCCATTGTTTGTTCTCTTCAGACTTCCTTTTAAGAACTCGATCGGCATCTGCAACCCGGGGAATCAGAGCACTCTCCCTGTCGTGAGCCTCATGTTATTGCAGCCCACTTGGCAGCGACTTGTGCCTGCAGATGCTCAAGACGTTTCCTGGCCTCATCGACCTCCCTATCAAGGATGTTAAGTTCATGTGTCAGCCCAATGATTGCTAGCTCTTCCAAGTTCTTCTCTCGGACTATCTGCTTCCTGCTTTGTGTAGCCTCATCCAGGTTAGACTGAGCCTTATCCGCAGGGTCCAGGAACATCTCCTTGAAGAACTGGTCGTCAGGAAAACCCATGGTCTCAAACCACCTGTCACCCAGCTCAATGATCCTATCAACGATCGCCCTGGCACTTGTGACATCTAGACCAGCCTCTTCGGCATCATCGAGAATCTCACGCACATGCTGGATCATCCCAAATCCGGCATCTAAGTGCACAGAAAGTAGAGTCTCAATCAAGTGCTCAGAACCCGCACCACCACCTTCTTCGTAAAAAGAAGAGATGGCCCAACTGAAGATTCGCCCAACTCCGTTGGTCGGCTACTCATGTCATCACCCGTTGGAAGAGTAACAAAAGAACTCTTTCCAGTTGAAGCTGCTCCTGCTCGAGAAGGAATCTCAGCACGAGGTATCTCCTAAATAGTGTCAGAACTGGTCCCAGGAGTCTCTACCTCTGGATCAACCTCTGGCATCCCTTGCCCTGGTTCTGAAGGAAGCGACGGACTCTCCGCTTGTCACCTCAAAACCTGCCAAAGAAACACAAAAAGGTATAAAAATATGATCCTGTTTGAAAATCATTATCAGGGTTATTACACAAATTACCTTCTTCGACGACTGGCGGAACACTCTCTTCCTCCATGAACTCATCGGAAGCATCATCAACATTTGCGTCCATCGATGGTTCAAAGTCATCGGAATCCTGTGGCAAGTTAGCTGACAAGAAAAATGTTAGCAAACCAAGTCACAGACAAAGAAAAGAAAGCAAAAGAAGTTATACCAATTGGAGATTCTGGATTCACTCCAGAGTCCCTCGGTTCTTCTTCAGGTGCCCCGACAGGATCTGTCACCACCTCACCGGTTGGAACCTCACTGCATCGCCAAATCTTCCTCTGCAAAAAAAAAAAGAGGAGCAGCAGGAAGAGAAAACAAATCAAGACATGAAAAAATCCCGTGAAAAGAAGTGGAAAAAGAAAGAGGAAGAATCATACCTTCACCAATGGTTTCTTCTTCACGGCTTCTCTTCTCTGGAGGCTCGTCAGCATCAACTGGCATATCTTCATTGATAGTAAGAGGGACTTCTATGTCAGGAGAGTCCTCATATTGCCCCTTGCTGCGATGATGACTCCTCCTCCTCTTACTCCTGCGGGCTCGCTTCTTAGAGGAACCTGCCCCGCTGTCAAACTCAGGTTTCCCACTCGACTCCTCACTGGATGGTCTGCTCTTGCCAGTAGACTCCACGGAAGCTTGCCTTTGCGCTGCTTGCATCCAAGCACCAAGTTCGGCTTCCTCCTGTTCTAGCTGCTCTAAAGCCTCATCAGGTATTTCTCGAACAGCTTCAGAACCAATGACACCCTGGTCACCGAGAAAGCCTATCTTGTGCTTCTCTCCAGAAAGGAAGGCCCAAACTTCCTCTCGCCGGACACCATCCGACTTTCCAAGGCCCTTTGCTAGATGCCAGCTTCACATCAAGCTCCTTCTTGGAAAGCCCCTGATATGCCGAAAAGCTCTCCGCGAACCACTTCGCAAAGCCGGCAGTTAGGGAAGTCAACAACACAGGATAAGAGATCATGGTTGTAGTGTCTTCAGCACTATAGAAAGCCCATGCATTTCTCCCATCTATAAACCTCCAAAGCACTTCACCATGCTTGAAGGCACTCCAACAACGCCTTGAGAAAAACCCAACTGCAAAGCAAAGCGATAGGGTACATACGGCTGGGTGTCGACGAAAGGATGTCTGCGGTACAGCATCGTGCCGATACGTATGCTGAAAATCCACTCCTTCTCTCCGTTCGTCAAGGAGTGATGCCTTCCCGACCCCGCCCTGGTAGAGTCTCGGGAGGCACCAAAATCAAAAGCCTTCTTCCACAACTCCGGAGAAAGCTTCACTGAAGACTGCCCCATCTCGACGTCCCTGAACTGTCGGATTCTCATGCGGGCAAACAAAAGTGATTCGGACACGGCTTTGCCCTTAGCCAGCCGAATCATCAGAGGATCATCATCCTGTGCAGCACCCAGCCGGTGGAAGCCAGGACAGTGGTACACATACCACAAATAAAAGATGTGGGCTGAAAATTTCCTATTCATAGGGAGTCCAAGCCGAACCAAAAAAGCAGCAGCCTGCACTTCGGTACACAGGTAGGAGTAAAGAGCTGGCACCAAAGCAAGCTGCTCTCCAAACGCCATCCGACAAGCCGGAAAAATACAATGCGGCCTGATGTGCGTTCCATCTCCTCCAGCAAAAATAGCCTCACCAAGCCAATAAGTGAGGTAAACAGCGAGATCTCTCCGCAGTGCAATATCAGGACATATGGCGTTTGTACTCGCATAGAAATCTCTCTACTCTTCTTGCATAGCCAAGATCTTCTTCGAACTTGGATCCTGAGCCCTGGCTTCCTGGGTCACACTAACAGAAGACTCCCTGCTATCAAAAAAGTTGGGGAACAAAGAGTTAGAACTCTTCCAACTGCTGGATCTAACTTTCAAACCCTCCTTTTCCTTCAAAAAATCATAGAAGGCGACAAGCTGAAAGTATAGAAGCCTGAACTCCTCAGACTGCCCCAGCAATAAATAAGACCAGCCATAGGCTTTTGTTTGAGTTTTGAAGCCGTTTTGGGTCCTATCGCCAGTAGACTTATTTTTGTCACGATGAAGATGTCACAGCTTGATGTGCGGTCAACCGATGTCCGATTGACTTGAAATTTGACAAGGAACCTATTGGAGTCATTTTAAGATGATCCATATGCTCTGTCTTGGAAACTACGATCCCAGGGAGCTTCGCCGTCGAGAGGCCTGATTTGGCTTCCGAGCGTCAAAGTATGGTCAAATGTTGTCGAAATGACCTGAAATTTGACGTGTAGCCCTTTGAAAGCATTTTGAAACGGTCCATATGCTCTTTCTAATGAGTGATGGCCTCAGGTGGTTCTCGCCGCCGAGAGGCATGATTTAGCTGTTCAAGGGTTGATGTAGGGTCAAACATTGTCGGTTTGACTCGGAACTTGACGTGGAGCCTTTTGGATGTATTTTGAGACCATCCATAGGCTCTGATCGAAGATTTGGTGTCTCCGATGTTGTCGCCGCCGGGAGCTCCTTTTCAGCTGCCGGAGAAGCGAAGTTAGGCCAAATGATTTTGAAATGGCCCGAAATTTCTTATGTACTCATTTTTTGGCTATCTTGAAGGATAATGCAGTTTTTGTTTGATTCTGACAATATTTGATTTTTTAGAAGTAGCATTACCTATTTATGGCAGGTTGCGACTTCATGCAGCTTTTTGGATCTTGAAGAAGCAAAGTGACATTTTTGGTGTCAACAACAGACATGTGGTATTCTGACCCAGAAGAACCCTCATCTCCAAAAGAAGTACCTTACTTTGACCCAGTTTCGACGGGCGATTGAGACCATCTCATAGCAAGCCTTGAGAAGATCACCGATCAAGAAGATCCATGGAAAGGAACAAAGCCTTGGTCTGAAAATGTCTTTGAAGCCCTAGAAGGTCTCGTTGAGTTAGTAGCCTCCGAAAATATTATGGAGGAACCATGTTCGAATCTTCCAACAGAAGTTCCTAATCAAAAGATAGACTTGGGAACACCAGATAAGCCACGTCCTGTATTCATAAGCAAGAATATAAAGGATGATGAGTGCTGACACTAAAAATGTCACTTTGCCTCTTCAAAATCCAAAAAGCTACATGAAGTCGCAGCCTACCATAAATAGGCAATGCTACTTCCAAAAAATCAAATCTTGTCAGAATCAAATAAAAACTGCAAGATCCTTCAAGACAGCCAAAAGAGGGGTATACAAGAAGTTTCGGGCCATTTCAAAATCATTTGGCCTAACTTCGCTTCTCCGACAGCTGAAAAGGAGCTCCCGACGGCGAAAGCATTGGAGACACCAAATCTTCGATCAGAGCCTATGGATGGTCTCAAAATACATCAAAAAGGCTCCACGTCAAGTTCTGAGTCAAACCGACAACGTTTGACCCTACATCAACCCTCGAACAGCTAAATCAAGCCTCTCGGTGGTGAGAACCACCGAGGCCATCACTCATCAGAAAGAGCACATGGACGGCTTCAAAATGCTTACAAAGGGCTACACGTCAAATTTCAGGTCATTTCGACAATATTTGACCATACATTGACGCTCGGAAGCCAAATCAGGCCTCTCGGCGGCGAAGCTCCCCGGGACCGTGGTTTCCAAGACAAATCCTATGGATCATCTTAAAATGACTCCAATAGGTTCCCTGTCAGATTTCAAGTCAATCGGACATCGGTTGACCGCACATCAAAGCGCGACATCCCCCTCGCGATAAAAATAAGTCTACTGGCGATAGGACCCCAAACGGCCTGAAAACTCAAAAAAAGCCTATGGTTGGTCTTATTTATTGCTCAGAAGGCTTCACCCCAAATTTCAGGTCATTCCGACATCGTTTGGCCCAGTTTCAGCTTCTGACAGAAAATCAGCAACTCTACGCGACAAAGTCTTCGGCTTTCCCGAAAAATTGGAAACTTTGCACTCCAAAATGCAAGGATTCCCATCAAGTTTTCTAAAGGGAAATCAGGCCAATAAATGATAAAAAATTTTAAGAAAAGAAATACAGTAGAAAAAAGAATCGAAAAACATAAAAAACGGCAGCAAAACGGGACAAAAGAGGGGAAATCCACCCTAGGGTCGCAGACCCCTGCGACCATGGAGCCCGAAATCACCGGGTTAGCCCCGGAAGGCCCGTTTTTCATCGTTTTTCGCAATTCGAAGCTTTCGACTCCTGGGATTTTCCAAAATTCATTCTTTTGAAGGTCGAAATCCTTTGACATCCATCAAAATCATGGGTCAATCGTCAAGAGTATCAAAATCAACATTGATCGCCAACCAGTCAACCAAAAAAGTGTGCTTTCTACCCGACCGAACGAGAAATCGACAGGACAGATGGCACCAACCCGCTGTTGGCAACCAATACCTAAAGTTACATGGTCGTCCAAGGTCGATCTACATGAAGATCCATCGATGATCATCGCCAGAAGAATCTCAAAAGACGCGGCACCGCCTGTGACTATTTAACTGCTCGATGGCCACTTAATGCGATTAAATGACTAGCTTTATTACAGTCATTAATTCATTTCTTTGGACGGCCCAATCAGAAGCAAGCAAATGGGAGTTACAAGTCAATTGATTCATGGCATTTAACCCATGAAACTCCTCCCATCATCGCGATTAAAGGCGATTAAATGCCCACAATCTCCACCGGCCATTCAGAAGCCAAGAAAAAGGAGTTACAAAATAAAGGAATTAAACCCTGTAACTCTTCCCATTATGAGGCTCAATGACAATAAAAGCCCATAAACCCTCATAAATGGCTACCAAGAGCCTATAAATAGGAGAGCATTCCAAAGAATACCAGAGATCGAAAAGAATTAAACAACTTCCAAATATCAGAATCAGATCAGCTTCCAAGCACAGAAAACCTAGAGAAAGAAAGAGAGAAAACTCTGCGAAAGTTCTGCACCGGCCACCGCTACAAGGTGACAAAAGTCCCTTGGGGGGTACCCCCCCCCCCCCCCCCCCAAGGTCATTGCCTTCTCCTTCTCCCTCCAAATGGCTTAGACGTGGCTTTTCAGCCATTCTACTTAGCCTTTTATTAGACATAGGACCTCCTCTTGGTCTTTGTCCTCTAAAAATCTGAGGTTATAGCCAAGCCAAGCGAATCAAGAGCATCCTCTGTTCTCATTTGAATGGATGATGGCGAAGTCCATAGATGGCTTGCGACCGTCAATATGAACGAGTCCCCCACAAACTCCTGAGAAGTTAGATACTCCTTTTCTTGCTTTTCATTGTATTTTTTATTTTTCCAAAAGAGACAAAAATCATAACTCTTGTCTTTCATTGTTGATAAGAATTTTAAATCGGCTAGAAACGCTAAAATCTGCTATAAACGCCAAAAATCGGCTATAAATGCCAATAAAATCGCCTTTCACGGCAAATCAAGAAAAATTTCTCTTTGCTTAAATATATGTGTAATGGAAAACTTGAAAGAAGTTGATTTCCTTTTTACTTGTGAAGGTCGATCTCCGGATCACCACTTGCAATTCCAAGTAAAATAGAAAATCTGGCACACCCACACAAAAAAATGTTGATACCCGCTTCTGCCCCCCGGGCGCGAAAGGGTCGTACCCAACGGACTCCCACGTCCGCCGACCTCGGTAGCACCGAGCATGAACGCGCGGTCCATCAAGCTGGCTACACCCGATGGTACTCGTTCATTTGAGAACACGATGCTAGAAATGAAATATTTGCATATCATAGCTGTTGCTCTATGCTTATGCTTCTTTTCTGGATTCCTTGGCTACTTTCTAATTGGTGGCCTATGTTGGATTCCGTATCTAAAAAAAATGAGATGAGATTTTTTGAATTTTCTAATTCTTTGAATTTATTTCCACTCTTTCTCTTTTTAAAAAAAAATCAAAAAAATCAGATTTCTCAGTTTGGATTCAAAATTGAGAAAGCTTGATCCTTTCCTATCGTTCATCGCGCTTGCAGAAATGTTGAGCCTGTTCAAGTAAGATTTTGGGCCATCGTTTCTCTTCGATGAATTCATTAGAGATCTAAAAAAAATCAAAAAATCAGATTTCTTAGTTTGGATTCAAAATTGAGAAACCTTGATCATTTCCTATCATTCATCGTGCTTGCAGAAATGTTGAGCCTATTCAACTAAGGTTTTGGGTCATCGTTTCTCTTCGATGAGTTCATTAGAGATCTAAAAAAAAATCAAAAAATCAGATTTCTCAGTTTGGATTCAAAATCAAGAAACCTTGATCCTTTCCTATCGTTCATCGTGCTTGCAAAAATGTTGAGCTTGTTCAACTAAGGATTTGGGCCATTGTTTCTCTTCGATAAGTTCACTAGAGATCTAAAAACAAAAAAAAACAAAAAAAATCAGATTTTTCAGTTTGAATTCAAAATTGAGAAACCTTGATCCTCTCCTATCGTTCATTGTGCTTGCAGAAATGTTGAGCCTCTTCGACTAAGGTTTTGGGCCATCGTTTCTCTTCGATGAGTTCATTAGAGATCTAAAACAAAAAAACATAGACCACTAAGGTTGAACCAACTGCGTTCTTTCATCATGGTTGATTCATGAAAAGCCTTGTCCAGAGTGTGGAGACAGCTTGACTGTTCTAGGCAAGTGTCCTCCAAACGGGTTCATTAAGTAATCCTACCCTTACCTGGGGGCAATTCTATCAATCGAGATTTCATAAGACCGGGTTAGGAGGCCTATGTGTACTCTCTCGTCATTTAAATAAAAATTTTAAAATAATAAATAAAAAGTTTAAAAAATTAAAAAAAAAGATTTTTCAAAAAAAATCTTAAAAAAATAAAAATAAATAAATAAATAAAATATTTTTTTAAAAAAAATCCCAAAAAAATAAGATTTTTTCAAAAAAAAATCTTAAAAAAAAAAAAAAAACTTTCGTCATTTTTGGGTTTTGATCGGAGAAATTTTATTCTCCTCCTTTCTGAGCACTGGCGCTCGTTGAAATCGTTGAGCCCGTGTTCAGATTGGAATGCCTTTTGCTCTCTTTGATGAACCCGATTTTGACCTTTCAAAAAAAAAAACTCGGCTTTTTTGGATTCAGATCCGAGAAATTATGGTTCATTCCCTTCTGAGTACCGGCACTCGTGGAAATCGCTGAGACCGTATTTGGATCGAAATACCATATGCTCTCTCTGATGAATCCATTCTTGACCTTTCAAAACAGAGAATCTCATCTCATGGATGCGGTCTCCAAACATTTGTGTCTAGCGGTACTAGTACGCCCTTTCAGGGTCTACTTTATTCGCGACCGACACATTGTAACTCCAACCTTATATTCTTCTTACATCGAGCAAGCTCTGCTTCTCGATAAGTCGGATTTAGGTTCACAATTGCTTCTAGCAGTCACTGGGACGCTCATTCTGGGCTTACCATACCTGCGATCAGAACAATTGTACCCACTATGGCTTTTTGCCTTCTTCATATTGCTTGGGTCATATCCCTCTAGCGATTTGAAACGACAAAGCCATAGAACTTCCCATTTATGATCATTATATTCTTGTGATTACTAATGGATGTGGTCTTGTTTTAGAAATTTTTCGAAAAAACTAACAATGGCAGCTTTGCTAACCATTAATTTCGATGAGAACAAGCACCAGCTCATGCTTCAACAGAAGCAAACCATGCGCACCTACAAGCGTCCCATTAGCTGCCGAAGCGTCAACTCCCTCGGCAACTCTCTGAACTCCGGGTCGACCTTGACTCCCCGGACTATCGTTTTTGGGACGCTGGGACCATTCCTACTTCCCAAAGAACAAACTGCTCCTTCCAAGTAGCAGAAGCTCGACTCTCAACGTGTCACTACCATGACACCAAAGGCGAGCACCAAAAGGCCCGAAGCCCGTGGCACCCCCACGAAGCTTCGACCTGCAAACGACCAGGTCTATCCCAAGACTTGGTCCCCAAGACCTTCACCAAAACAAAGAAGGTCCCAAACATCCACCAAGCCAGCATACCTGGCCCCACTCAAGGAGAACTAGTTCTAACCCCCTGCCTACATGAAAGAGGAGAGACCCATCTCCAACCTGACTCCCGAGTCAACCCATCATGAGCCGGCTTGTTCTTCCAAGCCCAAAATCAAATCATGCATCACAAGGCCGGTGTAAGCACCTGCTAAGGCCTACAACCCTTCGGTTCGACCCTTCATATCTACAGGGGCCGAACTCGAAAAATTCAAAGCTTCGCTGCAACAGGCGAAGGACCGGGTTCGCATCCTATCCTTGCCCAGCTACAAAGAAGACAGGCTTGGCTGCTGCACCCGAGGGAGCACATCTTTCATTGTGAAAGCCCAGCCAGAGCTGACCGAAGCTCAAATTGCTCGTCGTATACGCCGCCGCACGTCGTATTGACAAAAGATACTAGAGAAGCAAAGGACCTAGCCTCCTACACTTCAAGTCTCTCCCAAATGGGTCGAAAAAGAATGACCCAACCAAATTGTTGCTGTCCATATGGTTGGAAAAACCAGAAGACGCCAAAAGTTCAGCAACAAAAATCCATGTCCAACGTCCGGTGACCCGCAGCGTCTCCAGGACAAGGAGACATTCAAAAGAATCCCCTGCTCCTTCAAGCAAAGGACGGCAGAGTAATCCTTCTTCAAGCTCTTCATCAAAAAGAATGAGCCCCAGCTCAGTCACCAAGACAGTTTCTTCATTCGAATCTTGAGGGATGAACGTCCTGGCTACAAATTCTGAGCCACCACCCCGCAATCCACCTCAAGATGATGCGCTCACACACATCCAGTAGTTGGAACAAAGCCAGCAGAGGATTGAAACTCTAATGGAAAACCTTCTCCTCGCCTTCCAAAATCAGGCGAATAATGAACCTCCTCCGAATAACGAGGAAAACGGAGAAGAAAATGAGTCACGCTTCCTTACCAAAAAGAACGTAAACAGTATCCTCGCAAAAGCAAAAGAAGAGGATATACTCAAGGAGCATGGGATCAAGCCACCATATCCCTTATGGATGGACTCGGTCCCATTCCCCACAAAATTCAAGCATCATACTCTCCAAACATATACAGGGAAAGGATCAGCCAGACAGCACGTCATCCACTTCAAGATCCTAACGGGAGCTATCGCGGATCAAGATGCACTCAAGATCCGCCTCTTTGCAACTACCCTAAAAGGTACGGCCTTCGACTGGTACTCCACTTTGCTGGAGGACTCCATCCAAAATCGGGTCATGCTAGAGACATGCTTCCTGACTCACTACAAAGGTGAGGATCATCCCGCTACTATGGCTCAGCTGTGCAGCCTAAAACAAGGGGAGAATGAGTCAACATATGACTTCATTCACAAGTGGAAAGCAATGGCATAAAAATGCTCTGATGTATTGCCACAAGCGTCGCTAGTCGACATCTACCGAAAAAACATGAGAGCTAGAATCCGCTCCATGATCATCGGCAACAAATCAAAGAACCTGGGAGAACTCCTAGAAACTTCCATGGAAGCTGAAACGGTGATTAAAGATCTCAACAGTCAGAAATCATCAAGAAAAGAGCCAACCGCCATTGCAACCTCAAAACCAAAGAAAAAAGAGGTCCTCAATGTGTAGACCAAGTCAGCTCCTCAGCCACCAAAGAAGGCTGAAAACAAAGCTGCTGGTAAGAGACCCGAACTCTCTGATTCCTTCAAAGAATGAGTAGAGAAGAAATACCCGTTCGATGAAGATGTTGATGAAATCTTCTGGGCCCTCGTGGCGAACGGCAAGCTCACTTTGCCTGAACCCAAAAGACCGGGTGATGTTGGCAAAACCAATGATCCTTGGTACTGTCCGTACCACCAGATGATCTCGCATCCTCTCAATCAATGCTTCGTTGTGAGGGAGAAAATAAACGAGATGTGGAAAAACGGAGTCATCACCTTTGACAAAAACTATGGGTCTGCCTCCGTCAACATGGTGACATGTGGACAAACATTGAAATCACTGAAGAAGAAGATCACTACTTCCTTCAAGGTGATAAATAGAATCCTAGCATCTGAAGAACTGGTTCCTTACCCGACACCAGACGGACAACCCATATGGGTACATCCCGATCTCTTGGAAGATGAAAATTGGGAGGTCGTGAAAACAAAGCCTACAGCTCAACAGCGAAGGCAGGCTAGGAAACATCTCCTCAAGCTCAAACGGCAAGAGAAGACCCAGCCAAAACAAGAAGTCCAAGAAAAGGTAGAGGCTCCTCTACCGCTTCACTGGAGGCAACAAAAACGTCCTTTCCAGAGACTTCAAAATGGGTAAGAAAATTCACTCTCAGTGATTTCATGCCATCCTCAATTCAAAGAAGCCACGCAGGGGGCATCATACTCTTACAATTCGGTAATTGGATTCTCCATTGATGGATACGAGTCCAGTGACACCGATGATGGATTCGAATCCAACTACACCGACGAGTGGGAGGAATCCCTTGAAACAGGAGAATATCTCTTCGATGAAGAATGGGTTCCTGAAACTCATCTTATGCTAGTAATCTGGTATAACCCCTTACAGCCACAAGGATCCTGGTCTGATGATGAAGAAGACCAAGAGGCTGTATAAGAAAATATTGTTGAACCAGCACCCGTCATTGCTCCAGTGGAACCCGACCATGTTGAGCCACGAAGAGTTGATGAAGAAGAAGATTTGGCTCCTATGCCTGATCTTGAAGAATATGCGAGGATCTTGTAGCATCTCGCTCTAGAACAAGAGCAAGACCGCGTCAACGAGCCTCCTCGCAATCCAGAGCCTGAAGTCCCTGAAGACCATCAAGTACACCCTCTATTAACTCCTAAAAATGGAGAAAATTGCTGGATAGACGATCCTCCTACATCTGAGGATGAGTCTGACTCCGATCAGGCAACGTCTCCTATTAGAGCTTCCTGTAATGTGATAATTTGGGATTATAGCTCTTCCGAAGCATCGTCTGACGAGACCACTTACACTCCGACGACGCCTAGCAATGTATCCTCTGGAGCCACCTCATCTCACGTGACTTTCACTGAGACGACACCCTCTCAGGTTTCTTCTCCTGAGACTGTGACTTCAAAGCTCACACCCTTCCTGACTGAAGAATCCCTAGCTATTAATGCTTGGGATGATGAATTAGTCAACGAAGAAGAAAGGTTGCTAGATGCTGTTCAGGACTTGTTCCCGGAAAATGTTCCGTGCAACACAATCACTGAGGATGGCAACTCTGCTGCAGATACATCCTCAGTAAATGAAAAACGACAGCCTCTTGATCTTGAAGACAATCTTCCAAATGAAGACCCTTCTCAAGAAGCTTTCGAAGTTGGTAGAGGCACCCGCTCTGGCCGAGACTACCACAAGAATTACAACCAATCTTCATTTACTTATGTAAATCCTTCGGAAAAAGATGTTGTAAGCGCCCCTAGTGGCAACAATGATGAACATGCAGGCCCCAAGGAGGCTTTCAAGTATGACTTGATTGAACATTTCAAGCACATACCTGCATGTCTGCACATCCTAGATTTATTGCGAATGTCTCAGCCCACTCGTGATAATCTCATTTCAGAATTACAAAAGCTGAATGAGGATGTCGACAAACATGCCCCGCAAGTCCCCCAAATCAAAATGGACTACTGGGTCAAAAACTCAGAAGCTTCCTCAAAGGGAGAAGAGAAGGAAACTGAGGGATCATGCGTTGAATGCCTCTCGGTTCAAAAGGCAGCCAGTGCAACCAACGCCTTCACTAAGGATGACCTCCTACTTGGCGAAACAAGGCACAACCGACCCCTGTACTTCACAGGTTACAACAAGGAAATGCCTATGCACAGAGTTCAGATCGACCCAGGTTCTGCACTCAACCTCATCTCCACTTCGGCTCTCGAAGAATTGGGCATACCACCCAGCAAGCTGAGCCACACATCTGTATCTATCTTTGGATACAATGGGAGTACTCAAAGGCCTATCGGCAAAATCAGGCTCAAATTGCAAATAGGTGATCTTATCTCTGAGGTCACCGTATATGTAATAAAAAACCCCTTCTTGCTACAACATCCTTCTCGGACGCCCTTGGATCCACGAGAATGGTGTTGTCCCTTCAACTCTAGATCAATACATCAAGTTTGTTGGCGACGACGGCATGATACATCGAGTCTTTGCGGATAGAAAACCCTTCAAAGGTAAAGAAGTCCACTTTGCAGTCTCACAGATGTATGAAGGTGAGAAAGAAGAAGAGGAGAAGCACACAGTACCATTTGCCGAAAATCTCCAGAAAGATAAAGGCAAGGCTCCTCAACAATCACCATAAAAAAACAAATCATCCGGTAAATCCAAAGAGAGCATTCAAACTCCCTTCATCATCTCCCTCGAACCTTCAAAGCCTTTGGTCATCACAACTAAAGTGAAGAAGGCAAAGCAAAAGTCTGGGGGCAAATTTGTTGTCTCTTTCGTGTCTATCATGTAAGACACGGATTCGGATTCAGAGCCAGAAGACGACACATCGTCAAGCCAAGATGACACTCAGCAAGTTCAGCCTGCTCTTACTCCAATGGAGACACCTTCTGACATAGAAGATCCTACATCAGCTTCCTTCATTGTTCCAGCAACTTCAGCAAAGGAAAAGCCGATCTTTTTCCATAGATCGGATACTTCTTCATCAAACTCCATGCTTGAACCTTTCCAAAACGAAGGTATGCCTCAACTATCCTTATATAGTACCATGGCACAAGCTATTATGAAGAAAATGGGCTATGACGCTCAAAATCCAGTCGGTTTGGGAGAAGGACGCGGTATTCTCACGCCATTAGGGCCCGTCTTGACGAAAAGCCAGCTGGAAGATTGGAGACTCTACGGTTTTGTGGAGAAATCTTCACACGGACTAGGGTATGATCCCGACACTCCCCTGAAATAGTTCACACACAAAGGCTTAAAAGTCAATTTACTGACCAAGCCTCAACATCTTAAGTCCATCAAGACATCGATCTCCCTGGATATCACTTCGATGAGTCACCTTACAAAGATCCAGGAAGCTCATCCAATTGGTACGATTCCTCTGATAAAGAAGCGGAATTGTCCGATGGCACAGACGTGTGGTCTTCTGACCCAGAAGAACCCTCGTCTCCAAAAGAAGTACCCTACTTCAACCCGGTTTCAACAGGCGATTGGGATCATCTCATAGCAAGCCTTGAGAAGATCACCGATCAAGAAGACCCATGGAAAGGAACAAAACCTTGGCTTGGAAATGCCCTTGAAACCCCAGAAGGTTTCGTAGAGCTGGAAGCCTCCGAAAATATTGTGGAGGAACCACCTTCGAACCTTCCAACAGAAGATCCTGTTCAAAAGATAGACTTGGGAACATCAGATAACCCACGTCCGGTATTCATAAGCAAGAATATAAAGGATGTTGAGTTACCCGAGTATATCGCCTTTCTTCGTGAGTTCGTTGATTGCTTTGCATGGTCTTATGCTGAAATGCCTGGCTTAGACGCCAAAATAGCAGTCCACAAACTTAATCTTCAAGAAGACATCAAGCCTGTCAAGCAGGGCCAAAGAAGATTCCATCAAGATGTGATGGATAAAATTGAACAAGAAGTTCAAAAACTCAAAAGCGTTGGCTTCATTCCTGAGGAACAACATCCTGAATGGTTGGTCAACATTGTCCTCGTGACAAAGAAAAATGGGTAGATCAGGGTCTGTATTGACTATAGAGACCTGAATGGCGCATGCCCTAAAGATGAATTTCCATTCCCCATACCAGAGGTAATGATTGAAAATACCTGCGGATTCGAGCGAATGACATTCAGTGGATGGTTTCTCTGGCCACAATCAGATAAAGATGCATCCTGAAGATGAAAAACATACATCCTTTTAGACCTCATTTGGCGTGTATTGCTACACTATCATGCCATTTAGTCTGAAAAATGTTGGTGCCATATATCAGAGGGCTATGATGAAAATATTCCAAGATATGCAGCACAAGACGGTCAAATGTTATGTTGATGACCTCGCCGTCAAAAGTAAAAGAAAAGAAGATCATCTCGAAGACCTTCGAGAAGTCTTCCTCCGGCTTCGCAAACACAAACTGCGAATGAATCCTCTGAAGTGCTTCTTCGGCGTCTCGTCGGGTAAGTTCCTCGGATTCTTAGTTCGGAAAGCTGGAATAGAGCTTGACCCCACAAAAGTCAAGGCTATTCTAGAAAAGCCCTCTCCAAGAACCTTGAGAGAACTCAAAGGGCTTCAAGGGAGATTGGCCTACATCAGACAGTTCATCTCCAATCTTTTTGGGGAAATGCCGCCCATTCTCCCAGTCGATGAAAAAATGTGTAAACTTTGTCTGGGATGCTGACTGTGAAGCTGCGTTGCAAGATATCAAGTCATACCTGACCAAACCACCAGTCTTAGCGGCCCCTATCATTGGAGAACCATTCATCTTGTACACAAGATCCCTTGATCACTCTCTGGGCGCTCTGCTTGCACAAGAAAATGATGAAAGAAATGAAGCTGCTCTATACTACCTCAGCCGCATGCTCGTAGGTGCAGAGCATCGCTACTCTCCAGTCGAAAAGGAATGCCTTGCAGTGATGTTTGCCGTACAAAAGCTGCGTCACTACTTGCTTTCCAATACAGTCTACCTGGTCTCGAGGATCAACCTCTTGAAGGTCCTTGTCATAAAAGCAGGTTCTCTCAATGCCCGACTGGCGAAATGGTCCATCCTTCTGTCACAATTTGATATTAGGTATGTACCACAAAAGGCAATCAAAGGGCAAGCTCTAGCGAACTTTATCGCAGAGCATCCATTGCCTAAAGATTCTCCACTCAGAGATGATCTCCCAGACGAACCAGTCTACAATGTGGAGACTTTCTCACAAAATGCCTCCGGGGACATGTACTTTGACGGTGCAACCAGGACAAATGGAAAAAGACAGCAGATCTCAAGAGTTAGCATCCTCTTTGTTTGCCCCGACAAATACATGATTCCACATGCTCTCTCGCTACTGGAACCATGCACAAACATTGCAGCTGAATATCAAGCTTTGATCCGAGGATTGGAACTCGCCATCGAATCCAGTATCACCATGCTGGAAATCTTTGGAGACTCTCAACTGATCGTCAACCAGATGAATCAGAAATTTGAAGTCAGGAAACCTGATTTGCTGCCTTACTACAACAAGGCACAATCGCTTCTGCAAAAGTTTGACATCTGTCACATCACCCACATTCGTAGAGGTGAAAACATACGTACAGATGCCCTGGCTAGACTTGCTGCATCTATGCCAATCCAGGAAGGGGAAAACATGCAAATCACAGTGTGCAAAAGAAGAATCCTTCCTCCTCTTAACACACACCAAGCCGTTGCTGAATGCCACCGAGTGGTTGGAAGTCGGATCTCTATCCTTCAACCTTCAATCGGCGACTGGAGGGATCCGTTCATTGATTACACTATGTTCAGAATCCTACCTGAAGACCCAAAAGAACGGGTAAGCATCCAAAGGCGAACCCCCTACTTTCATTTGGATATTCCTTCAAAAATCCTTTACACGAAATCCTTCAATGGGATACTTATATGCTGCTTGTTAAAACAAGAGGCTGAAGAAACACTCAAAGAAGTTCATGCTGGTCTTTGTGGATCTCATCAGGCTGGTCCCAAGCTCTATGATCAGATAAAAAGGTTAGGTTATTACTGACCTACCATGGTAGCTGACGCAATGCAATTTTCTAAGCGCTGCCAGCAATGCCAAGTTCATGGAGATTACATCCACATGCCTCCAGAATGGCTACACCCTACAGCGATTTCATGGCCTTTCGAAGCCTGGGGTATGGACATCATAGGTCCTATTTCTCCCCCTTCGAGCAAAGGTCATCGCTTCATCTTCGCCGTACGGATTATTTCTCCAAGTGGTCAGAAGCATTTGTGCTTAACGAAATGAAGACCTCATCGGTCCTTCAGTTCCTATGCACTAACATCATTTGTCGTTTCGGCATACCCAAAAGATTCGTCCATGATAACGGACCACAATTCCGAGATCATCGATTCTACAGGTTCTGCGACAAATACAAAATCCAAAGCTGTCCTTCGGCTCCATACAATCCGGCAGCAAACGGATTAGCAGAAGCTTTCAACAAGACACTCTGCAAAATCCTCAAGAAAGTGGTCTCTAGTCACAAAAGAGACTGGAGCGACAAACTGTCTGAAGCTTTGTGGGCCTATCAAACCATCGTTTGAGGACCAAGCCATACACACCATTCTCCTTGGTCTATGGATGCGAAGCTGTCTTACCCTTGGAAGTACAAATTCCTTCCTTGAGGGTATCCTTGTAAAATGACATGACTCAAGAAAGCATTGTCAAATTGCGACTCCATGAGCTGGACAATCTCAATGAGAGACGGCTCGAAGCTCGACAAAGCATTGAACTCTACCAAGCATGCATGGTAGGATCTTTCGACAAAAAGGTCAGGCAACGCGCTTACAAAAAGGGTGACTTGGTTCTTGAGATAAAAAGACCAATGGTCTTCGCTCACAAGTCCGAAGGCAAGTTTGAGCCAAAATGGGAGGGACCCTACATCATCGACAAGGTTTTCTCCAATGGCGCATACGAACTCCTAAACATGGAGGGTGACAGAGGTATGTTGCCCATCAATGCCAAGTTATTAAAGCGGTACTACCCTTGAAGACTTACCCAACTGGGTAAGAGCAATGCCTGTACGGCCAAAACCGGTTTCCAGGTACTTGCTCGCTAAACCCACTCTTTTTAGAATTTTCATATCAAATGTTGAAGTTTCTAGAAATTCAAACAAGCTTACTTTCACCGTTTCATTGTTCAAAAAACTTCCAAGTTTAGGAACCTTCCCCTAACTTGACCAAAATTTTCAACCCTTGAACCCAAAATTCATGGTTTGAAACAAAATTCAGGATTCAGGGATTTCCACCCTAGTCCTCCCAGCCTTTTTCCGCCAAAATGGTTTTAGGTCAAAATTTATGACCCTCGTGTCTTTAAACCAAAAAAAAAATGGTTTTTCAAAAAACCGTGGAGAAGCGACGCTTAGTCGATACTCGCACAAATCGGAAGAATGCGAACCACGTTCGACATTTCCAAAATCGCAGGGAAGCGACATTTCGTCGATACTTGCAAAATCAAACAAAAAAAAACTGTGGAGACGCAACATTTCAGTTGATATCCGCAACCCAAATTTCAAAGGTTCAAAAAAAAAAAACCCTAAAAATCGTGGAGATGCAACATTTCAGTTGATATCCACAACCCAAAATTTCAAAGGTTCGAAAAAACCAAGAAATCGTGGAGATGCAACATTGCAGTTGATATCCACAACCCAAAGGTTCAAGAAAACTGCAAATTTAAAAAATCATGGGGAAACGACATTAAGTCAGTACCCGCAAAACTAAAACTTTTTAAAAGCAAGGAAGCGACATTCCATCGATAATTGCACCCAAATCCACGAGGATGCGACATTCCATCGATACTTGCAACCGAATGAGCAAGGATGCGACATTTGATCGATACTTGTAAGACCATTCAGCAGGGAGGCGACTTTTAGTCGATACTTGCATTTTTGAAAACCAAAACCGGCTATAAATGCCACCAAAACATGCTATAAATGCCACAAACCGGCTATAAATGCCACCAAAACAGACTATAAATGCCACAAACCAGCTATAAATGCCACCAAACCGGCTATCAATCCACAAAACAAAACTGGCTATCAATGCCACCAATCAAAACTTGGCTTTCAAAAAAATCGGCTATCAATGCCACAAACCGGCTATCAATGCCACGAAATCGGCTATCAATGCCACAAAAAACCGGCTCTCATGCTGCAAACAAAATCTGGCTCCCATGACAAAAGATTTTCACAAAATGACAAGCTTTTGATCAAATCCCATTTAGCAATTGCTTTCATCACAAAAAGATTTAAGTGAGCGTAGGGAAAACAACAAAAAAGCATCCCATTTAGCAATTGCTTTTATCACAAAAATGATTTAAGTGAGCGTAGGGAAAACAAAAAAAAAAGCATCCCATCTAGCAATTGCTTTTATCACAAAAAGATTTAAGTGAGCGTAGGGAAAACAAAAAAGAAAAAAACATCCCATTTAGTAATTGCTTTTATCACAAAAAGATTTAAGTGAGCGTAGGGAAAAAAAAGCATCCCTTTTAGCAATTACTTTCATCACAAAAGGATTTAAGTGAGCGTAAGGAAAACAAAAAAAAAAGAGTACCAAAAAATACATGCGGTACAAAAAAAAGTGTTCACAAGCACTACAAAAAAAGAGAGTACCAAAAAAAAATACATGTGGTACCAAAGAAAAAAAAGAAGAAGGATAGTTTCTGCTACAAAAATCAGGAGCTCAACCAAAAATGGTTTCAGCCAAAATTTGAGCTCCTCAAGCAAACTTTTGGCATCAACCGTCAGAGTTTCCAGGGACGCTTCTTCAGGAACTTGCCATGAGATGCTGGGGAAGGCTGCAACCCTTCTTTCACACCGGGAAGCTTATCCCTAGCAGTTTTCCGTTGTTTGTACTCTTGAAACTTCCTTTCAAGAACTCGATCAGCATCTGCAACCCGGCGAATCAGAGCACTCTCCCTGTCGCGAGCCTCTGTTATAGCAGCCCACTTGGCAGCGACTTGTGCCTTTAAATGCTCAAGACGTTCCTGGCCTCATCGACCTCCCTATCAAGGATGTTAAGGTCATGTGTCAGCCCAATGATGGCTAGCTCTTCTAAGTTCTTCTCTCGGACTAGCTGCTTCCTGCTTTCTGTAGCCTTATTCAGGTCAGACTTAGCCTTATCAGCAGGGTCCAGGAACATCTCCTTGAAGAATTGGTCATCAGCAAAACCAATGGTCTCAAACCACTTATCACCTAGTGCAATGATCCTATCAACGATCGCCCTGGCACCTATGACATCCAGACCAGCCTCTTCGGCATCACCGAGAATCTCCTGCACATGCTGGATCATGCCAAATCCGGCATCCAAGTGTCCAGCAAGGAGAGTCTCAATCCAAGAGCTCAGAACCCGCACCACCACCTTCTTTGCAAAAAGAAAAGATGGCCCAGCTCAAGATTCGCCCCGCTCAGTCGGTCGGCTGCTCATGTCATGCCCCGTTGGAAGAGTAACAAAAGAACTCTTTCCAGTTGGAGCTGCTGGGGAAGAAATCTCAGCACGAGGTACCTCCTCCACCGTGTTAGAATTGGTTGCAGGAGTCTCTACCTCCGGATCAACCTCTGGCATCCCTTGCTTTGGTTCTAAAGGAAGCAATGGACTCTCCTCTGTCGCTTGAAAACCTGCCAAAGAAACACAAAAAGTATGAATATGATCCTGTTAAAAAAATCGTTATCAGGGTTATTACTATAAAATACCTTCTTCGACGACTGGCGGAACACTCCCTTCCTCCATGAACTCATCGGAATCATCGTCAACATTTGTGTCCATCGATGGTTCAAAGTCATCGGAAACCTGTGGCAAGTCAGCTGACAAGAAAAATGTTAGCAAACCAAGTCACAGACATAAAAAAAAAAAGAAGAAAGCAAATGAAGTCATACCAGTTGGAGATTTTGGAACCACTCCAGAGTTCCTCGGTTCTTCTTCTGGTGCCGCAACCGGATTCGTCACTGCCTCATCGGCAGGAACCTCAGGCATCACCAAGTCTTCATCCTCTGCTGAAAAAAAAAGGCAGCCGGGGGAGAAAGTAAATCAGAACATGGAAAAATCCCATGAAAAGAAACAGAAAGAGAAAGAGGAAGAATCATACCTTCACCGATGGCCTCTTCTTCTCGGCTCCTCTTTTCCAGAGGCTCGTCAGCATTCCCTGGCACCTCGTCATTGATAGTAAAAGGAACTTCCAAATCAGGAGAACCTTCATGTTACCCCTTGCTGCGATGATGACTTCTCTTCCTCTTACTTATGCGGGCTCGCTTCTTAGAGGAACCTGCACCGCTGTTGTAAGATCCCGACCCCAATCCTTTTGTTTAGCATTGTTTTAATCGTGGTTTGGCTTTTTAAGCGAGATTTGATTTAGTTTGATCTTGTTTTCGAGCTTGACCGGATTTTTCCTTGCCTTGGAGATTTTGAAGACCGTTGACTTTGGTTTGACCCGGTCCTTATGATTTGTATTTTTATGGGAAATTACTTTTGATTTCTAAAAATTCTGGATTTGATGTATTTTGACTCATTTGATGAAGTTTAACAACTTTCATGTTTTGACCATTTTGATTTGAAACTCAGAAATCACGTTTTTCGAGGAAAATGGGCAAAAATGACATTTTCACTAAATCTGTCCATGAATTTCGAAAATTTCAGAAATTGGGGAAAATATACTTTTTGGAAAGTAGAAATTTCGCCGATCGTTTTTGTCTTCTTCGTCGTTTTCGTTCGGGGCCCGCAAATGCCTATTTTCAGCCTTGTGAAGAATGGGACCCACAAAACCCATCTCTTAAGAAGAGGAACTCTCTTCCTCTTCCTTCATTTCCTTCTTGCACGGTTTTGAGCAAGGGTTTTTCCCTCTCCTCCCTCACTCTCTCTCTCATCTGAAACTCTCATTTGGTGGAGTCCTCTTGGAAGATTGATCTCCCCAAGTTCTTCCTCATCTCTCAAGCTTTCCAAAGACCCTATTTTCAAGATTTTTGGGCTAGAGCAAGGCTCTCATCTAAGCTCTTCTTCCTTGTTTGGATTTCTCAAGGTTTGCAATAGCTTTCTAAACTTTAGACCTTTGTTCTCCTTTTCATTTAGAGTGTTTTCATCACTCATGCAATGGGTTGTCATGGAGATTTGCAATGATTGGTTTTCTAGGGTTTCTTTTGAGCCATTTTGGGGGTTTTATGATTTTGGAGCTTGAGGCCATTAGAAGACTTTCATGGAGTGTTTTTGCATCTTCTCTTGACCAAGGCAAGTGGATTTCCAATTAATATGATGTTTTCGTGTTCTTGTTGAGTTTCATGGCTTTTTGCTCATCATGCTCTAATTCTTTATGATTTATGGATTTGCTTTGAATGAAGGAATCAATGTTATGTGGATTTGCATTTATGTTATGGTTTTACCATGTATTAGAAGCTTGTTTTTGTCGTGGTCATTTAGAAAATTTGATCTCTTTGTGTTAAGTGTTTGGGTTCAAAAGAAAGGGAGAAAACTTTGCTTTCAAAAGTGTTGTGTTTGGGCCAATTAGAATGATTTTTGGATGGGATTTGATGAGTTTGGAAGGCCAAAGGAGGGCCCAAATGATCTTGGAATTTTGTAGGAAAGGAGGGAAGAAAGAAAAATCAGAAAGGAAGAAGAAAGAGTGCATTTTTGCACTCAGCCGGACTGGGACAGAGCCCAGTCCGCTCGAGCGACCCAGTGGGCCGCTCGAGCGGACCAGGTTCTGTCTGGGCTTCGCTCGAGCGGACCCTGGGTCGCTCGAGCGAGCCCAGATCTGTCCTGGGTCCGTTTATGAATCAGTTTTTGGGCCTGTTCTTTTGGGGTTTCTTTGGGCTTCCTTGGACCTGATTCAAATCAGTTTTGGGGCCATTTCAGATCTGATATTGGGTCGTCTTTGGGCCTGACATTGGACTGTTTCAAAACCTGTTTCGTGGGCTTGATTAAGGTTCAGTTTTGGGTTGTTTAAAAATCTGTTTGTGGGCCTGGTTCAAGTCTAGTTTTGGGCTGATTTGAAAATCTGTTTTGTGGGCATTCAAAGTCAGTTTTTGGGCCAGTGTAAAACCTGATATTGGGTCATCTTAGGTTCAGTTTCGTGGGCCTGTTCAGGTTGGTTTTGGTCGCTTTAAAAATCAGTTTTTGTGGGCCTGTTCGAAGTTTGTTTGGGCTGTTTTTAAGAATTGTTTTGAAGGCCATTTAAGGATTAGTTTTGGACTGTTTTTAAACTTGTCTTGTGGGCTTGATTAAGGTTGGTTTTGGATTGTTATTGAGGACTATTTTGGACGTGTGTTAAGGCCAACTATGGGCCTACTTTAAAGAGTTTGGATTTACTTTTGATACTTGGAAATTTGTGAAATGGGAATGATGTGAGAATGAGCTTATGTGAGATTATCCGGGAACCTTTCGGGTCTCAATGCGCACTTTATCATTTAAACATTATGGATTTTCATTGGCATCAAACACATTCTTATTAATCAATGTTTAAAGGTTAAACGTGCATTGTGATGGTTCCTTAGTAAATCATTAAATCATTCTCCACTATCCATTCCATTTCAAGTCAGGAAAAATGTATTTGTATTTGTATCTGAATTTGTATTTGTTTTCTTTGGTGAACTAGTTTAAATAGCATCGATGATTTGTTATAAAATCATGTGTCTTCCCATGTTCGAAAGGGTGATCGTATGATTTTATACAAATCACCTTGATGCGTATTTGAACGGTTCACCATCGAAATTCGTATGTTTTCTCCGATTCGATTTGAAAAGAGATTTGGAGTATGTTTGTCACATTCAGGATTTCTTCGATAAGACTATTGTTTTGACAACACTAGTATTTGAAAATAAAAACCTCGAGGCAAGACGGGGCCAGAGCTATGTGGTGCGAGCCCATGAGCCAAAGAGGCTATGATTCCGAAAACAAAACCCCGAGGCAAGACGGGGCCAGAGCTATGTGGTGCGAGCCCCTGAGCCAAAGGGATCAGTATTATGTTAGATTTGTATCAGTTTGAGTTTTGAAAACTAAAGGCACCACTAGGCTTAGGTCACCTTGTCGGGCTGATCACCCGGCTTGGGATCTTTACTCTGTCCGCCAGCTGCAGCTTGGATTCTGTCTGTACCGACCATGGCAACGGTAATTATCTGCCGGTCCCATTTGTATGGCTACGGTTCTGATACTTTTGATCTGCCGGTCCCATTTGTATGGCTACGGTTCTGATCCTCTGTTTAGTACCACGTTCAGTGGCTACGCTCTGTCTGCTCTTATTACTTCGGTAATAGGAGGATTTAGCTATTTGTGGTTGCCTAGGTTTTATCTGCATATTACTTTAGTTTATGATTCTTGTCGGTTACGCTTTTGATGCTTTGATTCGTTTAATGTTTACGATATCGATCTTTGTCGTATTGTTTCCACTGTTCGTTTATTTGTCTCGATATTTATGTTCGGTCTTTCGATCATTTCAGCATGCTTTATTGTCATTATTGTTTAGACTACTTATTCGGTTTTACGATGATTTCGTCTGGTTTTATGTATGTCCTTTTATTTCATATTATTTGTTTATTTGCTTGCCAGACCGTCGTGTCTGACCCTTTTGTTTGGTGCCAGTTTCTTCTCTTTTCTGTTTGTAGGTGTTTGATCAGAGGAGGCGGTAGGACCGCCGGTCTGACGTGAGAGGCTGCCCATTGATATCATCTAGATGTCAAGTTTGGCACCGGAGTTCGTATCAAACCTTTGAGGGTAGTATTTCTGTTTAGCGGGTTATATTTTGTATGGCTATGTTAGCCTTTTTCTTTTGGGTTTGTAATTAAGACATCTGTTAATTGTAACTTGAATATGTGGGAAATAATAGTTTGTTACTACCAGCTCAGTGTGCTCTTATGTATGATTTATGCCAGTCTTATTATGAGATGGCTTTATGACATTGGTTGCGTACGACACGGAACCCGATGGCCACGGATTCCGGGTCGTAACACCATGTTTAGCTTCCGCGAAAAATATACTCTGATTGTGTTGGGATGTGATTATCCTCATTCACGCGGATCTTGGGAACTATAACAAAAAGTTTCAAATTATTCCAAAATTTCGCACCCCGAGATCGGTTCGCTGCAGGTCCCGGTTTCGGGGCGTGACAGGTTTGGTATCAGAGCTGGTTAGTTTCTAGGAAATAAAACACTCTAGAGACATTAAGACGTGTGGTGAGGACTCGTTAGATTGTGTCGATTTGTTTTCTCGTGTCTTTGTTTCTTTGGATTTGAGTCGGCTTTTCTTTCAGTTCGGGAGATTTTGCTTGTCTTTTCTTTTAGTTCTGTTGTTAGGAGATTTGGATGGCCAAATTTCCTCCTTAGTGGTGGAGAATTTTTAAAATCTCCATACTCTTGCCTAGTGTCTTTTGCCTATGCTTGTGTCGGAGACTGAGAACCCTATAGACTTAGTATGTTGTTTTCGGAGAACATCAGCAGACTCTCAGCCTTCAGCATCTTCAATGTGATTATTAAGAGAAGACTTGTGCGTTTGCCCGTCAGAGTTGGACTCGAGCAGTAGTTGAAGATCCCCTTTCAGCTAATCGGAGATCGTCATGCAATGCACTAAGGTAAGTTAATGTGGATTTTTGGGTGAACTCAGACCGTCTTTCCAAGATGAAGGACTGCAGGAGACACATTAGTTGGCAATTTTTACGAAGGGAGAAGTGACCTTAGTTAGTAAGATTTGGAGTGGTGCAAGAAACTCAGGGATTTCCTCGGATTCGACGAGCATGGTCATGGTTTTGGTTGAGAGTTTTGGTAACTTGCAGCTTAGCCGGTGTAGTTGATTCAGCAAGGGAGTACCTCAGTGGTTTGGATGTCCATTTCTTATTTAAAATGATTTTCAGGATATTTTCATCTTTATTATGTTTTCCTCAATGTCTATGATTTATTCTTGTAGTGTTTAAAAAATGGATTTATGTTTCTTCTTTGAGGCTTATTTTGAATTAAAACTATGTTACTATAGTCTTTTCACGAGTCACATGATTTTGTTTTCAAGATTGGTCTTTAAAAGCATGTAACTCAAAATTGTGTTTCTTTCTCAAAGAGTAGTGTGAGATTTCTATTTCATTGAGTTGTTTTCTTTGGCTATGTAAAATGAAATTTCTTAAAGGTTTTCGTGTTTAGATTTTATGTAGATTTCCTACATTTGTTTTAACGCTCAACTTTGTTTAGATTTTCGCAAGATTTTTATAAACAAGTGAGTTAGTTTTCAACAAGGTTTAGTATTCAATTAACACTCAGATTTCAACGAAGTTTGATGTGTAGTCATACTAAAAATATGAATTTCAAAATGAGTAATGTTGTTTCATATTCAAACTTTGATAAACTTTCTTTATTAAGTTTTATTTGATAATTCGGAAGTTCAACTTCTACTATGTTTTAAAATGATGAGATTTAACTAAGTAATAGTTTTAGTCCCTATGTTTAAAGATTTTACGAGTTGTTTTGCATCGAATGGATGGGTTGTAATAGTCTTTGGCTGGAGTTTGGTAGTGTGTGAATTGAAGGATTGAGGGATGTCAGAACGTATACTGGTTCAGTTGGAGACAAAGTAAGATGTATGAGAGGTATCAGGTAAGGGATTAAGAGCAGCAAGTAGGAATACGGAATTCCAAAATTTTTCGGGATGAAGATTTTTCGGTAAAGGCATGTCTACGATCACATCTTTGTTCAAGCATCGGAAGCACCGTGTACAGCTTCGAAGGATTTAAGGCACAGGATTCCAAGTGATAGAAAGAGACAGAATTTGCAGTTCTTTGGACCGACAGTCGCTAATGAGATAAGTAAAAGAAATGATTTAGTGCTGGAACGACAGATGACACCAAAGATGCTTAGGAGTGTTGGACACCAGTTTGGTCAGAGGTTGTCTCAGTCACCGAGGTCTAGCATAGGGTGTCAGTGTTTTCGTTTGTCTTTTTGGGTTTTCGATTTTGATTTGGTTTAAGCCATTTGGAGGACCAAATGGATTCTAAGGGGGGGAGGATGTAAGATCCCGACCCCAATCCTTTTGTTTAGCATTGTTTTAATCGTGGTTTGGCTTTTTAAGCGAGATTTGATTTAGTTTGATCTTGTTTTCGAGCTTGACCGGATTTTTCCTTGCCTTGGAGATTTTGAAGACCGTTGACTTTGGTTTGACCCGGTCCTTATGATTTGTATTTTTATGGGAAATTACTTTTGATTTCTAAAAATTCTGGATTTGATGTATTTTGACTCATTTGATGAAGTTTAACAACTTTCATGTTTTGACCATTTTGATTTGAAACTCAGAAATCACGTTTTTCGAGGAAAATGGGCAAAAATGACATTTTCACTAAATCTGTCCATGAATTTCGAAAATTTCAGAAATTGGGGAAAATATACTTTTTGGAAAGTAGAAATTTCGCCGATCGTTTTTGTCTTCTTCGTCGTTTTCGTTCGGGGCCCGCAAATGCCATTTTCAGCCTTGTGAAGAATGGGACCCACAAAACCCATCTCTTAAGAAGAGGAACTCTCTTCCTCTTCCTTCATTTCCTTCTTGCACGGTTTTGAGCAAGGGTTTTTCCCTCTCCTCCCTCACTCTCTCTCTCATCTGAAACTCTCATTTGGTGGAGTCCTCTTGGAAGATTGATCTCCCCAAGTTCTTCCTCATCTCTCAAGCTTTCCAAAGACCCTATTTTCAAGATTTTTGGGCTAGAGCAAGGCTCTCATCTAAGCTCTTCTTCCTTGTTTGGATTTCTCAAGGTTTGCAATAGCTTTCTAAACTTTAGACCTTTGTTCTCCTTTTCATTTAGAGTGTTTTCATCACTCATGCAATGGGTTGTCATGGAGATTTGCAATGATTGGTTTTCTAGGGTTTCTTTTGAGCCATTTTGGGGGTTTTATGATTTTGGAGCTTGAGGCCATTAGAAGACTTTCATGGAGTGTTTTTGCATCTTCTCTTGACCAAGGCAAGTGGATTTCCAATTAATATGATGTTTTCGTGTTCTTGTTGAGTTTCATGGCTTTTTGCTCATCATGCTCTAATTCTTTATGATTTATGGATTTGCTTTGAATGAAGGAATCAATGTTATGTGGATTTGCATTTATGTTATGGTTTTACCATGTATTAGAAGCTTGTTTTTGTCGTGGTCATTTAGAAAATTTGATCTCTTTGTGTTAAGTGTTTGGGTTCAAAAGAAAGGGAGAAAACTTTGCTTTCAAAAGTGTTGTGTTTGGGCCAATTAGAATGATTTTTGGATGGGATTTGATGAGTTTGGAAGGCCAAAGGAGGGCCCAAATGATCTTGGAATTTTGTAGGAAAGGAGGGAAGAAAGAAAAATCAGAAAGGAAGAAGAAAGAGTGCATTTTTGCACTCAGCCGGACTGGGACAGAGCCCAGTCCGCTCGAGCGACCCAGTGGGCCGCTCGAGCGGACCAGGTTCTGTCTGGGCTTCGCTCGAGCGGACCCTGGGTCGCTCGAGCGAGCCCAGATCTGTCCTGGGTCCGTTTATGAATCAGTTTTTGGGCCTGTTCTTTTGGGGTTTCTTTGGGCTTCCTTGGACCTGATTCAAATCAGTTTTGGGGCCATTTCAGATCTGATATTGGGTCGTCTTTGGGCCTGACATTGGACTGTTTCAAAACCTGTTTCGTGGGCTTGATTAAGGTTCAGTTTTGGGTTGTTTAAAAATCTGTTTGTGGGCCTGGTTCAAGTCTAGTTTTGGGCTGATTTGAAAATCTGTTTTGTGGGCATTCAAAGTCAGTTTTTGGGCCAGTGTAAAACCTGATATTGGGTCATCTTAGGTTCAGTTTCGTGGGCCTGTTCAGGTTGGTTTTGGTCGCTTTAAAAATCAGTTTTTGTGGGCCTGTTCGAAGTTTGTTTGGGCTGTTTTTTAAGAATTGTTTTGAAGGCCATTTAAGGATTAGTTTTGCACTGTTTTTAAACTTGTCTTGTGGGCTTGATTAAGGTTGGTTTTGGATTGTTATTGAGGACTATTTTGGACGTGTGTTAAGGCCAACTATGGGCCTACTTTAAAGAGTTTGGATTTACTTTTGATACTTGGAAATTTGTGAAATGGGAATGATGTGAGAATGAGCTTATGTGAGATTATCCGGGAACCTTTCGGGTCTCAATGCGCACTTTATCATTTAAACATTATGGATTTTCATTGGCATCAAACACATTCTTATTAATCAATGTTTAAAGGTTAAACGTGCATTGTGATGGTTCCTTGGTAAATCATTAAATCATTCTCCACTATCCATTCCATTTCAAGTCAGGAAAAATGTATTTGTATTTGTATCTGAATTTGTATTTGTTTTCTTTGGTGAACTAGTTTAAATAGCATCGATGATTTGTTATAAAATCATGTGTCTTCCCATGTTCGAAAGGGTGATCGTATGATTTTATACAAATCACCTTGATGCGTATTTGAACGGTTCACCATCGAAATTCGTATGTTTTCTCCGATTCGATTTGAAAAGAGATTTGGAGTATGTTTGTCACATTCAGGATTTCTTCGATAAGACTATTGTTTTGACAACACTAGTATTTGAAAATAAAAACCTCGAGGCAAGACGGGGCCAGAGCTATGTGGTGCGAGCCCATGAGCCAAAGAGGCTATGATTCCGAAAACAAAACCCCGAGGCAAGACGGGGCCAGAGCTATGTGGTGCGAGCCCCTGAGCCAAAGGGATCAGTATTATGTTAGATTTGTATCAGTTTGAGTTTTGAAAACTAAAGGCACCACTAGGCTTAGGTCACCTTGTCGGGCTGATCACCCGGCTTGGGATCTTTACTCTGTCCGCCAGCTGCAGCTTGGATTCTGTCTGTACCGACCATGGCAACGGTAATTATCTGCCGGTCCCATTTGTATGGCTACGGTTCTGATACTTTTGATCTGCCGGTCCCATTTGTATGGCTACGGTTCTGATCCTCTGTTTAGTACCACGTTCAGTGGCTACGCTCTGTCTGCTCTTATTACTTCGGTAATAGGAGGATTTAGCTATTTGTGGTTGCCTAGGTTTTATCTGCATATTACTTTAGTTTATGATTCTTGTCGGTTACGCTTTTGATGCTTTGATTCGTTTAATGTTTACGATATCGATCTTTGTCGTATTGTTTCCACTGTTCGTTTATTTGTCTCGATATTTATGTTCGGTCTTTCGATCATTTCAGCATGCTTTATTGTCATTATTGTTTAGACTACTTATTCGGTTTTACGATGATTTCGTCTGGTTTTATGTATGTCCTTTTATTTCATATTATTTGTTTATTTGCTTGCCAGACCGTCGTGTCTGACCCTTTTGTTTGGTGCCAGTTTCTTCTCTTTTCTGTTTGTAGGTGTTTGATCAGAGGAGGCGGTAGGACCGCCGGTCTGACGTGAGAGGCTGCCCATTGATATCATCTAGATGTCAAGTTTGGCACCGAAGTTCGTATCAAACCTTTGAGGGTAGTATTTCTGTTTAGCGGGTTATATTTTGTATGGCTACTGTTAGCCTTTTTCTTTTGGGTTTGTAATTAAGACATCTGTTAATTGTAACTTGAATATGTGGGAAATAATAGTTTGTTACTACCAGCTCAGTGTGCTCTTATGTATGATTTATGCCAGTCTTATTATGAGATGGCTTTATGACATTGGTTGCGTACGACACGGAACCCGATGGCCACGGATTCCGGGTCGTAACACCATGTTTAGCTTCCGCGAAAAATATACTCTGATTGTGTTGGGATGTGATTATCCTCATTCACGCGGATCTTGGGAACTATAACAAAAAGTTTCAAATTATTCCAAAATTTCGCACCCCGAGATCGGTTCGCTGCATGTCCCGGTTTCGGGGCGTGACAGCTGTCAGAGTCAGGTCTCCCACTTGACTCCTCACTGGATGGTCTACTCTTGCCAGTAGACTCCACGGAAGCTCACCTCTGTGCTGCTTGCATCCAAGCATCAAGCTCAGCTTCCTCTTGTTCTAGCTGCTCTAAGGCCTCATCAGGTACTTCCCGGACAACTTCAGAACCAATGATGCCCTGGTCACCGAGATAACCTATCTTGTGCTTCTCTCCAGAAAAGAAGGCCCAAACTTCCTCTCGCAGGACGCCATCCGACTTTCCAAGGCCTTTTCCAGATGACAGCTTCACTTCAAGCTCCTTCTTGGAAAGCCCTCGATATGCCGAAAAGCTCTCCGCGAACCACTTCATGAAGCCGGCAGTTCGAAAAGTCGACAACACAGGATAAGAAATCATGGCAGTAGTGTCTTCAGCACTATAAAAAGCCCATTCATTTCTGCCATCCTGTAAACCTCCAAAGCATTTCACCATGCTCGAAGGCGCTCCAACAATGCCTTGAGAAAAGCCCAATTGTAGAGCAAAGCGAGAATGTACATACGGCTGGATGTCAACGAAAAGATGTTTATGGTACACCATCGTGCCGACACGTATGCTGAAAAGCCACTTATTCTTTGCATTTGTAAAGGAGTAATGCCTTCCCGACCCCACCCTGGTAGAGTCTTGGGAGGCACCAAAGTCAAAGGCCTTCTTTCGCAACTCCGGAGAAAGCTTCACTGAAGATTGCCCCATCTCGACGTCCCTGAACCGTCGGATCCTCATGCGGGCAAACAAAATTGATTCGGACACGACTTTGCCCTTTGCCAGTCGAATCATAAGAGGATCATCATCCTGTGCAGCACCCAGCCGGTGGAAGCCAGGACACTGGTATACAAACCACGAATAGAAGATATGGGCTGAAAATACCATGTTCATGGGAAACCCAAGCCAAACCAAAAAAGCAGCAGCCTGCAGTTCGGTGCACAAGTAGGAGTAAAGAGCTGGCACCAAAGCAAGTTGCTCTCCAAACGCCATCTGACAAGCCGAAAAAATACAATCCGGCCTAATGTGCGTTCCATCTCCTCCAGCAAAAATAGCCTCACCTAGCCAAATGTGAGCTAAACAACGAGATCTCTCCGCAGTGCAATGTCAGGACATATGGCGTTTGTACTCGCAAAGAAATCTCTCAACTCTTCTTGCATAGCCAAAATCTTCTTCGAACCCAGATCCTTAGCCCTGTCTTCCCTGGTCATGCTATCAGAAGGCTCCCCACTTTCAAAGAAGTTAGGAGACGAAGAGCTAAAACTCTTCTAACTGCTGGATCTTACTTTTGAGCCCTCCTTCTCCTTCAAAAAATCATAGAAGGCGACGAGCTGAAAGTACAAAAGCCTGAACTCCTCAGACTGTTCCTTAATAACGCTGTCCATTGACATAAACTCCTTATAGAGTCTACCAAGGATGGGCAATCCAGTAATGGCGCTCAGCTCCTTCAAAGAGAAACCAATCTCACCATTCGTCACAACGAAGTATTGGTTTATGGAAGGAATGACTCCAACACAGCCATGAAGGCCTCGTCGGAAAAGATCACGGTCTCCCTAAAGGCGTGGACCGCGTCAAAAATCCCGGCTTCCTTCAAAATGGCACCACCAATCAACAGGAAGCGATCAGTCCACAATTTCCACTCGGGGTCAGCACTAAAACGGCCACGAAGTCGAAAAGGTTTCACCCAATTGCTGCCGTCACCGCTGAAAATGCCAAGGCCCACCGGTCCCAAATCGACTAACGGATAATCAGAGCCCTGGTAGCCACTGGCCGGCATCAAAATTTCCATGTCAGCAGGCGATTTGTCCTCATATCCAGGAGAACCGCAAACAAAAACCCCGGTCTTGATTACATTTGTCCTTTTCACCCAGCTTGGAGGATCTTCCCTCTTAGAGCATGTGGGAGCAAGGCTCATAATCGAGACGGTGCGATCAAACGTTGACCGGGTAGCAACAGTCTTCTTCTCACCATCAGCTGTGAAAAAGAACTAAAAACATCTCCTCTGGTATGTCACGTCGTCAGGGACTGCATCACCAAAGAAGAAGGTAGGCTTGGGCAAAACCCTCTGATCGTCTATCAACCATGGACGACTGCTTACCATGATCTTATAAAACTCCTCTCCCTAGAGAGTGATTAGTCGTTGTCTCATCTCATCTTTGTTGAGAGAGTCGCACTCTTCGAGGTTTCTCTCAACATACTGGACCTTCTCCCAGGCCTGCTGAACGGCCGGATTAGAAGATCTAGCAGATCGACGAGGTACGCTTGTAGCAGGCTCTCTACCCTTGTTCGTTCTGGAGGAACCACCTGCAAAGGATGGAAAAGAAATAGATCATCATCAAAATGACATAATTTCGCTAAAAAAAATCTGGCAAAATTTTGACATGACTCCGGGGCAATTCCAAAGAAAAAGGAAATACCCCGAAAGAAATAGAAAGCTTGAAGATGGGTTCAACATTGCTGCAAGCTCCGAAACTCCAAACTTTCGAAACCTCAAAGTCTCCGCAAAATCAGGAAGGGCTCAACATCGCTGCGAGCTCCAAATTCCCAAATTTGCAAAAACTTTCAGGTATGCTATCATATCATGCTACAAATTCAATTTAAAAAAAAATACATGCATGAACATCTTGGTTTGCCAAAAAATGCATTATCATGATGAGCGAAAAAAAAAAGAGAAGAAACTTTCTAAAAAAAAGGGAGAAAGAAAAGAAAAAAAAAGAAACAAAAAAAAAGGGGACTGGCCCACAGGCCACGTGGCCGTACGGCCAGATCCGTACGGCCCACAAAAGAAAAAAAAACGTGCAAAAAAAAAAAGGAAAGCACGAGAAAAAAAAGCATGTGTAAAAAAAAAGAGAAAACACGTGGAAAAGAAAAGAAAAAGAAGAAAAGAAAAGAAAGAACTTTTTTTTCCTGCAATGGAGTTTTCTTGAAAAAGGGAACTTACTTGAAGCCATTGATGGAGAAGAAGAAGACAGTCTTGAAGATCTTTAAGAAGAACTCTTGGTCTTGAAGCCCTCTTGGGATTGTTGCAAAAAAAAAGCAAGAAGAGAAAGAGATCTAACCTCCTCCTTGCTTTTATAGAAGAGAGTAAACCAAAGAAGGAAAGAAGAAAGAGGTAAGTGTTACTAATTAGTAACCTTACCAAAAGAAAGAAATTAGAAAGATTCTTTCCCAAAAGAAAGATATCTTGAGGGATTCTCTCCCAAAAAAGAAATCAATGAGAGATTTTCTCCCAAAAGATAGGAGATTCGAGATATTCTCTCCCAAAGAAAGATATCTTGAGATATTCTCTCCCAAAATAAAGGGAACATGAGAGATTCTCTCCAAATAAAGATATTCTTAGATATTCTCTATCCAAAGGAGATATTTTTAGATATTCTTTATAAAAATGACACCATATGAGATCTAAGCCATTCCAAAAAGGTTAAGGTCCCATGGGTTAGCCCATATGAGCCAGGTTTGACCACCTAGGCACTAAAAGAAAAATTGGGGCTTTTAGTCAAAGAGAAATCCCTCTTACCAAGAGCATACAAAAATGGTTCCATGCCTCTTTTGAGTTGATTAGACCATACAGAAAAGAATTCCAAGCCCCATGAGCTTCCAAAAATCAAACCATCCAGCCTCATATACCAAATTGAGCCAAAATCTTGAAATTGACATTCCACAAAAATCCAAACCCAATCTTGGTCCCCTAACTTGCCACATACAGCTTGTTAGGTCACAAGACCAAAATCAAAAACCAAATCCTGATCCCCCAACATTCCACATACAGCTTATTGGGTCACACGGTAAAAGCCAAACCTGACCCCCTAACCTGCCACATACAGCTTGTTAGGTCACGAGGTCAAAAACAAAAACCCAAATCCACATCCCTGATGTCATCTTCAAAACTTTGCCTCGAGATGGTATGTGATCCCTTTCACTACCATAAAAATTCCCCTGGAAGCTCAAAAGGCTACAATACCAAAAGAAAGACTGCTCAAAGACTCTTGGTCAGGTCATAAGCTCTCCTTAAAAAATCTCCTCCAGGCACATCGACTACAAAAGTTAAGCAACTCGTCGCTGCACCTCGAGGGGGCATTTGTTGACCCTAAAAATATCACTTTACCTCTTCAAAAACTAAAAAGCTACATGAAGTCGCAGCCTGTCATAAATAGGCAATGCTACTTCCAAAAAATCAAATCTTGTCAGAATTAAATAAAAACTGCAAGATCCTTCAAGACAGCCAAAAGAGGGGTACACAAGAAGTTTCGGACCATTTCAAAATCATTTGGCCTAACTTCACTTCTCCGACAGCTGAAAAGGAGCTCCCGGCGGTGAAAGCATTGGAGACACCAAATCTTCGATCAGAGCATGTGGATGGTATCAAAATACATCCAAAAGGCTCCACGTCAAGTTCCAAGTCAAACTGACAACGTTTGACCCTCCATCAACCCTCAAACAACTAAATCAAGCCTCTCGGTAGCGAGAACCACCGAGGCCATCACTCATCAAAAGAGCACATGGACGGCTTCAAAATGCTTACAGAGGGTAAAAGGTCAAGTTTCATGTCATTTCGACAACATTTGACCATACTTTGATGCTCAGAAGCCAAATCAGGCCTCTCGGCGGCGAAGCTCCCCATGACCGTGGTTTCCAAGACAAATCCTATGGATCATCTTAAAATGACTCCAATAGGTTCCCTGTCAGATTTCAAGTCAATCGGACATCGGTTGACCGCACATCAAAGCGCGACATCCCCCTCGCGACAAAAACAAGTCTACTGGTGATAGGACCCCAAACGGTATCAAAACTCAAACAAAATCCTATGGTTGGTCTTATTTATTGCTTAGAAGGCTTCACCAAAAATTCCAGGTCATTCCAACATCGTTTGACCCAGTTTCAGCTTCTAACGGAAAATCGGCAGCTCTACGCGACAAAGTCTTCGGCTTTCCCGGAAAATTGGAAACTTTGCACTCCAAAATGCAAGGATTCCCATCAAGTTTTCTACAAGGAAATCAGGCCAATAAATGATAAAAAATATCATGAAAACAAATACAGAAGAAAAAAGAATCGAAAAACATAAAAAACGGCCGCAAAACGGGACAAAAGGGGGGAAATCCCCCCCAGGGTCGCAGACCCATGCGACCATGGAGCCCGGAATCACCGGGTGAGCCCTAGAAGGCCCATTTTTTGTCGTTTTTCGTGATTCGAAGCTTCCAACTCCATGAATTTTCCAAAATTCATACTTCTGAAGTGCCAAATCCTTTGACATCCGTCAAAATCACGGGTCAATCGTCAAGAGTATCAAAATCAACATTGATCGACAACCGGTCAACCAAAAAACTGTGCTTTCTACCCGACCAATCGAGAAATCGACAGGACAGAGGGCTCCGACCCGTTGTTGGCAATCAATACCTGAAGTTACATGGTCATCCGATGTCGATCTACATGAAGATCCATCGATGATCATCGCCAGAAGAATCTCAAAAGACGCGGCACGGCCCACGACTCTTCAACTGCTCGACGACCACTTAATGTGATTAAATGACTAGCCTTATTACAGTCATTAATTCATTTCTTTGGACGGCCCAATCAGAAGCAAGCAAATGGGAGTTACAAGTCAATTGATTCATGGCATTTAACCTATGAAACTCCTCCCATCATGGCGATTAAAGGCGATTAAATGCCCTCAATCTCCACCGGCCAATCAGAAGCCAAGAAAAAGGAGTTACAAAAGAAAGGAATTAAACCCTGTAACTTCTCCCATTATGCGGCTTAATACAATAAAAGCCCATAAACCCTCCTAAATGGCTACCAAGAGCCTATAAATAGGAGAGCATTCCAAAGAATTCCAGAGATCGGAAAGAATCAAACAACTTCCAATGATCAGAATCAGATCAGCTTCCAAGCACAGAAAACCCAAAGAAAGAAAGAGAGAAAACTCTGCGAAAGTTCTACACCGGCCACCACTACAAGGTGACAAAAGTCCCTTGGGGAGTACCCCCTAAGGTCCTTGCCTTCTCCTTCTACCTCCAAATGGTTTAGACGTGGCTTTTCAGCCCGTCTACGTAGCTTTTTATTGGACATAGGACCTCCTCTTGGTCTTTGTCCTCTAAAAATCTGAGGTTATAGCCAAGCCAAGCGAATTAAGAGCATCCTCTGTTCTCATATGCATGGATGATGGTGAAGTCCATACATGGCTTGCGACCGTCAGTGTGAACGAGTCCTCCACAATCTCCTGAGAAGTTAGATCCTCCTTTTCTTGCTTTTCATTGTATTTTGTATTTTTCCAAAAGAGAAAAAAATCACAACTCTTGTCTTTCATTGTTGATAAGAATTTTAAATCGGCTATAAATGCCAAAATCGGCTATAAACGCCAAAAATCGGCTATAAATGCCAAAATCGGCTATAAATGCCAAAAAAAATCACCTTTCACGGCAAATCAAGAAATGTCTCTTTGCTTAAATATATGTGCAATGGAAAAGTGGAAAGAAGTTGATTTCCTTTTTACTTGTGAAGGTCGATCTCCGGATCACCACTTGCAATTCCAAGTAAAATAGAAAATCTGGCACACCCACACAAAAAAAATGTTGATACCCGCTTCTGCCCCCTTGGCGCAAAAGGGTCATACCCAACGGACTCCCACGTCCGCCGACCTCGGTAGCATCGAGCATGAACGTGCAGTCCATCAATGAGTTACCTGAGTATATTGCTTTTCTTCGTGAGTTTGTTGATTGCTTTACATGGTCTTTCGTTGAAATGCCTGGTTTAGACCCCAAAGTAACAGTCCACAAGCTCAATCTTCAAGAAGACATCAGGCCTGTCAAACAAGGCCAAAGAAGATTCCGTCCAGATGTGATGGGTAAAATTGAACAAGAAGTTCAAAAACTCAAAAGCGTTGGCTTCATCCGAGAGGAACAGCATCCTGAATGGTTGGCCAACATTGTCCCCATGACAAAGAAAAGTGGGCAGATCAGGGTCTGTATTGACTATAGAGACCTGAATGACGCCTGCCCTAAAGATGAATTCCCACTCCCCATACCGGAGGTGATGATTGACAATACCCGCTGATTCGAGCGAATGACATTCATGGATGGCTTCTCTGGCTACAATCAGATAAAGATACATCATGAGATGAAAAACACACATCATTTTGGACTCCATTTGGCGTGTATTACTACACTGTCATGCCATTTGGTCTGAAAAATCCTGGTGCCACATATTAGAGGGCTATGATGAAAATATTCCAAGATATGCAGCACAAGACGGTTGAATGTTACGTTGATGACCTCGTTGTCAAAAGCAAAAGAAAAGAAGATCATCTCAAAGACCTTCGAGAAGTCTTCCTCCGGCTTTGCAAACACAAACTGTGGATGAATCTCCTGAAATGCTTCTTCGGCGTCTCATTGGGTAAGTTCCTTGGATCCCTAGTTCGGAAAGCTGGAATAGAACTTGACGCCATCAAAGTCAAGGCTATTCTAGAAATGCCCTCTCTAAGAACCTTGAGAGAACTGAAAGGGCTCCAAGGAAGATTGGCCTACATCAGACGGTTCATCTCCAACCTTTCGGGGAAGTGTCGTCCATTCTTTCGATTGATGAAGAAACGTGTAAACTTTGTCTGGGTTGCTGATCATGCCAAATCTAGCATCCAAGTGTCCAGAAAGGAGAGTCTCGATCCACGAGCTCAACACCAGTTCCAGCACCTTCTTCGCAAATTGAAGAGATGAACCGGATGAAGATTCACCCTTCTTCGTCGGTCGGCTGCTCATGTCATGCCACATTGGAAAAGTAATAAAAGAACTCTTTCCAATTGGAACCACTAGGGAAGGAATCTCAGCACGAGGTCTGATGGACCGCGCTCCTGCTTGGTTCCTACCGAGGTCGGCGGACGTGAGAGTCCGTCGGGTCCGACCCTTTCGTAACCGGGGGGCAGGGGCGTGCATCAACATTTCTTTTTTTGTGGGTGTGCCAGATTTTCTATTTTACTTGGAATTGCAAGTGGTGATCCGGAGATCAACCTTCGCAAGTAAAAAGGAAATCAACTTCTTTCAAGTTTTCCATTGCACATATATTTAAGAAAAGAGACATTTTCTTGATTTGCCGTGAAAGGCGATTTTTTGGCATTTATAGCCGATTTTGGCGTTTATAGCCAATTTTTGGCGTTTATAGCCGATTTTTGGCGTTTATAGCCGATTTTGGCGTTTATAGCCGATTTACAATCCTTATCAACAATGAAAGACAAGAATTGTGATTTTCGTCTCTTTTAAAAAAATACAAACTACAATGAAAAGCAAGAAAAGGAGGATCTAACTTCTCAGGAGATTGTGGAGGACTCGTTTAGATTGACGGTCGCAAGCCATATGTGGGCTTCGCCATCATCCATGCAGATGAGAACAGAGGATGCTATTGATTCGCTTGGCTTGGCTATAACCTCGGGTTTTTAGAAGACAAAGACCAAAGGAAGGTCCTATGTCCAATAAAAAACCGAGTAGACGGGCTGAAAAGCCATATCTAAGCCATTGGAGGCAGGAGGAGAAGGCAAGGACCTTGGGGGGGGGTACCCCCCCAAGGGACTTTTATCACCTTGTTGCGGTGGCCGGTGTAGAACTTCCGCAGAGTTTTCTTTCTTTTTCTTTTCTCTGGATTTCTGACAGCTGTCTGATGTTTGTTGTGTGTTTTTTCCGATCTTTGCTGATGATCTGATTCCTTTGGAGTGCTCTCCTATTTATAGGCTCTTGGTCGCCATTTAGGAGAGCTTATGGGCTTTTAATGTCATTAAGCCACATAATGGGAGGAGTTACAAAATTGAATTGTTTATTTTGTAACTCCTTTTTCTTGGCTTCTGATTGGCCGGAGGAGATTGAGAGCATTTAATCGCCTTTAATCGCCATGATGGGAGGAGTTTCATGGGTTAAATGCCATGAATCTCTTGACTTGTAACTCCCAAATGCTTGCTTCTGATTGGGCCGTCCAAAGAAATGGATTAATGACTGTAATAAAGCTAGTCAATTAATCGCATTAAGTGGTCGCCAAGCAGCTGAAGAGTCGCGGGCCGTGCCATGTCTTTTGGAATTCTTCTGTCGATGATCATCGATGGATCTTCATGTAGATCGACATCAGATGACCATGTAATTTCAGGTGCTTGTTGCCAACAGCGGGTCGGTGCCATCTGTCCTGTCGATTTCTCGATCGGTCGGGTGGAAAGCACACTTTTTTTTGGTTGACCGGGTGGCGATCAATACTGTCTTCGATACTCTTGATGATTTACCCGTGTTTTGGACGGATATCAGAGGACTTGGTGTCTCAAAAGGATGAATTTTGGAAAGTACCAGAGGCTGGGCTTCTCGAATCGCGAAAAAACGGCGAAAACCGGGGTTTCCGGGGCTTTCCCGGCGACCCCGGGGTCCATGGTCGCCGGCGACCCTGGCCCAGGGTCGCAGGGGCCTGCGACCCTGGGGGGGTTTTCCCCCTTTCTAGTCCCGTTTTGCGTCCGTTTTTGCTTTTTTCTGATTCTTTTTTCTTCTGTACTTTTCTTTGACATTTTGATCATTTATTGGCCTGATTTCTTTGTAGGAAACCTGATGAGAATCCTTGCATTTTATTTTGCAAAGTTTCCAATTTCCTGAGAAAGCCGAAGACTTTGTCGCGCAGAGCTGCCGATTTTCTGTCAAAAGCTGAAACTGGGTCAAACGATGTCAGAATGACCTGAAATTTGGTGTGAAGCCTCCTGAGCAATAAATAAGACCAACCATAGGCTTTTGTTTGAGCTTCGAAGCCGTTTGGGGTCCTATCACCTGCAGACTTGCTTTTTGTCGCGATGAAGATGTTGCGGTTTGATGTGCGGTCAACCGATGTCCGATTGACTTGAAATTTGACAGGGAACCTATTGGAGTCATTTTAAGATGATCCATAGGTTCTGTCTTGGAAACCATGGTCCCGGAGAGCTTTACCACCGAGAGGCTTGATTTGGCTGTCGGAGAAGCGAAGTTAGGCCAAATGATCTTGAAATGGCTTGAAACTTCTTGTGTACTCCTCTTTTGGCTGTCTGGATGAATCTTGCAGTTTTTGTTTGATTCTGACAAGATTTGATTTTTGGAAGCAGCATTGCCTATTTATGGCAGGTTGCGACTTCATGTAGCTCTTTGGATCTTGAAAAGGCAAAGTGACATTTTTGGTGTCAACAAATGCCCCCTCGAGGTACAGCGGCGAGTTGCTTAACTTTTGTAGTCGATGTGCCTCGAAGAGATTTTTTGAAGGAGAGCCTGTGACTTGACCAAGAGTCTTTGAGCAATCTTTCTTTTTGGTATTTGTAGCCTTTTGAGCTTCCAGGGGAATTTTATGGTAGTGAAAGGGATCACGTACCATCTCGAGGCAAAGTTTTGAAGATGACATCAGGGATATGGATTTGGGTTTTGACCTTGTGACCTAACAGGCTATATATGGCAGGTTAGGGGGTCAGGTTTGGTTTTGATCGTGTGACCCAACAAGCTGTATGTGGAATGTTGGGGGATCAATTTTGGTCTTGATCTTGTGACCTAACAGGCTGTATGTGGCAAGTTAGGGGATCAGGTTTTGGTTTTTGGTTTTGGTCTTGTGACCTAACAGGCTGTATGTGGCAAGTTAGGGGACCAGGATTTGGTTTGATGGAATGTCAATTTCAAGAATTTGGCTCAATTTGGTAGATGAGGCTGGATGGTTTGATTTTGGAAGCTCATGGGGCTTGGAATTTTCTTTTGTATGGTCCAATCAACTCAAAAGAGGCATGGAACCATTTTTGTATGCTCTTGGTAAGAGGGATTTCTCTTTGACTAAAAGCCCAAAAAATTTTTCTTCTTTTTTTTTTTTTTTTTTGTGCCTAGGTGGTCAAACCTGGCTCATATGGGCTAACCCATGGGACCTTAAGCTTTTGAAATGGCTTAGATCTCATATGGTATCATTTTTGTAAAGAATATCCAAAAATATCTCATTTGGATAGAGAATATCTAAGAATATCTTTACTTGGAGAGAATCTCTCATGATCCCTTTATTTTTGGGATAGAATATCTCAAGATATCTTTCTTTTGGGAAAGAATCCATCATAGATTGATTTTAAGAGAAAATCTCTCAATATCCCTTTATTTTGGGATAGGATATCTCAAGATATCTTTCTTTTGGGAAAGAATCCGTCATAGATTGATTTTTGGGAGAAAATCTCTCAATATCCCTTTATTTTGGGATAGGATATCTCAAGATATCTTTCTTTTGGGAAAGAATCCGTCATAGATTGATTTTAGGAGAAAATCTCTCAATATCCCTTTATTTTGGGATAGGATATCTCAAGATATCTTTCTTTTGGGAAAGAATCCGTCATAGATTGATTTTAGGAGAAAATCTCTCAAGATATCTTTCTTTTGGGAAAGAATCTTTCTAATCTCTTTCTTTTGGTAAGGTTACTAATTAGTAACACTTACCTCTTTCTTCTTTCCTTCTTTGGTTTGCTCTCCTCTATAAAAGCAAGGAGAAGGTTGGATCTCTTGCTCTTATTACTTTCTTTTGCAATAATCTCAAGAGGGCTTCAAGACCAAGAGTTCTTCAAGATCTTCAAGAGTTTTCTTCTTCTTCTCCATCAATGGCTTCAAGTAAGTTCTTCTTTTTCAAGAAAACTCCATTGTAGGAAAAAAAGTTCTTTCTTCTTTTTTTTTTTTTTGTTTCTTTCTTTTCTTCTCTTTTTTTTTTTTTTTTTTTTTTTTCACGTGTCTGCCTCCTTTTTTTTTCACACGTTTTTTTTTTTTTGCTTTCTTTTCTTTCTTTTTTTTTTTTTTTCATGTTTTTTTTTGTGTGGGCCGTACGGACAGATCCGTACGGATCTGGCCGTACGGCCACGTGGCCTGTGGGCCACGGCCTGTGGGCCAGCCCCCTCCTTTTTTTTTTTTTCTTTTCTTTTTTTTTTTCTTCCCCCTCTTTTTTTTGAGAGAGTTTCGTTTCTTTTTTGTTTTCTTTCTCCTCCCTTTTTTTTTTTTTTAGAGAAAGTTTCTTTTCTTTTCTCTTTTTTTTTTTTTTTTTGTTTGCTCATCATGATAATGCATTTTTTTTCGCAAATCTAGATGTTCATGCATGCCTTTAATTTGTAAATTAAACTTGTAGCATGATGTGATTGCATACCTGAAAGTGTTTGCAAATTTGGGAACTTGGAGCTCGCAGTGATGTTGAGCCCTTCCTGATTTTGCGGAGACTTTTAGGTTTCGAAAGTTTGGAGTTTCGGAGCTCGCAGCGATGTTGAGCCCATCTTCAAGCTTTCTATTTCTTTCGGGATAGTTCCTTTTCTTCGGAATTGCCCCGTCATCATGTCAAAATTTCGCCAGATTTTTTTTAGCGAGATTCTGTCATTTTGATGTTTGATCTTTTTCTTTTCCATCCTTTTCAGGTGGTTCCTCCAGAGCGAACAAGGGTAAAGAGCCTGCTACAAGCGTACCTCGTCGATCTTCTAGATCTTCTAATCCGGCCGTTCAGCAGGCTTTTGAGAAGGTCCAGTATGTTGAAAGAAACCTGGAAGAGTGCGACTCCCTCAACAGAGATGAGATGAGGCAGCGACTGATCACTCTCAAGGGAGAGGAATTCTATAAGATCATGGTAAGCAGTCGTCCATGGCTGATGGAAGAGCAGAGCATTTTGCCCAAGCCTACCTTCTTCTTTGGTGATGCAGTCCCTGACGACATTACATACCAGAGGAGATCTTTTCAGTTTTCCTTCACAGCAGATGGTGAGAAGAAGACTGTTACTACCCGGTCGATGTTTGATCGCACCGTCTCGATTCTGAGCCTTGCCCCCACGTGCCCCAAGAGGGAAGATCCTCCAAGCTGGGTGAGAAGGACAAATGTAATCAAGACCGGGGTTTTTGTTGGCGGTTCTCCTGGATATACGGAGAGGTCACCTGTTGACATGGACTTGTTGATGCCATCCAGCGGCTACCAGGGCTCTGATTATCCATCGGTCGATTTGAGACCGGTGGGCCTTGGTATTTTCAGCGGTGACGGCAGCAATTGGATCAAGCCTTTTCGACTTCGAGGTCGTTTCAATGCTGACTCCGAGTGGAAGTCGTGGACTGATCGCGTCCTGCTGATTGGTGGCGCCGTTTTGAAGGAAGCCGGGATTTTTGATGCGGTCCGCGCTTTTGGGGAGACCGTGATCTTTTCCGACGAGGCCTTCATGGCTATGCTAGAGTCGTTTCTCCCTCAAACCAATACCTTCGTTGTGACGAATGGTGAGATTGGTTTTTCTTTGAAGGAGTTGAGCGCTATTACCGGATTGCCCATCCTCGGCAAACTCTATGAGGAGTTTATGCCGATTGATAGCGTCCTCGAGGGGCAGTCTGAGGAGTTCAGGCTTCTATACTTTCAGCTCGTCGCCTTCTATGATTTTTTGAAGGAGAAGGGGGGTTCGAAAGTTAGATCCAGCAGTTGGAAGAGTTTTTGCTCTTCATTCCCCAACTTCTTTGATAGTAGGGAGCCTTCTGATAGCATGACCCAAGAAGCTGGAGCTCAGGATCCAAGTTCAAAGAAGATCTTGGCCATGCAAGAAGAGTTGAGAGATTTCTGTGCAAGTACAAACGCCATATGTCCTGACATTGCACTGCGGAGAGATCTCGCTGTTTACCTCACTTATTGGCTTGGTGAGGCTATTTTTGCTGGAGGAGATGGAACGCACATCAGGCCGCATTGTATTTTCCCGGCTTGTCAGATGGCGTTTGGAGAGCAGCTTGCTTTGGTGCCTGCTCTTTACTCCTACCTGTGTACCGAACTGCAGGCTGCTGCTTTTCTAGTTCGGCTTGGGCTTCCCATGAATAGGGTATTTTCAGCCCATATCTTTTATTCGTGGTATGTATACCACTGTCCTGGCTTCCATCGGCTGGGTGTTGCACAGGATGATGATCCTCTGATGATTCGACTGGCTAAGGGCAAAGCCGTGTCCGAATCACTTTTGTTTGCCCGCATGAGGATCCGACGGTTCAGGGACGTCGAGATGGGGCAATCTTCAGTAAAGCTTTCTCCGGAGTTGCGGAAGAAGGCTTTTGATTTTGGTGCCTCCCGAGACTCTACCAGGGCGGGGTCGGGAAGGCATTATTCCTTGACAAATGCAGAGAGAGAGTGGCTTTTCAGCATACGTGTCGGCACGATGGTGTACCGCAGACATCTTTTCGTCGACATCCAGCCGTATGTACCCTCTCGCTTTGCTTTGCAGCTTGGCTTTTCTCAAGGCGTTGTTGGAGCGCCTTCAAGCATGGTGAAGCGCTTTGGAGGCTTACAGGACGGGAGAAATGCATGGGCTTTCTATAGTGCTGAAGATACTACAGCCATGATTTCTTATCCTGTGTTGCTGACTTCCCGGACTGCCGGCTTTGCGAAGTGGTTCGCGGAGAGCTTCTCGGCATATCGGGGACTTTCCAGGAAGGAGCTTGATGTGAAGCTGGTATCTGGAAAGGGCCTTGGAAAGTCGGATGGCATCCGGCGAGAGGAAGTTTGGTCCTTCCTTTCTGGAGAGAAGCACAAGATAGGCTTTCTCGGTGACCAGGGCGTCATCGGTTCTGAAGCTGTTCGAGAAATACCTGACGAGGCTTTGGAGCAGCTAGAACAGGAGGAAGCCGAACTTGGTGCTTGGATGCAGGCGGCACAAAGGCAAGCTTCCGTGGAGTCTACTGGCAAGAGCAGACCATCCAGTGATGAGTCAAGTGGGAAACCTGACTCTGACAGCGGGGTAGGTTCTTCTAAGAAGCGAGCCCGCAGAAGTAAGAGGAGGAGGAGTCATCATCGCAGCCAGGGGCAGCATGAGGATTCTCCTAACTTGGAAGTTCCTCTTACTATCAATGAGGATGTGCCAGTGGATGCTGACGAGCCTCCAGAGAAAAGAAGTCGAGAAGAAGAGACCGTCGGTGAAGGTATGATTCTTCCTTTTTCTCTTTCCATTTCTTTTCATGGGATTTTTTTTTTTCCATGTTATGATTTGCTTCTTGTTTCTGCTTTTCTTCTCTTTTTTTTTTAGCAGAGGAAGACTTGGTGATGCCTGAGGTCCCAACCGATGAGGTGGTGATGGATCCTGTTGAGGCACCTGAAGAAGAACCGAGGGACTCTGGAGTAAATCCAAAATCTCCAATTGGTACGACTTCTTTTGCTCTTCTTTTTTTTGTTTGTGACTTGGCTTGCTAATCACATTTTTTGTTGCCAGCTGACTTGCCACAGGGTTCTGATGACTTTGAACCATCGATGGACGCAAATGTTGATGATGCTTTCGATGAGTTCATGGAGGAAGAAAGTGTTCCGCCAGTCATCGAAGAAGGTATTTTGTAGTTATAACTCTGATAATGATTTTCAAACAGGGTCATATTCATACCTTTTTGTGTTTCCTTTGCAGGTTTTGAAGTGGCAGAGGAGGATCCGTTGCTTCCAGAGCAAGAGATGCCAGAGGTTGATCCAGAGGTAGAGATTCCTGGGACCAGCTCTGACAATATTGAGGAGATTCCTCGCGCTGAGATTCCTTCCCGAGCAGGAGCAGCTTCAGCTGGAAAGAGTTCTTTTGTTACTCTTTCAACAGATGATGACATGAGTAGCCGACCAACGGAGTTGGGCGAATCCTCAGCTGGGCCATCTCTTCTTTTTGCGAAGAAGGTGGTGGTGCGAGTTGTGCGCTCTTGGATTGAGACTCTCCTTTCTGGGCACTTGGAAGTCGGATTTGGCATGATCCAGCATGTGCAGGAGATTCTCAGTGATGCTGAAGAGGCTGGTCTGGATGTCACAGGTGCCAGGGCGATCGTTGATAGGATCATTGCACTGGGTGACAAGTGGTTTGAGACCGTGAGTTTGGCTGATGACCAGTTCTTCAAGGAGATGTTCCTGGACCCTGCTGATAAGGCTAAGTCTGACCTAGATGAGGCTACAGAAAGCAGGAAGGTGGCAGTCCGAAAGAGGAATAGAGAAGAGGTAACCATCATCGAGCTGACACATGACCTTAACATCCTTGATAGGGAGGTCGATGAGGCCAGGAAACGTCTTGAGCTTCTGCAGGCACAAGTCGCTGCCAAGTGGACTGCCATAATAGAAGCTCGCGACAGGGAGAGTGTCCTGATTCACCAGGTTGCAGATGCCGAACGGGTTCTCAAAAGGAAGTCTGATGAGGATAAACAATGGCAAGCTGCTCGAGGTAAGCTTCCTGGTGTGAGAGAAGGGGTACAGCCCACTCCAGCATCTCATGGCAAGTTCCTGAAGAAGCGTGCCTTGGAATCCTTGACGGCTGAGGCTAAAAGTTTGCTTGGGGAGCTGAACTCTTGGCTGGAGACCATTTTTGATTGAGCTCCTGTATACAGAAACCATCCTTCTTTCTTCTCTTTTTTTTTTTTGGTACCACTTGTATTTTTTGGTACTTATTTTTTTGTAGTGCTTGTGAACACTTTCTTTTTTTTTTGGTACCACATGTATTTTTTTTTTGGTACTCTTTTCTTTTTTTTTTTTTTTGTTATCCCTACGCTCACTTGAATCTTTTTGTGATAAAGGTAATTGCTAAATGGGATTGATTTTTTTTGTTATCCCTACGCTCACTTGAATCTTTTTGTGATAAAAGTAATTGCTAAATGGGATTGATTTTTTTGTTATCCCTACGCTCACTTGAATCTTTTTGTGATAAAAGTAATTGCTAAATGGGATTTGATCAAAAGGTTGTTCATTTTGTGAAAATCTTTTGTCAAATGATTGTTTTGGCATGAAAGCCAGGTTTTTTGTTTGTGGCATGGAAGCCAATTTTGGCATGAGAGCCAGCTTTTCTTGTGGCATTGATAGCCGAGTTTTTTTGTTTGTGGCATTTATAGCCAATTTTGGTGGCATTGATAGCCGGTTTTGTTTTGGTGGCATCTATAGCCGGTTTTTTTTTTGTTTGTGGCATCTATAGCCAATTTTGGTGGCATTGATAGCCGGTTTTGTTTTGGTGGCATTGATAGCCATTTTTTTGGTGGCATCGATAGCCTGTTTTGTTTTGTGGCATCTATAGCCGGTTTTGAAATCCAAGTTTTTTGTTTGTGGCATTGATAGCCGGTTTGTTTTTGGTGGCATTGATAGCCGGTTTGTGGCATTTATAGCCTGTTTTGATGGCATTTATAGCCGGTTTGGTTTTCAAAAATGCAAGTATCGACTAAAAGTCGCCTCCCTGCTGAATGTTCTTGCAAGTATCGATGGAATGTCGCATCCTTGCTCATTCGGTTGCGAGTATCGATGGAATGTCGCATCCTCGCGGATTTGGGTGCAAGTATCGATGGAATGTCGCATCCTTGCTTTTCAAAAATTTTGGTTTTGCGGGTACTGACTTGATGTCGTTTCCCCACGATTTTTGAAATTTGTGGTTTTCTCGAACCTTTGGGTCATGGATATCAACTGAAATGTTGCGTCTCCACAGTTTTTTAGGTTTTTTTTTCGAACCTTTGAAATTTGGGTTGTGGATATCAACTGAAATGTTGCGTTTCCACGGTTTTGGATTTTGCAAGTATCGACGAAATGTCGCTTCCCTGCGATTTTGGAAGTGTCGAATGTGGTTCGCTTGCTTCCGATTTGTGCGAGTATCGACTAAGCGTCGCTTCCTCATGGTTTTTTTTTAAAAACCATTTTTTTTTTGTTTAAAGACACGAGGGTCATAAATTTTGACCTAAAACCATTTGGGCAGTAAAAGGCAGGGTGGACTAGGATGGAAATCCCTGAATCCGGATTTTGTTTCAAACCATGAACTTTGGGTTCAAGGGTTGGAAATTTTGGTCAAGTTAGGGAAAGGTTCCTAAACTTGGATATATATATATTTTTTTTTGAACAATGAAACGATGAAAGTAAACATTGTTTTAGATTTCTAGAAATTTCAATTTTTGACATGAAAATTCTGAAAAAGGGTGGGTTTAGCGAGCGTGTACCTGGAAACCGGTTTTGGCCGTACAGGCATTGCTCTTACCCAGTTGGGTAAGTCTTCAAGGGTAGTACCGCTTTAAGAACTTGCCATTGATGGGCAGCATACATCTGTCACCTTCCATGTTTAGGAGTGCGTATGCGCCATTGGAGAAAACTTTGTCGATGACGTAGGGTCCCTCCCATTTTGGCTCGAATTTGCCTTTGGACTTGTGAGCGAAGACCATTGGTCTTTTTACCGCAAGAACCAAGTCATTCTTTTTGTAGGCGCGTTGCCTGACCTTTTTATCGAAAGATCCTGCCATACGTGCTTGGTAAAGTTCAATGCTTTGTTGAGCTTCGAGCCGTCTCTCATCGAGATTGTCCAGCTCATGGAGCCGCAATTTGACATTGCTTTCTTGAGTCATGTCATTTTGCAAGGATACCCTCAAGGAAGGAATTTGTACTTCCAAGGGCACGACAGCTTCGCATCCATAGACCAAGGAGAATGGTGTGCTATGTGTTGGTCCTCGAACGGTGGTTCGATAGGCCAATAAAGCTTCAGACATTTTGTCGCTCCAGTCTCTTTTGTGATTAGAGACCATTTTTTTGAGGATTTTGCAGAGTGTCTTGTTGAAAGCTTCTGCTAACCCGTTTGCTGCCGGATTGTATGGAGTCGAAGGACAGCTTTGAATTTTGTATTTGTCGCAGAACCTGTAGAATCGATGATCCCGGAACTGTGGCCCGTTATCATGGACGAATCTTTTGGGTATACCGAAACGACAAATGATGTTGGTGCGTAGGAACTGAAGGACTGATGAGGTCTTCATTTCGTTAAACGCAAATGCTTCTGACCACTTGGAGAAGTAATCTGTAGCGGCGAAGATGAAGCGATGACCTTTGCTTGAAGGGGGAGAAATAGGACCTATGATGTCCATACCCCAGGCTTCGAAAGGCCATGAGATCGCTGTAGGATGTAGCCATTCTGGAGGCATGTGAATGTAATCTCCATGAACTTGGCATTGTTGGCAGCGCTTAGCAAATTGCATTGCGTCAGCTACCATGGTAGGCCAGTAATATCCTAACCTTTTTATCTGATCATAGAGCTTAGGTCCAGCCTGATGAGCTCCACAAAGACCAGCATGAACTTCTTTGAGTGTTTCTTCAGCCTCTTGTTGTGACAAGCAGCGTAGAAGTACTCCGTTGAAAGATTTCCTGTAAAGGATTTTTGATGGAATATCCAAATGGAAGCTTGGGGTTCGCCTTTGGATGCTTACCCGTTCTTTTGGATCTTCAGGTAGGATTCCGAACATAATGTAATCAATGAACGGATCCCTCCAGTCGCCAATTGAAGTTTGAAGGATTGAAATCCGACTTCCGACCACTTGGTGGCATTCAGCAACTGCTTGGTGTGTGTTAAGAGGAGGAAGGATTCTTCTTTCGCACACTGTGACTTGCATGTTTTCCCCTTCCTGGATTGCCATGGATGCGGCAAGTCCGGCTAGGGCATCTGCACGTATGTTTTCACCTCTACGAATGTGGGTGATGTGACAGATGTCAAACTTTTGCAGAAGTGATTGTGCCTTGTTGTAGTAGGGCAGCAAATCTGGCTTCCTGACTTCAAATTTCTGATTCATCTGGTTGACGATCAGTTGAGAGTCTCCAAAGACTTCCAGCATGGTGATACCAGATTCGATGGCGAGTTCCAATCCTAAGATCAGAGCTTGATATTCAGCTGCATTGTTTGTGCATGGTTCCAGTAGCGAGAAAGCGTGTGGAATCATGTATTTGTCGGGGCTAACAAAGAGGATGCCAACTCCCGAGATCAGCTGTCTTTTTTCATTTGTCCTGGTTGCACCGTCAAAGTACATGTCCCAGGAGGCACTTTGTGAGAAAGTCTCCACATTGTAGACTGGTTCGTCGGGGAGATCATCTCTGAGTGGAGAATCTTTAGGCAATGGATGCTCTGCGAGGAAGTCCGCTAGAGCTTGCCCTTTGATTGCTTTTTGTGGTACATACCTAATATCAAATTGTGACAGAAGGATGGACCATTTTGCCAGTCGAGCATTGAGAGAACCTGCCTTTGTGACAAGGACCTTCAAGAGGTTGACCCTCGAGACCAGGTAGACTGTGTTGGAAAGCAAGTAGTGACGCAGCTTTTGTACGGCGAACATCACTGCAAGACATTCTTTTTCGACTGGAGAGTAGCGATGCTCTGCACCTACTAGCATGCGGCTGAGGTAATATAGAGCAGCTTCTTTTCTTTGATCATTTTCTTGCGCAAGCAGAGCTCCCAGAGAGTGATCAAGGGCTCTTGTGTACAAGATGAATGGTTTTCCAGTGGTAGGAGCAGCTAACACTGGAGGTTTTGTCAGGTATGACTTGATGTCTTGGAAAGCAGCTTCACAGTCAGCATCCCAGACAAAGTTTACACCTTTTTTCATCAACCGGGAGAATGGACGGCATTTCCCTGAAAGATTGGAGATGAACCGTCTGATGTAGGCTAATCTCCCTTGAAGCCCTTTGAGTTCTCTCAAGGTTCTTGGAGAGGGCATTTCTAGAATGGCTTTGACTTTTATGGGGTCAAGCTCTATTCCAGCTTTCCGAACTAAGAATCCGAGGAACTTACCCGACGAGACGCCGAAGAAGCATTTCAATGGATTCATTCGCAGTTTGTGTTTGCGAAGCCGGAGGAAGACTTCTCGGAGGTTTTCGAGATGATCTTCTTTTCTTTTGCTTTTGACGGCGAGGTCATCTGGTGGTATGGACAGTACCGAGGATCGTTGGTTTTGCCAACATCACCCGGTCTTTTTGGTTCAGGCAAGGTGAGCTTGCCGTTTGCCACAAGAGCCCCGAAGATTTCATCAACATCTTCATCAAACGGGTATTTCTTCTCTACTCGTTCTTTGAAGGCATCAGAGAGTTCAGGTCTCTTACCAGCAGCTTTGTTTTCAGCTTTCTTTGGTGGCTGAGGAGCTGGCTTGGTCTGCACATTGAGGACCTCTTTCTTCTTTGGTTTAGAGGTTGCAATGGCGGTTGGCTCTTTTCTTGATGATTTCTGACTGTTGAGGTCTTTAATCACCGTTTCAGCTTCCATGGAAGCTTCTAGGAGTTCTCCCAGGTTTTTTGATTTGTTGCCGATGATCATGGAGCGGATTCTGGCTCTCATGTTGTTTCGGCAGATGTCGACTAGCGACACTTGTGGCAATACATCAGAGCATTTGTATGCCATTGCTTTCCACTTGTGAATGAAGTCATATGTTGATTCATTCTCCCCCTGTTTTAGGCTGCACAGCTGAGCCATAGTAGCGGGGTGATCCTCACCTTTGAAGTGAGTCAGGAAGCGTGTCTCTAGCATGGCCCAGTTTTGGATTGAGTCCTCCGGCAGAGTGGAGTACCAATCGAAGGCCGTACCTTTTAGGGTACTTGCAAAGAGGCGGATCTTGAGTGCATCTTGATCCGCGATAGCTCCCGTCAAGATCTTGAAGTGGATGACGTGCTGTCTGGCTGATCCTTTCCCCGTATATGTTTGGAGAGTAGGATGCTTGAATTTGGTGGGGAACGGGACCGAGTCCATCCATAAGGGATATGGTGGCTTGATCCCATGCTCCTTGAGTATATCCTCTTCTTTTGCTTTGGCGAGGATACCGTCTACGTCCTTTTTGGTAAGGGCGCTTGACTCATTTTCTTCTCTATTTACCTCGTCGTCTTGATGATTCGGAGGAGGTTCATTGTTCGCCTGATTTTGGAAGGCGAGGAGAAGGTTTTCCATCAGAGTTTCAATCCTCTGCTGGCCCTGTTCCAACTGCTGGATGCGGGTAATCGCATCTTCTGGAGGTGGATTGTGGGGTGGTGGCTCAGAATTTGTAGCCAAGACATTCATCCTTCGTGATTCGAACGAAGAAACTGTCCTGGTGACTGAGCTGGGGCTCATTCTTTTTGAAGAGGAGCTTGAGGAAGGATCACTCTGCTGTCCTTTGCTTGAAGGAGCAGGGGATTCTTCTGAATGTCTTCTTGTCCTTGAGACGCTGCGGGTCATTGGACGTCGGACATGGATTTTTGTTGCTGATTTTTGGCGCCTTCTGGTTTTTCCAACCATATGGACGGCAGCAACTTGGTTGGGTCTTTCTTTTTCGACCCATTTAGGAGAGACTTGAAGTGTGGGAGGCTGAGTCCTTTGCTTCTGTAGTCTCTTTTGTCGGTACGACGCGCGGCGGCGTATACGACGAGCAATTTGAGCTTCGGTCAGCTCTGACTGGGCTCTGACGATGAAGGATGTGCTCCCTCGGGCGCAGCAGCCGAGTCTGTCTTCTTTGTAGCTGGGCAAGGACAGGATGCGAACCCTATCCTTCGCCTGTTGCAGCGAAGCTTTGAATTTGTGAAGTTCGGCCCCTGTAGAAATGAAGGGTCGAACTGCAGATTTGTAGGCCTTAGCAGGTGCTTGTGGAGGCCTTGTGATGCATGACTTGATTTTGGGCTTGTAGGAACAAGCCGGCTCATGCTGGGTTGACTTTGAAGTCGGGTTGGAGATGGGTCTCTCCTCTTTCATGTAAGCAAGAGGATAGAACTGGTTCTCCTTGAGTGGGGCCAGGAATGCTGGCTTAGTGGATGCCTGGGACCTTCTTTGTTTTGGTGAAGGTCTTGGGGACCAAGTCTTGGGGTAGACCTGGTTGTTTGCAGGTTGAGGCTTCGTGGGGCTGCCACGGGCTTCAGGCCTTCTTGTACTCGCCTTTGGTGTCACGGTAGTGACACGTTGAGAGGCGAGTTTCTGCTTCTTGGAGGGAGTAGCTTGTTCCTCAGGAAGTGGGAATGGTCCCAGCGTCCCGAAGACGATAGTCCGGGGAGTCGAGGTCGACCCGGAGTTCACAGAGTTGCCGAGGGAGTTGACACTTCGGCAGCTGATGGGGCGCTTGTAGGTGCGCGTGGTTTGCTTCTGTCGAAGCATGAGTTGGTGCTTGCTTTCGTCGAAAGTAATGGTTAGTGAAGCTGCCATTGTTAGTTTTTTTCGAAAATTTCTGAAACAAGACCACATCCATTAGTAATCACAAGAATATAATGATCATAAATGGGAAGTTCTATGGTTTCGTCTTTTCAAATTGCTCGAGGTAGATGACCCAAGCAATATGAGGAAGACAAAATGCCATAGAAGGTACAATTGTTCTGATCGCAGGTGTGGTAAGCCCGGAATGGGCATCCCAGTGACTGCTAGAAGCAATTGTGAACTTAAATTCGACTTATCGAGAAGCAGAGCTTGCTCGAGGTAAGAAGAATATAAAGTTGGAGTTACAGATGTGCCGATCGCAATACAGTAGACCCTGAAAGGGCGTACTAGTACCGCTAGACACAAATGTTTTGAGACCGCATCTATGAGATGAGATTCTCTGTTTTGAAAGGTCAAGATTGGATTCATCAAAGAGAGCAGATGGTATTCCAATCTGAACACGGGCTCAGCGATTTCCGCGAGCGCCAGTGCTCAGAAAGAAATGAACCATGATTTCTCGGATCTGAATCTAAAAATGACGAGTTTTTTTTTTTTTGAAAGGCCAATATCGGGTTCATCAAAGAGAGCAAAAGGCACTCCAATCTGAACACGGGCTCAGCGATTTCCGCGAGCGCCAGTGCTCAGAAAGAAGAAGACCAAGATTTCTCCGATCTAAACCCAAAATGACGGAAGTTTTTTTTTTTTTGAAGTTTTTGAAGATTTTTTTTTTTGAAGATTTTTTTTTTAAAAAAAAAATCTTTTTTTTTTTTTTATTTATTTTTTTTTTTTTTAAGATTTTTTTTGAAAAATTTTTTTTATTTTTTATTTTTTATTTTAAAATTTTTATATATTTTTTTTTTATTTTTTTTTTATTTAAAAGACGAGAGAGTACACATAGGCCTCCTAACCCGGTCTTATGAAATCTTGATTGATAGAATTGCCCCCAGGTAAGGGTAGGATTACTTAATGAACCCGTTTGGAGGACCCTTGCCTAGAACAGTCAAGCTGTCTCCACACTCTGGACAAGGCTTTTCTTTGAATCAACCATGATCAAAGAACACAGTTGGTTTAACCTTAGTGGTCTATGTCTTTTTTTTTTTATATATATATATTTTTTTATTTTATTTTTATTTTTATGAATTCATCGAAGAGAAACCATGGCCCAAAACCTTAGTCGAACAGGCTCAACATTTCTGCAAGCGCGATGAACGATAGGAACAGATCAAGGTTTCTCAATTTTGAATCCAAATTGAGAAATCTAAAAAAAAAATTTTTTTATATATATATATATATTTTTTTTTTATTTTTGATGAACTCATCGAAGAGAAACCATGGCCCAAAACCTTAGTCGAACAGGCTCAACATTTCTGCAAGCGCGATGAACGATAGGAACAGATCAAGGTTTCTCAATTTTGAATCCAAATTGAGAAATCTAAAATTTTTTTTTTTATATATATATATATATTTTTTTTATTTTCGATGAACTCATCGAAGAGAAACCATGGCCCAAAACCTTAGTCGAACAGGCTCAACATTTCTGCAAGCGCGATGAACGATAGGAACGGATCAAGGTTTCTCAATTTTGAATCCAAATTGAGAAATCTAAAATTTTTTTTTTATATATATATATATATTTTTTTTTGATTTTTTAATGAACTCATCGAAGAGAAACCATGGCCCAAAACCTTAGTCGAACAGGCTCAACATTTCTGCAAGCGCGATGAACGATAGGAACGGATCAAGGTTTCTCAATTTTGAATCCAAAAATGACAAATCTGATTTTTTTGTTTTTTTTTTTTTAAATTTTTTTTTTGAAAAGAGAAAGAATGGAAATAAATTCAAAGAATTAGAAATTTCCAAACAAAAAATCTCATCTCATTTTTTTTGCAGAATTCAACATAGGCCACCAATTATAAAGTAGCCAAGGAATCGGGAAAAGAAATATAAGCATAGAGCAAAATATATGATATGCAAATATTTCATTTCTAGCATCGTGTTCTCAAATAAACGAGTCCCACCGGGTGATGCCAGCTTGATGGACCGCGCTCCTGCTTGGTTCCTACCGAGGTCGGCGGACGTGAGAGTCCGTCGGGTCCGACCCTTTCGTAACCGGGGGGCAGGGGCGTGCATCAACATTTCTTTTTTTGTGGGTGTGCCAGATTTTCTATTTTACTTGGAATTGCAAGTGGTGATCCGGAGATCAACCTTCGCAAGTAAAAAGGAAATCAACTTCTTTCAAGTTTTCCATTGCACATATATTTAAGAAAAGAGACATTTTCTTGATTTGCCGTGAAAGGCGATTTTTTGGCATTTATAGCCGATTTTGGCGTTTATAGCCAATTTTTGGCGTTTATAGCCGATTTTTGGCGTTTATAGCCGATTTTGGCGTTTATAGCCGATTTACAATCCTTATCAACAATGAAAGACAAGAATTGTGATTTTCGTCTCTTTTAAAAAAATACAAACTACAATGAAAAGCAAGAAAAGGAGGATCTAACTTCTCAGGAGATTGTGGAGGACTCGTTTAGATTGACGGTCGCAAGCCATATGTGGGCTTCGCCATCATCCATGCAGATGAGAACAGAGGATGCTATTGATTCGCTTGGCTTGGCTATAACCTCGGGTTTTTAGAAGACAAAGACCAAAGGAAGGTCCTATGTCCAATAAAAAACCGAGTAGACGGGCTGAAAAGCCATATCTAAGCCATTGGAGGCAGGAGGAGAAGGCAAGGACCTTGGGGGGGGGGGGGGGTACCCCCCCAAGGGACTTTTATCACCTTGTTGCGGTGGCCGGTGTAGAACTTCCGCAGAGTTTTCTTTCTTTTTCTTTTCTCTGGATTTCTGACTGCTGTCTGATGTTTGTTGTGTGTTTTTTCCGATCTTTGCTGATGATCTGATTCCTTTGGAGTGCTCTCCTATTTATAGGCTCTTGGTAGCCATTTAGGAGAGCTTATGGGCTTTTAATGTCATTAAGCCACATAATGGGAGGAGTTACAAAATTGAATTGTTTATTTTGTAACTCCTTTTTCTTGGCTTCTGATTGGCCGGAGGAGATTGAGAGCATTTAATCGCCTTTAATCGCCATGATGGGAGGAGTTTCATGGGTTAAATGCCATGAATCTCTTGACTTGTAACTCCCAAATGCTTGCTTCTGATTGGGCCGTCCAAAGAAATGGATTAATGACTGTAATAAAGCTAGTCAATTAATCGCATTAAGTGGTCGCCAAGCAGCTGAAGAGTCGCGGGCCGTGCCATGTCTTTTGGAATTCTTCTGTCGATGATCATCGATGGATCTTCATGTAGATCGACATCAGATGACCATGTAATTTCAGGTGCTTGTTGCCAACAGCGGGTCGGTGCCATCTGTCCTGTCGATTTCTCGATCGGTAGGGTGGAAAGCACACTTTTTTTTGGTTGACCGGGTGGCGATCAATACTGTCTTCGATACTCTTGATGATTTACCCGTGTTTTGGACGGATATCAGAGGACTTGGTGTCTCAAAAGCATGAATTTTGGAAAGTACCAGAGGCTGGGCTTCTCGAATCGCGAAAAAACGGCGAAAACCGGGGTTTCCGGGGCTTTCCCGGCGACCCCGGGGTCCATGGTCGCCGGCGACCCTGGCCCAGGGTCGCAGGGGCCTGCGACCTTGGGCCAGGGTCGCAGGGGCCTGCGACCCTGGGCCAGGGTCGCAGGGGCCTGCGACCCTGGGGGGGTTTTCCCCCTTTCTGGTCCCGTTTTGCGTCCGTTTTTGCTTTTTTCTGATTCTTTTTTCTTCTGTACTTTTCTTTGACATTTTGATCATTTATTGGCCTGATTTCTTTGTAGGAAACCTGATGAGAATCCTTGCATTTTATTTTGCAAAGTTTCCAATTTCCTGAGAAAGCCGAAGACTTTGTCGCGCAGAGCTGCCGATTTTCTGTCAAAAGCTGAAACTGGGTCAAACGATGTCGGAATGACCTGAAATTTGGTGTGAAGCCTCCTGAGCAATAAATAAGACCAACCATAGGCTTTTGTTTGAGTTTCGAAGCCGTTTGGGGTCCTATCACCTGCAGACTTGCTTTTTGTCGCGATGAAGATGTCGCGGTTTGATGTGCGGTCAACCGATGTCCGATTGACTTGAAATTTGACAGGGAACCTATTGGAGTCATTTTAAGATGATCCATAGGTTCTGTCTTGGAAACCATGGTCCCGGAGAGCTTTACCACCGAGAGGCTTGATTTGGCTGTCGGAGAAGCGAAGTTAGGCCAAATGATCTTGAAATGGCTTGAAACTTCTTGTGTACTCCTCTTTTGGCTGTCTGGATGAATCTTGCAGTTTTTGTTTGATTCTGACAAGATTTGATTTTTGGAAGCAGCATTGCCTATTTATGGCAGGTTGCGACTTCATGTAGCTCTTTGGATCTTGAAAAGGCAAAGTGACATTTTTGGTGTCAACAAGGTCTCTGAAAGTCAAAGGGATCCTAACCCTAGAGGGGGGTGAATAGGGTGATCTACACTTAATGACTAATTATGACCAAATTTAAATTTTTTAAAACAAACTAGTCACATGTGATGATTAACATACAAAATGCGGAAGCTTAAACAAAACAGTCACCACTACACAAAGATTTATAGTGGTTCGGCCTCAATGCCTACATCGACTACCGGCTTGTGACTCAACACCCCACCGGATTTCCACTAATATGCTTTTCAAAAGGCTAAGCAATAACCTCTACAATATGCTTTCCATGGATAAGCAATAACCTAACAATGTTGTTTTTCTAGGCTAAACAACAACCTATACACAATCCTTTTCTTAGGCTAAGCAATAACCTTTATACAAGAGATTTCTCTAAAGAAAGTGTTTTCACAAAATACTCTAAGAGATTACAATTTAAGCTCAAACAAAAATGCCTCTAACACTACACCATTTCAGGGCTTTTACAGCGCATCATTTACGGCGTGCATTGAATGCAAGCCGTAAATGATATAATAGTACGGCGTGCATGGAATGCGAGCCACAAAAGGGTTTTTAAGGCATGCATTTTGCGCTCCATGAGATCTTATCAATTACGGCATGCATTTAGAATGCCGTAAAATATTGAGCATTTGCGGCACACATTCGCAAGCCGTAAAAATATTAGGGTATCACAGCCCACATGTTGGACGCTGTAAAAGGCCAAGCCATTCAAATTAACTTCACGGCCTGCTTTGAGAAGCTGTAACATTAATCAGCTTTCACAGCCCACATTTTGTATGCCGTAAAAAAAGAAACCCGCCAAATTAATATTCCAAAAATATTTCGCACCCTTTCTTTTGTTGGGATTGGTGTATGCCCTAAAGCCCACTAGCTGCATTCTCATCTTTTGTTACTGGATATTTACTGGTTATTTAATGGAAAGACTCTTTTATGCTTAAACATATATATATGTATGGTTGTGTAAGGCCCATTGTTTCTAGTAAACGAATTAGGTGTGTAGTGTCTACACAAAGATAGGTCTGATTCATGGACAACTTGAAACATCATATTTGTTCATAACTGAAAGATGGAGCTGGGCACTTCATCTTGGTAGAAGTTATAATGAGATACTCTCCTATATAGGGTGACATACCTAAGTCACGGGAGGGCTTTCCCGGATCTATCTCATTAGTGCATGTGTCATGCATTGAACAGGACCATTGTAGGTGTGATCTCTAAAATAGTACTATCACAGAAGAGAGATCAAGTCACCTCATGCTACTGAGTAACCGGTGCTCTTAATCTTGAGCATTTGTGGATGAACTGACGAAGTCAAGTTCTTGTGCTTTAATTCACTATGGGTGAGATTCTTTTCATGGGTCAACAGCTCTGTGTTTTGGGTACTCGGACTTGATCAGTTGGGACGTGCAGATGCAATATAGAATCTATGCCATCCGATGTTGGAATAATCGTCCCCTTAGAATTATCCGATTAATCATCAAAATCTAAGATCTTAGTATATGGATGTTCCATATGGATATTGAACTTGTGGGTCGCTCCCTGGATCAAGAGAATGATATTCGAATGATGATTATGTTAAGGATATGAAGTTCTAAGGTTTAGATGTAATCGGGAAGGTTGATAGTACATATGATAACCTGACTCGATTATGGATGTTACATAGAGGGGCATTCAGGTCATTACACTTAGTAGGTCGAAGACAACTGTCATTTTATGACAAGCTTATTATAATATATATTTGTCCTTGGAGTTCAACCATAACTCTCTAGTGGAATGAGTTAAGGTTAAAATGGTCTTAATGTTGCTATGGGTTTAGCATGGACATTTTGGTCATTTTGGGAGCCAATGGCAAATATGTCTTTTGGTCCCTTCTCTAGTCACTTTCCAAGATTGGCATGGTTTCCTAAGATGTTTAGATAACATAAGGATGAATTATTTTAGTGGAAAAATAATTTTGAGTTTAAATTCAAATAGGCCTTTGATGGCATACATGAATTTAACTCTAGATAAATTATATGTGGGCCATGGCGTGCTTTGATATGTGGGACGTCCATAATAGGATTTCCATGGGTAAGGTTTCCAACTTTGAGTAGGACTCTCTACTTGGAAAGTTGGACTCCTCTTTGGATTAGTATTCTTATGAGTTAGTTTCCTTTTTGGATTAGGAACTTAAAATTAGTAAGTGTTCTACAACTAGTATTACTAATTGTATGGAAAGTTCCTTTTGGTTTCCTTTTCTAATTAGAGTGTTTCTTAAAGGAAATAAGTCTTTCCTTTTTTGACATCAATTAGAATAAGGAGAGATAACTTTATGGGAAAGGTTTCCACAAAAGTTTCTATAAAAGAAACTCATCCCCCTTGGACGTCCAACACACTTTGTGAAACAATTATTGAGCACAAGGGGAGCCCCACACGTCCAGCCTTGGAGAGGTTCTCTTCTTGAGAGAAGAAAGCTTGAGGTCTGAGTTTTTCCCTTGGAGAAATAGTTCTTGTTTCCTAGATTAAGATCCCACCATCTTAGCCAATCAGATTTGGAAGTGAGATAGAGGAGAAGATCAAAGGCAATACTAGTGCAGGAAAATTCCAGCAACTTGTTTGCAAATTGCAAGTCTGAGTTCGGGCCTTTGGATCTATTTTTTCAGAGATTTGAAGTCTACAAATCTTCGAGGTATGAGTCTTCTTCATTCTCCTTTAATTATACACTTGTTGATCATGATTTAATGGAGTTTCTATGCGATTCTTTATGGCTGATTTCCGCTGCATAGTGCAGAAATCAGATTTTTTAAAATCTGTCATGCTTTGCATAAGCCATAGTAGTCTCTTTATGAGAAGTTTCAGATCTGAATCGAGGTTTCCTTCAGTGGTATCAGAGCCACTCCATGTGAAATCATGATTCCATGTTGTGTGTAATTAGTCCTAGATTGACTATGGGTATGGTGGCACCCTATTAAAGTTATGTTGTGATGCATGTTGTGTGCAAGTTTCATTAACATTGCTGGAATTTATTTTCCAGATTTGTTTAATGATGCACATAGTGAGTTTGCATGCACTAACCTCTTTGTTTGCAGCCATGTATTGCATCCTTGATGGTTCGCATGATTGTTATGTGGATTTGGATGTTTTTTGATTAGTTGGAAAGTGTACGATTGCGCGGTTAGCAATCATAGGAAGTTGTAAAGTTTCCTTAATTTTATTCCAACTAGTCTTGATGTAAGCTTTCTTGAAAAGCATAGGAATCTCCAATGTAATTTTGGTTTTGTTTCAAGACAAGAAGGTTGCAAGAAATTGGAATCCTTGGAGATGAAGGAGTCAAGACTTCTAGATGCATGAGGAGTCCTAATTCGATTAGGATTCGAAATCCTAAGAACAGGGAGCCATCAAGGAATGCATACTTTTATTTGCTTTTATATATGGAATGCATGGTTGAATGTTTTATATAATTGCTATAATTGTCACCTAGAAACATGGCCACCATTAGGTTCTAAAATTGGCATCTTTATTGTATTAGATTGTTTTTAGTTTGGCAAATTATTTTAAACGGAACTTAGACCAGCACCTTCTATTTGTCTAAGGTTTAAAATTGGATAGGGTTTAGTTTATCTTGGTACCCTTGGTTTCCAAAGAAGGCTAAACTAAAATCTAATTAGATGCTACCTATGGGTTTTCATAACCCAAGATAGGTTTTTGACTCTTTGAAGGGATTTGCTCAAATGTTTTAAAGCAAAGGTTATTTGATTTTAAGATGACTTAAGTCATAAATTTAATTAACCAAGTTTGCTAGATTTAAAAAGAGCTTTTGAGTAAAACAATGTAAAGGTCAAAAAGTATAAACCCTAGCGATAAATAATCAAGTGGGAGAGGGGTTTTAGGAAAGACCCCACGGCCTTCCATTTTCGGTTCATGTTATCTCATTAAAGTGTTAGTAGGAACGGCCATCCCTTCGGTGGAGTTCTTTAACTAAAGACCGCTTTGATGGGTTAATGGGTGAACTAATGTGAATATTCGTAATGAGGTGTTAGTAGGAGCGGCCATCCCTTCGGTGGAGTTCTTTACTAAAGATCACTTCTATAGAATGTCAATGAAGTGTTGGTGGGAGCGGCCATCCCTTCGGTGGAGCTCTTTACTAAAGTTTACTTCTAGGAAGGATAAAAGTCTCTTCCCTTCGGAAGACTTAATCATAGACATTCTGGGAATTTCATAAGAGATGGTTATACACTTGACATAAGACGGTGATGACCTCTCCTTAGGAGTTAAGGGTTATTTGTCATATGAGGCCAAACCAATCAGTGATTGGACTACCACTGGATGTGTGTCCAGATAGTGATAATCCAAATAAGTCTGCCTTAATTCAACGTGACTGTAGGCTCGGCCATCCCTTCGATGGAGGGTCTATGAGGAGGTTGAAACACTGATACATTATGATTGGGGTTGAATAATGTAAAAAGTTTCGTGCTTTGTTTTTCCTTTTATAACAAGCACCATATGCATATTACAGATATACTGCATGTCTAATTATAAACCGTTTTATATCCAGAAAAGATGGGTAGAGATTCTTTTAGTCCGTTGATGTGCATTCTTCGTGAGAATAAACTGACTGGCCCTAACTACGTAGATTGGAAGAGAAATCTTGACATAGTACTCACTGCTGAGGAGTACAAGTATGTCTTGCTGGAAAACTGTCCCGATATTGATGCTAATTCTACTGATGACCAGCGAGAGGCTGAAAGGAAATGGAAGAAAGCGAACAGCATGGCTAAATGCTACATGCTCGCTTCCATGTCCAACGTGTTGCAAACACAGCACGAGCATATGGACACAGCCTATGAAATCATGATGTCCTTGTCAGAGATGTTCGCAGACAAGAGTAGGCCAGCTAGGCAAGCTGCTATGAGGACCATCATGAATGCTAGGATGGCTGAGGGAACACCTGTCAGAGAGCATATGCTCAAGCTGATGGATTGTTTCAATGAAGCTGAGATTCTAGGGGCTGAGATTGATGCAGGGAGTCAAACTGACATGATTCTCGAAACTCTGCCGGATTCTTTCAATCAGTTCAAGCTCAATTTCAATATGAGCAAGATGGACATGACTCTACCTGAGTTAATGAAAGAACTCCAGGCGGCAGAGGCCATCATGAAGCCCAAAGCCCAAGCTCATTTTTTCCAGTCTTCCTCTAAACTGAACCCGAAAGGGAAGAAGTCCAAGAAGAAGCAGAATAAGGGAAAAGGGCAGAAAAGGAACAATGCTGGTAATAAGAAGGATAAGGGTACAGATGGAAAGCCCAAAGGGAAATGCTTCAAGTGTGGCCTCAAAGGTCATTGGAAGAAAGATTGTCCCAAGTTCCTGGCCTCAGTTAAGAAAGGTACATCTTTTTCATACTACATTGAAACTTGTCTAGTGGTTGATTCTACTGACTCATGGATAGTAGACTCAGGAGCCACTAATCATATCTGCAATTCATTGCAGGGGTTTCAGATAATGCAGAGAATTGAGAAAGGAGAGTTTGCCTTTAGAGTCGGAACTGGAGCTAAAGTTTGGGCAGTTGCAGTAGGAGTTGTTACCTTACATTTTCCATGCAATAGGATATTAGTTTTAAATAATGTTTTCTATGTTCCGGACATGAGGAAGAATTTAATTTTAGTTTCCAGATTGATTGAATTTAATTATTCAGTTTCTTTCCATTCTGGTGTTGATATCAGTAGAGATGGAATTATTATATGTTCCGGTAGAATACATGACAACTTATTTCATATATATCCTATTGCTCCCACACTGCATAATGTACAACAAGAAAGCTCAACTTCCCTTAAGAGAAAGGTATCTTCAATCAATGACACATATCTTTGGCACTTACGTTTGGGTCACATTAACCTAAAACGGATTCAGAGGTTGGTAGAAGATGGGCCTTTAAGCTCATTAGATTTCGAACCTTTTCCTCAGTGTGAATCTTGTCTCAAGGGAAAGATGACCAAACGGTCATTCTCTGGAAAGGGACTAAGGTCAAAGGAGTTGTTAGAATTGATTCACACTGATGTGTGTGGTCCTATGAACAAACCGGCTCGAGGAGGGTATGAGTATTACATCACCTTCACCGATGATTACTCTAGATATGGATATGTATACCTAATGCGACGCAAGTCTGAGGCGTTTGATAAGTTCAAACAATTCAAGGCTGAGGCGGAGCTACAACTAGGAAAACATATCAAAGCCCTTCGATCTGATCGAGGGTGGCGAGTACCTCCTGGGTGAGTTCAAGGAGTACCTCACACAACATGGGATTGTGTCTCAGTTGTCTGCACCGGGTACACCCCAGCAAAATGGTGTAGCGGAGAGAAGAAACCGTACCCTTCTTGATATGGTAAGGTCCATGATGAGTCATGCAACCCTACCTATATCTTTTTGGGGATATGCCCTACAAGCAGCAGCATACATTTTAAACCTGGTACCTTCTAAATCAGTACCTGGGACACCCCAAGAAATGTGGACAAGTCGAAAACCTAGTTTAAGACATATTCACATTTGGGGTTGTCCAGCCTATGTACTGAATGATAAAGCTACCAAGCTGGAACCCAGATCGGAAATGTGCTACTTCATTGGGTATCCTAAAGGAACGAGAGGTGGCATCTTTTATCATCCAAAAGAGCAAAAGGTGCTCATCAGCACTCATGCTAAGTACTTGGAGGATGATTGTATGATGCACCAAGAGCTTAGTTGTAAAGAAACCCTTGAGGAGATTCTTCCGGGATCTCCTATAACATCTGTACCAGATCCTGAGACAGTAGATGAACAAGATATTCCTTTAAACACTCCGGAGCCTCATCGTAGTGGGAGAATTTCTAGACAGCCAGAAAGATATCTAGGAGTGTCTTTTAAGACAGACTCTGAAGATCTGGTTGAGGATCCTACTAGTTATGATGAAGCAGTAACGGATATAGATGCTGACATGTGGCAGCAAGCGATGAAATCTGAAATGGATTCTTTGTATTCCAATCAAGTCTGGGAACTTGTAGATGCACCTGAAGGGATCAAACCCATAGGGTGCAAGTGGATCTACAAGAGAAAGAGAGGAGTGGATGGGAAGGTGGAAACCTTCAAAGCAAGACTGGTGGCGAAAGGATATACTCAGAAAGAGGGTATCGATTATGAGGAAACCTTTTCACCAGTGGCTATGCTTAAGTCCATAAGGATTCTCTTGGCCATCGCATGTCATTATGACTACGAGATATGGCAGATGGATGTCAAGACAACTTTTCTTAATGGAAGTCTTGACGAATGCATCTATATGATGCAACCAGAGGGCTTCATTGCTAGTGGCCAAGATAACATGGTTTGTAAACTTAAGAAGTCCATCTATGGACTTAAGCAAGCATCTAGAGCATGGAACATCAAGTTTAATCAGGCAGTCAAATCTTTTGGCTTTGATCAAAACATTGATGAACCGTGTGTGTATAAGAAAGGAAATGGGAAAGCAGTTGCATTTTTGGTTCTATATGTAGATGACATATTACTCATAGGAAATGATGTAGGTTTATTGTCATCCACAAAGGTTTGGTTATCCTCTCAATTTCAGATGAAGGATTTGGGTGAGGCCAGCTATATCTTAGGGATCAAGCTTTTGCGTGATCGCAAGAATAAGATGTTAGCCCTATCCCAATCTTCTTATATTGAGAAGATATTGGTCAAGTTTAACATGCATGACTCCAAGAAGGGCCTCCTACCTTCTAGACATGGAGTACCATTATCTCGAGATCAATGTCCAAAGACACCTGATGAGATAGAGAACATGAAGAGAGTTCCATATGCATCCGCTGTTGGAAGTCTCATGTATGCGATGTTATGTACTAGACCAGATATTTGCTTTGCCGTCGGCATGGTTAGCAGATATCAGTCAAACCCTGGACCTGTGCATTGAACAGCTATAAAGCATATATTCAAGTATCTTCGGAGAACGAAAGATTATATGTTAACTTTTCGGGCAGATGATTTAACGCCTTTGGCGTATACAGACTCAGATTTCCAATCAGATACGCATACCAGAAAGTCAACCTCAGGATATGTTTTTTCTCTATCGGGAGGGGCTGTTTCATGGAGGAGTGTCAAGCAATCAAGTACTGCTGATTCTACCATGGAAGCAGAGTATGTGGCGGCAGCGGAAGCTGCAAAGGAAACAGTATGGCTCAGAAAAATTCCTAATGGAATTGGGAGTTGTTTCTGCAGTAGAAAACCCGATTGTCATGTACTACGATAACACTGGTGCTGTAGCACAGTGTAAAGAGCCCAGGAATCACAAGAAAGGAAAGCACATTCAGAGAAAGTACCACTTGATCCGGGAATTCGTTCTGAATGGAGAAATAGTGGCGGAGCAGATTGCCTCAGCTAATAACTTAGCAGACCCATTCACTAAGACTCTTACTGAGAAAGTCTTCACTTCTCATGTTGAGTCTATGGGTGTTAGGTTAGGAAGCAGTGATCTTTAGTGCAAGTGGGAGTTTGTTCGGATTGGTGTATGCCCTAAAGCCCACTAGCTGCATTCTCATCTTTTGTTACTGGATATTTACTGGTTATTTAATGGAAAGACTCTTTTATGCTTAAACATGTATATATGTATGGTTGTGTAAGGCCCATTGTTTCTAGTAAATGAATTAGGTGTGTAGTGTCTACACACAGATAGGTCTGATTCATGGACAACTGGAAACATCATATTTGTTCATAACTGAAAGATGGAGCTGGGCACTTCATCTTGGTAGAAGTTATAATGAGATACTCTCCTATATAGGGTGACATACCTAAGTCACGGGAGGGCTTTCCCGGATCTATCTCATTAGTGCATGTGTCATGCATTGAACAGGACCATTGTAGGTGTGATCTCTAAAATAGTACTATCACAGAAGAGAGATCAAGTCACCTCATGCTACTGAGTAACCGGTGCTCTTAATCTTGAGCATTTGTGGATGAACTGACGAAGTCAAGTTCTTGTGCTTTAATTCACTATGGGTGAGATTCTTTTCATGGGTCAACAGCTCTGTGTTTTGGGTACTCGGACTTGATCAGTTGGGACGTGCAGATGCAATATAGAATCTATGCCATCTGATGATGGAATAATCGTCCCCTTAGAATTATCCGATTAATCATCAAAATCTAAGATCTTAGTATATGGATGTTCCATATGGATATTGAACTTGTGGGTCGCTCCCTGGATCAAGAGAATGATGTTCGAATGATGATTATGTTAAGGATATGAAGTTCTAAGGTTTAGATGTAATCGGGAAGGTTGATAGTACATATGATAACCTGACTCGATTATGGATGTTACATAGAGGGGCATTCAGGTCATTACACTTAGTAGGTCGAAGACAACTGTCATTTTATGACATGCTTATTATAATATATATTTGTCCTTGGAGTTCAACCATAACTCTCTAGTGGAATGAGTTAAGGTTAAAATGGTCTTAATGTTGCTATGGGTTTAGCATGGACATTTTGGTCATTTTGGGAGCCAATGGCAAATATGTCTTTTGGTCCCTTCTCTAGTCACTTTCCAAGATTGGCATGGTTTCCTAAGATGTTTAGATAACATAAGGATGAATTATTTTAGTGGAAAAATAATTTTGAGTTTAAATTCAAATAGGCCTTTGATGGCATACATGAATTTAACTCTAGATAAATTGTATGTGGGCCATGGCGTGCTTTGATATGTGGGACGTCCATAATAGGATTTCCATGGGTAAGGTTTCCAACTTTGAGTAGGACTCTCTACTTGGAAAGTTGGACTCCTCTTTGGATTAGTATTCCTATGAGTTAGTTTCCTTTTTGGATTAGGAACTTAAAATTAGTAAGTGTTCTACAACTAGTATTACTAATTGTATGGAAAGTTCCTTTTGGTTTCCTTTTCTAATTAGAGTGTTTCTTAAAGGAAATAAGTCTTTCCTTTTTGGACATCAATTAGAATAAGGAGAGATAACTTTATGGGAAAGGTTTCCACAAAAGTTTCTATAAAAGAAACTCATCCCCCTTGGACGTCCAACACACTTTGTGAAACAATTATTGAGCACAAGGGGAGCCCCACACGTCCAGCCTTGGAGAGGTTCTCTTCTTGAGAGAAGAAAGCTTGAGGTCTGAGTTTTTCCCTTGGAGAAATAGTTCTTGTTTCCTAGATTAAGATCCCACCATCTTAGCCAATCAGATTTGGAAGTGAGATAGAGGAGAAGATCAAAGGCAATACTAGTGCAGGAAAATTCCAGCAACTTGTTTGCAAATTGCAAGTCTGAGTTCGGGCCTTTGGATCTATTTTTTCAGAGATTTGAAGTCTACAAATCTTCGAGGTATGAGTCTTCTTCATTCTCCTTTAATTATACACTTGTTGATCATGATTTAATGGAGTTTCTATGCGATTCTTTATGGCTGATTTCCGCTGCATAGTGCAGAAATCAGATTTTTTAAAATCTGTCATGCTTTGCATCAGCCATAGTAGTCTCTTTATGAGAAGTTTCAGATCTGAATCGCGGTTTCCTTCATCTTTGACACCCAAAATTTAACCCCAAATTAGGCATAGACGATACCCACTGAGAACCCAAATCTTGACACCAAAAAAATTTCACACACCTTCTTCTCACGATATCCACCGAGAACCCATTGCTCACACTACGAAAAAAATGACTTTTAGCGTCGAACTTTTTGCCGCGGCTAGTGTTTTTGTGGCTATTTCGTACTTGTTGCCACCACCAATAGAGTTATGGCAACAAATCCCATTTTGCCTCGCCCGTGTCTGCCCGTGACAAAACGTGTCGGAAAATTTTTTTTACCGACGAAAATTAGCATCGGAAAATTTATCACCGACGTTTAATATAAAACATCGGTAATGGTTGGTTGACTTTTTTACTTATTTTAAAAAAAAAATTTAATTTTTTTACAGATGAAAATTTCTATTTTTTACGACGAAAAATAATTGTCGGTAAATTTCCCAATTTTTTTCCCTCTCCCGCCACCGAAACCCCTCTTTTCACTCTCTCTTGCGCGCTCTTCTCTCTCTCTCCGACAAAGGTTATGTTTTACTGGCAAAATATTTGTGTCGCCGGCAAATGATATATTTTTTGCCGGCGAAATACCTATATCGCCGGCAAATGTCAATTTGCCAAATCTTGATAATTTATTTAACTTGAAAAATTATATGTTCATTATTTTTGTTTTGGAAGAATAAAAGTTAACTCGGGCCTTCAAAATCAATTCAGCCCCAAAAATAACATTCCACTGTGCCGTCCCCATTTTCCATTTCCCGCGCCCGCTCAAGTGCATATCATTTTCAGGTCCCTCGCCTCTTCTCAATCCCTCATCTCTCTGACCCTCTCTCGCCCAACAATCCCTCAATCCCTCATCTCTTTGTCAGCCATCCCTCCATTTCCTTCTCCCTAACGACCTCAGCCCTCTCCTCCATCTCCCAGGAGACCTGCGCTCCTCCATCTCCCTCGCACGCAGACCTCGTCCATCTCTCTCACAACGGAACCAAGGCGCAGCACCATCACCTCCTCTCACTACACCATTTCAGGCCACTGCTTTAAGTTGTTCCTTTTGCCACGATCATGTTTTGGTCGCGGCTTCAAGTACATATTTTGCTTCGATTGCGGCAATAAGATCTAATATTTAATTTTTGAAAAAAAAAACATGTTCGCGCGGCCGTTTTATTCTTTCCCTCTCTTCGTTTTGGTGAAAAAAATCCACAACGAAATAATACATAAAATTTGGGTGCGTGAACTTTCTTTGCGGTTCATTTTTTAGAACCATTGGGCGACGAAATGAATTAATTGTTGGGATTGGTGTATGCCCTAAAGCCCACTAGCTGCACTCTCATCTTTTTCTCACTGGATATTTACTGGTTATTTAATGGAATGACTCTTTTCTCTTTAAACATGTATATATGTATGGTTGTGTAAGGCCCATTGTTTCTAGTAAATGAATTAGGTGTGTAGTAGCTACACACAGATAGGTCTGATTCATGGACACTGGAAACAATAAATTTGTTCATAACTGAGATATGGAGTTGGGCACTTCATCTTGGTGTAAGTTATAGTGAGATACTCTCCTGTATTCAGGGTGACTTACCTAAGTCACGGGAGGTCTTTCCCGGATTTATCTCATTAGTGCATATGTCATGCATTGAACAGGACCATTGTAGATGTGATCTCTAAAATAGTACTATCACTGAGAGAGATCAAGTCACCTCATGCTACTGAGTGACCAGTGCTCTTAATCTTGAGGATTTGTGGATGAACTGACGAAGTCAAGTTCTTGTGCTTTAATTCACTATGGGTGAGATTCTTTTCATGGGTCAATAGCTCTATGTTTTGGGTACTCGGACTTGATCAGTTGGGACGTGCAGATGCAATAAAGAATCTATGCCATCTAATGATGGAATGATCATCCCCTTAGAATTATCTGATTAATCATCAAAATCTAAGATCTTAAGTATATGGATGTTCCATATGTATATTGAACTTGTGGGTCGCTCCCTGGACCAAGAGAATGATATCTGGATGATGATTAAGTTGAGGATATGAAGTTCTAAGGTTTAAATGTAATCGAGAAGGTTGATAGTACATCAGATAGCCTGACTTGATTATGGATGTTACATAGAGGGGCATTTAGATCATTTTACTTAGTAGGTCGAAGACAACTGTTATTTTCTGACGAGCTTATTTTATAATTATTATTTGTCCCTTGAGTTCAACCATAACTCTATAGTGGAATGAGTTAAGGTTAAAATGGTCTTAATGTTGCTATGGGTTTAGCATGGACATTTTTGGTCATTTTGGGAGCCAAGGACAAATATGTCTTTTGGTCCCTTCTCTAGTCACTTTCCTAGATTGGCATGGTTTCTTAATATGAGGTTGAATTATTTTCGAAAAGTTTTTGACATGGTGTGGGCCAGCCATAAAGCGGGCCTCTTGTTTAAGGCTTCCATTTTTACATAGGAATCTTTATTTGGAAAAATTGGTTTACCTTAGGATAAGAAATCCTACTATTATAGTATTCTAATTATTTTGTAAACAAATCATTAGAATAAGTTGCACACCCATATTGGTTGGTTGTTGATGTTAAAGAAAGCATTCTTTGTTTTCCTTTTGAACAAAAGAGAGCACTAAGTAGTAGGTAGGATTTGTTTTTCAAATTCTTCCTCATGGTTGTACTAGTTTTGGTTAGAAAAAGAGAGCACTAAGAAAAAGATAGGTTTTCTTTTTCAAAATTTCCCTCATGGCTGAATATGATATGTTTAAAGGAATCCTTAAGCCTTCTATATAAGGAGGAAGACACCATGGAAGTCTAAAACACATCCTATGCTAGAAATTCCACACGTCCAACCTCTTCTCTTCTACATTTGAAGAGAGCTTCAGGTCTGAGATTTTCCATAGATAAAAAGTTCTCAAAACCCATCTAGAAATCTAGATTAAGATCCCACCATCTTAGCCAATCAGATTTGGAAGTGAAATAGAGAAGAAGATCAAAAACTATTTTACTACAGAAAATTCCAGCAAGGTGTTAGCTGATTGCAAGTCTGAGTTCAGCCCATTGGATCATTTATTTCAGAGATTTGAAGTCTACATATCATCAAGGTAATAGTCTTCTTGTATCTCCTTTAATTATACACTTGTTGATCATGATTCGGTGGAGTTATAATGCGAATTATATGGCTGATTTGTGCTGCGTATATGCTGAAATCATATTTGTTTTAAAATCTGTCATGTTCTAAATCAGCCATGGGCATCTTCTGGAAGTGTTTTCCATATCTGAATCGCGGTTTCTTTCAATAACATCACACCCTCGAACGAGACCTCATCCATCTCTCTCAAACGCCGGAAAAGTGTAACTTTTTTCGGCGAAAAAGCTTATTTTTCCGGGAAAAGTTATACTTTTACCGGCGAAATAATTTCATCGGTAAAGGTTCAGCTTTGCACCACGAACTCATTTTTTCGCCTACAAAGGTTATGTTTTACCGATAAAATATTTGTGTCGCAGGCAAAGGATATATTTTTTGCCGGTGAAATACCTATATCGCCGGCAAATGTCAATTTACCAAATTTTGACCATTTATTTAACTACTGCGCCGGTAAAAATTAAATTTTCATTATTTTTGTTTTGGAGGAATAAAAGTTAATTGGGGCTTCAAAATCACTTCAGCCCTAAAAATAACATTCCAGTGTTGCCTGTGCCATTTTCCATTTCCCGCGCCCGCTAAAGTAAAAACCATTTCCAGTGCCCCCTCTGCCTCTTCTCAATCCCTCTTCTTTCCCTCATCTCTCTGACCCTCTCTCACCCAGCAATCCCTTATCTCTTTGACTTTCTCTCGCCTGCCATAGTGCCATCCCTCCATTTCCTTCTCCCTCATGACCTCAGCCTTCTCCTCCATCTCCCAGGAGACCTGCGCTCCTCCATCTCTCCAGGAGACCTGCGCTCCTCCATCTCCCTCACACGCAGACCTCGTCCATCTCTCACATCGGAACCAAGGCGTGGCACCATCACCTCCTCTCCCTCTAGATCTCGGCCCTATCTCTCTCCATTCGCAACCCTCTGCGCAGACCCTCAAAGAGGAAAAAACCGTTTCAAATGAAAAAAATTTTTTGATGGCATCGATTCCTCCCTGACTTTGTTCCCTTAACGCCAATCTTCTAAAGCGTTCCCAAATCCTTTTTACCTCATTCCCTTCGCGCCCAAATCCTCTGTCACGCCCCGAAACCGGGCCCTGCAGTGATCCGACCTCGGGGTGCGAAATTTTGGGATAATTTGAAACTTTTGTTGTGTTTCCCAAGATCCGCGTGAATGAGGATAATCGATTTTCCAACACGATCAGAGTACATTTTTCGCGGAAGCTAAATATGGTGTTACGACTCGGAATCCGTGGCCATCGGGTTCCGTGTCGCACTCGACCAACTTCATATAGCCATCACTTAATCAGACTGGCACAAGTCATAAATCAGAGCACACTGAGCTGGTAGTAACAAGACTAATTAATTCCCATATGATCAATTTACAATTAACAAATGTCTTAATTACAAACCCAAGGAAAAAGGCTACAAAGCCATACAAAAATCCAACTAGACAGAATACTACCCCAAGTAATTTTACGAACTCCGTTGCCCGGCTTGACATCTAGATGATATCAATGGGCAGCCTCTCACGTCAGACCGGCGGTCCCACCGCCTCCTCTGATCAAACACCTAGAAACAAAAAGAGAAGAAACTGGCACCAAACAAAAGAGAGTCAGACACGACGGTCTGGCAAGCAATTACAACAATAATAGGATGAAAGTAAAACAAAGCATGATAAGAAAGAGCTACGATGAAATCACGGTTAATACCAATGTCGAAGTAAAGATAGAATAAACATCTCGATGGTTTGCAAATCTAATATCATGATGAGTAACATAAATAAATGCCATGAGATGAATATCAATGCATAAAAACAATGGCGACCCACATAAAGCTATATTCTCCTGTTACCGAAGTAACCGGAGCAAACAAACCGAAGCCACTAAACGTGGGACGGAACGACATAGTCGTTATCAAACAAAACCGTAGCCACTAAACGTGGGGACGGGTAATTACCGTTGCCATGGTCGGTACAAACGGAATCCAAACTGCAGCTGGCAAACAAAATAAAGACCCCAAGCCGGATGATCAGTCCGACAAGGTGACCTAAGCCTAGTGGTGCCATTTTAGTGAAAATCCGAAACCTCGAAGAAATGCAATTCCATTTATAAGATACATTTCCAAAGTTGATAGAAAACTACTCCAAACAAATGCATATGGTCAAAGCCAAGCAAAACAAATGAGTAGTATCATCATTTCTAAAATACGGGGGTAACCCATTCCAAAACATGAAAGCATAGGGGAAGAACCAAAACCAAAAGTCTTTTTATACAAAAGAATGAATGATGGGTCGGTCGACTAAGCGGGTAGTCTCGATATACATTTAATCCCCTTATTGTCATTAAAGAAAGCGATTTGGCGCCACTGAAGATCGTTGACAATCACAAGGGATTAAGTGCACATTCAGACTCAAGGGTTTCCTAAGTGGTATTGGTCATAGTCCAAGACTCATCTCATTATGAATTCTAGGCTTGAAAGGGGTGAATGGGCTTCACTTATAGGGGAAAGTTTAATGCTGAATTGAGCTTGGATATAGACCCGAGGTGGGCTTGAAATTATATAGAATAAGTCTTCATTAGAAGTGGGTTTAAATCCCCTTGTAATCAGGCCCACAGCTGGCCTTATTCAAGCCCAACAGTCCATGGGAAACAAGCCCAAACAGTCCCTAACAGAGCCCACAATTCATGACATACACAGCCCAACAATAAGACCCAAAGGCAGCCCAAGAATTGGCCTTAAAACAGGCCCAACAGACCCCTAGAAAATGGGCTCATCAGATCTTCAATTGGGCCCTCAAACAGCCCTTAAACAGTCCATTAATCAGGTCCAGACTCGAGCCCAGACTGAGCTGGGCTCGCTCGAGCGGACCCAGGTCCGCTCGAGCGGACCCAGACAGTAGCTGGGTCGCTCGAGCGGACTGGGCCTGCCCAGTCCAGCCCGAGAGTGCAGACTTCCATTTTTTTTTGTGTTTCTCTTCTTCTTTCTTGATCATTTTCAATCCTCTTGCAATCCTTTCTTCCATGCACACTTCCACAACTTCTTGGGCCTCTTCTCAACCTCCACAAATCATTAAACCATCACCCATAACCATCTAATTAACATAAACTCCACACTTTTTAAAAGAATCCATTCCTTTGAACACCATTTGAACAATGAAACAAACTCTTTTAAGAAACCATAAGGAGAACAAACTTCCAATGCAAAGTAGAGCAATAACATAAATGAAGATAACCATTAAGATGGTTTATTAAATCAAAGCAAACCATAACTAAAGAAGGTTAACATAAAAAAAGAAAGAAATCAAGAAATAGAACCAATGTGAGAAAAGCATCATATAATTGTTGAAATATACTTGCCTTAAGCCAAGATGAACTCAAAAATCACCCTTAAACCACTCCTTAGAGCTTCAAGCTCCAAATCTACAAAAACCCCAAAATTTCCCAAGAAACCCTAAAACATCAACACTTGTGAAACCTCAAAGAAAACCTTAGCAAATAGGATTAAAATGCTCCAAATGGAGAGGAAAGCAAAGATCTTGGGTTGGGAAAACTATTGCTCACCTTGAGGAACCCTAACAAAGAAGAAAAGCTTGAATGGAGGGCTTCTCCTAGCTCAAACTCCTCAAGAATGGTATCCCTAGGAAGCTTGAAGAGGGAGGAAGAGATTGAGGAGATCAATCCTCCAAGCAAACCTCACCAAGTGAGAGTTCCAGATGAGAGAGAGTGAGAAGGGAGGAGAAGAAAAAGCCCTTGCCAAAGAAATTGCTGGAATCGAATGAAGAAGAAGAGAGAAAAGCTCTCTTCTTAAGAGACAAGCCAATGTGGGCCCTGAACTTCACAAGCCTAAAAATGGTACTTGCGGGCCCCGAACGGAAACGACGAAGAAGACAAAAATGATCGGCGAAATTTCTACTTTCCAAAAAGTATATTTTTGACAATTTCTGAAATTTTCGAAATTCATGGACAGATTTAGTGAAAATGCCATTTTTGCCCTTTTTCCTCGAAAAACGTGATTTCTGAGTATCAAATCAAAATGATCAAAACATGAAAGTTGTTAAACTTCATAAAACAAGTTGAAATACACCAAATCCCGAATTTTTAGAAATGAAAAGTAATTTCCCATAAAAATACAAATCCTAAGGACCGGGTCGAACTAAAGTCAACGGTCTACAAAATCTCCAAGGCAAGGAAAAATCCGGTCAAACTCAAATACGCGGTCAAACTAAATCAAATCTCACTTAACAAGTTAAACCACGATTAAAACAATGCTAAACAAAAGGATTGGGGTCGGGATCTTACATCCTCCCCCCCTTAGAATCCATTTGGTCCTCCAAATGGCTTAAACCAAATCAAAACTAAAACCCAAAAGACAAACGAAAACACTGACACCCTATGCTAGACCTCGGCAACTGAGAGACCTCCTCTTAACACAGCTGACGGTGAGATGCACAGTCTACCACATTCTGATTCGGTTGAAGGCTTCACATTATTCTACACATCTGCTTGAAAACATACTTTTCTGCCCCAAACTAGAATTCAACAATTCTCCGAAGTACCCTTGGTGTCACCTGTCGTTCCTGCACTGAATCATTTCTTTTACTCACCTTGTCAGTCACTGTTGGTTCAAGAAACTGTGAATTCTATCTCTTTCTATCACTTGGAATTCTGTGCCTTAAGTTCTTCGAAACTGTATATGGTGCTCTTGACGCTTGTATGAAGGTGTGATCGTAGACATGTTTTCACTGAAAAATCTTCACCCCAAAATTCTGGAATTCCATATACCTACTTACACTGCACCATTCAGACTCTGGCTTCTAAGAACATCGTCATTCCGTCTTCATTCTGAAATCACAACTCCAAATTTTTAACCTTTCTGTGATGCACTCTGAAATCTTGCCCACATCTGACCCTATCTACTTGCTGCTCTTGATCTCTTACCTGATACCGTGTCATCAATAAAACACATCCACTAATCTGATGTCAATCCCGGAAGAGCTGAAACTTACAATCCAATTCTTGGACGATGGTGATTCTCTCGTAGATCCAACTTTACCTCCCACTGAACTAGTACACATCTTGACGTCCATCAACTCCTCAATTCCGTACACTTCCAAGCTCCAACCATAGGCTAATGCCACTCACTCCAATCAATGCAAAACAAATCTTAAAATTTTTAGACATAGGAACTGAAATAATTACTTAGTTAAATCTCCTCATTCTAAAACATAGTAGAAGTTACACTTTTCAAATTGAAAATAAAGCTTAATAAATAAAGTTTTATCAAAGTTTGAATATGAAACAGCATTATTCGTTTTGAAATCCACATCTTCATGACCCAACAATTCATTGAAATGCTCAACAATTTTAAATCAAGATCTCAAAAATAAATCAAATTCATATGGTATGACTATACATTAAACTTTGTTAAAATCCATTTCCAGCCAAACACATACAAAGTTTTGAAATCTTTAAGGTTTTGAAATGTAAGTGTCAACATTTAAGAAAACTAAACAAGAGCGAAATTCTAAGGTCATTATAAGATAATATCTTATGAAGATTAAACAAAAATTCGAAACACAAATCCTTACGAAAACGAACTCATGTGACTTATGAAAAGAGTATAATAATATAATTTATTTCAAAATAAGCCTTAAAGAAGAAACCTAAATCCATTTTTTTTTTTTTTTTTTTTTTTAAACACTACAAGGATAAATCATAGATATTAATTGAAAAATTATAACAGCGATGAAAACATCACGAAAATCATTCTTAAATAAGAAATGGTCATCCAAATTACTGAGGTACTCCCTTGCATCTGCACATTGCCCAATCCAATACCTTAAAAGTCGGTGAAATCCACAAAGTTTCTTCTACCGCCAAAGATTATCTTGACCCCAACGAACCATCCACTTGGTATTCCTGCTGAACCAACTACACTGGCTACACTGCAAGTCACCAAAATTCCCAACCAAAGCCATAACCATGCTCGTCGAATCCGGGGAAATCCCTGAGTTTCTTGCACCACTCCAAATCTTACTAACTAAGGTCACTTCTCCCTGCATAAAAATTGCCAACTAATGTGCCTTCTACGGTCCTTCATCTTGGAAAGTTAGTCTGAGTTCACCCAATAATCTATATTTACTCACCTTGGTACGCCGCATGACGATCTCCAACTAGCTGAAAGGGGGTCTTCGAATAATGCTCAAGTCCAACTCTGGCGGGCAAACGCACATGTCTTCTCTCATAACCACGACGGAGATGCTGAAGGCTGAAAGTCTGCCGATGTTCTCCGAAAACAACATACTAAGTTCACGAGGTTCTCAGTCTCCGACACAAATACAGACAAAAGACACTAGACAAGAGTATGGAGATTTTAAATTCTCCACCACTAAGGAGGAAATTTGGCCGTCCAAATCTCCTAACAACACGAACTAAAAGAAAAGACAAGCAAAATCTCCCGAACTGAAAGAAAAGCCGACTCAAATCCAACGAAACAAAGACACGGGAAAACAAATCGACACAATCTAACGAGTCCTCACCACACGTCTTAATGTCTCTAGAGTATTTTATTTCCTAGAAACTAACCAGCTCTGATACCAAACCTGTCACGCCCCGAAACCGGGCCCTGCAGTGATCCGACCTCGGGGTGCGAAATTTTGGGATAATTTGAAACTTTTGTTGTGTTTCCCAAGATCCGCGTGAATGAGGATAATCGATTTTCCAACACGATCAGAGTACATTTTTCGCGGAAGCTAAATATGGTGTTACGACTCGGAATCCGTGGCCATCGGGTTCCGTGTCGCACTCGACCAACTTCATATAGCCATCACTTAATCAGACTGGCACAAGTCATAAATCAGAGCACACTGAGCTGGTAGTAACAAGACTAATTAATTCCCATATGATCAATTTACAATTAACAAATGTCTTAATTACAAACCCAAGGAAAAAGGCTACAAAGCCATACAAAAATCCAACTAGACAGAATACTACCCCAAGTAATTTTACGAACTCCGTTGCCCGGCTTGACATCTAGATGATATCAATGGGCAGCCTCTCACGTCAGACCGGCGGTCCCACCGCCTCCTCTGATCAAACACCTAGAAACAAAAAGAGAAGAAACTGGCACCAAACAAAAGAGAGTCAGACACGACGGTCTGGCAAGCAATTACAACAATAATAGGATGAAAGTAAAACAAAGCATGATAAGAAAGAGCTACGATGAAATCACGGTTAATACCAATGTCGAAGTAAAGATAGAATAAACATCTCGATGGTTTGCAAATCTAATATCATGATGAGTAACATAAATAAATGCCATGAGATGAATATCAATGCATAAAAACAATGGCGACCCACATAAAGCTATATTCTCCTGTTACCGAAGTAACCGGAGCAAACAAACCGAAGCCACTAAACGTGGGACGGAACGACATAGTCGTTATCAAACAAAACCGTAGCCACTAAACGTGGGGACGGGTAATTACCGTTGCCATGGTCGGTACAAACGGAATCCAAACTGCAGCTGGCAAACAAAATAAAGACCCCAAGCCGGATGATCAGTCCGACAAGGTGACCTAAGCCTAGTGGTGCCATTTTAGTGAAAATCCGAAACCTCGAAGAAATGCAATTCCATTTATAAGATACATTTCCAAAGTTGATAGAAAACTACTCCAAACAAATGCATATGGTCAAAGCCAAGCAAAACAAATGAGTAGTATCATCATTTCTAAAATACGGGGGTAACCCATTCCAAAACATGAAAGCATAGGGGAAGAACCAAAACCAAAAGTCTTTTTATACAAAAGAATGAATGATGGGTCGGTCGACTAAGCGGGTAGTCTCGATATACATTTAATCCCCTTATTGTCATTAAAGAAAGCGATTTGGCGCCACTGAAGATCGTTGACAATCACAAGGGATTAAGTGCACATTCAGACTCAAGGGTTTCCTAAGTGGTATTGGTCATAGTCCAAGACTCATCTCATTATGAATTCTAGGCTTGAAAGGGGTGAATGGGCTTCACTTATAGGGGAAAGTTTAATGCTGAATTGAGCTTGGATATAGACCCGAGGTGGGCTTGAAATTATATAGAATAAGTCTTCATTAGAAGTGGGTTTAAATCCCCTTGTAATCAGGCCCACAGCTGGCCTTATTCAAGCCCAACAGTCCATGGGAAACAAGCCCAAACAGTCCCTAACAGAGCCCACAATTCATGACATACACAGCCCAACAATAAGACCCAAAGGCAGCCCAAGAATTGGCCTTAAAACAGGCCCAACAGACCCCTAGAAAATGGGCTCATCAGATCTTCAATTGGGCCCTCAAACAGCCCTTAAACAGTCCATTAATCAGGTCCAGACTCGAGCCCAGACTGAGCTGGGCTCGCTCGAGCGGACCCAGGTCCGCTCGAGCGGACCCAGACAGTAGCTGGGTCGCTCGAGCGGCCCAGTGGGTCGCTCGAGCGGACCCAGACAGTGCCTGGTCCGCTCGAGCGACCCACTGGGTCGCTCGAGCGGACTGGGCCTGCCCAGTCCAGCCCGAGAGTGCAGACTTCCATTTTTTTTTGTGTTTCTCTTCTTCTTTCTTGATCATTTTCAATCCTCTTGCAATCCTTTCTTCCATGCACACTTCCACAACTTCTTGGGCCTCTTCTCAACCTCCACAAATCATTAAACCATCACCCATAACCATCTAATTAACATAAACTCCACACTTTTTAAAAGAATCCATTCCTTTGAACACCATTTGAACAATGAAACAAACTCTTTTAAGAAACCATAAGGAGAACAAACTTCCAATGCAAAGTAGAGCAATAACATAAATGAAGATAACCATTAAGATGGTTTATTAAATCAAAGCAAACCATAACTAAAGAAGGTTAACATAAAAAAAGAAAGAAATCAAGAAATAGAACCAATGTGAGAAAAGCATCATATAATTGTTGAAATATACTTGCCTTAAGCCAAGATGAACTCAAAAATCACCCTTAAACCACTCCTTAGAGCTTCAAGCTCCAAATCTACAAAAACCCCAAAATTTCCCAAGAAACCCTAAAACATCAACACTTGTGAAACCTCAAAGAAAACCTTAGCAAATAGGATTAAAATGCTCCAAATGGAGAGGAAAGCAAAGATCTTGGGTTGGGAAAACTATTGCTCACCTTGAGGAACCCTAACAAAGAAGAAAAGCTTGAATGGAGGGCTTCTCCTAGCTCAAACTCCTCAAGAATGGTATCCCTAGGAAGCTTGAAGAGGGAGGAAGAGATTGAGGAGATCAATCCTCCAAGCAAACCTCACCAAGTGAGAGTTCCAGATGAGAGAGAGTGAGAAGGGAGGAGAAGAAAAAGCCCTTGCCAAAGAAATTGCTGGAATCGAATGAAGAAGAAGAGAGAAAAGCTCTCTTCTTAAGAGACAAGCCAATGTGGGCCCCGAACTTCACAAGCCTAAAAATGGTACTTGCGGGCCCCGAACGGAAACGACGAAGAAGACAAAAATGATCGGCGAAATTTCTACTTTCCAAAAAGTATATTTTTGACAATTTCTGAAATTTTCGAAATTCATGGACAGATTTAGTGAAAATGCCATTTTTGCCCTTTTTCCTCGAAAAACGTGATTTCTGAGTATCAAATCAAAATGATCAAAACATGAAAGTTGTTAAACTTCATAAAACAAGTTGAAATACACCAAATCCCGAATTTTTAGAAATGAAAAGTAATTTCCCATAAAAATACAAATCCTAAGGACCGGGTCGAACTAAAGTCAACGGTCTACAAAATCTCCAAGGCAAGGAAAAATCCGGTCAAACTCAAATACGCGGTCAAACTAAATCAAATCTCACTTAACAAGTTAAACCATGATTAAAACAATGCTAAACAAAAGGATTGGGGTCGGGATCTTACATCCTCATACCTCCTTCCCTCCCGACGAATCCCACATTCTCTTTGAGGAGAAGCAAAGAAGAGGATTCTGGACTTCTTCGTCTTCTTCGAAAAACCTGAGAGTAGACAAAGAGGAGCTTCTGTGGGTGCACAATAACGATTTGAGAAGAAGGGTTTGGGTTGCTCTCTTACCTGTTTCTCTCTTGTCATTTTTTTTCCATCTTTGTCAAGGTGAGGATGATAGCTCCAATCCCTAGCCGCCAAATCCCAGCGCCCCCCAAATCCCAATGCCCATTGTCGTCCCTTGCTTTAATCCCTAGCGCCCCCCAAATCCCAGTGCCACCCAAATCCCAGAGCCCGCTCTTGACTCCTGCTCTAATCCCTAGTTCCCCCCAAATCCCAGCGCCCGCATCTGCTCCTCTCTCCCTTCCGCCCCAACCTTAAGATCATGTTGCCCTCACTCTCACCCCCACTCCCCCTGCCCCAACCTCTCTCCAGCTTAGTGATTTCCCTCCTCTTTGCAGGCAATCCCTTCCTCGGATTAAAGGTGGAACCCTGGCTACCTCGGCCCAGCGACAACCTCCGGCAGCTGCGCCCTAAGGCTGTGTTGTTGACACCAAAAATGTCACTTTGCCTCTTCAAGATCCAAAGAGCCACATGAAGTCGCAACCTGCCATAAATAGGCAATGCTGCTTCCAAAAATCAAATCTTGTCAGAATCAAACAAAAACTGCAAGATTCTTCAAGACAGCCAAAAGAGGAGTACACAAGAAGTTTCGGGCCATTTCAAAATCATTTGGCCTAACTTCGCTTCTCAGACAGCCGAAAAGGAGCTCTCGGCGGCAAAAGCATCGGAGACACCAAATCTTCGATCAGGGCCGATGGATAGTCTCAAAATACTTCCAAAAGGCTCCACGTCAAGTTCCGAGTCAAACCGACAACGTTTGACCCTACATCAACCCTCGAACAGCTAAATCAAGCCTCTCGGCGGCGAGAACCACCAAGGCCATTACTCATCAGATAGAGCACATGGACGGCTTCAAAATGCTTATAAAGGGCTACACGTCAAATTTCAGGTCATTTCCACAACATTTGACCATAGTTTGACGCTCGGAAAACAAATCAGGCCTCTCGGCGGCAAAGCTCTCCGGGACCATGGTTTCCAAGACAGAGCCTATGGATCATCTTAAAATGACTCCAATAGGTTCCCTGTCAAATTTCAAGTCAATCGGACATCGGTTGACCGCACATCAAACCGCAACATCTTCATCGCGACAAAAAGTAAGTCTACTAGTGATAGGACCCCAAACGGCTTCAAAACTCAAACAAAAGCCTACGATTGGTCTTATTTATTGCTCAGGAGGCTTCACACCAAATTTCAGGTCATTCCGACATCGTTTGACCCAGTTTCAGCTTCTGACGGAAAATCGGCAGCTCTGCGCGACAAAGTCTTCGGCTTTCTCAGAAAATTGGAAACTTTGAAAAATAAAATGCAAGGATTCTCATCAGGTTTCCTACAAAGAAATTAGGCCAATAAATGGTCAAAATGTCAAGGAAAAGTACAGGAGAAAAAAGAATAAAAAAAATAGCAAAAACGGACACAAAACGGGACACAAAAGGGGGAAAACCCCCCCAGGGTCGCCGGCGACCTTGGAACCCGGGGTCGCCGGGAAGGCCCCGGAAACCCCGGTTTTCGCCGTTTTTTCGCGATTCAAAGAACCCAGTCTCTGGTACTTTCCAAAATTCATGCTTTTGAGAAACCAAGTCCTCTGACATCCGTCCAAAACACGGGTCAATCATCAAGAGTATCGAAAACAATATTGATCGCCACCCGGTCAACCAAAAAAAGTGTGCTTTCTACCCGACCGATCGAGAAATCGACAGGACAGATGGCACCGACCCGCTGTTGGCAACAAACACCTGAAATTACATGGTCATCTGATGTCGATCTACATGAAGATCCATCGATGATCATCGACAGAAGAATCCCAAAGGACGTGGCACGGCCCGCGACTCTTCAGCTGCTCGGCGACCACTTAATGCGATTAATTGACTAGCTTTATTACAGTCATTAATCCATTTCTTTGGACGGCCCAATCAGAAGCAAGCATTCGGGAGTTACAAGTCAAGAGATTCATGGCATTTAACCCATGAAACTCCTCCCATCATGGCGATTAAAGGCGATTAAATGCCCTCAATCTCCTCCGGCCAATCAGAAGCCAAGAAAAAGGAGTTACAAAATAAACAATTCAATTTTGTAACTCCTCCCATTATGCAGCTTTATGACAATCAAGGCTCATAAACCCTCCTAAATGGCTACCTAAAAGCCTATAAATAGGAGAGCTCTCCAAGAAGAAGGAGACACAGACAAACAACGAAAATCACAGACAGAAGCACAGAAATCCAGAGAAAGGAAAAAGAGAGAAAACTCTGCGGAAGTTCTACACCGGCCACCGCAACAAGGTGACAAAAGTCCCTTGGGGGTACCCCCCCCCCCCCAAGGTCCTTGCCTTCTCCTCCTGCCTCCAATGGCTTAGATATGGCTTTTCAGCTCGTCTACTCGGCTTTTTATTGGACATAGGACCTTCTTTTGGTCTTTGTCCTCTAAAAACCTGAGGTTATAGCCAAGCCAAGCGAATCAATAGCATCCTCTGTTCTCATCTGCATGGATGATGGCGAAGCCCACATATGGCTTGCGACCGTCAATCTAAACGAGTCCCCCACAATCTCCTGAGAAGTTAGATCCTCCTTTTCTTGCTTTTCATTGTAGTTTGTATTTTTTCAAAAGAGACAAAAATCACAATTCTTGTCTTTCATTATTGATAAGGATTGTAAATCGGCTATAAACGCCAAAATCGGCTATAAACGCCAAAAATCGGCTATAAACGCCAAAATCGGCTATAAATGCCAAAAAAATCGCCTTTCACGGCAAACCAAGAAAAATGTTTCTTTTCTTAAATATATGTGCAATGGAAAACTTGAAAGAAGTTGATTTCCTTTTTACTTGCGAAGGTTGATCTCCGGATCACCACTTGCAATTCCAAGTAAAAATAGAAAATCTGGCACACCCACACAAAAAAAGAAATGTTGATGCACGCCCCTGCCCCCCGGTTACGAAAGGGTCGGAACCAAACGGACTCCCACGTCCGCCGACCTCGGTAGGAACTCGAGCATTTGGAGCGCGGTCCATCATGTGTCGGATCTGGTAACGTCCGCCCCCATTCCCCTTCCCCCAACCAATCCTCTATCCAATCACCTATTTGGGACCATGCCCAGTTAGAGATTCTGTATAATCATCTAGCTGGCCTTCTAACCTTGCATCGAGCAAGTGCTCAGGTTTCCCCCCCACCAGCATCCTTCCCTCTCTACAATCCTTTTTAATTCATTCCCAACCTCCCTGCCCCTGTACCACCCCCACTACCTTCCTGCAAGCCTCCAGACCCCCCTCTTCTAGCCAACCAGCTATACTCTTACTCCTATGATGTGTTTCTAAATCCATGAACTTAATTGGAAGATCAGGCTTGCATGAAAAGTAGTTTCATTGTGAAGAAGATGTTCAATTGCTAATTCTTTCTTGTGATGTTGGACTAGTATGCTTTGAGACATGTTCCTTTTGCAGTGTGCATGCATGTGTTTTTTTGTTTCTGGATTTTAGTAAATTATTGTCTCAATTTTACAGGCATATTTGAGTTTACCTTTTTATTGTTGACTGTAACTCTTTACTACACAAAGAGGTTGTGTATTTTGTCTTCAATATGTGCAAATATTAAAGAAGTGGACACCACATCACATTTGTTGGTTCATGTATGGTAGTAGTCAAATTAAGAAGATTTACTTATTTAAGAAGATTGAAACAAACTTTTGTTGGGGGAAGAGGTTGAAAAGCAAACCCATGTTGTTCAGATGAAATCCTCACCAACATTGAGATTGTTGTAATGTATGGATTGGATCTTTTCAAGAATTGTTGGCATGGTATTTATTTCATATTTTGATTGCTACTCTAGTTACAAATTAATCTGTATGAAAACTTTCTTTATTTGCAAGGAAATTTTATTTTGGGAATGCTGTGGAGAGATCACCATCATTTCTAGGTGGATGGGCTGGAATGTACTCCATGAATTTCTTTGTGGTGGGGTTGGTTTTGATGGTAGGATTTGGGTTTGGAGGGTGGGCAAGTATGCTCAACTTCATTCAGTAAGTGAACACTTTTACTAGTGAAGGTGTAACATCTCGACCCTTAGCCTATATTAATTATAGCTAATTACTTGATTAGTTTGTAAGTGTGTTTAGAGTCTTAGCGAGTCGGGTTTGACGTATGAATCGTGTGGGTGAAAACTCACGTGATTCGGAGCGCGTTTGGGTACAGTAGGGGGTGGTTTGCAATTTTGGGAAGTTTTCAGGGGTTTATTGAGATTATGGGTTTTAGTGAGTTTGGGTGTATCAGATAGATTGGGTCATTTCATGAACTTTAGTCTTCTATCGCGTTTCGATTCGACGCGAGGAAGAGGCCCAAATGATCATTTAAGTTAACCAAGGACTAAACCCATATTTTTCCATACTTATCCTATTCTAACCATTCATTCATTCATTCCTATTCTATATAATACTTCATCCGGATAACTCATCTCTTCATTCATCTCTATCACCATTTCACTACTATTCATCTCTTCTTCCTCTTCACTACCTCCTTGCCATTAACAACCGCCGGAGCTCCATCTTCGCTGGCCAAGCATCACATCTTCTTCCTCAAGCTCCAAGGAACCCAACCATTCCATTTTCAAGAATTTCCAACCATAACCCATTGAAAGGTAGGCTTCCAAAGACTTTAACCATAGTTAATCTTTTTCCTTTTAGTTAGAAATGGATTAGGGATACTCACTACCACCCATTGTATTCATTTTGTAGAGTGAATTTTGGGATTGAGAAGCATTTGCACACTTTGAGCTCAAAAAGAGAGATTTCTCTTAATTCTCTTGATTTTGGTTTAGCTCATCATTAAGGCAAGTTAACCTATATATTTATGCTTTGATATACTGTTTCTTCCTTGAAATGATGATTGAATATGTCTAGATAACCCAATGCTCTAATCTTGACAAACTTGAATTGAAAACATGATAAATTGGGTTAATTGTCTAATGAATTGGATTGGAAATGAAATTGATAGATTGAGAGGTTTATAGGACCTGAAATGATGTGGGTTTCATTCTTAATTAATTGTGAAACAGGTTCATAGATGATGGGAATGGAAAGGGGCCAATTACACATCCGTTACAGAATTGATGTTCTGTAACTGTGTGTATTCGGTCGACCTGCCAAGGGCTTCGGTCGACCGAAGACACAGGGTCGGGTGCGGACAGCACCTGACCATTTTACTGTTCACAATTTCTGCACATTAATGCAGGTAGACCCGGGCTATACTAGGTCGACCGGGACAACTGTTGTGAACCTTTTTAGGGACTCTTTTGACCGCTTTTTCTATTGGACTTGTATGGAACCATGCCTACCTTTATGGACTCATTTGACTTGATACGAAGAATGTTTTGAGCATGCGTTTCTCGTTGTTATTCCTATTTTCTCCGTTTTCAACTTATATCAATCTTGAACGGTACGGGACAACGGGATACCCTCTTTTATATCTATGCACAAAGATTATTTATTCGGGTATCGCGAACCTTATTCCTTTCGTTGACTGAGTAGAGTTATACGAGACTATGGTAATAACTATTGACCTAAGATTGGATTTTTTATTGCTCTCAATTCTAATTAGTATAATTTGGTACTTTCTACATGAAATGTTCATGTTCTATAGATTGCTTTACTTGTTTTGGTTTTGGACCACATGATGAACTTAGATGATGACCTAGGATTCCCTTGATGTTTTGTGTACCTTATATATGATTGATAGAAGTGTTGAGATTAGGCGGCTTTGATTGTAAAAGCTTGATGAGGACTACTATGGTATTGATACTTGAATAAGCTTGCTTGATAGTCTTGATTTGATTGTTAGAAAGTAGTCTCTCAATTGTTTATTGAATCTTGTTCACGCAAGAAAGCCTAGTCTCCTCACTCTTACTTGTTTAGGACTCTTGTGTCAGGCATCACTCAGTTGTTAACGCCCAACATAGGATGGGGCACCACCTGTGTGAGGACCTTGGTTTGAAAGTCTGCGCAGTACTACTTTTTATATTTTTGATGGATTGTACACCATTAGATACATCTTGCATTATTGATCTTGTTTGGCCCTTAGTATCCATCTTGCTTGCCTGCTTGTTTGCCGGGTTTTCATCCCGTGCCACTCTACCACAGCTCTCATGTTGAGTATGGAGGGTCCTTGTTGAAACTACCCGTGGTGTATTAGCTTGTGTGATTTGCCTATTTGCTAGATTGTTTATGACTCGTATACTATGTATTTCTTATGTCTGAAATGCATATGTTTCTATTAATCTTATCTCTTATCTACTCTGATTTGATATGTATATCTTGTTGTCATTTGTATATATATTGTCTGCCATCCGTCGTGTTGATGATGTTACTCTTGGTGCATAGGTACCGAGCCCTTCTACCCCGAGGAGGAGATGACGGTAGAAGTACAGGAGGATCAGCCTGATGACTTCTTAAATTATAGTACGGACGGCGTTGTATAGCCGTACTGAACCCGTACTCGAGAAGCTTCATGTTTAGCTGGATAGATTCATCTTTTATGCTTTTGTTTATCTTTTGATTAGGTCTAAGTTTGGTAATGGCCTAATGTTCTAAATAATACTTTTGGTTAAGTGTTTAAACTCTGAACTTAAATGATGATATTCAGTATTGTTCTAAACTATGCATCTTTAAGATACCATTTATAATTATAAAGCTTCCGCTATAGATTGTTTGTATTTGAGGAAATGTTTATACCTCACAGCGGTCTTCTATCCAATTGGGACACGATTGGGGCTAAATTATATTTGACTTATGTTGGAAAAAGTTTAAATTAGCCCTAATTTCACGTAACCCCGGTTTCAATTTTGGGGACGTGACAAAGTGGTATCAGAGCATTATTGGTTTCTAGATTTAAAAACAAGTAGAAACTAAGACGTGTGAGGATTGGATTTTTATTTTTGGGTACCTTAGCTTTTGTAGATTGTATAGTTTGTTTGCTAGATCGAGTCCCATAGGACTAACATTTCTTATGTTTTAGGATGTTTGGCCGAAATATGCGTTCTAACAGTACTGGTAACCCAGAAAGTAGCAATGCTAATGCCACTGACAGTGATTCTAGGGAAGGCAGATTCAACAAGATGATGCAAGCCTTTGTAACTTCTCAAGCATCACAGACTCAAACGATGGCTGTATTACAGAGACCAGTTCCGGTTACACAGGTTATTATGCCAGCAAGGGCAGCAGACCCTAATGATGTATTTGATAAATTTAAGAAGAGGAATCCGCCAGAATTTTATGGAAATGAGGATCCACTTGATGTTGATGAGTGGGTTGTACAGATAGAGAAGATATTTGATGTCTTCAAATGCACAGGGAAGGAGCGAGTTCAACTAGTAGCTTATATGCTCAGAGGCACAGCAGAAATGTGGTGGAAATCAGTCAAGACTCCTTTTGTTACAGTTGAGGATGAGACTGCATGGGTATCTTTTAGTACATTGTTTCGTACTAAGTTTATTCCACCTCATATTACAGCATTGAAGATAGCAGAGTTTGAGACCCTTCAACAGGGAGAAGACTCAGTTCAGGTTTATGAGCAGCGGTTCACTAACCTATCCCGGTTTGCACCATCTCTGGTAAAGACCGAAGCGGATAAGGTTATGAGGTTTATTAGGGGACTGAACCCCAATATCAAAGAAATGGTGACCAGCGTTACTTTGACCACCTGTGAGGAAAATCTCAAGCGGGCTTATTGGGCTGAAGAGTCCATCAAGGAGAAAACCCGTTACAATCAGAACTGTTGGGATTGGTGTATGCCCTAAAGCCCAATAGCTGCACTCTCATCTTTTGTTACTGGATATTTACTGGTTATTTAATGGAAAGACTCTTTTATGCTTAAACATGTATATATGTATAGTTGTGTAAGGCCCATTGTTTCTAGTAAATGAATTAGGCGTGTAGTGTCTACGCACAGATAGGTCTAATTCATGGACAACTGGAAACATCATATTTGTTCATAACTGAAAGATGGAGCTGGGCACTTCATCTTGGTAGAAGTTATAATGAGAGACTCACCTGTATTCAGGGTGACTTACCTAAGTCCTGGGAGGGCTTTCCCGGATTCACCTCATTAGTGCATATGCAATGCATTGAACAGGACCATGGTAGGTGTGATCTCTAAAATAGTACTATCACAGAGAGAGATCAAGTCACCTCATGCTACTGAGTGACCGGTGCTCTTAATCTTGAGCATTTGTAGATGAACAGACAAAGTCAAGTTCTTGTTCTTTAATTCACTATGGGTGAGATTCTTTTAATGGGTCAACAGCTCTGTGTTTTGGGTACTCGGACTTGATTAGTTGGGACGTGCAGATGCAATATAGAATCTATGCCATCTGATGATGGAATAATCGTCCCCTTAGAATTATCCGATTAATCATCAAAACCTAAGATCTTAGTATATGGATGTTCCATATGGATATTGAACTTGTGGGTCGCTCCCTGGATCAAGAGAATGATATTCGGATGATGATTATGTTAAGGATATGAAGTTCTAAGGTTTAGATGTAATCGGGAAGGTTGATAGTACATGTGATAACCTGACTCGATTATGGATGTTACATAGAGGGGCATTCAGGTCATTACACTTAGTAGGTCGAAGACAACCGTCATTTTATGACGAGCTTATTATATTATATATTTGTCCTTGGAGTTCAACCATAACTCTTTAGTGGAATGAGTTAAGGTTAAAATGGTCTTTATGTTGCTATGGGTTTAGCATGGACATTTTGGTCATTTTGGGAGCCAATGGCAAATATGTCTTTTGGTCCCTTCTCTAGTCACTTTCCAAGATTGGCATGGTTTTCCTAAAATGTTTAGATAACATTTGGATGAATTATTTTAGTGGAAAAATAATTTTGAGTTTAAATTCAAATAGGCCTTTGATGGCATACATGAATTTAATTCTAGATAAATTGTATGTGGGCCATGGTGTGCATTATCATGAGGGACGTCCATAATGGAATTTCCATGGGTAAGGTTTCCAATTTTAAGTAGGTCTCTCTACTTGAAAGGTTGGACTCCTCTTTGGAATAGTATTCCTATGAGAAAGTTTCCTTTCTGGATTAGGAACTTAAATTAGTAAGTGTTTTACAACTAGGATTACTAATTGCATGGGAAGTTTCTTAAAGTTTCCTTTTCTAATTGGATTGTATCTAAAAGGAAATAAGTCTTTCCTTTTAGGACATCTTTAAGAAATAGTTCAGATAACTTTATGGGAAAGGTTACCACAAAGTTTCTATAAAAGAAACCATCCTCCCCTTGGACGTCCTACACCATAAGAGAGTGCAAGGAGTCTCCCACACGTCTAGCCTTGGATAGGTTCTCTTCTTGATAGATGAGAGCTTAAGGTCTGAGATTTTTCCTTGGAGAAATAGTTCTTAATTCCTAGATTAAGATCCCACCATCTTAGCCAATCAGATTTGGAAGTGAGATAGAGGAGAAGATCAAAGGCAATACTAGTGCAGAAAATTCCAACAACTTGTTTGCTAATTGCAAGTCTGAGTTCGGGCCTTTGGATCTATTTTTTCAGAGATTTGAAGTCTATAAATCTTCGAGGTAATAGTCTTCTTCATTCTCCTTTAATTATACACTTGTTGGTCATGAATTCATGGAGTTCTCATGCGATCTATATGGCTGATTTATTCTGGCCAAATCAGATTTTTTAAAATCTGTCATGTTACAAATTAGCCATGAATGTCTTCCGGTAATTCAGATCTGAATCGCAGTTTCTTTCAAGAACCTCAGACAATCTCAGACTCAGTGTAAGAGCCAGACTTCAAGCTATCAATATCAACAATATCGACAGCAATACCAGCAACGTCCACAACAGCAACTGTATCAGCAGCAGAGGTCACAGCTACAGTATCAGTAGCAAGGTAAGAGGCCTAAGTTTGATCAACACAGAGACTTCATTGTGTTCATTGTGGTAAGAACCATCTCTCAGTAGAATGCAGAGTGATGTCAAGAGCATGTTATGAATGTGGCTTGCAAGGTCTCCAAGTGAAAGATTACCCTAAGAAGCAAGGGCAAGGTGTGAGGAATGCAGCTCCAAGATCACCTATTACAGCACAGCCTTTGAGGCAAGTCCCACATCAGCAACAGCAACAGCTTCAATTTCCAACACCACCACAGGGCAGAGGACAATTCAGACCCCAAGGACAGCAGGGACAGCAAAGACCTAAGGGATTCCAGCAAGGACAACAGCAGAGGTATCAGCAGAGACCTCAGCAGCATGGTAGGCTTAATGCTTTGGATATGCAAGAGGGAAAGAATATCGGAGGAGTTGTGGAAGGTACACTCTCTATTTCAGATGTACCTACTAGAGTCCTATTTGATTCTGGTTCCACACACTCGTTTGTATCACCTATTTTTGCTGCATGTTTGGTGGGAGACATAGCTCCATTGCATTATATTTTGTTAGTTAGTACTCCCTTAGTGAAAACTGTGCAGTGTGAGTCCTATTTTCCAGCGTGCAAAGTGCAGGTAGGGAATTACATCCTATCTGCAGACTTGATCATCCTAGAGATGCAAGGTTTTGATGTGATTTTAGGAATGGATTGGTTATCCATATACCGGGCAGTAATGGATTGTTTCAACAAGACCATCAGATTGCAAGTATTAACAGACAGTGTGGAGATATTTGGTGAGAAGATACCCAAATACACTAGTGTCATTTCAGCCTTGAGGGCAGAGCGTTTGATTAAGAGTGGATGTGACGCTTATGTAGCATTTATCACGACGGATAAATTGTCCAAAGCGGTGGAGGACATTCCAGTTGCATGTGAATTCCCGGATTTCTTTCCGGAGGAGATACCTGGATTACCACCGATTCGAGAGATAGACTTTACGATTGAGCTTGTACCAGGAACAGCACCAATTTCAAAAGCTCCTTATCGTATGGCTCCAGCAGAACTAAGAGAGTTGAAAGCTCAATTACAAGATCTCTTGGACAAAGGATTTGTGAGACCGAGTGTGTCACCATGGGGTGCACTGCTTTTGTTTGTAAAGAAGAAGGATGGTACAATGCGTATGTGCATAGACTATAGACATTGAATCAGGTTACAATTAAGAACAAGTATCCTTTACCTAGGATATATGAATTATTTGATCAGCTGCAAGGAGCACAGTACTTCTCTAAGATTGATTTGAGATCAGGCTACCATCAGTTGCGGGTTAAGGACTTAGATGTGCAGAAGACAGCCTTCAGGACCAGATATGGCCATTATGAATTCTTGGTGATGCCATTTGGGCTAACCAATGCACCGAGTGTATTCATGGCCTTGATGAACAAGATCTTTGCTCCATGCTTAGATCGGTTCACAGTGGTATTCATAGACGATGTTATAGTCTATTCGAAGTCCAAAGATGATCATGCGGAACATTTGAGAACTTCATTGCAGATCTTGAGAGAAAATCAGCTCTATGCCAAGCTAAGTAAGTGTGATTTTTTGCTTGAGCAAGTGTCTTTTCTAGGACACATCATCTCTAAAGAAGGTTTGGCAGTAGATCCAGCGAAGATTGAAGCAGTTGTTAGTTGGCAGAGTCCGAAGACAGTAGCACAAATCAGGAGTTTTCTAGGTTTGGCAGGGGTATTACAGAAGATTTGTGAAAGGATTTTCCAGCATAGCAGCTCCATTGACCAAATTGACAAGGAAGGATGTTCCTTTTGTCTGGACAGAACAGTGTGAGGCTAACTTTCAAGAGTTGAAGACTAGATTGACTACATCTCCTATTCTTACTTTACCTACGGAGACCGGAGGGTTTGTAACTTTTGCAGATGCTTCAGGCATTGGCTTGGGATGCGTTCTCATGCAGGAAGAAAAAGTAGTGGCCTACGGGTCCAGGCAGCTGAAAGAGCATGAGAAGAGATACGCTACCCATGATTTGGAGTTAGCAGCAGTGGTTATGGCACTGAAGTTATGGAGACACTACCTGTACGGAGAAAAATTCAAGGTTAACTCGGATCACAGAAGTCTTCAATACTTGTTCAGGCAGAAAGATCTTAATATGAGGCAGACCGGATGGATGGAGTACATCAAGGACTACGATTTCCCAATTAAATATCATCCCGGGAAAGCAAATGTGGCTGCAGATGCATTGAGTAGGAAGGAAGCAACTACCGAATGTTTACAAGTAGAATGGTCTTTGACAGAAGTATTCAGAGATTTAGATGTAGAGTTTCAGCCTCAGACAGAGAAAGTGATGATTGCAAATATGCATACCTGGAACCAAAGATTTTGGACAAAATCAAGAACAGTCAAGGAGAGGATCCTGAATTAGTCAGAGTGATTAATAGTATATCAGACAGACCAAAGTTCAGACTCGTGGAGAATGTGCTATATTGTCAAGATAGATTATGTGTTCCGGATGTACATGATTTGAGGAACGAGATTATGGTTGAGGCACACCATTCTCGTTATGCTATTCACCCAGGGAGGACCAAGATGTATCAGAATCTGAAGAGTTTCTATTAGTGGAATAACATGAAGAAAGAGATTGCAGGGTTTGTCTCGAGATGTCTAGTGTGTCAACAAGTGAAAGCTGAACATCAGAGACCTCCAGGATTACTTCAACCATTGAAGATACCGGAATGGAAGTGGGAACACATTACCATGGACTTCGTTGCAGGATTACCACCTATGAAGAACCATGACAGCATTTGGGTGATTGTTGACAGACTCACCAAGTCAACTCATTTCATTCCAATGAAGATGAGAGGATCCAAGGATATTTTGGCACGCAAGTACATCGATGACATAGTCAGATTACATGGAATTCTAGAGTCTATTGTATCAGACAGAGACATGAAATTTATGGGCAGATTTTGGGTTAGTTTGCAAACAGCCTTGGGTACGACATTGAATTTCAGCATTGCGTATCATCCTCAGACGGATGGACAGACTGAGAGGACAAACCAAACTATGGAGGATATGTTGCAGGCATGTGTTCTCGATTTCGGAAAAGACTGGGAGAAGAGTCTTCCTTTATGCGAGTTTGCCTACAACAACAGCTATCACTCCAGTATCGGGATGGTACCGTTCGAAGCCTTGTATGGACGGAAATGCAGGACCCCGGTTTGTTGGAAAGAGATTGGTGTTCATAGTTTTCATGGACCTTCGATCATCAATGATACCAGTGAGAAAGTGAAGCAAATTACTGACAGGCTGAAGATTGCAAGAAATCGCCAGAAGAGTTACGCAGACCTCAAGAGGAGAGATTTAGAGTTCAAGGTCGGAGACAAGGTTTTTCTTAAAGTCTCACCACTAGAGGAACTATGAGGTTTGGGCAGAAAGGTAAGTTGGCTCGGAGATTTATCGGACCTTTTGAGATTGATATGCGCGTGGGAGAAGTGGCTTACAGATTGATTATACCACCAGCGTTATCAGGAGTCCATAGATTTTTCATGTTTCCATGTTGAGGAGATATGTACCAGATCCTACACATGTGCTTCATCATGAGCCATTAGATGTGTCGCGACCCCGGACCGGGTCAGGGGACCAAATCCGGGATCGGGACCTAATGATGCCGCGCCATGTGCATCTCTTTGGCTAAACCGCACACGAATTGAAAGAACATTTATCCGTGCACGTGATTTCCCACAGGGTTCCACGGTGAGGATTATCTTTACACATCATTTCACACATAAACATATCAAACACATATTCAAGATTGCGGAAGCGTGTAGCAAATCATGTTAGTGCTATTCCATCCCATAAACGAGACTGATCTATAATTGACATGACTAGATATCAGAATGAGCAATGATCATATGCATATTTCCCGAAAAGTAAAGTTAAGTGTATTTACAAAAGATCAGTTGATTAATGCCCCAAAATAACGGTCAACAAAGACCATACAACCAAATAAAACCCAAAATAACGATATCACAAGTTCCCAAAATGTGTCATTCTCAAGGCAAGGCCGAATGTCTACATGACATCGTCGGCTTGCCACTCTATCACTCGCTGCGGTTCACTGACCGCCTCCTCAGGCTCCTCCTCAATGGCAATAAGCTCGGGACCTAAGTACCAAAATATATGTATCAGACACGACGGTCTGGCAGGTGGATGAAGAGATATAACAGTAATAAAACCATGATACTTTGCAAGGGTTTAGAAAACTTGTACATAATGATGAATTTCGTAAAAGAAGAATGTATCATTTAAAAGAGGTACATATACAATTAAAACATGTAAGGTAACAAGGATTCGAGACTAACAAGGTGGCAACCACACAAAGCTAGGTCCTCTCTCACTAAAGTGAAGAGAGCACATACCCTACGGGATCATTGACCTCAGTCACACAAGGTGAGGAGGGACAACGATAAGATACTATAATATACATATATATACTCTGCGGGACCACGGTAGCGAACCGGGTAAAACTCTACGGGTTCCAGACTGCAGCTGACTATCGGGAGGGGAAGGATCTCCAAGTCGGTGGATCAAACCGACGAGGTCGTCCAAGCTCAGTGGTGCCAACTCATAGGTCAAATACGAAAAATCAAATCATATGCATAGTAAGGAAGGGGGTGCCAATAGGCACAAATACATATTCATCTCAGGTTGACATATACAGGTTAGCAAAAGCTAAACACATCACTTCTAGTACTCTTGGAACAGTCTAGTCATATCATGTGGGTTTGAAATCCCAAAATAGGAGTTCGGTTGAAAATCGAACACGAATGGTTTCCCATACATTTACGGGCTACACATTGAGGTTCCTAGAATTGAATCAGTGTGAATAGGGTCCCCTATGTCGGTCATGATGTAATTTGGTACTCTTTGAGAGTTAGGGACATTCCGGGTCCTTATACACATTGGTCAATCTAGAAAACCTCATGGAATCTCCATGATGAGGTTTCTCCTTCCTACGGGCTTCATACAACGCCTTACATGGCATTGGGGCTCCATACGATACCTCCCCAAGCCTAAAAATAAAGTTTTAAATCCCTAGGTATTGACCCATGACAGACAGGCAGTTCGTTCGAGTGAACTGGGAGGTTCGCTCGGGCGAACAGCTCTCTGTCTGGGGTTCGCTCGAGCGAACTGAAGGTTCGCTCGGGCGAACGAGGTTCTGTGACGGGTTCGCTCGAGCGATGTGTCATGGTCGCTCGAGCGAACTGTCCAGAAACTGATTTTTCTGAGTACAGTTCGTTCCTTCCTTTTCTACTCCTTTCTTCCTCCTTTGAGCACCCATTAAACATGCATTTGAGGGTCTCTAAAACCTCATTTAAACCTTAACCAATCCATCATTTACTTCCCTCAACAACCATACCAACCAAACAATAACTCCTCAACCATTTCCATTTCATTCATTCAATGCAAGGTAAACTCACAAGTAGTCATAATGATCTATAAGCAAGACAATGATGCATGTGTTTTCAAGAAGGCATTCAATAGAGACTAGCCTATCAATAGGCATGTTTCCAAAATCCTTAACACTCATAAAACAAAATAGGGAAAGCAATTAGTAAGAGTTTCAATTTCTTTTATAAACAAGAAATCATGAAATCAATCCATTCAACCACTTGCCTTGGGTCCAATGCAAATCAAATTGAGCTCTAAACACTTCTTAAGTCCACAATCACACACCTATACAAAAAAAAACCCCAAATCCAACCCTAAAATATCAAAATCCAAGTAAAACAAAATGAAATCTTCCAATAAAGTGAAAAATGGAAGCTTCCCGAGGGCTATACAAACAAGATTCTAAACAGATTGGAAGGATCACTTACCGAAAAGTGTCTCGAATACGTAGAGGGAGCTCACAAGAGCTCACAATGGTGATGGCATGTCTTCACAAATGGTACCAAGAGAGAGCTCTTGAGGTGAGGAAGATGATTGCAAGGGTCCAAATCTTGGTTTAGGCCAAGTTTCTTATGGTGATTTATGGGAAAGGAAGCAAGTTGAACAAGGGAAAAAACCCTTAAGGCTGGGATTTCTCTCCTTCTAGGGTTTTAGCAAGAAATGGGAAAAAAATGAAGAAGAAGGCTCTCTATATATAGCAAGTGGGGATCGGGCCCACGACTTAAAGGACTTCTCGGGCTCAAAACATGGCTTTCGGGGCTTCAAACGGGTTCGACGAAGAAGACAAAGTTGATCGGCGAAATTTCTAGTTTCCAAAAAGTATATATTTTGCACGTTTTGGTGACATTGAAATCGGTGTCCAAATTTTGGGTAAAAAGACCATTTTGCCCTCAATTTGTGAAAAGTTGGGTTTAGGGCTCCCGAATGGAAGCGAGGTCAACATGAAAGTTGTAGGGATTAACAAGATAAGTCAAATGGGGTTAAAAACACATTTTTTTTTGGAAATCATCGGTAAGCCCCCAATCTCACACATTTCGTATCAAGAACCCCCAAAGAGTCCCACAAGTAAAAAGGCTCTCAAAATTCCCCAAAGCTATTATAAAAGCTATTCTAATCCCAAACTAATCAAAAAACCACTAAACACACTTAGAAATAAAGCCCGACTTAATTAACTCTAATCGAGGTCTCTCGGGTCGGGGTCTTACAAGATGTCCAGCAAGATACTACATTTGTTGAGAGACTGAAGGAGATCATAGACACCAAGGAGCATGTTTTGAGGACTAGGACTATTCACTGGGTCAAAGTACAGTGGGAGCACCACAGTCAGAGCGAAGCAACTTGGGAACTCAGGGATAAGATTAAGGAAAAGTATCCAGAACTTCTACCAGAGGTGTGTGAGATATTTGGAGGACCAAATAGTCCAAGGATGGGAGGATGTAACTCTCGACCCTTAGCCTATATTAATTATAGCTAATTGCTTGATTAGTTTAGTAAGTGTGTTAGAGTGTTAGCGAGTCGGGTCTGACGTATGAATCGTGGTGGGTGAAATTCACGTGATTCGGAGCGCGTTTGGGTACAGTAGGGGGTGGTTTTGTAATTTTGGGAGAAGTTTTCAGGGTTTTAATTGAGATTATGAGTTTTAGGGGATTTGGGTGTATCAGATAGATTGGGTCATTTCAAGAACTTTAGGTCTTCTATCGCGTTCGATTCGATGTGAGGAAGAGGCCCAAATGATCATTTAAGCTAACCAAGGACTAAACCCATATTTTTCCATACTTATCATATTCTATCCATTCATTCATTCATTCCTATTCTATACAGTACTTCATCCGGATAACTCATCTCTTCATTCAACTCTATCACCATTTCACTACTATTCATCTCTTCTTCCTGTTCACTACCTTCTTGCCATTAACAACTGCCGGAGCTCCATCTTCGCCGGCCAAGCATCACATCTTCCTCAAGCTCCAAGGAACCCAACCATTCCATTTTCAAGAATTTCCAACCACAACCCATTGAAAGGTAGGCTTCCAAAGCCTTTAACCATAGTTAATCTTTTTCCTTTTAGTTAGAAATGGATTATGGATACTCACTACCACCCATTGCATTCATTTTGTACAGTGATTTTTGGATTGAGAAGCTTTTACACACTTTGAGCTCAAAAAGAGAGATTTCTCTTAATTCTCTTGATTTTGGTTTAGCTCATCATTAAGGCAAGTTAACCTATATATTTATGCTTTGATATACTGTTTTTTCCTTGAAATGATGATTGAATATGTCTAGATAACCCAATGCTCTAATCTTGACAAACTTGAATTGAAAACATGATAAATTGGGTTAATTGTCTAATGAATTGGATTGGAAATGAAATTGATAGATTGAGAGGTTTATAGGACCTGAAATGATGTGGGTTTCATTCTTAATTAATGTGAAACAGGTTCATAGATGATGGGAATGGAAAGGGGCCAAATTACACATCCGTTACAGATTGATGTTTCTATAACTGTGTGTATTCGGTCGACCTGCCAAGGGCTTCGGTCGACCGAAGACACATGGTCGGGTGCGGACAACACCTGACCATTTTACTGTTCACAATTTCGGCACATTAATGCAGGTCGACCCGGGCTAGACTAGGTCGACCGGGACAACTGTTGAGAACCTTTTTAGGGACTCTTTTGACCTCTTTTTCTATTGGACTTGTATGGAACCATGGCTACCTTTATGGACTCATTTAACTTGATACGAAGAATGTTTTGAGCATGCGGTTCTCGTTGTTATTCCTATTTTCTCCCTTTTCAACTTATATCAATCTTGAACGGTACGGGACAACGGGATACCCTCTTTTATATCTATGCACAAAGATTATTTATTCGGGCATCGCGAACCTTATTCCTTTCGTTGACTGAGTAGAGTTGTACGAGACTATGGTAGTAATTATTGACCTACGATTGGATTGTTTATTGCTCTCAATTCTAATTAGTACAATTTGGCACTTTCTACATGAAATGTTCATGTTCTATAGATTGCTTTACTTGTTTTGGTTTTGGACCACATGATGAACTTAGATGATGACCTAGGATTCCTTTGATGTTTTGTGTACCATGTATATGACTGATAAAAGTGTTGAGATTAGGCGGCTTTGATTGTAAAAGCTTGATGAGGACTACTATGGTATTGATCCTTGAATAAGCTTGCTTGATAGTCTTGATTTGATTGTTAGAAAGTAGTTTCTCAATTGTTTATTGAATCTTGTTCACGCAAGAAAGCCTAGTCTCCTCACTCTTACTTGTTTAGAACTCTTGTGTCAGGCATCACTCAGTTGTTAACGCCCAACATAGGATGAGGCACCACCTCTGTGAGGACCTTGGTTTGAAAGTCTGCGCAGTACTACTTTTTATATTTTTGATGGATTGTACACCATCAGATACATCTTGCATTATTGATCTTGTTTGGCCCTTAGTATCCATCTTGCTTGCCTGCTTGTTTGCCGGGTTTTCATCCCGTGCCACTCTACCACAGCTCTCATGTTGAGTATGGAGGGTCCTTGTTGAAACTATCCGTGGTGTATTAGCTTGTGTGATTTTCCTATTTGCTAGTTTGTTTATGACTCGTATACTATGTATTTCTTATGTCTGAAATGCATATGTTTCTATTAATCTTATCTCTTGTCTACTCTGATTCGATATGTATATCTTGTTGTCATTTGTATATATATTGCTTGCCATCCGTCGTGTTGACGATGCTACTCTTGGTGCATAGGTACCGAGCCCTTCTATCCCGAGGAGGAGACGACGGTAGAAGTACAGGTGGATCAGCCTGATGACTTCTTAAATTATAGTATGGACGGCGTTGTATAGCCGTACTCACCCTGTACTCGAGAGCCTTCATGTTTAGCTTGATAGATTCATCTTTTGTGCTTTTGTTTATCTTTTGATTAGGTCTAATTTTGGTTATGGCCTAATGTTCTAAATAATACTTTTGGTTAAGTGTTTAAACTCTGAACTTAAATGATGATATTCAGTATTGTTCTAAACTATGCATCTTTAAGATACCATTTTTAATTATAAAGCTTCCACTATAGATTGTTTGTATTTGAGGAAATGCTTATACCTCACAGGGGTCTTCGATCCAATTGGGACACGATTGGGGCTAAATTATATTTGACTTATGTTGGAAAAAGTTTAAAGTAGCCCTAATCTCACGTAACCCCGGTTTCAATTTTGGGGACGTGACAGAAGGTGTGTCTCTTTTACTAGTGTTGTATTTGATTATTCGGTTGGTTGTTGTATCCCTGGGTTGTGGGGTGTTTGAATATGTTTGGCAGAATTTATGGTTATTCGTTCCTCTCATCATTTGGACTTTTGTATGAATATTAGAAATCACGATGGCCTATATGTTAAAAAAAAAGAGGACACATAAATCACATCAGAGGGCGCCTCCTTCTGCCCAATACCATAATCAGTGATTGCACAGATACTGATTTAGGCTAAAACAGTATATTTTTTTATAAGAATTTTGAATTCTAAGCTGTTGTGCCCAGTGAAGAGGATACCTACTGATCTGCCATTAATTCAAACTACTTGTTCATTTAGGGTACATGTTTGTACCTCTCAAAGTGCTCTTTAGTGTAAGGCACAAACTACTTACCAAGGACAAGTATGATACTAGTTTACTACTGCATATAATTTGGTGAGGGCCTGGTGCAATAGATCTTCCTCTTTATGTGTATACATTAATTGATTTTGTTTGTATTTCACATTCTATTTCAGGTTATTGACCAAGTTGTGTAAATACTCTGCCATAAACGTTTAAACAACTTGAACATGGGGATGTTATCTTTCTTTCTTGGTATACTAGTCTTGGCAGTGGATGCAAATTGCAAGGAACATTGTGGTGATTAAGAAAATTGGTGAGAAAATTAATTAAGAACGCTTTTTGTATTATCTTACCTGTGATGTGCACATATACTCCAAGCAAAGGCAGTGGATCAGGAACATGAAATGATGATTTTGTAGTATGTGTATCAGGTGACCTGATAGAAGTAGTATATAAATTAAGTATTTTTAGTGAAATTGCAATCTCACAGGTGGTGCTCATTTATTTAATGGAATTCATTTATTTTTCTTCCATGGATTTAAGGATGAGTCTTCATTTATTTAATGGAATTCATGCTCTAGATGATAGTTTTGAGGTCATGTCTCTTGTTTGTTTTGATTTACAGATGCATAGCAGCTCAATCTTTGACAATGTGAGTAGCAATCTAGTATTTTATTTCCAATTTCTTGATTTTTTACTATTTTAAGAAATTATTTCTCTTTTCATATCATTAGGATTCTTTACAGGTGGAGTGCTCAACTAACAACTGAAGTTTTGATACTTTATAGGTGGTTTGTGGGAAACGCGCAGGAGCCTTTACATGCTTGCTTGATGAAATGGGAAGATATGACTCCCCTGATGCTTCCATATATGGTGTAAAACCAAATTTCAAGGTCTCTTCACTTAGAGAAGTGTATTCATTATTGGAAGCAAATTTCAAACTGGCTCCTTGATCCCAAATTTTTTCGACAGTAGTGGATGCTATGATGTTTGAATACTTCAAAATAAGAAATATATCATGTCATATTTTTCGGAAAGCAACATATGAATGTTCTTCAAGCTTGATTTATCTTTTCTTGCTCTTTTATATTTGATAAGTAATATATGTGGAAGGGAACAAAGAAGAGGTTGTTTTGATAAGTAATATATGTGGTAGGTACCTTCGCGAATAAATTCCAATGGAAGAAGACAAAAAGTGTGTGAATCTTGTATTTGAACAAACAAGAATTCCCTCATTGTTTTGGTATTAATTTGAATGGATGATCATTTTCATGTATTTTTTTCCCATGGCCTATCTAGCTTGTATAGACTACAAGTCCAGTGTTTTTGTTTTTAACTACAGGTCAAGTGTTTATTTGCAGGTTCTGTTTACATTTTTTTATTTTAGTTTATTAATTTGTATTTGTAGCAATAAAAAAATGTGGATTTAATTTTTTTTATTAAAAAATAATTATATTTTTTTATAAAAAATAAACAATTAAGGCGTGTCTTGTGAGCTGTAAATTGAAACTCGCCAATTCTTTAATGGCCTGCATTTGCAAGTTGTAAAAACATATACTTAATTACGGCTTGCATTTGGAGCCGTTAATCAGATTGTACACAACCCATTTACAGCCCACAAATGCAAGCTGTTGTAAAACATTTTCGTTCAAAGTATTCACGGCTTACTACGTGTGCCATAAACTTAAGCACACCAATGCTTTAACGGCACTCAGTTTGCGTGGTAAAAGTTTAGTATTTACGGCCTGCTTAGGAGGCTATAAATCTGGTCCAAAAAGTCCTAAGAGCATCATTTTCGGCGTGCATTGATCCTACTTACGGCCTGTATATGCACATTGTAATTACATCGAACCTTTTACGGCAGGAGCTTTTACGGCACGACCCCCGTGAGCCGTAAACTTACATTTACGGCGTGCATTGCACGCTGTAAAAGCCCTGAAATGGTGTAGTGTAAGTAGGCGGGTATGAAATTGTAAAACAAACCACACAAACACACTAAGAAATACAAAGATGAATGCTTATGAAGTGTGTGTGTGAAAACTTCAATCAAGTTTAAATATTAAAGCTCAATCAATTTTATGCTTAAAGCAATTCAAAAGTTTAATACACATAAAAAAATTTGATTGAAGTCAAATGTAAATCACTTGAACAATTACAATCTTGTGAATGATATGGAAATCTAAAGATCACAAGTTGTATGAAAATGATTAAGACTAATCAATTGATGCATGTGCAATGTTGTTTTCAAAAACAAATGTTTAATTAGGATTCAAATGAATGAAAACAACAAAGAAAGATTCAAACAAGTTAATGTATCATGCTAGAAAAGAAATCAAAGATTTTGACTAAGCATGATTAGTAAATTTTAAAACAAAACTTGGTTTGAAATCAAGGGTGAAGAATCCAATATCTAAAATCAAAGATTAAGAGAAGTAGAGGATTCAACACAACATAGTTAATACGCTTAAAATCATTTACCAATAATTTACACAAAGCATAAAAACATCTGATTAATAAAAGCAAAGCTTACTTAGTGGTTTAACTTCATTAATCCAAGCTTTAGCTTTTCCTAATGACCCATTAGCCTTCCTTAGCTCTTCTCCTTTCTTTGGCCTCAAAGCTCCTCAAGAAGGGCTTAAAAATCATCAACTTTAGCCAAAGGAATGAGCTTGCTTTTATAGAAAAAAGCTGCCAACGGCTACCTGTCGGTCGACCGACACCTCAACGGTCAGTTTCCAACGGTAAAAAAATTTACCGTTGTACATGTGTAGGTCTGCCGACATGAACCGACAAGTGAACCGACTCCTGAACTGACATGAACCTACACTTGAACCAACAGAGAAAATCTGAAATTTGTCGCTCTCTGGAAATGGGCCCGACAGAGGTGTCGGTTGGCCTCGGTTCCACTGTCCGTTGGCCGACAACTTGACGTCGGTTGGCCGACAGCTTGACGTCGGTTGACCGACAGCTTTAGACAAAAAATCCCAACTTTTGCATTTTTTAAAGAGATTCTTTGTGGGGATTTTTGGGCCATTAAACCAAGCATGGAAACATGATTTAAACCAATCCACGTGCTTTAAAATCATGAAACATAATAAGCCATAAAAGATTTGAAACTTCAAAACATTGGCTAGCTTGATTTATAAATTCTTTTCAAAAACAAATGCATCCAAGATTTTAATCCAAAACATACACAAACCATAAGATTTGCAATATTTAAAACAATGCACGTATAAATCCAGATTTTAAGATTTTTAACTCAATGCATGTGTGATAATTCATGAGATGCTAAAATGATAATGCATCCATCAAATTCCAATACACAAAATCCCTAACAATCTCGCCCTTTGTAATTTGATGGCAAACCTTCAATATGTTGGCAAACCTTGCTCAACACTAAATGTTCACACATAGTCTTCAGCTCCTTCTTGGCTGGACAATTCTTGAAATCTCTTTGGATGCTTCTTCATTTAGCTTGGGCTCTAGCTTTATTCTTCATTCTACTTGATGCTTCGAGCTTGATCATTCTTCAAGCTTTCTTTACATCTTTCTCTCTTTGGCTAAGCATCTTCTTTAGCTTCCAAGCTCTTTCTTTTATCATCTTCTCCCCCTACGACCATGCATTCTCTCCAATGCATTCTCTCCCTTTGGGTAGCTTGAATACCCTTTCACCCCCCAATTCTTTCTCCCCCCTTTGCCATTAAACTTGAGAACTTTCTCCCCCTTAATAGTATTCTCCCCCTTTGCCATTAAATTGCAAAGTACCAAATGAAGAGGGGTACCTACACACATGAAACAAGGAAAATACCTTTAGTAGCACCTTTTAACAAATGTAATCGAAAATGAATTATATAACAAGGCATCATGCATGGGTAGAAAGCAAAACGGGTATAAAGCCAATATAAGGGTGAAATTGATCAACTCTAATGCTTTCTTAGAAGGCTTAATCCCCCTCAATCCATACTCTTCTTTTGTCAAACTTTTGACAAGGACTTAACTATTAGGTGCAAGAAGAAGATGGTTTAACCAATTGAGGGTTATCTTCGAGGGAAGGATTAGATACCAATTGATAATAATAATTGACTATAAAGTTCAAATTGATCAAATTACTAATATAAAGAGCAAGGTCATGGAGATAAACTATCATGGATGTCAATTGAAATAAATAAAAATATCAATTGAGATTTAAGGATATGACTATTAACACAATCACTCTAGAATGAAATTATGAATATATCTATTAGGCCTAATCCAAAATAGAGCTATCCATGATGATATGGGGATTACTAAACATAGCATCAATCAATATAGCTATGAAAATCATATGCTATGTAAAATTTTGAAATCATTTCATACATTCATTAAATATAACTATCATGCACAAGATGAATGAAATGAAGTTCAATCATGAAGCCAAAACCTCACCATTAACCAACCAAAATTATGAAAGCATAAACATGGTGGTCATGTGATTTACCTATAAGTGCATGAGAGGTGGCAATCATGAAGATTATGATGCTAATGGAATGTGACATGGAACAAAAGACATATAACGATCAAGTTCAATCCAATGTACACAAGGTCTATCACAAACTCAAGATATAATACCAATTGGATATAGATACTAATTGAATATGAAACATGATTAAGAACACGCATGTGACAAACACAAAATTCCAACAAGCATCATAAAAAGGATATTCATCACTTTAAATGATATAACTAATGAGCATAGTGATGAACAAGAGAAACATGAAAACGAAAAACGCACTTTCTGATCATCAAATCAATATGGTCAAAACATGAAAGTTGTTAAACCTCATAAAATGAGTCAAATACACCAAATTCAGAATTTTTTAGAATCGAAGTAATTTCTTTCATAAAAATAACATATCAGATAAATCGGGTTCAAACCAAAGTCACGGGTTACCCCCCCTCAAAATCTCAACGGCTATGGAAAAATCTAGTCAAACTCAAAAACAAGATCAAACTAAATCAAATCTCACTTAACAAGTTAAACCACGATTAAAACAATGCTAAACAGAGGGATTGGGGGTCGGGGTCTCACAAAAACCATGTATTTAACTAGAATGGTGCATGATGACAAAATCAATTCATTACAAATAAACATTGCATTTTAATAAATGTAACTAAGAAAGTATAAAATGCAAATGCAACATCATGACCAACAAAAAGATTTAACTAAAAAGGATAGGTTGGTCAATGAGGTTCAAGGCCTTAAGGTTTGTCTAAGTTTCTAACTTTAGGAATCCACCTAAGGTCTTGAAATGGTTGGACTTTGAGGTCTAACTTAAATGTCTAACCAACTAAAGGAGATTTGACTTGATAAATTTTAAATTTAGACTTATCACCATGGTGTTTAGATTTAACTAAATTTGGCTTAGGTTGGTGATTAGTCTTTTGAGGATGGTGAGTTTGTTTGTTAGGGGATTTGTTTCCTTTTATTTTCTTCTTATTTCCTCCATTTATTTGAATTTTGAATTTGAGATTTAACTTTGCAACTTTCTTCAAAAGTTCTTTCATTTGTTGAGTTATGAGAGGAAGATTGAGAAGCTTTTTGTTAATAGATTCTTTTAGAGTTGGTTTAACTTGTTTAACCTTTTTAGAATCTATTTTAGGAGACTCCTTTTTAATAGGTTTTACTTGTTTAGTCTTCTTGGAGTCTTCTTTGATTTTGAGTGTCTTATCCATCATAGAGATTGTTTTTACTTTCTTTGGTTCAAAGACGGGTTTAGACACATAGCTTCTTCTTTGTTTACACTCAAACCTAAAATGCCCTTCAATGCCTCAATAATTACATTTAGACATGGGCAAAGAAGTGTGAGTGCTAGAGAATGAGGACACACCTTTAAAAAATTTGTTGCTGAATTTAGGGCCACGTGAAATATTCCTATCAAATCCAAGATCCGTCCTATCTCTTTGAGATTTACCCAATTTAAATAACTTTTCAAATTTTTCTTCACTTTGGGTAAATTTGCACTTATACTTTTGTTTGTAGCTTTCAAGTTGAGTGACTTGGTTTTTAAGGTTTGAATTTTCATTTTTAACTTTTGTAAGTTCATTTTCAATTCCCTTAAATTTGTTTAGTTCTTCATGGGCAAGTTTTAACTCAAACTTAAGTTCATTAATAACATTAGATCTAAGTTCTAGACTTTTTATCTTATTTTGAGCATTAGATAAATTTTCCATGGAAATGTTCAACTTGGATTCTAGGTTATTAATATCTTTGTCTTGCCTTTGTAATTGATCTCTGTAAGACCCCGACCCGAGAGACCTCGATTAGAGTTAATTAAGTTGTGTTTTAGTTCTAAGCGTGTTTAGTGGTTTTTGGATTAGTTTGGGGATTAGAATAGCTTTTATAATAGCTTTGGGCAATTTTGAGAGCCTTTTTGCTTGTGGGACCCTTTGGGGGTCTTGTTAGGAAATGCGTGAGATTGGGGGTTTACCGATAATTTCCAAAAATTGTGTTTTTAACCCCATTGGACTTATCTTGTTAATCCCTACAACTTTCATGTTGACATCGTTTCCATTCGAGGACCCTAAACCCGACTTTTGACAAATTGAGGGCAAAATGGTCTTTTTACCCAAAATCTGGACACCGATTTCAATGTCACCAAAGTGTGCAAAATATATACTTTTTGGAAACTAGAAATTTCGCCAATCAACTTTGTCTTCTTCATCGAATTCGTTTGAAGCCCCGAAGGCCATGTTTTTAGCCCGAGAAGTCTTTTAAGTTGTGGGCCCCATCCCCACTTACTATATATAGAGAGCTTCTTCATCATTTTCCCATTTCTTGCTAAAAACCCTAGAGGAGAAGAGAAATCCCAGCCCTAAGGGTTTTTCCCTTGTTCTTCTTTGCATCTTTCTTATTAATCATCACTAGAACTCTTCCAATCAAGAGATGGACCTTGCAATCTTCTTCCTCACCTCAAGAGCTCTCTATTGGTACCATTTTATGAAGACATGCATCACCATTAGAGCTTCTTGTGAGCTGTCTCTTCTTATTTGAACCATTTCTAGGTAAGTGAACCTTCCAATCTTTTAGAATCTTGTTTGTTTAGCCCTAGGGAATCTCCATTTCGTTTATTGGAAGATTTCGTTTTGTTTTGCTTGGATTTTGATATTCTAGGGTTGGATTTGGGGGTTTTTGTATAGATGTTTGATTGTGAGCTTAAGAGGTGATTAGAGCTCAATTTGATTTGCATTAGACCCAAGGCAAGTGGATGAATGGATTGTTTTCATGGTTTCTTGGTTATAATGATTTGAACTCTTGCCATTGCTTTCACCAAAGTTATTTTTATGAGTTTCATGATTTTGGAAACATGCATAATGTTAGGCCACTCTCTATTGATAGTCCTTTTTGGAAAACATGTGTTTTATTGTCTTGCTTTTAGATCATTTATGGAAATGTCTTACATTGAATGAGGTGGAAGTGATGGAGAAATGAATGATTTATTGGAGTGGTTGTTAGAGGAGTTGATGATGGATGGAATGGGGTTGAAAGGAGGGTTTGAGACCCTCAATTGTATGTATAAAAGGATGCCCAAAGGAGGATGAAAGGAGGAGAAAAGGAAGGAACGAACTGTACTAAAAAAAATAGTTTCTGGACAGTTCGCTCGAGTGACCATGACACATCGCTCGAGCGAACCCGTCACAGAACCTCGTTCGCCCGAGCGAACCTTCAGTTCGCTCGAGCGAACCCCAGACAAAGAGCTGTTCACCCAAGCAAACCTCCCAGTTCGCTCGAGCGAACTGCCTGTTTGTCAAGGGTCAATGCTTAAAGGTTTGAAACTTTGTTTTTAGGCTTGGGGAGGTATCGTATGGAGCCCCAATGCCATGTAAGGACTTGTAAGGCGCTGTATGAAGCCCGTAGGAAGGAGAAACCTCTTTATGGAGATTCTTGGAGGAATTTCTAAGTTGATCAATGTGTATAAGGACCCGGGATGTCCCTAATTCTCAAGAGTACCAACTTATATCAATATCGACATACGGAGCCCTATCCACATTGGCCCACTCTTGAAATTTCGATGTCTAGCCCGGGAATGTATGAGGATCGATTAGTATTTGATTCTTAACAAAATTTTACTCATGGAATTCAAACTCATGATATGTGAGTATACTTGCCCCGAGAGCATTGTTTTACCATTGCTAATCTGTTTAGACCCGTCGAGATATTAAATGTGTTTTGTGCCCACAAGCACCTTGTTGGAAATAGGGTGGGCCTCTAAGATAGGTTTCAAAAACTTTTGACCCACTTGATGCAAGGATCAACTATCCAGAAGGCTATAAAACCCAATCCAAGATCTATGTCCTCAATCTCAGCCATCATGATCAGTAAATACAATCTATCTATAAGATAGAAACAACAACAATAAATCTACAACATGCAAGGAAGTAGATTATACCTTTGGAGCTCGGTTGTGCTCTAATGGAGAAGTTGTGTCTTTCTTTGATGTTGAAACGCTTTCACTAATCAAATAGGGATCTCCAAGACCTCTTGATCTTCCACGCTATGACCCGTATCAGATTCTCCTTTTTCTTTAGAAGATGGTGGGATCTCCAAGAGAAAACTACTAGGAACTCTAGGGAGAAACTAGAAAAAGAACTAGAAGAGGGAGAGGAGAAGAGGCATGTGCAACACTTGCACAAAGAAGCCTTGGGCATGAATCCCTAGGTGTATGTATGCATGGACGTCCAGGCTCCTATATATATAGCTTAAAAACTATTAAGCCACCTCCTCTTTCTAATTGAAATAGAAGTCTCACTTCTCTAACAATTAGTAACTCTCTTCTATTACTAGTTAAGATAGAAGTCTTACTTCCACAATAATTAGTAACTTACTATATCATAATTAGAAGTCTCACTTCAAATATGATTAGTAACTTTCCAATTCCTTTCTAATTAAAATAGAAGTCTCACTTCTACTAAAATTAGTAAGCCTACTATTACCACTATTAGAAGTCTCACTTCAAATAAAAATAGTAACTTCCCTTTTAGAGTTCAACTAGAATTAGATATTTTCTAATAAATGGGCTAGCGTGGGGACCACTAGGGATTCCTTAGAAAGCTGGCTCCAACTAGGACTCACGACCCCACATCTCATGTGTAATCCGGGCCCACAGTTAATTGCAAATAACTCCACTATATAAATGCAATTGAACTCCAGTCTTAGGAATATTACATAGAAGACACTAAACTTCCACATTACCACAAGTAGACCCCTCTATCAATATCCATGGATCAATTGGACCTGTCTTCCAAACTAGATCCATATCTTATTATCCTTGAGCCCAATTAATTATAATGATCATAGGTACCTTTCCAATTAACTCTTAATCGGAATGGGTACGCACTTACCAATGATAAATCCATTAATTGGCATAAGGGGATATTAGAGATAGATTTCATCTTAACTATTGAATGTTCCCATAGCTCTACTACCATGTACCCAAATCACCGAGGTGTTGACCTACAGTTGGCCTCACTCATTGGTGACTCAAAGCAAATGAATAGATAGAAACTTGAGTTCATTAATGTCTCAGGATTGAGAGCCTATTGCTAGGGAATTATGAGAAGCGGACCTTAAAATAAAGACAGTGTTTATAAGGTGCTTCTCATGGTCCTTCAATACATCCAATGTACCAGCACTATGATCCAGAATCTTCCATTCTGATGATCGAGACAAATCACACTATCTCATAGTGATCAAAGTGCTGCAACCTTGTCAGTATGAGATGTCCAGTCTCATTATTGGTTGTGAAAATATTTAAGTATAAGATTTGTCACACATGTCTCCCGTATGTGGATCTCATCCATACACATGTGTTACATCTAATATACTTGTGGATTCCGGTTCATCTCAAGAACCATCATGTCATTCATATTCGTTATGTGCATGTATATAATAAATCACCATTCATCTCATGAAAGGAAAACATGAATATACTGATAAATAAAGAAATTAATCAATTTATTATATCATCTACTGGATTGAGTCCATAAAACTAACACACCCCGCCCCGCTATGTGTATTCAATTGTTTCAATTTTTGCATGTTACCTATGAGTCGGCACCACTGAGCTTGGATAGCCTTATCGGTTTGATCCACCTATCTAGATATCCCCCTTCTATTATACCAGTTGCAGCATGGTTCCCGCCTCGCCCCGATATACCCGGTTCGCTACTGTGGTCCCGTAGAGTATTATATGTATTTATTATACAAAATCGTTGACTCTCCTCACCTCGTGTGACTGAGGTCAACGTCGTTGATTCTCCTCACCATGTGTGACTGAGATCAATGTCCCGATGTGCTCTCATCACTTTTGTGAGAGAGGATTTAGCTTTGTGTGGTTGCCATCTTGTCAAATTCCGAATCCTTGTTACCTTACATGTTTCATTGCATATGCACCTCTTTTAAATGATACATTCTTCTTTTACGAAATTCATTACTTATACACAAGTTTTCGAAATTTGTGCAAAGTGCCATTGTTTTATTATTGTTATATCTCTTCACCCACCTGCCAGACCGTCGTGTCTGATCCATTTATTTTGGTACTCAGGTCCCAAGCTTATTGCCATTGAGGAAGAGCTTGAGGAGGCGGTCGGTGAACCGCAGCGAGTGATAGAGTGGCAAGCCGACGATGTCATGTAGACATTCGGCCTTGCCTTGAGAACGACACTTTTTGGGAACTTGTGATATCTTTATTTTGGGTTTTATTGGTTGTATGGTCTCTGTTGACCATTATTTTGGGGCATTAATCAACTGATCTTTTGTAAATACACTTAAATTTACTTTTGGGGAAATATGCACATGATCATTGCTCATTCTGATATCTTGTCATGTTAATCATTAATCAGTCTTGTTTATGGAATGAAATAGCACTAAAATGATTTGCTACACGCTTCCGCAATCTTGAATATGTGTTAGATATGTTTTGTGTGACATGATGTGCAAAGATAATCCTCACCGCGGAACCCTATGGGAAATCACGCGCACGGATAAATGTTCTTTTAATTCCGTGTGTGGTTTAGCCAAAGAGATGCATGTGGCGCGGCATCAACAGGTCCCGATCCGGGACTTGGTTTCCCTAACCCGGTCCGGGTCGCGACAGGACTGGTATCAGAGCGGGACATGTTTCAGGCAATTAAAATAAACTAGAAATCTTAAGTACGTGGTGAGGATTCGTTAGACTTTCATTAGATAGAATCGTACGTGAGCAATGTGTGACCCACCCTGTACTTGATTTATATGTGCTAACAATTTGTTTTGCAGCGTTATGCCACCTCACAAACGAGCACCAAACAGTATCCACGTTGCTAGTAACAGTGAGAGTGCAGGGCCTATCGCAGAGGAACCACAGGACGACACCATGCAGAACCAATTTCAACAGATAATGCAGGCCATGCTAGACGAACAACGTCAGGCCAATGAGTACCAGGCTAGGCTCCAAGCAAAAGCACATGAGACTCAGATCAGATTGCAAGAACAAATGCTTAAGAAAGACGAGGATCATGCTAGGGAGATGGCTCAAATGCAAGCACTGTTGTTGAGTGTGCTAGAGAGGAGACCGGAACCAATCCCGGTTGCACCACTTGGTTCGGTCAACAATAAAGGGAATGACCCTAATGTGTTGTACGAGCGGTTCAGGAAGAGAGGACCGAAGGAATTCTTGGGGACTGAGGATCCAATGGCAGCAGATGATTGGCTTGAGCACACAGAGAATATATTCGAGATTTTCACATGTACGGGTGTAGAACGAGTTCAGCTTGCAGCCTTTATGTTCACGGGCTTAGCAGATATATGGTGGAAGACCATCAAGGCAGAATACAGGACAATGGCTGATGCAGAAGCTTGGGCTAACTTCAAGAGATAGTTCGGAGAGAAATATGTACCTGCGCATGTCAAAAGGCAAAAGGTAGCAGAGTTTCAGCAACTTGTGCAAGGGAACATGACAGTCCTCGAATATCTCACTAAATTCGAGAGATTGTCAAGGTATGCACCGGAGTTGGTGGACACGGTGGAGAAGAAGATAACCAAGTTCCTGGAGGGACTTCACCCGATCATTGAGAGGGATGCTACCGGGGTTGTACCACCCGTCACCTTTGAAGAAGCTGTCAAAAGGGCATACAAGTTTGAGAACTTCCATAACAAGATCATCAAGAACCAAGGAAAAGGTCAAGGCCAGCAACAGAACTATCAGCAGAGAAAACAATCAGAACAAAAGGCCAAGGCAAGAGAAAGAATACGCAGAATCCAATGGTTTGTATCCACTGTGGGAAAACCATGAGAGTGCCAATTGCCTTTTTATTACGGGAGCATGCTTTAGATGTGGCTCTATGAACCACCAAATGAGAGATTGTCCAAGGCCAGATAGACAGAATAGACAGCAGTAGGGAGTACAACGTCAAGCACCACCTCAGAATGTGTTAGTAGTTCAGAATCAAGCAAGACTATAGCAACAGGCACCACAATAGCAGCATAGGCCACAGCAGCAACAGCAGGCCCGTCAGCAAGGGCAGAATCAAAATCAAAATCAGCGTCCTCAGAATCAGAACAGGAATACACAGCAAGGCAGGCAACCGTAAGGACAGAACAGGCCACAACAGAGGGCACAACTTTATGCTATCAATAGAGCTGCTGCAGAGGTGGAAGGCAATGTAGTGGAAGGTAAACTTCTCGTCTGTGGTTTTGATGCTGGGGTTTTGTTTGACCCTGGCTCTACTCACTCATTCCTATCCCCAAGATTTGCTAAGTTGATTGATATGCATGCTAGAGAGTTGAGTTTCATTTTGACTGTGGCTACCCCTTTAGGTAAGGAAGTTGTTTGTAGAACTTTTTACCCTAGTTGTTCAGTCATGATAGGAGAAGTAGTATTACCGGCAGATCTCATTTTATTGGAGATGTAGGATTTTGATGTCATCCTTGGGATGGATTGGTTAGCAAGTTACCATGCTACTATGGATTGTTTCCATAAGACCCTAACTTTTAAGTTAGAGGAGACCCAAGCAGGGGTGTTGTTTCAGGGAGAGAGGAGTAGTTCTGGTGCAGGGTTTATTTCAGCATTGAAGGCTAATAGACTTCTAAGAAGTGATTGTGAGGGTTATTTGGCGTTTATCACGGAGGATAAATGGTCCCAAAGGGTGGAGGAGATCCCAATTATTTGTGAGTTTCCGGATATTTTTCCCGGAGGAGATACCAGGATTGCCACCCATTAGAGAGATAGACTTCACTATTGAGTTGTTACCGGGGACCGCTCCGATATCTATTGCACCTTACAGAATGGCTCCGGCGGAATTGGGAGAGTTGAAGATACAATTGCAGGAACTTTTGGACAAAGGTTTTGTGAGACCTAGTGTGTCGCCGTGGGGAGCACCAGTTTTGTTTGTGAAGAAGAAAGATGGTTCTATGAGAATGTGTATTGACTATAGGAGATTAAACCAAGTGACCATCAAAAACAAGTATCCATTGCCAAGGACAGATGAATTGTTCGATCAGTTGCAAGGAGCTGCTTACTTTTCGAAGATTGATTTGAGGTCAGGCTACCATCAGTTGAGAGTTAGAGATTCAGATGTGCCAAAAACAGCTTTTTGGACAAGATATGGACACTACGAGTTTCTAGTGATGCCATTTGGTTTGACTAATGCACCGGCAGTTTTCATGCCGTTGATGAACAAAATATTTGCAGAGTATTTGGACCAGTTCACAGTGGTGTTTATTGATGATATTTTGGTGTATTCCAAGACCAAAGAAGAGCATGAGGAAACATTTGAGGATAGCACTCCCAGCTTTTGAGGGAGAATCAGTTGTTTGTGAAGCTTAGTAAGTGTGAATTTTGGTTGGACCAAGTCACATTTTTGGGTCATATCATCTCGAAGGAAGGATTATCAGTGGACCCGTCTAAGATTGAGGCAATTATGAGTTGGGGCAGACCGAAGAATGCATCAGAGATCAGGAGTTTTCTTGGATTGGCAGGGTATTATTGGAGGTTTGTGCAAGGATTTTCGTCGATTGCGTCACCTTTGATGAAGTTGACAAGGAAAAACACAACATATACATGGACAGACAAGTGTGAGGCTAGTTTCCAAGAGCTGAAGAAGAGATTGACTACAACTCCAGTCCTTACTTTGCCATTTGGGAGCGGCGGTTTCACCATTTTTACCGATGCTTCCAATGTTGGACTTGGATGCGTGTTAATGCAAGATGGGAACGTAGTTGCTTATGGATCCCGGCAGTTGAAAAATCATGAGAAGAACTATGCAACACATGACCTCGAGTTGGCAGCAGTCGTTTTAGCATTGAAGATGTGGAGACACTACCTCTATGGAGAGAAGTTCGAGGTTCACTCCGACCACCATAGTCTACAATACTTGTTTTCTCAGAAGGAGTTGAACATGAGGCAGAGAAGATGGATGGACTATATCAAGGACTACGATTTTCCAATCAAGTATCACCCGGGGAAAGCGAATGTAGTTGCAGATGCCTTGAGTAGAAAGTCAGTGAGCATGGCAAGTCTTTGAGGGACTTATGTGGTACAACAGTTAGAAGAGTTGGGAGTAGATTTTCAGCCTCTAAGAGAGGGTGTCATGTTGGCAAACATGTCAGTGTCAGAGCCTTCTTTCATTCAGAAGATCAAAGAGAATCAGTTGCAAGACCAGGAGTTGGCTAAGATTTTTGAGCATATAGCAGATCGTCCGGATTTTCGTGTTGTGGATGGATTTTTGTACTACCGAGACCGTTTATGTGTGCCTAACTTGGAGGACTTGAGAAGTGATATCATGACCGAGGCTCACAATACCAAGTATTCCATACACCCAGGCGGTACGAAGATGTACCAGAACTTGAAGGGTAGATTTTGGTGGAATAATATGAAGAGAGAGATAACAGCTTTCGTTTCTCGTTGTATGACATGTCAATTGATCAAGGTAGAACATCAGAAACCTCCAGGGTTACTACGGCCATTAGAGATTCCGGAATGGAAATGGGAGCACATTACCATGGACTTCATCTCGGGTTTACCGAAGACCAGTAAAGGCAACGATGCTATTTGGGTCATAGTGGACCGTCTCACCAAGTCAGCTCATTTCCTACCGATGAAGACCGGGAAAAAGATGCATATGTTACCTTTGGCACAGTTGTTCGTCACAGAGATCGTCAGCCGTCATGGACAGCCAGTTTCCATCACATCCGATAGAGACAGCAGATTTGTCTCGAGATTTTGGAAGACATTGCATGAGTCTATGGGTACAAAGTTACAGTTCGGCACAGCCTATCACCCACAGACCGATGGTCAGTCAGAGAGGACAATTCAGACACTTGTGGGATATGCTCCGAGCTTATGTGTTAGATTTCAAAACTACCGTTGTGTGAGTTTGCTTACAACAATAGTTTCCACTCGAGTATTGGTATGGCGCCTTTTGAGGCTTTGTATGGCAGAAGGTGTAGGACACCTGTTTGTTGGGAAGAAGTCGGCACTCGTAGTTTCCATGGACCGACTATTGTTAGTGAGACAAGTGACAAGGTCAAGTTGATCCAAGAACGCCTAAAAGTGGCTCAGAGTAGGCAGAAGAGCTATGTAGATTCTCGCAGAAGGGATTTACAGTTCATAGAAGGAGATAAGGTTTTCTTGAAAGTGTCACCTACTTGTGGAACTTTGAGGTTTGGACAAAAGGGCAGATTTTCTAGGAGGTACATTGGACCGTATGACATTGTGAGTAGGATTGGTGATGTGGCTTACAGATTAGCCTTACCACCGGAACTCTCCGGCGTACACAATGTTTTTCACGTGTCTATGTTGAAGAAGTACGCTCCCGACAGACTACACATACTCCGTTATGAGCCATTAAAAATCCGAGAAGATGCTACATATGTTGAGAAGCCTAAACAGATTATCGACACCAAGGAACAAGAGTTGAAAACTCGTACTATTCAGTGGGTCAAAGTGCTTTGGGAGAATCATGGACCGGAAGAAGCAACTTGGGAATTACAAGATCAAGTTCAGAAGAAGTACCCACATCTCCTACCGGAGGTGAGTTTTAATTTCCATTTAGAGGACCAAATGTCCAAAGGGGCGGAGGATGTAAGACCCCGACCCGAGAGACCTCGATTAGAGTTAATTAAGTTGTGTTTTAGTTCTAAGCGTGTTTAGTGGTTTTTGGATTAGTTTGGGGATTAGAATAGCTTTTATAATAGCTTTGGGGAATTTTGAGAGCCTTTTTAATTGTGGGACCCTTTGGGGGTTCTTGTTACGAAATGCGTGAGATTGGGGGATTACCGATAATTTCCAAAAATTGTGTTTTTAACCCCATTGGACTTATCTTGTTAATCCCTACAACTTTCATGTTGACATCGTTTCCATTCGAGGACCCTAAACCCAACTTTTGACAAATTGAGGGCAAAATGGTCTTTTTACCCAAAATCTGGACACCGATTTCAATGTCACCAAAGTGTGCAAAATATATACTTTTTGGAAACTAGAAATTTCGCCAATCAACTTTGTCTTCTTCATCAAATTCGTTTGAAGCCCCAAAAACCATGTTTTCAGCCCGAGAAGTCTTTTAAGTTGTGGGCCCCATCCCCACTTACTATATATAGAGAGCTTCTTCTTCATTTTCCCATTTCTTGCTAAAACCCTAGAGGAGAAGAGAAATCCCAGCCCAAAGGGTTTTTCCCTTGTTCTTCTTGCTTCTTTCTCATTAATCATCACTAGAACTCTTCCCAATCAAGAGATGGACCTTGCAATCTTCTTCCTCACCTCAAGAGCTCTATATTGGTACCATTTATGAAGACATGCATCACCATTAGAGCTTCTTGTGAGCTCTCTCTTCTTATTTGAACCATTCTAGGTAAGTGAACCTTCCAATCTTTTAGAATCTTGTTTGTTTAGCCCTAGGGAAGCTCCATTTTGTTTATTGGAAGATTCCGTTTTGTTTTGCTTGGATTTTGATATTCTAGGGTTGGATTTGGGGATTTTTGTATAGATGTTTGATTGTGAGCTTAAGAGGTGATTAGAGCTCAATTTGATTTGCATTAGACCCAAGGCAAGTGGATGAATGGATTGTTTTCATGGTTTCTTGGTTATAATGATTTGAACTCTTGCCATTGCTTTCACCAAAGTTATTTTTATGAGTTTCATGATTTTGGAAACATGCATAATGTTAGGCCGCTCTCTATTGATAGTCCTTTTTGGAAAACATGTGTTTTATTGTCTTGCTTTTAGATCATTTATGGATTTTCATTTATGGAGATGTCTTACATTGAATGAGGTGGAAGTGACGGAGAAATGAATGATTTATTGGAGTGGTTGTTAGAGGAGTTGATGATGGATTGAATGGGGTTGAAAGGAGGGTTTGAGACCCTCAATTATATGTATAAAAGGATGCCCAAAGGAGGATGAAAGGAGGAGAAAAGGAAGGAACGAACTGTACTCAGAAAAATAGTTTCTGGATAGTTCGCTCGAGCGACCATGACACATCGCTCGAGCGAACCCGTCACAGAACCTCGTTCGCCCGAGCGAACCCCAGACAGAGAGCTGTTCGCCTGAGCGAACCTCCCAGTTCGCTCGAGCGAACTGCCTGTTTGTCAAGGGTCAATGCTTAAGGGTTTGAAACTTTGTTTTTAGGCTTGGGGAGGTATCGTATGGAGCCCCAATGCCATGTAAGGACTTGTAAGGCGTTGTATGAAGCCCGTAGGATGGAGAAACCTCTTTATGGAGATTCTTTGAGGAATTGCTAAGTTGGTCAATGTGTATAAGGACCCGGGATGTCCCTAATTCTCAAGAGTACCAACTTATATCAATATCGACATACGGAGCCCTATCCACATTGGCCCACTCTTGAAACCTCAATGTCTAGCCGGGGAATGTATGAGGATCCATTAGTATTTGATTCTTAACAAAATTTTGCTCATGGAATTCAAACTCATGATATGTGAGTATACTTGCCCCGAGAGCATTGTTTTACCATTGCTAATCTGTTTAGACCCATCCAGATATTAAATGTGTTTTGTGCCCACGGGCACCCCGCCCCGCTATGTGTATTCAATTGTTTCGATTTTTGCATGTTACCTATGAGTCAACACCACTGAGCTTGGATAGCCTTATCGGTTTGATCCACTGGTCTGGATATCCCCCTTTTGTTATACCAGCTCAGCATGGTTCCCGCCTCGCCCCGATATACCTGGTTCGCTACCGTGGTCCCGCAGAGTATTGTATGTATTTATTATATAAAATCGTTGACTCTCCTCACCTCGTGTGATTGAGGTCAACGTCGTTGATTCTCCTCACCTTGTGTGACTGAGGTAAATGTCCTGATGTGCTCTCATCACTTTTGTGAGAGTGGATTTAGCTTTGTGTGGTTGCCATCTTGTTAGTTTCCGAATCCTTGTTACCTTACATGTTTCATTGCATATGCACCTCTTTTAAATGATACATTCTTCTTTTACGAAATTCATTACTTATACACAAGTTTTCTAAATTCGCGCAAAGTGCCATTGTTTTATTAATGTTATATCTCTTCACCCACCTGCCAGACCGTCGTGTCTGATCCATTTATTTTGGTACTCAGGTCCCGAGCTTATTGCCATTGAGGAGGAGCTTGAGGAGGCGGTCGGTGAACCACAGCGAGTGATAGAGTGGCAAGCCGACGATGTCATGTAGACAGTCGGCCTTGCCTTGAGAACGACACTTTTTGGGAACTTGTGATTGATGGACCGCGCCCCGGATGCTCGGGTTCCTACCGAGGTCGGCGGACGTGGGAGTCCGTTTGGTTCTGACCCTTTCGTAACCAGGGGGCAAAGGGGCGTGCATCAACATTTCTTTTTTTGTGTGGGTGTGCCAGATTTTCTATTTTTACTTGGAATTGCAAGTGGTGATCGGAGATCAACCTTCGCAAGTAAAAATGAAATAACTTCTTTCAAGTTTTCCATTGCACATATATTTAAGAAAAGAGACATTTCTTGATTTGCGTGAAAGGCGATTTTTTTTTGGCATTTATAGCCGATTTTGGCGTTTATAGCCGATTTTTGGCGTTTATAGCCGATTTTTGGCATTTATAGCCGATTTACAATTCTTATCAATAATGAAAGACAAGAGTTGTGATTTTGTCTCTTTTGAAAAAATACAAACACAATGAAAAGCAAGAAAAGAGGATCTAATTCTCAGGAGATTGTGGGGGACTCGTTTTAGATTGACGGTCTCGCAAGCCATATGGGGCTTCGCCATCATCCATGCAGATGAGAACAGAGGAGCTATTGATTCGCTTGGCTTGGCTATAACCTCAGGTTTTTAGAGGACAAAGACCAAAAGGAGGTCCTATGTCCAATAAAAAGC